>CM024602.1:34096850-34696850 GCA_014182555.1 Eucalyptus erythrocorys
AAAGGCCTTAGGGTGTAAACAAGATTAGGTATCGAAGTGCATTGGTTATTAACTAGTGTAATCAAGTCTCTAAACATAGTTTCTACGGTTGCGTAGGAGTATTTCTCCAAATATGTCGCTTAGTTCCTAATCATCCCATCCCAAATTAATTAGTAGCGACTCCTTTTTAAAATTAATTTATAGGTTAAAAACTCAAACCTAAGTTATGAATTGGTGGGCTTGGGAGAGCCCAAGCTAAGCCTAATAAACCTAGTCATTTGAACCATTAGTCTCCATCGGCGCCGCCTAATCGGACGCCAAAAAGAGGTTTGCAACAACTTGTAATCAATAAGCAAGACAATTAGATCATACATTGCAAGTATAAAGAAAATTTATGCAGTTGGCTTTATTCACCCTTAATTTTATTTTAGAATGTCTAACCCAAAACTTAAACTAACAAGTGAAGGGAGACCATATGTGTAAAACTTACACATGCGGCTTTATTAATCCTTAATTTGGTTAAAATGTCCTGTTGAAGAAAAATCCCTTGGAGTTTTGAAGTTGACAAAACAGCCTCAACGGTGGTCTAAGGATTCCAGACTCGATCAGAAGCTCGTCTGAAGTTGTCAAAGTCTAAAGGTTTTTCAAAAGCCTGATCAGGACCAGGCCCGGTCGAAGTCGAGTCAAGACTTCGGTTTCCGTCGAAGACCTTCAAGACTGCGAGTTTCAGTCGGCACGACCCTCGAGACCAAATCTAAAATTACGAAGATAGTTCGCGATTTATTACGGTGGCTACAGATTATTCTTATGGCTATAGATATTGGATTTCGTATTTCCTAATCCTAACCATGGAATATCTCTGGTACATGATCAAGAGCTTGGAAGATTTGATTCTTCGGATTCTATCCGTTGAAGATCAAGTTTATTTTTGGAAGAATCTAATTTTGGGAACTCAAGATCCTAATTGTATGGGCGAAGAGGATGACGAGCTCTTGTCTACTTGCGTTTTCGGGACAAGGGAGATCACTTAAATTGATTCAGTCCAACGGGTTGATTGGATGAATTTTTGGAATGTCCAGGTATGATGGCACGGAGATTATTTAAGTTGGATCGGCGTTGCTTGGAAACGAGGGGAGAGACCGGTAGAAATCTTGATGTTAGAATCTCCAAAATCACTTGTTCTCTAAAATCTTTCATGTTTACACTTTGTGTAACAAAGAGAGTGAGATATAGAGCAAAGACAGCAGGGAAGGCTGTAGGAGAATCGTCAATTGAAGAAGTCTAATCCGTCTCGTAAAGGCACTCTTTTGCTACATAGTGATTACAGCCGGTTTGGCTGCCAACGTGGAGAGTGGACGTAGGCTTGGTCTAAGCCGAACCACTATAATCCTTGTGTCAATTCTCTCTTACCACTACTCTATTTACTTTGTGAATCGTGTCATTTATTATTGATATATCTTTGATATCAACGTATTTGCATCTCATAAAGATTCCAAAAGAATTCCATAACAACCTATTCACCCCCCTCTAGGTTGATTCACTAGCCCATTTCAATTGGTATCGGAGCAGAGTTGCTTATTTGTTAGAAGTGTTATTACTTACGAAGCTAAAGATCTATGGCTAGTGTTTTGGCTCCGGGGTTAGTGAAGGTCGAGCAATACCCGGACCTCCCTACTTTGATGGCAAGGATTACAACGTATGGAAAAACAAGATGAAGGCGTTCTAAGATCTAAAGATCATATGGAATGGGATCTTAGTGGAGGCTTGAGATTATTCCTAAAAAGCTACATCAAGCACGGGGAAAAGAAATAGCTGATGGAGGCGGGGTTACCACAAGACGAGAAATCTCTAAGAGACATGCTCTTGATGTAAAGGCTATTTACTCTCTCTATTGTGCATTATCTCCCTACTTTGAGTATAATAGAATTTCATCTTGTGATACAGACCAAAAGAAGTTTGGGATGATTACATGTTACTTATGAAGGAACGGATCGAGTCAAAGAAACCAAGATCAACATCCTTCTTGGTCAATATGAAGCCTTCAAAATGAAGCCGGGAGAAACCATCTCGGATATGTTCGATCCAATTTACATAAATTGTAAACGGCTTGGCATAAAAAGGACAGCCAATCTCAGGACCTATGAAGGTCAATAAATTGTTGAGAGGGCTCTCCAAAGGTGGAATCATGTCAAGACATCTATCGAGAGAAACACGAGAGGATCATGCCTCTTTCGGTTACGAATTGGTCGGCACACTTCAATCCCTATGGTAGAGCAATTCAATGAGGAATTTGACACAAAAGGTAAGAAGTCAAGCGCTTTAAAATCTAATGATGATTCTGATGTTACGGACTCGAAAAGACCTGGATGATGAAGAATTGGCACTTCGATTAGAAAGTTTAGAAGGTTGAATAGAAAAGTAGAAGATTCAACGGTAAGAAACAAAAACAATCAAAGATTTCAAAGGAGATCAAATGAAGAAGAAGATACCAGCAAAGAAGTTTGCTTTGAATGCAAGAAAAAGGGGCACATCGGACCTGAGCGTCCCTTATTGAAGAAAAGAAAGGAAAACCTGAAAAGTTCAAGAAAGCACTCAAAGCTGAAACATGGAGGTAGATACTGAATGTGAGAGTGATGAAAGAATATGCAAATATATGTCTTATGGCGGAACTCGGACTCGGAGTTAAGGCTCGAGACGCGAGACTCGAGACTCGGAGGCTAAGATTCGAGACTCAAACAATGGTATCAAGGTTAGAAATTTAAAAATTCCTGTCAAAGTATCCAAAAAATACATTGATGAACTTTGTCGATCTTAAAGGCTCTCTTAAAAGGATCGCTGAATTAAAAGGAGAATTCCAAAATGAAACAACAAGAAAAGATTTTACTTGAAAAAGTTGAAAGTTTAGACAAGTCTCTTGCTGCTTCAAAGAAAATGAAATGAACTTTCAAAGAGAATGCTTGCTTGAAGATGATTTATTGAAAGTCTCAAAGAAATTTTCAATAGGTTCGAAAAGTTGGACAAAATTCTTTCTATCCGAGAAACCTTACTTTAATAAATCCGGTCTAGGAATGACACAAAAGAAAGCTTGTTTCTTTTGATCGATTTCCCAAAGTAAAGGGAAAGAATAAGAATAGGCCAACAAAAACTTTTTATAAAAATCATTTCAAAAGGTTTTGTAAAGCTTGTTGGTAGACATGCTCTTACTTGTTAAGATGTAAAAGTGTAGATCATTTTGAAAAGGAATGTCCCAAAGTTTGGAGCATTAAGAAAGAGTTGGGCAAAAGGCTTGTTTACACTACTAACAATGATGGACCCAGAAGATGCGGGTACCAAAAGAAGACATGAGTTTTTCTCTTAATTGTAGGTTACCCTCAAGAAGAAAGTCAAGTGATATTTGGGCGAGTGGATGTTCAAGACACATGACGAGGAAACTCAAGTTGTTTTACAAAATTTTCTCATATAAAAGGAGGAAATGTCTCCTTTGGTGGTAACAACAAAGGTAAGGGTGTTGGACAAAGAGCTGTGATGATTGGAAATCTCACAATCAACAACTCTCTTGTTGAGGATTGAACTTCTGATCTACCGAGTATTAGTCAATTATGTGATTAAGATACAAAATAAATTTCCAAGAAGACATGTTAAAGAACATGCAAGGATCTTTCCACCGGTCTTCAACGGTCGAAGACATGGGAATATCTATTTGCTAGAAATAAGTTTGACGAGTCCTCAATGCTTGATATCAATTCAAGATGAAGTCATCCTTTGGCATGGGAAGCTTGGACATGTCAATTTGAAGCAAATTGCAAAAGTATCATCCAAAAAGCTTGTTCGAGGACTTCCTAACCTCAAGTATCAAAAGCATGAATTATGCACTCCTGTGTACTTGGTAAACATGTTAGAAGTTATTTTAAATCTATAAATCAAGTATCCACTAATCGTGTTTGCGGCTATTACACATGGATTTATTTGGACCAACTAGAGTTCAACGCATTGGAGGTAAAAGATATTGCTTGGTTATAGTTGATGATTATTCTGCGTTTTACATGGGTTTCTTTCTTACAAATAAATTTGATGCATTGATTCATTTTACTAAGTTTGCAAAGAAAATTCAAATTGAAAAAGGATATGCAATTTCGAGTATTAAAAGCTGGCCATGGTGGAGAATTTGAAAATCATGATTTTGCCAAATATTGTGATGGCGATGGTATTCAACATAATTTTCATCTCCATACACTCCACAACAAAATGGAGTTGTAGAAAGGAAAAATGCGTTCTTTGCAAAAAATGGCAAGAACTCTTTTAATCGGTAACATATCACCTCATTTTTGGTGAAGCCACTTCTCTTTTACTTGTTATATTATAAATAGGAATTTTCCTAAGACCTATAGTGGAAAAGACACCTTATGAATTACTCAAAGGTAAGAAACCAAGCTGTTTTTCATATTTTCATGTATTCGGTTGCAAATGTTTTATTCTAAAGAATTCGGTGATCGAATTGGTAAGTTTGAAGAAAAATCAGATAAGGGAATTTTCCTTGGCTACTCCATGACAAGCAAAAGCTTACGAGTCTTCAACAAAAGCACTCAAAGCTGTGGAAGAATCCATGAATGTGAAGTTTGAAGATTCATTACAAATCGGGACTCAACTTTGAAGATTTAGAGCAGGCAAGTGTCTACAAATTCTCATGAAGAAAATCAAGCCTCGAGACACTGAGCCTCAAACAAATTCAGAAATTCCAAGCGAAGAAGAGCTTCACCAAATTGACAAATCAACTACAAATTGGAAGCAAAAGTCAAGTCATCCCCCGAGACCTCATCATTGGCAATATTGATGAAGGAGTTCGTACTAGATCTAAAAAAGACGAGAAGCTTCCAATGCTCTTGCACTAATTTCGAGATTGAACCAAAAATATAGAAGATGCATTGAAAGATGAAAGCTGGATCGAAGCAATGCAAGAAGAACTAAACCAATTCAAAATCAACAACGTTTGGAAGCTAGTTCCTAAACCAAAGGAAAATCAAACATTGGTACCAAATGGTTTTTCGGGAACAAGCTTGATCAACAAGGAAAAAATGGTAAGGAATAAAGCAAGACTTGTAGCAAAAGGCTACACACAAGAAGAAGGCATTGACTATGGAAACCTATGCTCTAGCAAGGTTAGAAGCTATAAGATTACTCCTTGCTTTTGCTTGCTTTAAAAATTTCAGGTTATTCCAAATGGACGTGAAAAGCGCATTCCCTAAATGAAGTCATTCAAGAAGAAGTCTATGTGGAACAACCACCAGGATTTGAAGATCCTAAAAGACCAAATCTTATTTTCAAGATGAAGAAAGCCTTATATGGTTTAAAACAAGCACCTCGAGAATGGTATGAAAGATTAAGCAATTTTTTAATTCAAAATGGCTTCTCTAAAGGTAAAAAAGATACTTACACTATTTATAAAAGAGAAGGCAAGGATTTCATACTTGTTGATTTATGTTGATGACATTATTTTTTGGTTCTTCTAATGAGAGACTTTGCAAGAATTTTTCAAAGTGTATGCGAACGAATTTGAAATGAGCATGATGGGAGAACTAAACTTCTTTTTGGGATTTCAAGTCAATCAATCAAGTGAAGGAACATTCATCCATCAAGAGAAGTATGCAAAAGATCTTATCAAGAAGTTTGGAATGGAGAATTGCAAAGAAAATAGAAACTCCTATGTCAAGCTCATCAAAGGCTGGATAAAGACGAACAAGGGAAGAGTGTAGACCAAAAGCTATACGAAGTATAATCGGGTCACTTCTTTACCCCTTACGGCTTCTGAGCGACATCTTGTTTAGTGTTTGCATCGTGCTAGATTTCAATCGATCCTAAAGAATCTCATATGGCTATTTTGAAAAAAGCGTATCATTAAATATGTTGCAACTACATCTAAGCTAGGTCTATGGTATTCTAAGAAAGGAGATTTTACTCTTCTTGGATATTCGATCTTGACCTCTTGGTTGTAGAGTGGATAGAAAAAGCACTACGGGTATATGTCAATTATTGGGAAACAAGATGGTGTCTTGGTTTCAAGAAAAGCAGTGTACCGTGGCACTTTCAACCGAAGTAGAGTACATTGCTCTTGGAGTTGCTGCTCTCAAATTCTATGGATGCAACAACAATTGAGAGACTTTGGAGTTGATGAAGACGGACGGCATTTAAAATCAAATGTGACAATACCAGCGCAATCAACCTCAAAGAATCCAATACTTCATTCAAGAGCAAAGCACATTGAAATCAAACATCATTTCATTCGAGATCATGTTCAAAGTGGAGGTGTTGTGATTCGGCATGTAGATTCAAAGAATCAATTGGCGAGATATATTCACAAAATCCCTAGAGAAGGCTCACTTTGAATCAATTTGTTCAAAGCGGGAATTGTGAATTTTGAAGATATTCGGACTCATCGCTAAGTCGGAAGTGGTTAGGACTCAACGCTAGGTCGAAGACGGCTCGAGACTCAAAGCAAGGTCTGAAAGTGTTTGAGACTCTACGTAAAGTACGATTGTGCTCGAACCGCAAGGTAAGGTCGAAAAGGGTTGGAACTCCAAGGTAAAGTCAGAACATCCAGTCATGGACTCTATACTATTTTATCTTTTTACGAATTTCTTTTTCGTATTCTCTCTTTAACATATTTTTGGTAATTACTTTTCAGTATTTCAAAATCTCTTTTCGCTCTTTTCCGACATGCATTAATGGCGGTTTATATTTTCAAAAGGCGAGTTTTCTTTTTACGGTTTATTTTTGACAGGTTCTTTTCTTTCACTTTTTGGCGACGTTTCGTATTCCGGTGATTTTTCTCTCACTATTTATACTCTCGAACCGTCACTTTTACTCTCAGCTATTCCATTACGATTCATTTTCATACTCCTTCACTCTCAAAACCCTAAAAAATCTCCCTTTGCCATTTCCATTTCGTCCCTTTTTCGCCTTAAAGTTTCCATTTTTTCCTCTCGTTCAAGTTGAAATCTTGCTTGCTTTGCGAAAATATCGTCTCGCAAGTCCTCCGCATTGCAAACGGGGGACCACAAAGCAGAAGAGGGTCCTACAAGGGTGGACCCTAACGAGAGGAAGATTCGCCTCAACGAAGAAGCGGGCGTCAACATTCCGAGGAAGTTGTTACCGGCGTAACCGGTAAGAACTCTTAAGCCATATATTGCTTACGATCTCTATAAAAGGCTCAAGGAAGGGAAGGTCGGCCTTAAGACGATCGAGGAGTATTTGAGGGAGAGAGGATATAAAAGCGAATATTTATTTTTGATAGAGATGGAAAAATTGAAGGTTGTTGGTGAAGGCACTGCACAGAGGACGCTGGAAAATATCTCGAGTGATCCACTTGAGAATGCTCCTGTTGAAACTTTAGATGATGATGAGAGACTTTTCTCTCATTTTGAACCTCGTTTTGGTGTGGCCGCTAATACCGTTTGTCCTCCCGAAAGTCTATTTCGGTCGAAGGAACATGAACGAGTTTATGCGAAGCTGTTAAAAAGGGGAGTGGTCAATCCAAGGAGTGTGGATTTTGACTTCCTAGATTCAATAAAGATAAATTTGAGAGGGAAGTTTGCTAAGTTACAATTGGAAAATTTCTGCATAGATATGACTGTGGCCCACTCTGAGTTGGCAGCTTATTTTTACTCGAATCTTTCCTTTTTGGATGCAAATCGATTGTCCTTTTCTTTCATGGACAAAGATTATGTTGTTGATGTTGACTTGCCGGGCTGACATCATTGGTGTGGGAAAGAAGGAGTTTCAGCCAATCAAAGTCTCAACGGCCTATGCAACTTTAGATACTGTTTCGAGACAGATTCTTGAAGGCAAGACATCCTACACTAGGATGAATGCCACCAATGTTTTGTTGCATAAAGTTGTCATCAACTGCATCCGGCCAAAACGACCTCGAAGACCGATGTTTCCACAACGAGAGGCAAAGCTGATGTTTGCCATCAACCAAAGCGGAGACCTTTCTCACTTCCACATGTCATACTTTTCCATATGTATAGGACAGTGGTGAAGGATAAGGGTCGCTGCCTTATTCATCAATTATCACCAAATTGTTTAGGCATTTTGATATTCAAGTCCCTGCATCTTTGTGCCTAACAAAGTTGAATTTGATGCTCGTTGGAGAGAAGATGGTGATGAAGATGAAATTTCAGAACCGATTGCAAAGACTGGAAAGGTTGAGGAGGGAAACACCTTCAAGAGAGATTCCCTTTGCTTCATCAAAAGGAAGGGCAAAGAGCCCATGGCTGAAAAGAAAGAAGAAAGATCATCCTGCAAGACGAGGAGGATGAAGAAGATGCCATGACTTTGTCCACTCTCTCTAGGATGAGGAGCCCCGTAATCCCGGAACAGAGGTTGAAGAGAGAGCGAGAAAAGAAGCGGAGAGGAGAAGGAAGCAGAGAAACGAGAGGAAAGAGAAGGAAGAGAAAGAAAGGAGAAGAGAAGAGGAGAGAAAGAGAAAAGAAGAGGAAAGGAAAAGAAAGGAAGAGGAAAGGCAGAGAGAAGAGAAGAAGAGGAGAGAAAAAGAGAAGAAGAAAGAAGAAGAGAAGAAGAGAGACGAGAGGAAAGTGAAGAAGAAGAAAGAAGAAGGAAGGCTGAGGAAGAAAGCAAAATGCGAGGAGGATATGGATGTTGCATTTGAGCCATCTTTTGCTGGGGAAGAGACCGAGAAACATCCTCGTGCCGATATGGATGTTGGCGATGATTTTTCCACTCCACCCACCGGCATTCATTCGGGGGAGTTCTTTTGAGAACAAGGAATAATTTCGCCACTACATTTTAGTGATGTGAGTAGGTCCGGTGCTGACCCCGAGGAGGTTTATGCATCACACTTCCGAGCATGAAGAATCCTCACCCGCTGAGAAAGAAAGGGCTGAAAGGGAAGCTCCGAGTTTTCAAACCCATTCCTGTTGGTCCAAGTGGAAGCAATGCCAATTCCACGGCATTTTCACAGCCTGTTGGATGTTATCTTTGGACTTAAAAGGCAGGTTTTGGGATGGACTTTGAAATGAGAGACTTGAAGAAGGCACCGCTGAGTACTTTGATGAACTTGCAAGAACAGATCAATGCACTGCGAGCTCAAGTGGAGTCAAATCAAACCGGTGCAGAATTGGTTTCAGTGAAGGAAAATCTTGCCAAACTCGACAAGTCAGTCCAGGAGCTTAGCGAGTTTCAGCTTGTTCGTTTCCCTACAGGCCCCTAAAATTTTCAAAACTTTATCTCAATTTTACTCTACCTCTTTGATGGGACAAAAAGGGGGAGAGTTGCGCAGATTTGATTGCGGTGTTTTGAAGATTTGATTGAAGTTTTTGAAGCCGAGAAAGCTTGGAGAATTTTTACTTTATTTTGATCTATTTTGAAGTTTGATTTTATTTAGACTGTTTTTATTTCGGATTTCGATTGGGTTGTTTGAACTTTTATGACCTTATGCTGATGTGATGATCTGGATTTAGACTTGTGAATTTGATTGCGGGATTACTATATTTTGTGAGGATAATTGTTATTGGACTAACACTCTATTTTGCAAATATAATCCTCAAAATATATATGAGTTTTTCTTGCAGGTTTTTAATTCACAAATCTGTCGAGTTTTGTCACCATCAAAAAGGGGGAGATTGTTGAAGAAAAATCCCTTGGAGTTTTGAAGTTGACAAAACAGCCTCAACAAAGTGTGGTCTAAGGATTCCAAGACTCGGTCGGCTACGTCCGAAGTTGTCAAAGTCTAAAGGTTTTCAAAGACAGATCGAGACTCAAAATTTCGGTTTGAAGTTTTTCCGTCTGAAGTTAGTCAAGACTCGGTTTCCGTCGAAGACCTTCAAGACTCGGTTTGGCCCGACGACCCTCGAGACCCAAATCTAAGTTTGAAGATAATTCGCGATTTATTTACGGGCTGGCTACGATTATTCTTATGGCTACGAGATATTGGATTTCATATTTCCTAATCCTAACCATGGAATATCTCGGCCGTGATCAAGAGCTTGGAAGATTTGATTCTTCGGATTCTATCCGTTGAAGATCAAGTTTATTTTTGGAAGAATCTAATTTTGGGAACTCAAGATCCTAATTGTATGGGCGAAGAGGATTGACGAGCTCGTCTACTTACGTTTTCGGGACAAGGAGATCACTTAAATTGATTCAGTCCAACGGGTTGATTGGATGAATTTTGGAATGTGCCAACGGGTATGATGGCACGGAGATTATTTAAGTTGGATCGACGTTGCTTGGAAAAGGGGGAGAGACCGGTAGAGAAATCTTGATGTTAGAATCTCCAAAATCACTTGTTCTCTAAAATCTTTCATGTTTACTTTGTGTAACAAAGAGAGTGAGATATAGAGCAAAGACAGCAGAAGGTTGTAGGAGAGACTGTCAATTGAAGAAGTCTAATCCATCTACTGTAAAGGCACTCTTTTGCTACATAGTGATTGGCGGTTTGGCTGCCCGGCGTGGAGAGTGGACGTAGGCTTGGTCTAAGCCGAACCACTATAATCCTTGTGTCAATTCTCTCTTACCCTACTCTATTTACTTTGTGAATACGTAATCTGTTTATTATTGATATATCTTTGATATCAACGTATTGCATCGCAAAGATTCCAAAAGAATTCCGCAACAACCTATTCACCCCCTCTAGGTTGATTCACTAGCTCATTTCATGCCAAGCCGTTTACAATTTCGTAAATCGACTGAACATATCCGTGATGGTTTCTCCTGGCTTCATTTTGAAGGCTTCATATTGACCAAGAAGGATATTGATCTTGGTTTCTCCTGACATGTAATCTGTCCCAAACTTCTTTGGCTGTTTCACAAGATGAAATTCTATTATATTCAGTAGGAGATAATGCACAATATAGAGAATAAATAGCCTTTGCGTCAAGAGCATGTCTCTTAGAAATTTCTGCTTGTGGTAATCTTGCTCTATCAGCTATTTCTTTTCCCGTGCTTAATGTAGCTTTAGGAATAATTCCGTTCTCCACTACATCCCATTCCATAGGATCTTTAGATCTTAGGAACGCATTCATCTTGTTTTTCCATACGTTATACTCCTTGCCATCGAAGTAGGGAGGTCTCGGGTATTGCTTTGTCCTTCAATTAAACCACGGAGCCAAAACACTAGCCATAGATCTTTAGCTTTAGAAGTAATAACACTTCTTATGAATAAGCAAGCGGCTCGATACCAATTGAAATAGGCTAGTGAATCAACCTAGAGGGGCTGAATAGGTTGTTGCGGAATTCTTTTGGAATCTTTGCGGTGGAATACGTTGATATCAAAGATATATCAATAATAAATAGATCACGTATTTATAAAGTAAATAGAGTAGGGTAAGAGAGAATTGACACAAGGATTATAGTGGTTCGGCTTAGTCCAAGCCTACGTCCACTCTCCACGCTGGTAGTCAACTGGCTGTAATCACTATGTAACAAACGAGAGCCGTTATAGTAAACGGACTAGACTTCTTCAATAGACAGTCTCTCTTACAGCTTCTTGCTACTTTCGCACTATATCCCACTCTCTTCGATACACAATTTCAATATGAAAGATTTTAGAGAACAAGTGATTTTGGAGATTCTAACATCGAGATTTTTCTACCCAGTCTCTCCTTATTTCCAAGCAACATCGATCCACCTTAAATAGCCTCCGTGCTTTTATACCCGTTGGCACATTCCAAAAATTCATCCAATCAACCCGTTGGACTGAATCAATTTAAGTGATCTCTTTGTCGTCGAAAACGTAAGTAGACAGTAGCTCGTCAATCATGTTCGCCCATACAATCAGGATCTTGAGTTCCCAAAATTAGATTCTTCCAAAAATAAACTTGATCTTCAACGGATAAAATCCAGAGAGTAAATCTTCCAAGCTTTTGATCACAGCTAGAGATATTCCATGGTTAAGATTAGGAAATACGAAATCTAATATCTTACTTTCCTTAGCCATAAGAATAACCTGTGGCCAGCCTGTAAAAATCGCGAACTGTCTTCGAGACTTAGATTTGGGTCTTGAGGGTCATCGGGCGAACCCGAGTCTTGAAGGTCTTCAGACGGAAACTAAGTCTTGACCGACTTCGGTAAGGAAAAACTTCAGACACCGAACTTCCGGGTCCGACTGTCTTTGAAAACCTTTAGACCTTGAAAACTTCACGTAATCGAGCGGCGAGTCTTGGAATCTCTAGACCGTACTGTTGAGGCTGTTTTGTCAACTTCAAAACTCCAAGGGATTTTTCTTCAACAGGACATTTTAACCAAATTAAGGATTAATAAAGCCGCCTGTGTAAGTTTTACACATATGGTCTCCCTTCACTTGTTAGTTTAAGTTTTTGGGTTAGACATTCTAAAATAAAATTAAGGGTGAATAAAGCCAACCGCATAAATTTTTCTTTATACTTGCAATGTATGATCTAATTGTCTTGCTTATTGATTACAAGTTGTTGCAACCTCTTTTTGGCGTCCGATTAGGCGGTGCGCCGATGGAGGCTAATGGTTCAGCTAGGTTTATTAGGCTTAGCTTGGGCTCTCCAAAGCCCACCAATTCATAACTTAGGGTTTGAGTTTTTAACCCGTAAATTAATTTTAAAAAGGAGTCGCTACTAATTAATTTGGGGTGGGACGATTAGAAATCTAAGCGACATATTTGGAGAAATACTCTCCGCGCAAACTAGAGAAACTACGTTTAGAGACTTGATTACACTAGTTAATAACTAATGCGCTTCTGATACCTAATCTTGTTTACACCCTAAGGCCTTTTGGATTTTTAAGGGATTTTCATGCTTTTTGTGGAGGAAAAACATTTTTTGGTTTTTTTTTTCTATTTTTTGAACACAAAAGGCTTTTTTTTGGATTTTTTTATCTTTTTTGAAAATATATATCATCCTTTTTGCCTTTTCCTAATTTTTTGGAAAATTGTGAGATATTTTAATATTTTGATTTCTAGAAAATAAATTATTTTTTTAGTTTTTATTATTATAATATTAAAAAAAGACTCGGGTTGAATCCCCTAGGTTGGGACCGAGCTGGGTCATAGCGCTTTGACTGGGGCCCTTTGGCGAGCCCAGTCCCAAAAAAAAAAAAAAAGGAAAAAGGGGCCCAGCCCATTATAGCAAAAACCCTCGCCTGAAACCAAAGCCAATCGGGCTTGTGTCGACCCGACGACTTGATCTTGCTCGACTAAACCCTAAAGTGTGGGGTCACACGCCCGACCCAGCTGACCTGATTTTGTAGCCATTGTTGCCTTCGTGGTCTAGCGGTCGTGACGGACAATGCCGTTTCTCCACGCCTAGCCATCGAACTCTGCCGACGCCACGATGGCTTATTGACGACCCGAACTCCAGTAGGGCTAGCTGTCGTCATCGCTGACCGTTGTCACTGGTTAGTGAAGTCAGCCTCGGGATCTCTGCTCGTCACCCTCGAACCCTAGTGGGGGTGGCTATGATAAGGGGTGACTGAGGCTGCACGAAATAGGTTGATTGTAGCTCATGTTGGCGGATGTGACGGCAAGGCAGCAATAGTAGATGGTGGGGGCTCGGTGGCGGGAGCGACACGAATAGGTGGCGGTGCAAGCTCTGGCATCTTCTGTCCTCACGAGCTATGGCGATGGTGGCACCAAGAAACCCTGAATGAAGCAAGGTCGAGCAAGACATAAAGAAGAGGAAAAAGGGGGCGGTTGGTGGCATTCCCACTTAACACACTGGCGACGCAAGCATGGCAGGGATCGGCTCAGGGACGGCATCGGGTGGTAGGGGGCGCGATTTGCTCAAATCTCACCCTCATTCTTCGGATTGGTTGGCCTCCCTCGGATCTCTCTCCCTTCGGATTGGTTGATTTCTCCTGCTCGATGTCTCTCCTTCGGATTCGACTCTCTTCGTCCAGATCTAACCCTCCATCTCCAGCCGACCTCAGATCTCCGTTTGCTCGCCCTTGGGCCTCCTTTGAAGTCTCTTGGGGGAGGTTCTCAAAGATCACTGCCAGTGGTCCCTCTCGGCATGGTTTTGGCCTTCCCCCAACGCCCTATTTATAGGCGAGGGGGGGCCGATGATGGAGGTTGGGCTGGCGGTCTTTGGTGTTCCCACTGGCCTTCCTTCGCTAGCCGAACCAGCGTAAGCTCTTCCACTTCCACGAAGGCCTGCTTGGCGTTGATGGCGCGTCCCCATCGCTTGCACCATATGCTGTCATCTCTTCCTACGCATGTTCGCCTCCTCTACGTGTGCTACAAAGATGAGGAGGAAGAAGACAAGGGGAGACAAGGAGAAGAAATGGGGGCTGGGCTTGGGAAGGAAAAGGCCGGGCCCTGGGGGCCCACGCAAAGGAAAACAAAAGGGAGGGGTTGGGTTTTTACGCCCAGCCCCATAAGACCTTTTAAAAAAATTTTAATTATTAAATTATTCGAGAAAGTGACAAAAATAAAGGAAACAAAACTTAGTGGATGCAAAAAAGAAATTAAGGTGTAATTGATGCAAAAAATCATTTTTGTTAGGGTGAAATTGATCCCTAGATTTTTCATGCAAATTAATTTAAAACCTAGCCGAAATTTAGGTATCAATAGTTACCCCTCTTTGAAGGTGAGCTCACAGAGGTTGCATTCAAAGACAAACTGATACCTAAATTTTATCTATGCAATATATTATATCTTATTTGGGACCAAGTGTCCTATGTAAGAAAAAGAGCAATATAATGTTATACATACTAAGATAGACAAGAACATACTTGTAGTTACTTATCGGGAATGAGTGAGATAGGGTGCAAACCCTGAGTTTGGCAAGTTTAGGGTACCATCTTACCTGATGAAGTAAGGAAATTGCTTTTCCAGGACCTAGACCATTTTTCGGTCGTTAGTTAGAGCAATAAGTTGTTTGTCTAGGACTCGGACATTTCTTTAGTCGCCTTGATGTGAAATTGCTTTTACAGACCCGAACCATTCTTTGGTCGCCTATTAGAGCAATGAGTGGTTTGTCTAGAACCCGAATCTTTATTCATTCGCCTTAACGGGAAATTGCATACCCAGGACCGAATTATTTTTCGTTGCCTCGTTAGAGCAATAAGTTGTTTACCCGACTTTTCTTAGGGGATGTGCCGACTTTTCTCTGGACATTTGTTTGTTGGGTGCCTGATCTTTATCAATGACACCGGTTGATTACTCAACCTTTCTTGGGGGATGCGTTGACTTTTCTCAAGGCATCTGTTTGTTGGGTGCCCGATCTTTGTCAAGGACACCGAATGGTTACCCGACCTTTCTTGGGGGATGCGTCGACCTTTCTTAGGGGATGTGTTGACCTTTCTTAGGGCATCGGTTTGTTGGGTGCCCGATCCTTGTCAAGGACACCGGTTGATTACCCGACCTTTCTCAAGGGATGCGTCGACCTTTCTTAGGGCATCTATTTTGGAAGATACTTGGACATTTGTAGTCATTGAAGGAGTATCTCGGACATTCACAAGTACGACTTGAGGATATCCGGACCTTTGCGATGTCAAAGGAGTACCTGGTCATTCACAAGCATTGAAATAGTACTTGGATATTCACAAGTACTAAACCTGAGGGATACTTGGTCGTTTGCAGGTTTCAAAAGAGTACTTGGATGATCACAAGTACAAGCTCTGGAGGATACCTAGTTATTCACAAGTATCGAAAGGGTACTTGGATGATCACAAGTACTAAACATTGGAGGGTCCTTGGGATATCCGTGAAGATCTCTCACCTCATGGTACATGGAATATTGAGGAAGCGCCTTGGATATTCGTAAAAGTCTCTTACCTCCTAGTAGTTGTAATATTGAGGATGCGCCTAGGATATCTGTGAAGGTCTCTTACCTCCTAGTACATGGAACATCGAGGACGTGCCTTGGATATTTGTGAAGGTCTCTCACTTCCTGGTAGTTGGAATATCGAGGACGCGCCTCGGATATTCGTGGAGGTCTCCCACCTCCTAATAGTTGGAATATCGAGGACACGCCTCGGATATTCGTGAAGGTCTCCAATCTCTTGGAAGTTGGAATATCGAGGATGCGCCTCAAATATTCATGAAAGTCTCGCACCTCCTGGTAGTTGGAATATCAATAGAATATCGAGGATGCGCCTCGAGTATTTGCGAAGGTCTCCCACCTCATGGTAATTGAAATATCGAGGATACGCCTTGAGTATTCGTGAAGGTCTTCCACCTCATGGTAGTTGGAATGTCAAGGACGCACCTCAAATATTCATGAAGGTCTCTCACCTCCTAATAACATAAATTTTGAATATAGCACAAGGCTTATTTGGATGGCCACACGCATTCAAAAGGGCTGGAACACTTGGGTAGCCACAGGTATACAAAGTAGTGGAATACTTAGATGAATACAAGTATTTAATGATACGATATGGGTCCACTTAGGTAGGTCCAAGCATTATGATGATAAGAGAGCATACCTAGGGAATCGTAGGCACACAAAGTAGTGGAATACTTGAACAACTACTAGTATTTGTGGTATAATTTTGAGGATAACTTGGGCAGGTTGAGCGTCATGGAAAGGGAGTACCTGGATGGTTATAGGTACTTGAAGACAACGGGATGCTTGATCAATTGCCAGTATCCATACTATGAGGACAACTCGAACAGGTCGAGTGTTGATAAGAGAGAGCACCCAGACAATGGTAGGTACTCAAAGACAAAAGGATACCTAGATGATCACAAGTATCAATACTCTGAGGACAACTCAAACAAATCGAGTGTCGATAGGAGAGTACCTAGACAATGATAGGTTCTTGGGGACAAAGGGATACTTGGACAGTTGCAAGTGTTCAAACTTTGAAGACAACTCAAATAGGTTGAGTGTCGATAAGAAAGAGTACTCGGACAATGGTAAGTACTTGAATACAAAGGGAAACCTAGACAATCACAAGTATCTATATACTGAGGACTTGAACAGCTTGAGTGTCGATAAGAGAGGGTACCTGGATAGTGGTTGGTAACTAAAGATAATGGGATACTTGGTTAGTCACAAGCATCCTAATTATGAGGACAACTCGAACAGATCGAGTGTTAATAAGGGGGCGTACTCGGACAGTGATGGGTACTTAAAGACAAAGGGATATTTGGATAATTGCAAGCACCCAAACTCAGAAAAAAACTCGAATGGGTCAAGTGTTGGTAAGAGAGAGCACCTGAATAGCAGTAGGTACTCGAAGATAAGAGATACTTGGATGATTGCAAGTATCAAAACTCTGAGGACAACTTGAACAGGTCAGGTGTTGATAAAAAGGAGATACCCGGATAGTGGTAGGTACCTAGAGATAGTGGGATACTTGGGCAGTTACAAGCATCAAAATTCTGAAGACAACTTGAATAGGCCGAGTGTCAATAAGAGAGAGTACCTGGGCAGTGGTGGGTACTCAAAGACAAGATTTTTGGAAATAATGGTAGAGATATGCTCACCTGATGATATCTCTGATCACTGAGAGTATGCCTACTATTGGACAACTTGCAATATGCACACAATGATTATAAGTGCTGTAAATTCATGAGTTTAAATGTGATTCATGCATGACAATTTTGTCAATTTTGCATTATTTGAGTTCCACTAGGGAGAATTTTGAAAGACAACCTTCATTTAGAATGTAGATGTCTTGAACATACTAGATGAGGGACTTTCGTCCGAAAGGACTTTCCACTCACTCTCATGGAGAAAGCTATTTTATTATGACCATTAATGCAGGATTTATAAGGACCGCACTATCTCACTGTCATCATGTTAGCAGGGGTCCGAGTATTCTCGCAAGTGGTATGATTTTACCAATATGGGAGGTTTTTGTCGGGACCATAATGTAGGATTGGTTAACGGCTTATCAAAGGGGACCATCAAGGTCAAGGCTTATGAAAGAAATGCTGCACAATCATCTTTGGGTTTATAAGTCAAGAACCCTACGAAAAGAGATAGAATAATCTTGCTCGTACTTCTTCGAGCGATGCTTATAAACATATGAAATCCTACGTTAATTGAAGTGCCCTAGTTTGAGGAGACTTTTACAAGAGGGATGTAACGTAGACTGAAATAGGCTAGTGAATCAACCTAGAGGGGGGGGCTAAATAGGTTATTGCGGAATTCTTTTGGAATCTTTTGAGGTAGAATACGTTAATAACAAAGATATATCAATAACAAATAAAGCACGTATTCATAAAGTAAATAGAGTAGGGTAAAGGAGAATTGAAACAAGGATTATAATGGTTCGACTTATTCCAAGCCTACGTCCACTCTCCACGCTGGCAGCCAACTGGCTGTAATCACTATGTAGCAATTGAGAGCTGTTACAGTTCACAAACTAGAATTCTTCAATAGACAGTCTCTCCTATAGCTTCCTGCTGTTTTCGCACTATATGTAACTCTCTTTGATACACAAATTGAACATGAGAGATTTTAGAGATCAAGTGATTTCAGAGATTCTAACATCGAGATTTTTCTACCAAGTCTCTCCTTATTTCCGAGCAACATCGATCCACCTTAAATAGCCTCCGTGCCTCCATACCCGTTAGCACTTACCAAGAATTCATCCAATCAACCCGTTGGACTGAATCAATTTAAGTGATCTTCTTGTCGCCGAAAACATAAGTAGACAACAGCTCGTCAATCCTGTTTGCCCATACAATCAGGATCTTGAGTTCCCAAAATTAGATTCTTCCAAAAATAAGCTTGATCTTCAACGGATAAAATCCGAAGAATAAATCTTCCAAGCTCACGATCACAGCCAGAGATATTCCATGGTTAAGATTAGGAAATATAGAATCCAATATCTTACTTTCCTTAACCATAAAAATAACCTGTGACCAACCTGTCAAAATCACAAACTGTCTTCAGACTTAGATTTGGGTCTTGAAGGTCTTCAGACTGAGATTGAGTCTTGACTGTCTTCAGACGGAAAAACTTCAGATCGAACTTTTGGGTCTGACTGTCTTCAGACGGAAAACCTTTAGACTTTGAAATCTTCAGACGTAACTGACTAAGTCTTGGAATCTTCAGACTGTACTATAGAGGCTGTTTTGTCAACTTCAAAACTCCAAGGGATTTTTCTTCGACAATCTCCCCCTTTTTGATGGTGACAAAACCCTCGACAGATTTGTGAATTTTAAAAACCTGCAAGAAAAACTCAAATATACTTTGAGGATTATTTTTGCAAAACAGAGTGTTAGTCCAATAACAATTATCCTCACAAATATAATGGTCCTGCAATGCAAATTCACAAGTCTAGATCCAAACATCAAATCAGCATAGAGTCATAGAAGTTCAAATAAAAAACCCATCTAAAATCCAAAACGAAAACAGTTTAAGCAAACAAATAAAATCAAAGAAAAACTCAAAGCTTCAAATCAAAGAAAAAACTTCTCAAAGCTTTAAATCAAAAAAGCTTCAAATCTTCAAATCTGCAAACTCTTCCCCTTTTTGTCCCATCAAAGAGGTGAGTGAATGTGGGAAGGTTTTGAAAAGATTTACGGGCCTAAACAAGTTGAAGCTTGCTGAGCTCCTGAACTGACTTCTCGAGTTTTGCAAGATTTTCCTTCACTGAAGCTAACTTTGCACTGGTCTGATTCGATTCCACTTGAGCTCTCAGTGCGTTAATCTGGTCTTGTATGTTCACGGAAGTACTTAGCAGTGCCTTTTTCAAATCCCTTAGCTCGAAGTCCATCCCAAATACCTGCTTTTTCAGGTCCAACATGATATCCAACAGCTGTGTAAAGGCCTGTCGAATTTGCATTACTTCCACTTGGACCGGCGCAGATTGAGTTTGGAAACTAGGAGCTTCCTTCTCAGCCCTTTCCTTCTCGATAAGTGAGGATTCTTCATGTTCTGGGAAATGAGATGCATAGACCTCCTCAGGGTCAGCACCAGACCTACTCACACCACTAAAGTGTAGTGGCGATATAGTCCGATGTTCCGCAGCAACTCCCCCTGTGTTGATGCCAGTGGGTGGAGTAGAATATTCATCGCCAACATCCATATCAGCACTTGGATGTTTCTCGGTCTCTTCCCCAGCAAATGATGGCTCTAATCCTGCAGCCATATCCTCCCGCAACTGCTTTCTTCCTTATCCTTCTTCCTTCTTTCTTCTTCTTCCCTTCTCAATTCTTCCTCTTCAACTTTCTTTCTTTCTTCTTCTTCTTCAGCTTTCCTCCTGTCTCTCTTCTTCTTCTCTCTGTTCCTCTTCTTTTCTTCTCTCCTCCTCTTCTCTTCTTTTTCTTTCTTTTTCTCTTCTCTTCCTTTCCTCTGTTTTTCTTCCTCTTTCCTCTGTTTCTCGGCTTCCTTCTCCTCTGCTTCTCTTCTTGCTCTCTCTTCAGCCTCTGTTCTCAAAATAACAGGGCTCCTCAACCTTGAGAGAGTGGACAAAGTCATGGCATCTTCCTCATCCTCTTCGTCTTGCAGGATGATTTTTCGACGCTTCTTTTCAGCCATGGGCTCTTTGCCCTTTCTTTTTGAAGAAGCAGTGGGGATCTCCTTTGAAGGTGTTTCCCTCCTCAACCTTTCCAGTGCAACAGTCAACTCTGGAAATTTCATCTTCATCACCATTTTTTGACCAACAAGCATCAAATTCAACTTGGTCAGGCATAAGGATGCGGGGATTTGAATATCGAAATGCCTAAACAGCTTGGTGATGATTGATGAATAAGGCAATTGACCCTTATCCTTAACCACAGTTCTGTACATATGGAAAAGAATGACATGTGGGAGAGAGAAGGGTCTGCCTTAGTTGATGGCAAATATTAGCTTTGCTTCTGTTTTGGAGACGTCGGTCTTCGAAGTCATCTTTGGCCGGATGCAGTTGATGACTATTTTGTGCAACAATACATTTGTGGCATTCATCCTAGTATAGGATATCTTGCCCTCTACAGTTCTGTCACGCACAATTTCTAAAGTTGCATAGGCTGTTGAGACTTTGATTGGTTGGAAACTCCTCTTTTCCACACCAATGATGTCAGCCAGCAAGTCAACATCAACTATATAGTCCTTGTCCATAAAAGAGAAGGACAACCGATTTGCATTCAAAAATGACAAGTTCGAGTAAAAGTAAGCCGTGAGTTCAGAGTGGGCCTCAGTCATATCCGTGCAGAATCTCTCCAATTGCAGCCTAGCAAACTTCCCTCTTAAGTTAATCTTCAACGAATCTAGGAAGTCAAAATCCACACTTCTGGATTGACCACACCCCTCTTTAACAACTTCACATATACTCGCTCATGCTCCTTCGACCGAAACAGACTTCCCAAAGGACAAACAGAATTAGCAGCCATACCATATCGCGGCTCAAAGTGAGAGAAAAGTCTCTCATCATCATCTAGGGTCTCAGCAGGAGTATTCTCAAGTGGATTACTCGAAATATTCTCCAGCGCCCTTTGTGCTGTTCCTTTCATAACGACATTCAACCTCTCCATCTCCATCAAAAACAAATACTTGTTTTTAAACCCTCTCTCCTTCAAATATTGCTCAATCGTCTTAAGGCTTACCCTTCCATCCTCAAGCCTTTTGTAAAGATCGTAAGCAACATTCGGTTTGAGTGTTCTTACTGGTTCTACTTCTGTAACCACTTCCTCAAAGTGCTGACTTTTTGCTTCTCGTTGAGGAGAATCTTCTTCCGTGAGGTCCACCCTTGTAGGACCTCTGGTTGTCTCTGTGGTCCCCTGCTGGAGATTCTAGAAGACTTGCGAGACGAGATTCTTGGAGAGCAAGCAAAGATTCAACTTGATCGTGAAGAAAAATGGAATCTTTGTGACGAGAAAGGGATGAAACAGGAACGGTAAATGGAACCTTTTTAGGGTTTTGAAAGCGAAAAAGTATGAGGATGAATTGCAAAAGAGTAGTTGCGAGTGAAAAGTGACGATTCAAGAGTATAAATAGTGAGAGAGAATAACACGGGAATATGAATCGTCGCCAAAAAGTAAAGGAAAAAACTGCCAAAAATAAACCGTAATTTCGAAAAAGAAAACTGCCTTTTTGAAAATATAAACTGCCATAATTACCTGTCAAAAAAAGAGTAGGAAGAGATTTTGAAATATCGAAAAGTAATTACCAAAAATAAAATAAAGTAGAGAATACGAGGAAATTAAAATACGTAAAGAAACTAAAAATACGAGTCGATAGTTGTTCGGACTTTACCTCGAGTCCGAACCCTTTTCGGACTTTACCTTGCGTTTGAGCACCATCAAACTTTACGTAGAGTCTGAAACACTTTCAGACCTTGCATTGAGTCTGAACCGCCTTCAGACCTAGCGATGAGTCTGAACCGCCTTCAGACTTTAATTTTGAGTCTGATCATCTTCAAATTTTACGATACTCAGTCTTGAGCGTATTGATTCAAAGTGAGCCTTTTCTAGGGCTTTGTGAATATATTTGCTAATTGATTCTTTGAATCTACATGCTGAATCACAACTTCACCATTTTGAACATGGTCTCGAATGAAATGATGCTTGATTTCAATGTGCTTTGCTCTTGAATGAAGTATTGGATTCTTTGTGAGGTTGATTGTGCTTGTGTTGTCACATTTGATTTCCGTATTTGATTCATCAACTCCAAAGTCTCTCAATTGTTGTTGCATCCATAGAATTTGAGAGCAGCAACTTCCAAGAGCTATGTACTCTGCTTTAGCGGTTGAAAGAGCCACGGTACCCTGTTTTCTTGAGAACCAAGAGACCATCCTGTTTCCCAATAGTTGACATGTACCTATAGTGCTTTTTCTATCCACTCTACAACCAACAAGGTCAGCATCGAATATCCAAGGAGAGTAAAATCTCCTTGTTTGGAATACCACGACCTAGCTTAGATGTAGTTGTAACATATTTAATAATGCGCTTAACAGCAGTCATATGAGATTCTTTAGGATCATATTGAAATCTAGCACATATGCAAACACTAAATAGAATATCAGGTCTAGATGCTGTAAGGTAAAGAAGTGACCCGATTATACTTCGTATAGTTTTTGGTCTACACTCTTTCCTTCTTCATCTTTATCCAGCTTTGATGAGCTTGACATAGGAGTTTCTGTTTTCTTGCAATTCTCCATTCCAAACTTCTTGATAAGGTCTTTTGCATACTTCTCTTGGTGAATAAAAGTTCCTTCACTTGATTGTTTGACTTGAAGTCCCAAAAAGAAGTTCAATTCTCCCATCATGCTCATCTCAAATTCATTCTGCATTCCCTTTGAAAAATTCTTGCAAAGCTTTTCATTAGAAGAACCAAATATAATATCATCAACATAAATTTGAACAAGTATGAAATCCTTCCATTCTCTTTTGATAAATAAAGTAGTATCTACTTTACCTTTAGAGAAATCATTTTGAAGTAAGAAATTACTTAGCCTTTCATACCATGCTTGGGGTGCTTGTTTTAAGCCATATAAGGCTTTCTTCAGCTTGAAAACAAGGTTTGGTCTTTTAGGATCTTCAAATCCTGGTGGTTGTTCCACATAGACTTCTTCTTGGATAATTCCATTTAGGAATGCACTTTTCACATCCATTTGGAATAACCTGAAATTTTTAAAGCAAGCAAAAGCAAGAAGTAATCTTATAGCTTCTAACCTTGCCACCGGAGCATAGGTTTCGTCATAGTCGATGCCTTCTTCTTGTGTGTAGCCTTTTGCCACAAGTCTTGCTTTGTTCCTTACCACTTTTCCTTGTTGATCAAGCTTGTTCCCGAAAACCCATTTGGTACCAATAATTGATTTACCTTTTGGTTTAGGAACTAGCTCCCAAACATTGTTGATTTTGAATTAATTCAATTCTTCTTGCATTGCTTCAATCCAGCTTTCATCTTTCAATGCATCTTCTATGTTTTTTGGTTCGATCTCAGAATTGAGTGCAAGAGCACTAGAAGCTTCGCGCCTTTTAGATCTTGTATGAACTTCTTCATCAATATTGCCAATGATGAGGTCTGGAGGGTGACTTGATTTGTGCTTCCAATTTGTAGTGGATTTGTCAGTTTGATGAAGCTCTTCTTCGGTTGGAACTACTGAATTGGTTTGTGGCTGAGTGTCTGCGGCTTTATTTTCTTCAAGAGAATCTGTAGACACTTGGCCAGACTCAAAATCTTCAGGTTGAGTCTGATTTTGTACTGAGTCTTCAAACTTCACATTCATGGATTCTTCAAACTTACCAATTCGATCACTGGAATTCTTTAGGATAAAACATTTGCAACCGAATACATGAAAATATGAAACAATTGGTTTCTTACCTTTGAGCAGTTCATAGGGTGTCTTTTCTAATATAGGTCTTGCTGAAGAAAAATCCCTTGGAGTTTTGAAGTTGACAAAACAGCCTCAACAGTACGATCTAAAGACTCCAAGACTCGTCGGTTAAGTCCGAAGTTTTCAAGGTCTAAAGGTTTTCAAAGACAGTCGGACCCGAAGTTCGGTCTTAAGTTTTTCGTCCGAAGTCGGGTCAAGACTCGGTTTCCGTCGAAGACCTTCAAGACTCGGGCGGTTTGATGATCCTCAAGACCCAAATCTAAGTCTGAAGACAGCTCGCGATTTTTACAAGCTGGCCACAGGTTATTCTCATGGCTAAGGAAAGTAAGATATTGGATTTCGTATTTCCTAATCTTAACCATGAAATATCTCTGGCTATGATCGAGAGCTTGGAAGATTTACTCTCCGGATTTTATTCGTTGAAGATCAAGTTTATTTTTGGAAGAATCTAATTTTGGGAACTCAAGATCCTGATTGTATGGGCGAATAGGATTGACGAGCTACTGTCTACTTACGTTTTCGGCGACAAGGAGATCACTTAAATTGATTCAGTCCAACGGGTTGATTGGATGAATTCTTGGTAAGTGCCAACGGGTATGAAGGCACGGAGGCTATTTAAGGTGGATCGATGTTGCTTGGAAACAAGGAGAGACTGGGTAGAAAAATCTCGATGTTAGAATCTCCAAAATCACTTGTTCTCTAAAATCTTTCATGTTCAAATTGTGTATCGAAGAGAGTGAGATATAGTGCGAAAGCAGCAGGAAGCTGTAGGAGAGACTGTCTATTGAAGAAGTCTAGTCCGTTTACTGTAACGGCTCTCGTTTGCTACATAGTGATTATAGCTAGTTGGCTGCCAGCGTGGAGAGTGGACGTAGGCTTGGATAAGCCGAACCACTATAATCCTTGTGTCAATTCTCTCTTACTCTACTCTATTTACTTTATGAATACGTGCCTTATTTATTATTGATATATCTTTGATATCAACGTATTCCACCCCAAAAGATTCCAAAAGAATTTCGCAACAACCTATTCACCCCCCTCTAGGTTGATTCACTAGCCCATTTCAATTGGTATCGGAGCAGGTTGCTTATTCATTAGAAGTGTTATTACTTCTGAAGCTAAAGATCTATGGCTAGTGTTTTGGCTCCGTGGATTAATTGAAGGGTAAAGCAATACCAGACCTCCCTACTTCGATGGCAAGGATTACAACGTATGGAAAAACAAGATGAAGGCATTCCTAAGATCCAAGGATCCTATGGAGTGGGATGTGGTGGAGAATGGAATTACTTCTAAAGCTATGTCTATTACAGGGAAAGAAGTACCTGATGGAGTGGGAACAATGCACACCGATATCTCAAAGAGACAAGCCCTTGATGCAAAGGCTATCTACTCTCTATATTGTGCATTATCTCCTACTGAATATAATAGAATTTCATCTAGTGAAACAGCAAAAGAAGTTTGGGACAGATTGCACTTCATCTATGAAGGAACAGATCAAGTCAAAGAAACCAAGATCAATATCCTTCTTGGTCAATATGAAGCCTTCAAAATGAAGCCGGGAGAAACCATCACGGATATGTTCGGTCAATTTACAAAAATTGTAAACGGCTTGGCATACCAAGGACAGCCAATCTCAGGACCTATGAAGGTTAATAAATTGTTGAGAGGGCTCTCCAAAGATTGGAATCATGTCAAAACATCTATAAGAGAAACACAAAGGATCATGCCTCTATCAGTAGATGAATTGGTTGGCACACTTCAATCCTATGAAGTCGAGCAATTCAATGAGGAATTTGACGCAAAAGGTAAGAAGTCAATTGCTTTAAAATCTAATGATGATTCTGATGTTACAGATTCAGAAGAAGACTTGGATGATGAAGAATTGGCACTTCTGATTAGAAAATTCAGAAGGTTGAATAGAAAAGGTAGAAGATTCAATGGAAAGAAACAAAACAATCAAAGATTTCAAAGGAGATCAAATGAAGAAGAAGATACCAGCAAAGAAATTGTTTGCTTTGAATGCAAGAAAAAGGGACACATCAGACCCAACTGTCCCTTATTGAAGAAAAAGAAAGGGAAACCCGAAAAGTTCAAGAAAGCACTCAAAGCTAAGACGTGGAGTGACACTGAGTGTGAGGAGAGTGATGAAGAATATGCAAACATATGTCTTATGGCAAACTCAAACTCAGACTCAGGCTCGACTCGGACTCGAGACTCGAGACTCGGACTCGGACTGATTCAGACTCGAGACTCAAACAATGGTATCAAGGTTAGAAATTTAAAATTCCTACCAAAGTATCAAAATACATTGATGAACTTTGTCTCAGTCTTAGAGGCTCTCTTAAAAGGATTTCGAACTAAAAGGAGAATTCCAAAATGAAACAACAAGAAAAGATTTTACTTGAAAAAGTTGAAAGTCTAGACAAGTCTCTTGCTGTTTCGAAAGAAAATGAGAATGAACTTTCAAAAGAGAATGCTTGCTTAAAAGAAGATTTATTGAAAGTCTCAAAGAAATTTTCAATAGGTTCTGAAAAGTTGGATAAAATTCATTCTATCCAAAGACCTTACTTTAATAAGTCCGGTTTAGGAATGACACAAGAAACCATTCCTTTGATCGATTTCCCAAAGGTAAAAGAAAGAATTAGGAGTAGGCCAACAAAATTTTTTTATAAAAATCACTTCCAAAAGGTTTTTGTAAAGCTTGTTGGTAGAACTGCTCTTACTTATTCAAAATGTAAAAGTGTAGATCATTTTGAAAAGGAATGTCCCAAAGTTTGGAGACCTGTTAAGAAGAGCTGGGCAAATACTGTTTATACTATTAACAATGATGGACCTAAGAAGATTTGGGTACCAAAGAAGACATGAGTCTTTCTTTTAATTGCAGGTTAGCTTCAAGAAGAAAGTCAAGTGGTATTTGGACAGTGGATGTTCAAGACACATGACAGGAGACTCAAGTTGTTTTACAAAATTCTCTCATATAAAAGGAGGAAATGTCTCTTTTGGTGGTAACAACAAGGGGAAGATTGTTGGTCAAGGAACTGTGATGATTGGAAATCTCACAATCAACAACGTCTCTCTTGTTAAAGGATTGAACTACAATCTATTGAGTATTAGTCAATTATGCGATTCTGGATACAAAATCAACTTTCAAGAAGATATATGTTCTGGAACAAGCAAGGATCTCTCACAATCCTTTACTGGATGAAGACATGGAAATATTTATTTGCTAGACGTAAGGTCTCACAGTCCTCAATGCTTGATATCGATTCAAGACGAAGTCAATCTCGGCATAGGAAGCTTGGACATGTCAACCTTAAGCAAATCGCAAAAGTGTCTTCCAAAAAGCTTGTTCGAGGACTTCCTAACCTCAAGTATCAAAAGCATGAATTATGCACTCCCTGTCTACTTGGTAAACAGGTTAGAAATTCCTTTAAATCTATAAATCAAGTATCCACTAATCATGTTTTGCAGCTGTTACACATGGATTTATTCGGGCCAACAAGAGTTCAAAGTATTGGAGGTAAAAGATATTGCTTGGTTATGTTGATGATTATTCTCGTTTTACATGGGTTTTCTTTCTTGCAAATAAATCTGATGCATTGATTCATTTTACTAAGTTTGCAAAGAAAATTCAAATTGAAAAAGGATATGCGATTTCAAGTATTAAAACTGACCATGGTGGAGAATTTGAAAATCATAATTTTACTAAATACTGTGATGATAATGGTATTCAACATAATTTTTCATCCCCATACACTCCACAACAAAATGGAGTTGTAGAAAGGAAAAATCGTTCTTTGCAAGAAATGGCAAGAACTCTTTTAATCGAAAGTAATATTTGACCTCATTTTTGGGCTGAAGCTACTTCCACTGCTTGTTACATTATAAATAGAATTTTTCTAAGACCTATATTGGAAAAGACACCCTATGAACTGCTCCAAGGTAAGAAACCAGTTGTTTCATATTTTCATGTATTCGGTTGCAAATGTTTTATCCTAAAGAATTCCAAAGTGATCGAATTGGTAAGTTTGAAGAAAAATCGACGAAGGAATTTCCTTGGCTACTCCATGACAAGCAAAGCATTCAGAGTCTTCAACAAACGCACACAAACCGTGGAAGAATCCATGAATGTGAGGTTTGAAGACTCAAGTACAAAATCGACTCAACCTGAAGATTTTGAGTCGGCCAAGTGTCTACAAACTCTCATGAAGAAAATCAAGCTTCAGATACTGAGTCTCAAACAGATTCAGAAATTCCAATTGAAGAAGAGCTTCACCAAACTAACAAACCAACTACAAGTTGGAAGCAAAAGTCAAGTCATCCCCCAGACCTCATCATTGGCAATATTGATGAAGGAGTTCGAACAAGATCTAAAAGACGAGAATCTTCTAGTGCTCTTGCACTAATTTTTGAGATCGAACCGAAAAATATAGAAGATGAATTGAGAGATGAAAACTAGATCGAAGCAATGCAAGAATAATTGAATCAATTCAAAATCAACAACGTTTGGGAGCTAGTTCCTAAACCAAAAGGTAAATCAATCATTGGTACCAAATGGGTTTTCAGGAACAAGCTTGATCAACAAGGAAAAGTGGTAAGGAATAAAGCAAGACTTGTGGCAAAACGATACACACAAGAAGAAGGCATCGACTATGATGAAACCTATGCTTCTGTAGCAAGGTTAGAAGCTATAAGATTACTTCTTGCGTTTGCTTGTTTTAAAAATTTTAGGTTATTCCAAATGGACGTGAAAAGTGCATTCCTAAATGGAATTATCCAAGAAGAAGTCTATGTGGAACAACCACCAGGATTTGAAGATCCTAAAAGACCAAACCTTGTATTCAAGCTGAAGAAAGCCATATATGGTTTAAAACAAGCACCTCGAGCATGGTATGAAAGGTTAAGCAATTTTTTAATACAAAATGGCTTCTCTAAAGGTAAAGTAGATACTACCTTATTTATAAAAAGAGAAGGCAATGATTTCATACTTGTTCAAATTTATGTTGATGATATTATTTTTGGCTCTTCTAATGAGAAACTTTGCAAGAATTTTTCAAAGGATATGCAGAATGAATTTGAGATGAGCATGATGGGAGAACTAAACTTCTTTTTGGGACTTCAAGTCAAACAATCAAGTGAGGGAACCTTCATCCATCAAGAGAACGTATCATTAAATCTGTTGCAACTACATCTAAGCTAGGTCTATGGTATTCTAAGCAAGGAGATTTTACTCTCCTAGGATATTCTGATGCTGACCTTGCTGGTTGTAGAGTGGATAGAAAAAGCACTACAGGTACATGTCAATTATTGGGAAACAGGATGGTGTCTTGGTTCTCAAGAAAACAGGGTACCGTGGCTCTTTCAATCGCTGAAGCAGAGTACATAGCTCTTGGAAGTTGCTGCTCTCAAATTCTATGGATGCAATAGCAATTAAGAGGCTTTGGAGATGATGAAACACATACGGAAATCAAATGTGACAACACAAGCGCAATCAACCTCACAAAGAATCCTATACTTCATTCAAGAGCAAAGCACATTGAAATCAAGCATAATTTTATTCGAGATCATGTTCAAAGTGGAGATGTTGTGATTCAGCATGTAGATTCAAAGAATCAATTGGCAGATATATTCACAAAACCCCTGGAGAAGGCTCACTTTGAATCAATTCGTTCAAGACTGGGTATTGTGAATTTTGAAGATAATCAGACTCAAGATTAAAGTCTGAAGGTGGTTCAGACTCATCGCTAAGTCTGAAGGTGGTTCAGACTCATCACTAAGTCTGAAGTCGGCTCAGACTCAAAGCAAGGTCTGGAAGTGTTTCAGACTCTACGTAAAGTCTGATTGTACTCAGACGCAAAGGTAAAGTCTGAAAAGGGTTCAGACTCAAAGGTAAAGTCTGAAACATTTGTCAGACTCTGTATTTTTAATCTCTTTACGAATTTTTCGTATTCTCTCTTTAACTTATTTTTGGTAATTACTTTTCGATATTTCAAAATCTCTTTTTGCTCTTTTTCTGACACATATTAATGGCAGTTTATATTTTCAAAAAGGGCAGTTTTCTTTTTACGGTTTATTTTTGGCAGTTCTTTACCTTTACTTTTTGTCTACGATTCGTATTCCCGTGTTATCTCTCTCACTATTTATACACTCGAACCGTCACTTTTCACTCACAGCTTTTCCTTTACGATTCATCCTCACACTCTTTCACTTTCAAAACCCTAAAAGATCCCATTTACCGTTTCGTTCCATCCATTTCTCGTCACAAAGTTTCCATTTTTCTTCGCGTTCAAGTTGAATCCTTGCTTGCTCTCCAAGAATCTCGTCTTGCAAGTCTTCTAGAATTGCTACCAGGGGACCACAGAGACAGCAAGAGGGTCCTACTTGAGTGGATCTAACGGAAGAAGATTTGCCTCAACAAGAAGCTGAAAGTCAACACTTTGAGGAAGTGGTTACGGAGGCAGAACCGGTAAGAACTCTCAAACCTAATGTGGCTTACTATCTCTATAAAAGGCTTAAGGATGTAAAGGTTAGCCTTAAGACGATCGAGGAATATCTGAAGGAAAGAGGGTTTAGGAGCGAGTATGCGTTTTTGATGAAGATGGAGAAGCTGAATGTTGTTGGTGAAGGTACTGCACAGAGGACGCTGGAGAATATTTCGAGTAATCCACTTGAAAATACTCCTGCTGAGACCCTAGATGATGATGAGAGGTTGTTCTCTCACTTTGAACCTCGTTTTGGTGTGGCTGCTAATTCTGTTTGTTCTTCGGGAAGTCTATTTCGGTCGAAGGAGCATGAACGAGTTTATGTGAAGCTGTTGAAGAGGGGAGTGGTCAATCCAAGAAGTGTAGATTTTGACTTCCTAGATTCGATAAAGATTAATTTAAGAGGGAAGTTTGCTAGGTTGCAACTGGAGAATTTCTGCACGGATATGACTGTGGCCCACTCTGAACTGGCGGCTTATGTAACACCCCAAACCCCCTTGAGGCTATTACAATCATGCTTACCTGTCCTTTGTCCTTTGAGAGCTATACACTCTTAAGCTCTCATTCACATTTGTTGTTTTTTTTTTTTTTTAAATGAACTCACGGTCCTAGCGCACATCAAATAGCGGAAGCGAAATCACAACTCTCCCACACAACACATGAGGGGCAATGCGCACACACTAAATACTATAGAATACTAAACCACCGGCTTCATTTTATTTACTATCAAGTGATGGACGTTTTCTTTTCCTTTTTCGGGGTAGGATACATCAAGATACATACATCAAGGCGACCTCAAAATCTACCCATCATCAAGAAGGAAATTTCAGCCTATACATAATCTGCCCAAAATCCATCCATCAATCCAGCACCGGTGTTGTCAAAACCCCTTCATCCTCCCCAGCTTTGGCTCGCCATCTACCTCCAGCCTGGCGCACTAGGTGGCGGCGGCGGTAGGATCCCTTCCATTACCCCATCTTGGGAGGTGAAGATGGAGACGTACTCCTGATACACCGGGCCACTAGGCAGACCCGCCTCATACTTGACCAGCACCGAGACACGAAAGTACACACGTCCAGGGGTAGCAGGGCTAGGAAAATGGGCTATGCGCACCTCCAAGTCGGTGGGGATTCCATAAAACGAGCCTGGTGCTATTGGAGGTATAGACATCTTCTAGGCTGAAATGTTAGTCCCCAAGAAGGGGTGAGTACAACCACTCAGCAAAGATATAATCTCTAAGACTACCCATACAATGCAATCCAGCACATCACAGCAACATATAAACGTCATAGATAATCATTTCAGTCATCAAATTGCAGCCACATCATGCTTTCACTTCATTTCTCAAATCAGGCATCTATTAAACATGTATGGTGGTAACTTTCAGCATTACCCAAGCATGAGTACATATACATATATAATACTTATCACAACTCAGCATCTTATTAATGTATGCATACCTCATCATACAAGCCTTTCATAATTCAGCCTTTTCCATGCACATATGCATAACACGAATTCAGCTATGCCAATGAAATCAACATTCATCATGTGCACGTTCCATAACTTAACAAGATGAATGCAAGCATAATTCACCATAATCATGTGCACATATCACATATTGGCAAAGCTCATGCATATCAATATTAATTGCAATTATCAATGCAACTCCCGGTACACACCACCCGGGCTTCCGGCCCCCACATTCCGGGCATCTCGCACCCAAACCTGGCATCACGAGGAATTCACGGCACACACCATCTGTGCTTCCGGCATTTACACTCCTTGGCCGAGCATCTCGCACCCGAACTGGCATCACGAGACATCCACAGCACACACACTCCGTGCTTCCGGCATCCCCTACGCTCCGGGCATTTCAACTCCGAGGCCATCCAGATTTACGCTCACAGGCTATTGGGCATCCGGCATTTTCACTCCCTGGCCGGGCATCCCGACACTCCCGGGGCATCATTGGCACACACCACCCGGTGGCCTCTTTCATATGCATGATTCATAGCATATAATACGATGCTCCACAAAGTAACAGCATGCAATATCATGTGCTTTCATTCACAATGCATAAAATTCACACCATATGTTCAATCCAATTGACATTCAACAACTCAGCATGCACAATTCTCGGCAATCATCTCAAATGAATGTCAAATGCTCTTGAAAAGGTGTGAAACTCGTGTATATGGTAATTTAGACAACATAGGACATCTCTCATGTAGAAGGCATTCTCCAATGATGAACACATGAGGAAAATATCACTCGGCCATGTCATTTCAACAACATCCAAACAAAACAGCTTGCAAGGTTATAAGAGAGTCCAAATTTAATCATCCAAATGGCCACTACAATCCCTATCATTCAACCACAACAACGTTCAAACATAATAGCACGACTTTCTTTTAGAAGTCATATTCAAATGGTTCACACATGAAAAGATACAAATTCCACAAAACAAATTTGAGACTCAACATTTTTCAGCATGCACAGTTTTCAAATTTCGATAGATTCAATGCTCCAAAAGTTGTTCAAAAATCATGAATTTCGACTATGTTGTAGTCAAGAACCTAAGGAACATATCTCAAGAAGACACCATCATCAAATTCGTCCTCCATAAATTTCTATAAAAAATTACAAGTCCTCGGTTTACTGTTCACAATGTCCAGCGACACACCACAGCAAGGCAACTTCGAATGAGCTATTTCCTCCTTCTTCTTCTTTGATTTTTTTGGATATGTTATAGTTCAGCAAGTGTTCTACAACTTTCATGAAGACATCAAAGCAAGAAAACCAAAGGAACATCACTTTAAATGCCACGCAAGTTGCTGTTGTTCAACCCAGAAATTCCAGAATACAATAACAAAAGAAAACAAGCAATTCACCAAGCTAAACCGAATGAAATCAGCTCAGTTTTCAGTATGTTGTACATCAAGATGTCCTCAACAACTTTCAAAAAGAAGTCGAATGAAAATTCCCAACAAAACACCACAATCAGCAAGCAACAAGCATCAAAGGTCCACAAACGACTCCAAATTGCACCCGGTTCCAAAGAAACTAGGTTTCACCCCTCAAATCTCACTCAAATGACTTCATTTTCGACTATGTTATAGCTCAAGATGTGTACAACAACTTCCATGAAGACATCAAGACCAGATTTCAACTCCAAACGCACTTTCCAGCTCATGCAAAATTCTGGCGCAAAGCTGTTCCTCAAAACCTGATTGTACTGGTTTTTAGTTTCCTTCAAAAACTCCACAATCCAGCCACTAATTTCACAATTCCAGCCACAACATACCACCACAAGAAACATGGGAATACTAGAGATAAATCTTGCCTTTGATTTGAGCAAATTTGGTGAAGAAATGGCAGCAAACGGCTCGGCACTTCCTCGGCTTTCCTCCTCCTCCTTACTCTTCTTTCCTTGCTCGACTTCTCTCTTTTCTCTCTCTTTGGTCGACTAACCAGCTCAAATGGATGGCCATTCACCTTTTTATACCTCAATTAAGCCATCATTAAGCCTAAAGTCTACACTTCCATGCATGGTGACACTTGGCAACCAAGTGGACACCTCGGCGCCACCTCATCAGCCACTCCTTGTCCCCTTTAGTGTACGTGGACGATGCTGCCTTGGGCTGGTCTTGCTTGATCACTTGGCCGGCCCATAAATCCTTCCTTTAAGCCCAATTAAGTCCAATTAAATCATGCATTAATCTCCCGAAGTTTAGTCCTTGGCCGTAGGTCACATGTGTACGCTCATATTCATTCAATTGCGATTACAACTTAGTCATACACCATAGCTACCATGTCCATCAAAATAGTCCAATTGTAGCTCAATAGTCCAATGGCTAGAATTCCACAAATTAGATTGGTCACAATCGTCACATGTTCAAGAATTGTCAAAATTGAGGATGCCACAGCTTACTTTTACTCGAATCTATCTTTTTTGGATGCAAATCATTTGTCCTTTTCTTTCATGGACAAAGACTATGTTGTTGATGTTGACTTGCTGGCTGACATTATTGGTGTGGAAAGAAGAAGTTTCCAGCCAATCAAAGTCTCAACAGCCTATGCAACTTTGGATATTGTACGAGACAGAACTGTTGAAGGCAAGATATCCTACACTAGGATGAATGCCACGAATGTTTTGTTACATAAAATTGTCATCAACTGCATTCGGCCAAAGACGACCTCGAAGACTGATGTTTCCAAAACAGAGGCAAAGCTGATGTTTGCCATCAACCAGGGCAGACCCTTCTCACTTCCACATGTCATTCTTTTCCATATGTATAGAACTGTGGTAAAGGATAAGGGTCAGCTGCCTTATTCATCCATCATCACCAAACTTTTTAGGCATTTCGATATTCAAGTACCTGCATCTTTATGCCTAACTAAGTTGAATTCGATGCTTGTTGGTGAGAAAATGGTGATGAAGATGAAATTTTTAACCGAATGCAAGATGGAAAGGTTGAGGAAGGAAACACCTTCAAAAGAGATCCCCACCGCTTCGTCGAAAAGAAAGGGGAAAGAGCCCATGGCTGAAAAGAAAAGAAGGAAAATCATCCCGCAAAATGAGGAGGATGAAGAAGATGCCATGACTCGTCCACTCTCTCTAGGATGAGGAGCCCTGCTGTTTTGAGAACAGAGGCTGAAGAGAGAAGGAGAAGAGAAGCATAGGAGAAGGAAGCCGAGAGACAGAGAAAAGAGAAGAGGAAAGAAAGAGAAGAGAAGAAGAAAGAAAAGAAGAGAAGAAGAGGAGAGAAGAAGAGAAGAGGAACAGAGAGAAGAAGAAGAGAGACAGAGGAAAGTCAAGAAGAAAGAAGAAGGGAAGAAGAAGAGGAAGAACCGAGAAGAGAAGAAGAAGAAAGGAGGAAGAAGGATGAGGAAGAAAGCAAACAGCAAGAGGATATGGCTGCAGGTTTTGAGCCATCCTTTGCTGGGGAAGAGATCGAGAAACATCGAAGTACTGAAATGGATGTTGGCGATGAATTTTCTACTCCACCCACTGGCATTCACACAGGGGGAGTTGCTGCAGAACAAGGAACGATATCGCTACTACACTTTAGTGATGTGAGTAGGTCTAGTGCTGACCCTGAGGAGGTTTATGCATCTCACTTCCCAGAGCATGAAGAATCCTCACCGATTGAGAAGGAAAGGGCTGAAAGGGAAGCTCCTAGTTTCCAAACTCATTCTGCCGGTCCAAGTGGAAGCAATGCCAATTCCGCAGCCTTTACTCAGCTGTTGGATATTATGCTGGACTTGAAAAAGTAGGTTTTTGGGATGGAGTTCGAGATGAGAGATTTGAAAAAGGCGCGCGAGTACTTCAGTGAACATGCAGAACAGATCAATGCACCGAGAGCACAAATGGAATCGAATCGGACCAGTGCAATTAGCTTCGTGAAGGAAAACCTTGCCAAACTCGAGAAGTCAGTCCCAGAGCTTAGCAAGTTTCAACTTGTTCGTTTCCCGCAGGCCCCTAAATATTTTCAAAACTTTATCACATTCACTCTACCTCTTTGATGGGACAAAAAGGGGGAGAGTTGCGCAGATTTGATTGCAGGTTTTGAAGATTTGAAGTTTTTGAAGCTTTGAGAAAGCTTTGAGAGTTTTTATTTTGATGTTATTGAGTTTTTATTTTGAAGTTTATTTAGACTGTTTTCTTTTTTCGATTGGGTTGTTTGAACTTCTATGACCTTATGCTGATTTGATGATTTGGATCTAGACTTGTGAATTTGATTGCAGGATTATTATATTTGTGAGGATAATTGTTATTGGACTAATACTGTTTTGCAGAAATAATCCTCAAAAATATATGAGTTTTTCCTTGTAGGTTTTTAAATTCACAAATCTGTTGAGGGTTTTGTCACCATCAAAAAGGGGGAGATTGTTGAAGAAAAATCCCTTGGAGTTTTGAAGTTGACAAAACAGCCTCAACAAAGACGATCTAAAGACTCCAAGACTCGCCGGTTACGTCCGAAGTTTTCAAGGTCTAAAGGTTTTCAAAGACGCCGAGTCAGACCTTGAAGTTCGGTCTTAAGTTTTTTTCCGTCCGAAGTCGGCCAAGACTCGTTTCCGTTTGAAGACCTTCAAGACTCGGTTTCAGTTTGATGACCCTCAAGACCCAAATCTAAGTCCGAAGACAAACTTGCGATTTTACAGCTGGCCACGAGGTTATTCTCATGGCTAAGGAAAGTAAGATATTGGATTTCGTATTTCCTAATCTTAACCATAAATATCTCGGCGTGATCGAGAGCTTGGAAGATTTACTCTCCGGATTTTATCCGTTGAAGATCAAGTTTATTTTTGGAAGAATCTAATTTTGGGAACTCAAGATCCCGATTGTATGGGCGAATAGGATTGACGAGCTACTGTCTACTTATGTTTTCGGCGACAAGGAGATCACTTAAATTGATTCAGTCCAACGGGTTGATTGGATGACTTCTTGGTAAGTGCCAATGGGTATGAAGGCACGGAGGCTATTTAAGGTGGATCGATGTTGCTTGGAAACAAGGAGAGACTGGGTAGAAAAATCTCGATGTTAGAATCTCCAAAATCACTTGTTCTCTAAAATCTTTCATGTTCAAATTGTGTATCGAAGAGAGTGAGATATAGTGCGAAAGCAGCAGGAAGCTGTAAGAGAGACTGTCTATTGAAGAAGTCTAGTCCGTTTCGTAACGGCTCTCGTTTGCTACATAGTGATTATAGCTAGTTGGCTGCCGGCGTGGATAGTGGACGTAGGCTTGGATAAGCCGAACCACTATAATCCTTGTGTCAATTCTCTCTTACTCTACTTTATTTACTTTATGAATATGTGCTTTATTTATTATTGATATATCTTTGATATCAACGTATTCCACCGCAAAAGATTCCAAAAGAATTTCGCAACAACCTATTCACCCCCCTCTAGGTTGATTCACTAGCCCATTTCAGGTCTTAGAAAGATTCTATTTATGATATAGCAAGCAGTAGAAGTAGCTTCAGCCCAAAAATGAGGCGAAATATTACTTTCAATCAAAAGAGTTCTTGCCATTTCTTGCAAAGAACGATTTTTCCTTTCTACAACTCCATTTTGTTGTGGAGTGTATGGGGATGAAAAATTATGTTGAATACCATAGTCATTGCAATGTTTAGCAAAATCATGATTCTCAAATTCTCCACCATAATCAGTTCTAATACTTGAAATTGCATAACCTTTCTCAATTTGGATTTTCTTTGCAAACTTAGTAAAATAAGATAAAGCATCAGATTTATTTGTAAGAAAGAATACCCAAGTAAAACGAGAATAACATCTATTATAACCAAACAATATCTTTTACCTCAAATACTTTGAATTCTTGTCGGCCCAAACAAATCCATGTGTAATAGCTGCAAAGCACGATTAGTGGATACCTGATTTATAGATTTATAGGAATTTCTAACCTGTTTTCCAAGCACACAAGGAGTGCATAATTCATGCTTTTGATACTTGAGGTTAGGAAGTCCTCGAACAAGCTTTTTGGATGACACTTTTGCGATTTGCTTCATGTTGACATCTCCAATCTTCCTATGCCAGAGAATGACTTCATCTTGAATCGATATCAAGCATTGTGGACTGTCAGACCTTACATCTAGCAAATAAATATTTCTATGTCTTCGTCCAGTAAAGGATTGTGAGAGATCTTTGCTTGTTCCAGAACATGTATCTTATTGAAAGTTGATTTTGTATCCAGAATCGCGTAGTTGACTAATACTCAATAGATTGTAGTTCAATCCTTCAACAAGAGAGACATTGTTGATTGTGAGATTTCCAATCTTCACAGTTCCTTGACCAACAATTTTTCCCTTGTTGTTACCACCAAAAGAAACATTTCCTCCTTTTACATGAGAGAGTTTTGTAAAACAATTTGAGTCTCCCGTCATGTGTCTTAAACATCCACTATCCAAATACCACTTGATTTTCTTCTTGAAGGTGACTTGCATTTAAAAGAAAGACTCATGTCTTCTTTGGTACCCAAACCTTCTTGGGTCCATCATTGTTAGTAGCATAAACAGTCTTTGCCCAGCTCTTCTTAATAGGTCTCCAAACTTTGGGACATTCCTTTTCAAAATGTTCTACACTTTTGCATTTTGAACATGTAAGAGCATTTCTACCAACAGGCTTTACAAAAACCTTTTGGAAATGATTTTTATAAAAGGTTTTTGTTGGCCTATTCCTAATTCTTTCCTTTACCTTTGGGAAATCAATCAAAGGAACGGTTTCATGTGTCATTCCTAGACCAGATTTATTAAAGTAAGGTCTTTGAATAGAAAGAATTTTATTCAACTTTTCAGAACCCATTGAAAATTTCTTTGTAACTTTCAACAAATCTTCATTCAAGTAACTATTTTCTTTTGAAAGTTTATTCTCATTTTCTTTTGAAACAGCAAGAGACTTGTCTAGACTTTCAACTTTTTTAATTAAAATCTTTTCCTGTTGTTTCAGTTTCGAATTCTCATTTTTCAGTTCAAAAATCCTTTTAAGAGAGCCTTTAAGACCGAGACAAAGTTCTTCAATGTATTTTGATACTTTGGTAGGAATTTTTAAATTTCTAACCTTGATACTGCTGTTTGAGTCTGAGTTTGAGTTTGAGTCTGAATCTAAGTCTGAGTCTGAGTCTAAGTCTGAGTTTGCCATAAGACATATGTTTGCATACTCTTCATCACTCTCCTCACATTCAGTGTCATTCCATGTTTCAGCTTTGAGTGCTTTCTTGAACTTTTCAGATTTTCCTTTCTTTTTCTTTAATAAGGGACAGTTAGGTCTAATGTGTCCCTTCTTCTTGTATTCAAAGCAAACAACTTCTTTGCTGGTATCTTCTTCTTCATTTGATCTCTTTTGAAATCTTTGATTGTTTTGTCTCTTTCCATTGAACATTCTGCCTTTTCTATTTAACCTTATGAATTTTCTAATCAGAAGTGCCAATTTCTTCATCATCCAAGTCTTCTTCTGAATCTGTAACATCTGAATCATTATTAGATTTTAAAGCAATTGACTTCTTACCTTTTGTGTCAAATTCCTCATTGAATTGCTCGACTTCATAAGATTGAAGTGTGCCGACCAATTCATCTACCGAAAGAGGCATGATCCTTTGTGTTTCTCTTATAGATGTCTTGACGTGATTCCAATCTTTGGAGAGTCCTCTCAACAGTTTATTGACCTTCATAGATCCCGAGATTGGCTGTCCCTGGTATGCCAAGCCATTTACAATTTCGTAAATCGACGAACATATCCGAGATGGATTCTCCTGGCTTCATTTTGAAGGCTTCATATTGTCCAAGAAGGATGTTGATCTTGGTTTCTTTGACTCGATCTGTTCCTTCATAGGTGACATGCAATCTGTCCCAAACTTCTTTGGCTATTTCACAAGATGAAATTCTATTATACTCAGTAGGAGATAAAGCACAATAGAGAGAATAAATAGCCTTAGTATCAAGGGCTTGTCTTTTTGGAATATCAGTTCGAGACATTCCCACTCCTTTAGGTAATTCTTTCCCTGTAATTGATGCAACTTTAGGAGCAATTCCATTTTCCACTACATCCCATTCCAGAGGATCTTTGGATCTTAGGAATGCCTTCATCTTGTTTTTCCATACGTTGTACTCTTTTCCATCAAAGTAGGGAGGTCTGGTATTGCTTTGTCCTTCAATTAAACCTGGAGCCAAAACACTAGCCATAGATCTTTTGCTTTAGAAATAATAACACTTCTAATAAATAAGCAACCAAGCTCTGATACCAATTGAAATAGGCTAGTGAATCAACCTAGAGGGGGGTGAATAGGTTATTGCGGAATTCTTTTGGAATCTTTTGAGGTAGAATACGTTAATATCAAAGATATATCAATAACAAATAAAGCATGTATTCATAAAGTAAATAGAGTAGGGTAAAGGAGAATTGACACAAGGATTATAGTGGTTCGGCTTATTCCAAGCCTACGTCCACTCTCCACGCTGGCAGCCAACTGGCTGTAATCACTATGTAGCAATTGAGAGTCATTTACGGTTCACGAACTAGAATTCTTCAATAGACAGTTTCTCCTACAGCTTCCTGCTGTTTTCGCACTATATGTAACTCTCTTTGATACACAAATTGAACATGAAAGATTTTAGAGATCAAGTGATTTAAGAGATTCTAACATCGAGATTTTTCTACCAAGTCTCTCCTTATTTCCTAGCAACACCGATCCACCTTAAATAGCCTCCGTGCCTCCATACCCGTTGCCACTTACCAAGAATTCATCCAATCAACCCGTTCGACTGAATCAATTTAAGTGATCTTCTTGTCGCCGAAAACATAAGTAGACAACAGCTCGTCAATCCTATTCGCCCATACAATCGGGATCTTGAGTTCCCAAAATTAGATTCTTCCAAAAATAAGCTTGATCTTCAACGGATAAAATCCGAAGAATAAATCTTCCAAGCTCACGATCATAGCTAGAGATATTCCATGGTTAAGATTAGGAAATATAGAATCCAATATCTTACTTTCCTTAACCATAAAAATAACCTGTGACCAGCCTGTCAAAATCGCAAATTGTCTTCAGACTTAGATTTGGGTCTTGAAGGTCTTCAGACTGAGATTGAGTCTTGACTGTCTTCAGACGGAAAAACATCAGACCGAACTTTTGAGTCTGACTGTCTTCAGATGGAAAACCTTTAGACTTTGAAATTTTCAAACGTAACTGACTGAATCTTGGAATCTTCAAATCGTACTGTAGAGGCTGTTTTGTCAACTTCAAAACTCCAAGAGATTTTTCTTCAACATAGACTTGGCTCATGTGTAAGAGGGTGAGGTTTGGTGATTGTCTTGGCATTGTCACTAGTCTTTCTTCTTAGTGTCAGGTGGAGGTTCCATTATTTGAACCACAATATCAACTTTTCTTAGGAATACAAATGACTGTATTTTTTTTTGTCTAGGGGGCATCGGCCTTGCTTTTACCAGGCATATTGCTCTTTCACGCCTTTAACCCTTTTTATTTCAAATTTTCTCATTTAGGGGCATTGACATTGCTTTTACTAGGCACATTGCTTTTTCATGTCCCTAGTTTCTCATTCTTGTCATTAGAGGAATTGGCCTCGGCAAGTTCAAACAAAACACCGCTATTAGACTTTTGGGGTCTTCATCTTTAGTCAGTGCTCCAAATCACGCCGCTTGAATGGTAGTAATTCTTGCTTTGCCTTAATGTGAGGGTGAAATTATGGACTCAATTGGGTTGTACAATAGATACAAGTGCATAGAGAAAGAATTGCTCTTCGTCATTCTAGGGCACTTAAATTATTGTGAGTGTTCAATATGCAATAAAAACACCCGAAGATTGATGCAAGTGAGAGTAAGAAAATTTCTATCCCCTTTATCACATTGTGATGTTGCCTAGCCTCCGATTTGCCCAGTATGGGGGTGGTTCTTGATAGGGGTATGAAAGAAACTTCATAAGTATATGGGGCTCAAAGGGGGTAAGCAATGGATAACTTGTAGTGTTTAGGGTAGAAAAATGAAATGCCCCTCACTATTTAGATTATCGTACCATTCACGAGAGAACTTTTTACCTTGCAAACATGGAATTTCTGCACTTATCTCACAAGTGTATAGATAGGGGACTGTGTGTAGGATATAGTTTTTCTTTCATTATCCTAATGCGCCCCATCCAGCATGCTTGATCAATGTTATATTTTTTATTCAACTGTCTATTTTGGTAATCCTTTGTGGAATAAGTGATTTAGACAGACAAAATTATCATGTAAAATTTGTTTTGAAAAGGCATGCGGCATTTTAAATATGAGAGATTTTGTACAAATAATTGAATTTACTCAAAAATATTATATTAACAGCCTTTGAGAATTGTATTTGCAAATATGTTAAATTTTGAACATGAAAAGGGTTATTCACAAATGGGTGTCCATGGCCTGTTCTTATTCAATAAGGATATGACACATGGATGATTAGCTAGGGGTTGGAGATCTGATCATTGATTTGACGGGCCTTTTTGCTTTTGCCCCCGTAGAAGAGAAGATAAAAATGGATCAATCAATAGGGCTAAAATCAAATGTGAGTTGAGGCTTGAAGGATTTCTGTCATTTGCTTTGGCGATACTCGGGACGCCATTTCGCTTAGGAGAGCTTATCAGAGTCTGACATGCCTCTCATTGACTTGTTATTCGTATCTTTGACGGTTAGGTGATCTTACAACAGACAAGAGGGAACATGTTAGTCACGAGCTCTCTTAAGAGTCGAACAACTAGAAGCGATATAACATTACCCTTCCTTGACTTGTTAATGATTGAATAGACCTAAAGTACGAAAAGGACACGAAGTCCTTCATCTTTCATTTCATTAGGACAAATATTCTCCCCTTTTTGCAGGTGCAAGAGAAGCAACATTTTTAGTATTTACACATGGCAACTAGTTGCTGTTTCCGAGGATCGAACCTTGGACTCCTCTAGATCATTTCATTCCCCATACCACCAGGCCATGGCATTAGTAGTGTTCATGGAGCGCTTATTTTTTCATTTAACTGAACTGGCTCCTAGACAACATGTCCTTTTACACCAAGTCAGGTGAATTCGATACGGGTCATTTCCATGTACTAGCTTGGCCGATATTGATTTGCCCAAATTAACCATTGAGTTTGGTATGTCAAAATTGAGTTCAGAGAGAGAGAGAGAGAGAGAGAGAGAGAGAGAGAGAGAGAGAGAGAGTATTGGAAACAATACTGAATTACCCTTCCTTAGGGTTTGTATTTGCTGACTCCTGGGGATATTTGAATGTCGATAACAGCCTTTTTGTCTTGACACAGTTTAATGTCTCTTTTGACTAGCCCTCCTCGTTTGTGGTCGGGTGTTTATGACTGATGGTCGTTGATTCATCTTTAACGCCTTCCTTCTATGGGATTTTTCTTCTGTTTTTGATCTTATGAACATTAGCAGCATTGGGCAAAGTCATGTACCTCAAGCTTCCATGGAATCTGAGATGGACAATTAAAATCTCCAGTTTTCTAATGGCGAGCATTTCTTGCGTCTGGAACAAGAAAAGAGGTTTCTAGGTCCTAAAGTCATCATCTGAAATAGGGGGCTAGAGATCGTCTCAACTGTCCGAATTTTCTCTCTGTTGACAGTAGTCAATTTAAAGGAAGAGAAGAAATTCCTTCCCCGTACTTCTTGGCTTGTCGAAGCTAGAAATTCCATTAATGAAATCGCAATGTCTAGTTGATCGAGCGCATTGTGCGAAGAGGATATTGCTCAAACTTGAGACGAGGTTGTCCAGGTGCAAGGTGAAGTGCACAGAGCTCTTGTGGACGGCTCGCAAAATGGAAGGCTAAGAGCAGCATGGAAGAGGTTACCTTACCTTGAGCTACCATAGTATGCATGCTTCAAGTTCAACTGTATGCTTGTGCCAATTACGTCCTATTTTTCATCTCTTGTAAATAGAAGGGATAGGACGTAATTTCCGTAATTATGTTCATGGAATAAGACTTACCATTTTTGAGACAGGATGATCTTTTCTGTTTGCCTCTGCTTTCTTGAAAAAGTGTTTTCAAATTTGGCTAGTTCACATGATGCGCCGGCTTCAAACGCCCCCTGTCACATTAAGTCAAAGGAGATAATATTCTCGAGACACAAAGCAAATGAGTTAGAAAAATAAATGGGATTAAATTTAACATCTAGTTTTGATAAAAGCTTTTGGTAATGAAATATTTTTTGTTTTTAAAAGAATATATTTTTTGGGGGGGAGGAAGCATGAGGAAGCCTAGCCCTCAGTATTCTCCTTGGATGATATTTTCTTTTCATGGTTAGATAGCATCATCGGACCAGTTTGGAGTACCGCCTCATGCTCTCAAAACAAAATATTAGAACTGTACATTAGATTACCGGAATGGAAAATGCAACACTAGCACACTAGACATGATTGAAAACATGAGATTATAAAAACAACTAGAACTCATGAAAACTCTCATGAAAAGGAGCACCTTGATAGTGTTGGTCCAGGAATCAAGCGCCTTTGAGTTCTTTGCCTCCAGTAGACTTGAAGTATTCGCATGAGAGGACCACTTCATTGAAGCTACGGAAGTATAATCCATGCAACCGGCAACGATACTTGTGGGGTAAAGTTTATATGAATAACTTCATCTTTCTTCTTCAACCAGTTGAGGGTAGGTTTGCTTCATAAAAGCCTCCTACCTTTTTGCATATGCTCAGAAATCCTCAATTAGTCTTCTTCTGATGTGAACCAAATTCTCGCAAGGTAGTTCAATTCCAATCTGGCTTTGGTATTGATGTAGGAATGTGGAAGACAACTCATTCTAATTCCTCATGAGGTAGATCCTTGCCATGACGAACCATTGTAATGCACGTCCTGTGAGACTTTCTTGGAAGGCTTGAGTTATAAATGGTGTCGGGTTGTAGTGTCAACTCATTTCAGCGTGAAAATATTGCAAGTGGGTCATGGGACAAGTGGTGCCGTTATACTTATGGAGATTAGGAACTCTCATTTCTCTGGGGGTCATAATCCTATGAAGGTAAGATGGACATGCCGAGTCTTGGTGAGGCAACTGGTTTCCCCATTGCATATTCATTGCGATGGTGAATTCTACTACTTCAGGAAAGCTGGACTCTACAGAGATCATTTCATTACTTCATTTTGGATTGAAATCTCCAACCAATGATGAGGTGTTTACGTCATCCTCATGGTCGGGTAACAAATTTAGCAGCTCTTTGGGAGACAAGTCATGATGGAAAAATGTTCGCTCTTCTAACAGGCTTTGGATCCTATGTGTGGGTGGGAGGCAGTCATTTGATGAATGATTGATTTCATCAGTATAATATTGGTAGCTTTCCAGATTGTACCCTAGGGGATGGTCGAAGTCTTGGTGTGGCGGCCTATTGGCAATAAGGTTTTGCCTACATTTAGTGGTAAGCGTTAGGTCAAATTGCTTAGGCTTTCTTTTCTTGACTCCTGGTCCTGACTTTTTGAGTAAAGCCCTTTGTTTTGCCAATTGGACTTTGTCAAGGTGTGGCGACCTGTGATTTTAAGGCTTGTCACACTGTCTATTGGTCCTTGTGTGATTTCACTACGGAAGCGAGTACTTCAACTCCTTTCTTTATTTGAAATGATGGCATGATATATATAAGCCAGGCACTTTATTTATTTATAGTTTCGGATGACATTTGTCGGTACACATAGGCCAAAAATCCCTATATTTGGCTAAACCAAAATGGGACCGACTATCCAATTGTCTATCCATATCGTTGTCCTGGCGTCATGGCCTGGTGTGGCACCCCCTAATGGCCCCCAATCCATTAGGGTCACCACCTTATTTCTTCGTCTTGGATATCCTTTTGTTCTACTCAATGGACTTTAGGGAATCCATGTGGGGGTCTTTTCACACACTTCTTTGGTCCCTGTGCAATGTATATGGTGGAAGCATATCCAACAACTCCATTTTCTACACATAGAAATGATGCACACTAAATACACAGATAGATAATAGCCGGGCACTTTTATTTACATATATCTACTAGATAGACATCATTGGTCGGTACATCCAAAAAGCCGGAGTTTTCCTATACTCGGCAATACTTCAAAAGTTAACCGATATCTTCAGCAACTATTTACATAGAGTCCATCATTTAGTGCCAGCATCCAAAAATTCTTCCCCTGCTGTCCTCACCACCGTGGTCACTCAACGCCACCCAATCCCCTATTGTCGTCGCCCTCCGGTGGCGGTGGCAATGGCCCCAGAGTTCGCCCGTTCCTATGGACTTAAAGGACCACGTATTCTTGGCGTGTAGGACCTGAGGGGAGACTAGTGCTGATCATCATCACTACCCTCACGTGCAAGAAAATTAGTCCCTGCAATTCAGGATCCTGGTGTTCCGACTGCTCCCACTGCACGTTGATAGGGATCTCGTAGAATGTACCAGGAGGTGCAGGCAGCAAAGGCATCTTGCTTAGTATGAAATATGTTAGTCCCACAAGGGGTGAGTACAACTACTCAGCAGCTAAAGATCTACTAAACTATATTATGTAGAACTATCATCATATGATTTCATGCAAAATCCAAAAAACATATCACTAGAAGAATAGGTACGCATTAAATAAATAGAGCTTTTCAAAGCAATGGGATAACATAATAGAACAGTCAAGCTTTAGAATTCAACGGATTTTTGATTCACTATCACCTTCTCTCGGAGGACCAGTGTTTGCATCCTTCTAGGCATTCGCACCCAACCTGGTGTTACCAAAGCCTACGATTCCATATTTCAGTCATCGGGCATTTAAAGCGTGTTACGTCACACCTCTAGGCATCTTGCACCTCACCTAGCATCACGAGGAATCACCGAGGCTCGCCATGTCAATGGTTGACACTATCCTCTGGAACGTGTATCGTCCTACATCCAGGCATCTCGACACACCTGAGGAACCTCTGGGGCTCACTTCTCCCTAGGCATCCAGAGGCATTGCCACTACGATCCTCCAGGCAACTCAACTCCCAGGGCATCGTCATCCCGAGGGTCTGACGGCAACAATAACACACCAACCATGGTGTAGTAATTAAATCATTTCAATGCCAAAACGTTTTCGAGTTGTCAATATGGAAAATCCCTTGGATTTTTCCTTGAAAGTCTCACTTTCGCAAATACTCTCTAATCATTTTCGAATCCATATAAAGAAACTTGAATGGTAATTACCCTTCCCAGTTTGGAATAAAATAATTTATCGAGATTTATAAGTACATTTGGAATCGGCATGTAGATATATAGTAGCTTCGGTGAGCAATATAGACATCAGCTTTGGTGAGCAATTATATAGATGTATCAGCTTTGGTGAGCTATAATATACATATATCAGCTTCAGTGAGCAATATAGATATATAGCAGCTTCGGTGAGCAATATAGACATTAGCTTTGATGAGCAATTATATATATATGTATCAGCTTTGGTGAGCTATAATATACGTATATCAGCTTCAGTGAGCCATATAGATATATAGCAGCTTCGGTGAGCAATATAGACATCAGCTTTGGTGAGCAATTATATATATGTATCAGCTTTGGTGAATGTATTGATTGAGTTTATAGATGGTATTGAATGTATCGAATTGAGTGATTCGATTGATTGATGGTTTGATTTGATTCAATTGAGTATATGATTTATATCGACATGCAAGAAGGAACTGAGGCAAGGTAAGTCCTCCGTCTTGTGTGTGCATAGACTGCCTTTAGGTGTATTTCTTTCGTAGTCGGAGTTTAGGTGGTGAACTTGCTAAGACATCGTCTCAACTTATCGTGGGCTCAACATTTTCAAGTTCTTAGATGGTAGTTCCTCCAGAACGTTTTGGTCAACCAATAAGGGTTATCGAGCGAGTTTTTAGTAACCCTGATCTTGGAAGTCACTGGGTCTATGAACTCGTGGTGACCACCGTCTGGGTCGAAGAGGACATACTTCATAGGGTACCTCATAGATTCAGAGCATGGTTTCGCTATGAACCCAATGGTTTCAGGGTGGGTCTCCTAAGGGGTTTTGATATTTCCGTTGTGGTAGTTGATGCCATTCTAGGTGAGAGTGCAACTGACCCTCCCGATGGTGTGGTGGAGGACCCGATGCCCCCGGAGCATGTGGAGTCCGAAGGATTGACGAACGTGTCTGAGTAGTGGTCATAAGACAATTCCCTTTTGAGAATCGATCTTTTGTAAACTGACTTTTGTATATAAACCTGTGTGTTTATTAAAGCCTTGTTTTGGTTGTGAATTGTTGCATGCTTTTTTATACCAAGTTGTACGTTGTCAGGGGTGTTGTTTCGCTTCCGCATGCATATTAAATGAATAGGTCGGCGATGCGTCCTAAGAGTTCACAAATTTATTGACCACCGAGGGATGGGCATGCACTCAAGGATCGGGGTGTGACATCCCCACTTGGAGTAGTATCAGAGCTGGTTGATAGTTAGAGTGATAAGGTACGATAGGTTCTTGGGATAGTTAGTAAGAATGACCTTTATTTCATGCTGGTGCATGTGATTAATAGTTGATTGGTAAATTGTTTGTTGTGGATCACTCAAATTCTAATCTAGTATTGGAATTGGAAAACATGTTCCTATAATGATCCTGTAGATGAGTGATCAGGAGCTGAGGACTCCTAGAAAGAGGACCATAGGTCCAGTTACTCGGGGTAGTATGCCGACTAGGGTTGGTACCTAAGGTGGTTGTGGTAGAGTGCAGGCTGAGGTCAATGCTAGTGGAGTAGCACCGCCTCCAATTGGTGCTGGGGTAGCAGCCCTTAGTGATCCCAAGATCGAAGAGATCATGTAGGTGTTAGAGATAATGGGAAATCAGATGGAGCAGTAGGCCCAGAATTAAGTTGCCAGTGTCGCCGCTTCAGCTACCATTGCTGCTGTCGTTGCTAGTGCCGCTGTTGCCACCGCAGTTGCCACCGTATCTATCGCCGCACATGCCGAGGTTCCACCTGGGAACATGGTTGGCGTGAGGCCTATGCACAAACTGGTGGAACATTTTCTGAAGTTGAACTCGCCGAAGTTCATTGGTGCAGGAGATCTCGAAGCTACGGCCCTATGGATCCAGGGCTTGGAGAAGGCCTTTGCACTGCTGATGTGCACCGAGGTGAAGAAGGTAGTCCTTGCAGCCTATCACCTGTAGGGAATTGTGAGTACTTGGTGGAGGGCCACCAAAGGATAATGTTCCCAGAAGGCGTGGTTTCGGAGTGGAATGCCTTTGTCGAAGTGTTCAACGGCAAGTACTTCTTTGACAGTGCTAGAGAACTAAAGATGGCAGAATTCCAGTGCCTTTGCCAAGGTACGATGATAGTGGATCAGTATGAAGCAAAGTTCGCTGAGTTGTTGCAGTACACCCCCGGACTGGTCAAGAATCTGGTAGACTGAGCTAGAAGGTTTAGAGATGGGCTTAGATTGGAAGTGAGAAGCTTGCTGGTGCCATTAAATCTAAAGGGGACTATAACGACCTTTATGAATAGACCCGACTGATGGAGAGAGACCAGAACGAACGAGTCGCCGCATTTGGGTCGCGGTTTAGTTCAAACAAAGATGGTAACTGGTTCAGAAAGAAGCCTATAATTGGTGGAAGGTAACATGTCCCGCTTAATAGGAATGGTGGAGTTGGAAAGTCAGTGCTAAGTCAGTATAGCGTGTGTCACTTTTGTGGAAGGCGACATGGATCAGCCCGTGCCCTTTAAGGATGGGTGCTTGCTTTAAGTGTGGCCAATAGGGTCACTTGGCCAGGGACTATCCCAGAAAGCCAAGGGGACCACAGCAGTTACCGCTGCCACCACCGTTGGGTTATAATAGGGGGTTTGCACTGCAGGGTGGACTGAACAGACCTCCAACTTAGGGAAGGATGTACACTATCACAAGAGGATAGGCTGAGGATGCGCTTAATGTGATTACATGTACGGTCTCGTTGAAGGACTATACTGCGTATGCTTTATTTGACCCTGACTCCACTCGTTCCTTTATAGCTGAACAATTTGTTAAGCTAGTAGGATTGAGTCTTGAATTATTGGAGTCAATGGTTAGCATATCTACATTGTTAAAGGATAAGGTGTTGTTTGCATTAGGTTGTTCTGGTTGCAAGTTAGTGATTGGTGACCGAGAGGGGATGATAGATTTGTTAGTCCTAGCCATGTATGATTTCAATGTGATAATTGGCATGGACTGGCTCACCAAGCAACGAGCTAAGATGAATTGCTATCGCAAGGCGATTCAGTTTAACTTGTTAGCGGGTGAGAGCTTCGAGTTTATTGGAAGTCGAGGAGGACCCTCGATTACCTTAATCTCGTTGCTTAAGGCAACCCGTTTGTTAGACGAAGGTTGCGAAGGTTACCCGGCGACTGTCGTGAACACAACAATTGAGGAACTGAAGATCGAGGACATTGCTGTAGTCCAAGAGTTTCCAGATGTGTTTTCAAAAGAATTGCCAGGTTTGCCACTAGAGAGAGAGATCGAGTAACACCTGAGACAGAGCCAATCTCTAAGGCTCCATATCGGATGGCGTTATCTGAGTTGAAGGAATTGAAGGTGCATATGCAGGAGTTGTTGGATAAGGGATTCATATGCCCTAGTGCATCACCTTGGGGAGCACCAGTTTTGTTCGTGAAAAAGAAAGATGGTTCATTGCGTCTGTGCATCGACTATTAACAACTCAATTAGGTGACGATCAAGAACAAGTATCCACTGCCGAGGATAAACGATTTATTTGATCAGTTGTAAGGAGCATCAATATTTTCAAAAATCGACTTGAGGACGGGATATCACTGGCTGAGGATAAAAAAGGAGGACATACTAAAATTGGCATTTCGTACTCGATACGGCCATTATGAGTTCACTGTAATGCCATTTGGTTCAACGAATGCTCCAGCTGCTTTTATGGATATGATGAACTAAGTGTTCAAGGAGTTCCTGGATCAGTTTGTGATTGTTTTCATCGATGACATCTTGGTATACTCTAGTAGTCTTGAGGAGCACGAAAGGCACTTAAGGATAGTGCTTTAGACTTTGTGAAATCATGAGTTGTATGCTAAGTTTAGCAAGTGCGAGTTTTGGTTGACTCGTGTAGCGTTCCTAAGTCATGTGATTTCAGGCGAAGGAATCTCCGTGAACCCATCTAAGATAGAGGTAATGATCAACTGGCTAAGACTGACGACAATGATAGAGATAAGAAGTTTCTAGGGTTTGGCAGGGTACTACAAAAGGTTCATGGTAGAGTTGTTGCATACGCTTCCCGTCAGTTGATACCTTACTAGCTGAATGACCCGACGCATGACTTAGAACTCGCAACAATCATTTTCGCTCTTAAGATTTAGAGACATTATTTGTACGGAGAAAGATTCCAGATCTTCACTAACCATTAAAGTTTCAAGTACTTACTCTCTTAGAAGGAGTTGAATATGAGACAGCGTCGCTGGATGGAACTCATGAAGGATTATGACTGTGATATCTTGTATCACCTTGGAAAAGCAAATAAGGTCGTAAATGCGCTGAGTCAGAAGTCTTCAGTCACATATATGATGGTCAAGGAATGGACTTTACTTGAGAAGGCTCGAGATTCGATTTTCAAATTTGAGGTAGGCCACATTTCGAATCTTATGGCCACCCTCAGAATTGAGCCGGAAGTGCAAATCGGAATCAAGATGCTTCAATGGACAGACTTAGAGATTCAGAAAATCCTGCAAGAGAATACCGAAAAAAGGAATGCTAACTTTCAGGTTTCTAAAGATGGAACACTGAGGTTTTGAGGGCGATTGTGTGTACCTGACGATGGACGATGCAGCGCTTAAGGAGGAGATTTTGTCAGAAACTCATTATAGCAATTACAGCATTCATCTTTGTAGTACGAAGATGTATTGAAATTTGCGTCAACACTATTAGTGGTTGGGTATAAAGGTGGACATCCCCAAGCATGTTGCCAAGTGTTTGACTTGTCAGCAAGTAAAGGCACAACATTGTAAACCGGGAGGACTTCTGTAACCCCCTGAGATTTCCGAGTGGAAATGGGAGCACATCACAATGGATTCTGTAACAGCTTACCAAGGAGTCAGAGGGGTAATGATTCCATTTGGTAGCGATTGATAGACTGACGAAGTCGGCCCACTTCATCGCAGTACGAAAGGACCTTGATTTAGACAGGCACGCAGAGTTGTACATGCGTCAGATTGTTCGTTTGCATAGAGTGCCAGTGACGATTACCTCAAACCAAGATTCGAGGTTTACAGCTGCCTTTTGGAAGAGTTTGTAGGCTACTTTAGGAATGAAGCTGCAGTATAGTACAGCCTATCATCCTCAGATGGATGGCTAGTCTGAGAGGACGATTCAAACCCTCAAAGACATGCTGCGAACTTGCGTATTGGATTTCAAGGGAAGCTGGGAGGAACATATTCATCTTGTTGAGTTTGCCTATAACAATAGCTATCGGTAGAGCATTCAGATGGCTCCTTTCGAAGCGTTATATGACAGAGCGTGCAGAACGCCTAGGTTTTAGGATGAGGTTGGAGAATGAAAGATCACAGGCCCAAAGTTAGTCCAACAGTTAATGGATGCAATTTCCATCATCAGAGATAGATTAAAGACCACTCAGAGCTACCAGAAAAGCTACACTTATAAGCGTCGAATGCCATTAGAATTCCTAGCTGGTGATCACGTTTTTTCTGAAGGTGTCACCAATGAGGGGTGCTTCGTGCTTTGGCAAGAAGGGAAAGCTGAGTCCGAGGTACGTAGGTCCCTTTGAGATTCTAGAAAGAATTGGGATCCTAGCGTATTGTCTTGCATTATTGCCTAAATTGGCGCAAGTGCATGACGTCTTTCACGTGTCGATGTTGAGGAAATATGAGCCTGACTCAACTCACGTGCTAAATTTTGAGGATTTAGACGTGAAAGACAGAGTGTCACACATGGAAAGCCCAGTTTAGATTGTGGATCGTAAAGAACAAGTTCTGTGCACCAAGACCATCCCATTAGTCAAAGTGGTCTAGTAACACCCGGCACTAAAGGAGCAACCTGGGAGAGTGAAGAGTTGATGAGACGGCTGTACCCCCACATTTTTGTTTAAAGATTTGTAATAGTTTAAATTTCGAGGACAAAATTTTTATAAGAGGGGAAGAGTTGTGACATCCTGAATTTCAGGTTCTACTTTCGATTGAATGAGTTGGGCTTTTCATCGACACACTTATAGTTCTTTTCCCTAAGCTGATCATTCACGGGATAACTAGTCTATCAGGTGAAGCCGTTAAGGGATTTTAATGCAATAGACTTAAGAATTCAACCAGGAATCGACTGCTCGACTGTGCTAATCTACAAGGGTCATTATGGCACAGATCGATTAGAGACTGGAGATAGGTCGACTTGACAAAGGTATGTGATTAAGTGTGGGTGATTCCATCTAATTGCACAATTCTTGTCGATCGGCACTAGATCGATTTCTCTGTCGTTTTGACACCTTGTGTCTGTATTTGAAACCTTGAGATTTCCACGACAACCGAGAGTCGCCAATGAGTTGAAAATGCACTTTGTGGCTTAAAAATAATCAACCACGGGTCAATTGCACTAAGAATTCCTAAAAGCTACCCGGTAAATTAGGTCACGCTAAAATCGGGCCAGATTGAGATTAACCCGATTTCAGAAATTGAAAGTTATGTCATGTCAGAAGTCATTTTAGGAGCCTCGACTCATTCTCTGAAGATTTTTCTGCAAACTGAGATTTTTGGCGAAAAATCCAAAGTAAGTGTATTTTGGATCGGGAAATTCGTAGGCCCATTTTTTATCGCAGTTTTTAGATTCAAGTTGGATCAATTGATGAGGAAAAAGGTTGATTGGAATGATAGCACCTTAGTTGGATTTATGGACATCAAATTAGATCCAATTAAGGGAGAATTGAAGAGGAATTAATGGAATTGGAGGGGAAAGTGTGCAAATTCGTTTGCCACGGGGGGAGCAACTTTTGGATCACTTGGGAGGCTTCTTGAGGAAGCTTGGGGAAAGAGAAATGGGTTGTGGATGGCTGAGCAAGTGGTGGGGTAGCCACTTAAGTGATTTAGCCAAGTGTTGAAGGCTTAGAAGGCCATTTGGGGTCCCCCTTTTTCAGCAGCCTTTCTTTTCCTTTTCTCCTCCTTCCTCCATTATTGAAGCTTGAGAGAACTTAGAGAAACCAGAGGAGGACCAGTTGCAGCCGCCCTTGCCCGTCGACACTCGCTAAGGCCATTGGAGTCGCACCTACCTGCTTGCGAGTCGTTGGTCGCTCGCATGCCGTCCGTTGTCCAGCGCACTGTCTACACGTCCTCGCCGCTCGTGCCCGTTGCCCTAGCTGCTATCACTGTCTCCTGGAGTTATCCCAGACGCCGTGTGTTGCCGTCGACCTCCTCCGCCACCCGTTCAAGCCGCCTAGCCTCGTCGTGTCCTTTTCTAGCCGTTCTAGCCACTTTGACCGCCACTTCCAGCAGCAACATCATTGATTTTTGGACTTCAAGGCTTGTTTTAGGTCTCTTTCGAGCCTTGTTTAGTGTCACCGTTAGGAGGTTTGTCGCCCGCCTTCATGTCACCGTCGCCATGGAGTTATCGGAATGTTAATCCGGTGAGTTTACTCACTAAACTCTGCTTAGGGAGTTAATAATGCTTAAGAGGTGTTTAGATTAGGCTAAACATGTTTAGGTGGTTAGATTAGTTTAGTTAGATGTTAATTAGATTAGATGAATGATCAGTTTAGTGGATGGTTTAATTAGTCTAATTATGCAATGAGATTAGTGTAAGTATGATTATACTTTTAATTAATTAATTATTTATATATTTAAATTAAATATTATTTGATTATATTTGTTTATATTTAAATTAATTTAATTTTCAGAATTTAATTAATTAATTATTTAATATTTTCCGAAAATTATGCCGGGATGGCCGGTCGTTAGAGTTTCATAATGATCGTAGTGGTATGTTTAGTTTCTGTAATTGAATGCTATTTTGTGAAATTGAGTGATGATTGTGAAACATAGGTATTTTAATTAGAAAATAGCGGGTGTCGGGTGTTGACACCGAAAGTGGTTTTTAAGTACCATATCGGCTTTGGTGAGCATTAATAAGCTTTGGTGAGCAATTATATATATATATATATATATATATATATGTATCAGCTTTAGTGAGCTATAATATACATATATCAGCTTTGGTGAGCAATATACATATATAGCAGCTTTGGTGAGTCATATAGACATCAGCTTTGATGAGCAATTATTTATATGTATTAGTTTTGGTGAGCTATAATATACATATATCAGCTTCGGTGAGCAATATAGATATATAGCAGCTTTGGTGAGCAATATAGACATCAGCATTGGTGAGCAATTATATATATGTATCAGCTTTGGTGAGCTACAATATACATATATTAGCTTCAGTGAGCAATATAGATATATAGCAGCTTCGGTGAGCAATATATACATTAGCTTTGGTGAGCAATAATATATGTATGTATCTATTAGTTTTGGTGAGCTATACCATCTATTTCAGCTTGGGTGAGCAGTGTTCGAATTGATTAAGTTTATAGATGGTATTGAATGTATCAAATTGAGTGATTCGATTGAATGATGGTTTGATTTAATTCAATTGAGTATATGATTTATACTGATGTGTCGGAAGGAATTGAGGTAAGGTAAGTCCTCCGTCTTGCGTGTGCATAGACTGCCTTTAGGCATATTTCCTTTCTAGTTGGAGTTTAGGGAGTAAACTTGCTGAGACATTATCTCACCCCATTGTGGGCTCAACATTTTTAGGTCCTTAGATGGCAGTTCCTCTAGAACATTTTGGTCGATTGATAAGGGTTACCAAGTGGGTTTTTAGTAACCACGATCCCGAAAGTTATTGGGTCTATGAACTTGTGGTGACCACCATCTAGGTCGAAGAGGACATACTTCATAGGGTACCTCATCGATTCAAAGCGTGGTTTTGCTACAGACCTAATGGATTCAGGGTGGGTCCCCTAAGGGGTTTTCATATTCCTATTGTGGTAGTTAATGCCACTCTAGGTGAGAGTGCAGCCGACCCTCCCGATGGTGTGGTGGAAGACCTAATGCCCTCGGAGCCTGTGGAGTCTGAAGGATTGGCGAACGTGTTCGACTAGTGGTCATAGGACGGTTCCCTTTTGAGAATTGATCTTTTGTAGATTGACTTTTGTATATAAACTTGTGTGTTTATTAAGGCCTTGTTTTGGTTGTGAATTGTTGCTTGTTTTTCTATCCTAAGCTATATGTTGTCAGGGGTATTGTTTTGCTTCCGCATGCGTATTAAAATAAATGGGTCGGGGACGCGTCCTAGGATGTTGCAATTTAGTCGGCCTGATCCTCGAGTGCGTGCACATCCCTCGATAGCCGACTAAATTGCGACGTCCCAGGACGCATCGCCAATCCAAACAAATCATGCACATGCGAAACTGAAATAATAACCCCTAACAAAAAACAAACATGGGATCATTACTCCTCTGATCTTTGGTAAGCCCATCACAAAGTCCATTGTGATATGTTCCCATTTCCACTTGGGAATTTCGAGAGGTTGCAGAAGTCCTCCCGGCTTATAGTGCTGTGCCTTCACTTGCTGACACGTTAGACGTGGTGACATGCTTGGCGATATCTGCCTTCATATCAGTCCACCAATAGTGTCGACACAGATTTTGATATATCTTCATACTGTCTGGATGAATGATGTAACTGCTACAATGAGCTTCTTGCAAGATTTCCTCCTTAAGCTCTGCATCGTCAGGTACACTCAATTGTCCACGAAATCTTAGTATTCCGTCATCAGAATTCTGGAAATTAGGCTTCCTCTTATCTGCATTTTCTTGCAGGATCTTCTGGATCTCTGATCTGTCAACTGTAACGTATCTGCAACCTTATTAGCCTTTCTAGGATGGTATAGGATATCCAATCATAATCCTTAAGAAGTTTCATCCTGCGACGTTGTCTTATATTCAATTCCTTATGAGAGAATAAGTACTTGAGACTTTGATGGTCTGTAAAGATCTAGAATCTTTCTCCACACAAGTAATGTCTCCAAATCTTCAGAGCGAAGATAATCGCTACGAGTTCTAAGTCATCCGTCGGGTAATTCAGCTCATGAGGTCTCAACTGACGAGACGCAAATGCAACAACTCTGCCATGCTGCATTAACACGTAACCCAATCCTCTAAACAATGCAGCATTATAGAACTCGTACCCTCACTTGTTTGCGGAGGCATAGGTAATGTCTAATTTCAAGGACGAAATTCTCTAAGAAGGGGAGAATTGTGGCATCCTAAAATCTCATGACAACCTCTAGAGTACCATGAACCATGATTGGGTGATGGAAGTGCGATTGGATTTTGTATTAGCCATTGAATAAATGAATTTCAATTAATTTAAGGCCGAGTATTGTAATGGACAATTGTTTGGATGGGGATGTGCCTACAAGTGACCCAAGGATTTTATTAAGATGCAATTGATATAGAACTCTTATTCTTGGTGGTGCACTTTATAAGTAGAATTTTATTGATTTAAATCACAAATTTTTGTGGCCTTATAAGTTGAAATTAGGTGTTTATTCAAATGGGGATTTAATGGAATAGGAATAGGAGAGGGTGGGCTGATTTTTAGGCCCAAATCCCATCCAAACCAGCCCACACAGCCCCCCATTCGACTGGCCCATGAATGATGGCCCAAGACCGGCCCAAAAAGTGAAGCCCATTAACCTTGCATGAAAGAATTAACAAGTGGCATGGAGGTTGAGCCAAGTGTGGCTGCCCCCATTGGCTCCTTTGGAAGGGTGCACGCAATCATTTTAGGGGGGAAAAGAAAGGGGGTGGAGAGCTCGAGAGGGAGAGAGAGTGGCGTTCGAAGAAGAGAGAAAGGGAGGAAGAGAGAAAGAAAGGAAGAAAGGAAGATAGGAAGAGAGGAAGCCGAGAGGAAGAAGAAGAAGATCGTTGTTGCATCGCCTAGTCCCGTCGTTTTGCTGTGTTTTGCTCGAATCTAAGGCAAGTAGAGTCCGTGAAACTACACCTTGCTTGCTGTGGTTGTGATGTTGAAATGCTGGAAATGCTTGAGCTATGATGTTGAGTGCTGGAAACTCGAATGAATGGTGGTGGTTTTTCCAAGTGAGTCGTTGCGTGTAGGAACAGTCCAACCTTTTGGTGATTTCGTACGCTGCATGTGAGTTTTTATTTGGAATTTCACTTCGACCTCTGCACGAAAGTTGTAGAGGACTTCTTGAAGATTAACATACTAAAAATTTAGATGAAATGGACAAGTATTCAGTGGTGAAACCCATTTTCTATGAAAATACTAGATCTGGAAACTATTATGTTGACCTTTGGTGATTTTGTGAGTTGCATGTGACTTTTTATTTGGAATTTCACTTCAACCTCTTCATGAAAGTTGTAGAGGACTTCTTGGAGATGAAATGAACAAGTATTGAGTGGTGAAATCATTTTTTTCTTCGAAAATACTAGATCTGGAAAACTGTTCTTTGACCTCTTACGATTCTGTGAATTTTATAAAATGTTCCAGTTCGAATTTGACATCATGACAAAAGTTGTAGATAACATCTTAAGGAACAACATACCGAAATTTCAGAATAAATGGACCAGTGAAGACCAAGAAAATGATTTTTCTTTAACACGGGTAGATCTGTAAAACCGTACTGAGAACAGGAAAAGTAAATCGATTTTACTTTTAATCCAGATCGAATTGGACTTCGATTTCTCTATGGTGCTTACACCTATAAATCTTAACTACAACGTGTTCAAATTTCAGAATTTTCGAAGTTCATTTAAGGGCTTAATCGAAATTGTTTTTGAAACTGTGCATGGGTGATGTTAAAAATCCTTTTTCGGTGATGTATGGACCTGTACTTATTCTGTGAAGCCTTGTTTGATATGGTGTTCTTCACAAAATGTGTTTTCTTAGATCTTATCTATAATGTGGTAAATTTTCAGAATTTATTGAGATTGTTTACTAATTTTCCAAGAATTTTTACTAAAGAGGTGCATTCTGTTTTACCCGAAAATTGGTTCTATTTTCAAAAACCAATGAATTGCTTTATGAAATGTGATATTGTGGGTGTTATGTGATATGATGATACTGGAATTGGCATATCATGCAATTTTGAGATGCGATGAGACTCAAGAGACATTTTGTCATTGCATTGTAAAGTGTTATTTGGAAATTAAGATGTTAATTGTTGCCGTTGGACCCTCGGGTCAACGATGCCCCAGAAGGCGGGATGCCCAGAGGTTCGAATGAGTTGATGCCCTTTGGATGCCTGGTTGTATTATGAATACATGCCCAGAGGTTTTCCTCGGGAGTATCGGGATGCCCGGTTGTATTATGACACATGCCCAGAGGGTGAGGGGTTGTATTATGATGCATGCCCGGAGGTTAGGGGTAACCATGTCTATGGTCCCCAGTGATTCCTCGTGATGCTAGATGGGGTGCGAGATGCCAAAGATTCGAATGAGTTGATGCCCTTTGTATGCCCAGTTGTATTTTTAATACATGCCCGGAGGCTTCCGTGACGCTAGGTTGGGTGCGGAATCCCAAAAGGATGCAAACATTGGTCCTCTAGAGGATGAAACCTTTTGAATGATAAAACGGACGATTATATTAAGTGTAAGTGTGGTCTGGTTATGGGACTAAATTGATGCCATTCTACATTGAGAACGCGATCATGAAGGCTTGAATGGATCTCATGGAAATGTATACATGGTTGTATTAATGATATGAATCATGCATATGTATGTGCATATGGCATGGGATGAACCTCATGGAAATGCAAGCATGAAGTGCCTGGTGGTATATGCATGTTGCATGGTGATATATGCATGGCTGCTTGATGGTATATGTACAAGTGCACAGTGGTGTATGCACGTTGTATGGTGATATATGCACGACTGCATGATGATGTATGCTCGAATGCATGGATGATATGTGCCTTATTTGTGATACCTTGATTGTTCTGTCTGATGCATTGTGTAGTTTGATGGATCTTTACTGCTGAGTGATTGTACTCACCCCGTTTGGGGACTAACATTTCAGACTAGATAAGATACCTCTGCTGCCACTGCCATTGGTAGATGGATCGAGTGGTTGGATATGACTACGAGGAAGAGGAGAGCAAAGGAAGGAACTTTTGGACGTCGACACTGATTGATGGACTTTAAGTATACAACTGTTGGAGAAGATGTCGGTCATCTTTTGAAGTATAGCCGAGTATAGAAGACTACGGCATTTTGATGTACCGATGAATGATGTCCATCAAGTTATGTAAATAAAAGTGTATGGCTTTAACTTATATAAAATGTTTAGTTGGTGTGCACTGTTTTCTGAATATAGGGAAAGGAGTTGTTGGATACGCTTCCGCCATATAAATTGCGCAAGGACCGACCTAAAAGATACAAACCCCCGGGATTGATAGACCTTCAGGTCAAGTAAGAGAAAGGTAAGTGAACTGTGGTGACTCCAACGGATCGGGGGCCATCGAGGGGTGCCACATCTAATGGTATTAGAGCTATGGTCTATTTGGAGTAATAAGGTGCCTCAGATGGAAATGAGGAATATGAGGATGATGCACACCATAGGATACTAAATGGGATGGTTGACTAACTTTGAACAATGGGTGATGGATGTTCACTCGTAAATCCCTAGTAATTAGTGTGAGAAGTGTAAGATAACCCTAAGGAGATGAAGTCTAGAAATGGACTTGGTAGTGGTGGTTATGTATGACCTTGATGTCATCATGTGAATGAACTAGCTCCATAAGCAACGGACTAGGATGAATGATCTCCCGAGATAATGCTTGCCTATGCGCCAAGTATAAAACCGTGAGGCTTAGTATGGGATAGGCAAAATGGATAATATCTCTATGAGTTAGTCCCTATTGAAATGAGACCCTTCAGTAGATGTGTAGTTTGGGTTCGAACCAGGTGAAAGCTGGTGTGCCTGTAACGTTTCGGTTTGATGAGGGCGGGGAGTGGACGTCGAGGTCAAAGGACCTAAGCAAGGAGCGGCTCCTGGCAGGTTTCTAGAATGGCAAAAGGGGGCAGGAACGAACCGAGCTATGAATTGAACTAGGAGGGCAGTGTTTTTGGGATAATTTTATTAGAGTGGCGCGACGGAAGCATGGTTGAGTTTGTAGAACTCTTGTTTGTGAGAAAGAAGGATGGGTTGATGCGATTGTGTATTGATTATAGGCAATTGAATCAGGTGACTGTTAAGAATAAGTACCCATTACTTAGAATTGATAACATATTCGACCAACCGCAAGGAAGTTTGGTCTTTTCTAAAATTGACTTGAGGATAGGATACCATCATTTAAGGATCAAGAAAGAAGACATTCCTAAGACCGCATTTAGGACTCGTTATGGACACTACGAGTTCCTAGTCATGCCTTTTGGATTGACGAATGCCTTAGCTGCATTCATGGATTTAATGAATAGGATATTTAAGCCCTATTTGGATCAATTTGTGATTGTCTTCATTTTCATTATATCCTAATATATTCTAAAGGACCTGAAGAATATGTGCAGCATCTAAGCGTAGTGCTGCAAACAAGGCTTAAGAAGTGAATTATGGAGAGTGAGTTATGAATTTGAAGATTAAGTTATGATCATTTGAGCTAAGTTGTGACTTCTTATTAGAGGATCTCATTGGAAATCTTGATGCATTATATGGAAGCTTTTAGTATGTATAGATTAATCATGGAAGTCATGAGTTTGAGTGGTCATATGAGACATGAAATTACTTGTGGTTTATACGTCGGAATAATAGGTTTAATCAATGGTGGTCAACCTTTAGTTTAGGTGATGATCTTAGTTTGAAAAAGATTTTGTGGAATTAATGGATATGATCAACTGTGGTTATACTCTTTCCAAGGTGAAATAGTGAAAGTTTAAGTTGCGGATTTGAGGAGTGATTAATCCAAGTGATGATCCTTTAGGATGAGATCTGAGATATACTTGATGGAAACTAGACAAGTTCTTATCTTGGTGGATTGTCAATCTTTAAGTTGAATAAGTCTTGGTGAATCATCGATATTTGAACTGAATGAATGGTGCTATATTTTAGGCTTGAATTCCTGTTGTAGTGAAGGCAAAGTGAATGTCTCTGTTGGACTATACCCGATGAATTATTGGTGGTGTCGATTTTAATGGTTCTAGGCTTGAATCGATGGTGACAAAGGTATATAAAGAATTCGGTTAAATGGTGTGTTCGATTGAGTCGAGAAGGTGGAATTCTTTAAATTTGAATTTGATTGATTGTTGCACTTAGGATAGAGCTTGAAATATATCTTTTCACAAAAAGGAATTGAATATGAGACAGAGGAGGTGGATGTAATTATCAAAAGATTTTGACTGTTACAGTACCACTCAGGAAAGGTGAATAAGGTGGCAGATGCCTTATTAGAAAGTCAGCTATGAACATGGCTAATTTAAAGATAACAGAGTGGAATCTGTTAAAGTCAGTAGTAGATTCAGACTTTAAGTTGGAAGTAGACCACCTCATCGGTATGCTTACTACATTAAGGACCGAACCATATTCAGTAAGTTAAGATTTTGCAAGAATCTGATCCAAAAAATTGTGAAGATACAAAATGCTATGTCTTTAGGGAAAAGACCAGAGTTTCAAGTCTCTGAAGATGGAGTAGTAAGATATCAAGGACAACTCTGTGATCTCGACAATGAAGAAGTAAAAAGGGAAATCCCGTCGGAAACACATAGGAGTAATTATAGTATTCATCCGAGTAGTACAAAGATGTACATAAATTTACACCAACAGTTTTGGTGGAATGGCATGAAGGCGGATGTAGCTATACACGTTTCCTAGTGTTTAACATGCCAGCAAGTGAAAGTCTACTAACCTATGTAATGCATTACTGTTGTTGTCTGATGTAGTGCAGTTGGATTGGAAATACTTGAGTTTGGATGTTTTCAAAGCTCTAAGATTTTACATGCAAACTACTTTGAAAATCTTAAAGTCGGGACCGAGATTGGTGACTCGCCAACGCGTCGATTTTGGTATTTCAAGAAAGGCTTAGGATTTTGGTATTTCGAAGTTTTTAGTTTCAAAAATCTTTACCACGAGACTGATATTATTGACCTGCCAAACTATGATTTCCAATACTTCAAGAAATGCTTATGGTTTTTGTGAAAATCATCACTTGTACATTCCAAGTTTTGAACTTCAATCGAAAAGCGGATTTTGATTGTGAACTGTTTTAGAAAAATCTCTTGAATTTCATCAAAATTTATGAGTATTGTGACACCGTGCCCAAATGTTTTAAGAAATGTTTTCTATTTTAAAGATTTCTGAACTTTTTATAGAAAACATTCCAACCCAATGGAGTTGGGATTGAGATTTGAATTTGCCAACGTACCGATTTAAATTTACTAATGGTTTTGATAAAGTATTTTATTTCGAGCTGTGATGCAAGTGCGACTCGAGGCTTTACATGTGGATTTCGAAAAACGTTTGGAATTTAAACGTGAAAATGGATTTTATGAATTTGGTATCATGTTTTGATTTTATGAATTGGTTTCAAAGATATGAGATTTACCATTTTCAAAGACTATTATTGTTATATTGCTGTGTCTTTAAAATCCCTATTTTGCACTAAAAGGATTCTCCACATTGGTGATTTGAAAACGTTTTGACATGAAAATGGCATATGATTTCAAAGCCTGCTGCTGTTGTTGAATGCTTTTGAAAACCTTAGTTTGCATTGTTTGATATCATGAAGGAAGATTTTCAAACGTTAAAAACAAAACCTGTTTTTTGGTGTTGAGATAAATTAAGATATGTTAAGAGCTTGCATCCTTGACTTTAGAGGAAGTTGGGATGAGAAGTTGCATCTAGTAGAATTCGCCTATAACAATAGTTTTCAGAAAAGTATAGGCATGGCTCCATATGAAGCATTGTATGGAAGAAGGTGTAGGACTCCTGTCTATTGGAATAAAGTAGGTGAAAGGAATATCCCATTTTGGAATAAAAGGCAAGCTGAGCCCTAGGTTTGTTGGACCTTTTGAGATACTCGAAAGGATAGGAGACGTAGCTTATCATTTGGCGCTGCCTCCTAAGTTAGGAATTTAGCATGATGTGTTTCATGTGTCGATGTTGAGGAGGTATCGACCGGATCCTAGTCACATACTCGATCATGAAGCCATCAAAGTGGATGAGAAAGTGAAGTACATTGAAGAGCCTATGCAAATACTAGATCAAAAGGAGCAAGTTCTCAAGACTAAGAAAATTCTATTGGTTAAGATATTATGGCGACATCATCATGTGGAGGAAGCCACATGGGAGAGTGAAAACGAGACGAGAGAAAGGTACCCTCACTTGTTTGAGGAGACATAGGTAATGTCTAATTTCGAGGACGAAATTCTCTAAGGAGGGGAGAATTGTGGCATCCTAAAATCTCATGACAACCTCTAGAGTACCATGAACCATGATTGGGTGATGGAAGTGCGATTGGATTTTGTATTAGCCATTGAATCAATGTGTAACACCCCAAACCCCCTTGAGGCTATTACAGTCATGCTTACCTGTCCTTTTGTCCTTTGAGAGCTCCAAACTTTTAGGCTCTCATTCACCATTCTCTTTTTTTTTTTTTTTTTTTTTTTTTTGAAATGAACTCACGGTCCCAGCGCACATCAAATAGCGGAAGCGAAATCACAACTCTCCTACACAACACATGAGGGGCAATGCGCACACACTAAATACTATAAGATAATAGGAGCCGGTTCTTTTATTCACATCATAAGAGGATGGATTTTTTTCCTTGATCTTCTCAGGGTAATGATACATCAAAAGAAAACTACAACCGAGAGCCAACCTCAAAAGTCATCACCCCTCATCAAAGAAGAACCTATACAACCACTATCCATCCAATCTAAATCGGTCAAATCAAAAATCCCTCCAACCTCCCCAGCTTCGGCTCACGGGCTACCTCTGGCCAGGTGCTCCTGGGGGCCGTAGCGGTAGCAATATACCCCGAATTACTCCATCCTGACAGATGAAGTATACAACAAACTCCTGGAACACTGGTCCATCGTCCAAGCCTGCGTCGAATCTCACTAACGTGCTCACCCGAATGAACTCCAGCCCGCAAACCGTAGGGTTGTCTAAACTTGTGATCCTGACCTCCATACCAGAGGGTATACCGTAGAACAAGCCAGGAGCAACAAGAGGCAGCGGCATATCTAGGCTGAAATGTTAGTCCCTAAAAGAGGGTGAGTACAACCACTCAGCGAAGATATAATCTCTAAGACTACCCATACAATGCAATCCAGCACATCACAGCAACATATAAACGTCATAGATAAGCATTTCAGTCATCAAATTGCAGCCACATCATGCTTTCACTTCATTTCTCAAATCAGGCATCTCTTAAACATGTATGCTTGTAACTTTCAGCATTTCCCAAGCATGAGTACATATACATATATAATGCTTATCACAACTCAGCATCTTATTAATGTATGCATACCTCATCATACAAACCTTTCATAATTCAGCCCTTTCCTATGCATATATGCATAACACGAATTCAGCCATGCCAATGAAATCAACATTCATCATGTGCACGTTTCATAACTTAACAAGATGAATGCAAGCACAATTCACCATAATCATGTGCACATATCACATATTGGCAAAGCTCATGCATATAAATATTAATTGCAATTATCAATGCAACTCCCGGTACACACCACCCGGGCTTCCGGCCCCCCCACATTCCGGGCATCTGGCACCCAAACCTGGCATCACAAGGAATTCACAGCACACACCATCCGTGCTTCCGGCATTTACACTCCCTGGCCGGGCATCTCGCACCCCAACTGGCATCACGAGGCATCCACGGCACACACACTCCGTGCTTTCGGCATCCCCTATGCTCCGAGCATCTCAACTCCGAGGCCATCCAAATTTACGCTCACAGGCTACTGGGCATCCGGCATTTTCACTCCCTGGCCGAGCATCCCAACACTCCCGGGGCATCATTGGCACACACCACCCGGTGGCCTCTTTCATATGCATGATTTATAGCATATAATACGATGCTCCACAAAGTAACAGCATGCAATATCATGTGCTTTCATTCACAATGCATAAAATTCACACCATATGTTCAATCCAATTGACATTCAACAACTCAGCATGCACAATTCTCGGCAATCATCTCAAATGAATGTCAAATGCTCTTGAAAAGGTGTGAAACTCGTGTATATGGTAATTCAGACAACATAGGACATCTCTCATGTAGAAGGCATTCTCCAATGATGAACACATGAGGAAAATATCACTCGGCCATGTCATTTCAACAACATCCAAACAAAACAGCTTGCAAGGTTATAAGAGAGTCCAAATTTAATCATCCAAATGGCCACTACAATCCCTATCATTCAACCACAACAACGTTCAAACATAATAGCACGACTTTCTTTTAGAAGTCATATTCAAATGGTTCACACATGAAAAGATACAAATTCCACAAAACAAATTTGAGACTTAACATTTTCCAGCATGCACAGTTTTCAAATTTCGATAAATTCAATGCTTCAAAGTTGCTCAAAAATCATGAATTTCAACTATGTTGTAGTCAAGAACCTAAGGAACATATCTCAAGAAGACATCATCATCAAATTTGTCCTCCATAAATTTCTATAAAAATTTACAAGTCCTCAGTTTACTGTTCACAATGTCCAGCGACACACCACAGCAAGGCAACTTCGAATGAAATATTTCCTCCTTCTTCTTCTTTGATTTTTTTGGATATGTTATAGTTCAGCAAGTTTTCTACAACTTTCATGAAGACATCGAAGCAAGAAAACCAAAGGAACATCACTTTAAATGCCACGCAAGTTGCTGTTGTTCAACCCAGAAATTCCAGAATACAATAACAAAAGAAAACAAGAAATTCACCAAGCTAAACTGAATGAAATCAGCTCAATTTTCAGTATGTTGTACATCAAGATGTCCTTAACAACTTTCAAGAAGAAGTCGAATGAAAATTCCCAACAAAACACCACAATCAGCAAGCAACAAGCATCAAAGGTCCACAAACGACTCCAAATTGCACCCGGTTTCAAAGAAACTAGATTTCACCCCCCAAATCTAACTTAAATGACTTCATTTTCGACTATATTATAGATCAAGATGTGTACAAGAACTTCCATGAAGACATCAAGATCAGATTTCAACTCCAAATGCACTTTCCAACTCATGCAAGATTCTGGCGCAAAGCTGTTCCTCAAAACCCGATTTCACCGGTTTTTTAGTTTCCTTCAAAAACTCCACAATCCAGCCATTAATTTCACAATTCCAGCCACAACACACCACCACAAGAAACATGGGAAGACTAGAGATAAATCTTGCCTTTGATTTGAGTGAATTTGGTGAAGAAATCCCACGGCACAAGTTGAATCTTTCTCAGCCGAAGCTCTCTCTTTCCTTTCTCTTCTTCTTCGACTTCTCTCCTTCTCTCTCTCTCTCTCTCTCTCTTTTCAGTCGACCAGAGGGCTTAATGGACGGTAATTCCCCTCTTTTACACCTCAATTGAGCCACTCACCAAGCCTAATACCTACTCTCTCATGCACGGTGACACTTGGCAACCAAGTGGACACCTCGGCGCCACCTTCACCAGCTTCTCTCTTCCCCTTGGGCGTCCGTGGAGGCTGCTTCGTGGGCTGGCTTGGCTGAATTGATTGGCCGGCCCACTTTTCATTCTCTTAAGCCCACATTAAGCCCAATTAAATCATACCTTAATCTCTCAAAGTCTAGTCCCTAGCCGTAGGTCATATGTACACTCATATTCATTCAATTGCGAATACCAACTTAGTCATATACCATAGCTACCATGTCCATCAAAATAGTCCAATGGCTAGAATTCCACAAATTAGATTGGCCACAATCGTCACATGTTCAAGAATTGTCAAAATTGAGGATGCCACACAATGAATTTCAATTAATTTAAGGCCGAGCATTGTAATGGACAATTGTTTGGATGGGGATGTGCCTACAAGTGACCCAAGGATTTTATTAAGATGCAATTGATATAGAAATCTTATTCTTGGTGGTGCACTTTATAAGTAGAATTTTATTGATTTAAATCACAAGTTTTTGTGGCCTTATAAGTTGAAATTAGGTGTTTATTCAAATGGGGATTTAATGGAATAGGAATAGGAGAGGGTGGGCTAATTTTTAGGCCCAAAGCCCATCCAAACCAGCCCACGCAGCCCCCCCCCCCCGTTCGACTGGCCCATGAATGGCCTAAGACCGGCCCAAAAAGTGAAGCCCATTAACCTTGCATGAAAGAATTAACAAGTGGCATGGCATGGAGGTTGAGCCAAGTGTGGCTGCCCCCATTGGCTCCTTTGGAAGGGTGCACGCAATCATTTTAGGGGGGAAAAGAAAGGGGGTGGAGAGCTCGAGAGGGAGAGAGAGTGGCGTTCGAAGAAGAGAGAAAGGGAGGAAGAGAGAAAGAAAGGAAGAAAGGAAGAGAGGAAGCCGAGAGGAAGAAGAAGAAGATCGTCATTGCATCGCCTAGTCCCGTCGTTTTGCTGTGTTTTGTTCGAATATCTAAGGCAAGTAGAGTTCGTAAAAGTACACCTTGCTTGCTGTGGTTGTGATGTTGAAATGCTGGAAATGCTTGAGCTATGATGCTGAGTGCTGGAAACTCGAATAAATGGTGGTGGTTTTTCCAAGTCAGTCGTTGCATGTAAGAACAGTCTGACCTTTTGGTGATTTCGTGCACTGCATGTGAGTTTTTATTTGGAATTTTACTTCAACCTCCTCATGAAAGTTGTAAAGGACTTCTTGAAGACTAACATACTAAAAATTTAGATGAAATGGACAGGTATTGGTTGGTGAAATGATTTTCCTTTGAAGGAACTAGATCTGGGAACTGTTGTGTTGACCTTTCATGATTTCGTGAGCTGCATGTGACCTTTTAGTTGGAATCTCAATTCGATTTCTTGATGAAAGTTGTAGATAACTTCTTGATGGTTAAAATACTAAAATTTGAGACGAAATGAACAAGTATTGAGTGGTGAAATCATTTTTTTCTTCGAAAATACTAGATCTGGAAAACTGTTCTTTGACCTCTTACAATTCTGTGAATTTTATAAAATGTTCCAGTTCGAATTTGACTTCATGCTCTTGAAAAAAGTTGTAGACAACATCTTGAGGAACAACATACTGAAATTTCAGAATAAATGGACTAGTGACGCCCAAGGAAACGATTTTTCTTCAACACGGGTAGATCTGTAAAACGGTACTGAGAACAGGAAAAGTAAATCGATTTAACTTTTAATCCAGATCGAATTGGACTTCGATTTCTCCATGAAAATTGTACCTATAAATCCTAACTACAACATGTCCAAATTTTAGAATTTTCAAAGTTTATTTAAGGGCTTAATCGAAATTGTTTTCGAAACTGTGCATGGGTGATGTTAAAAATCCTTTTTTGGTGATGTATGGACCTGTACGTATTCTTTGAAGCCTTGTTTGATATGGTATTCTTCACGAAATGTGTTTTTTTAGATTTTATCTATAATGTGGTAAATTTTTTAGAACTTATTGAGATTGTTTACTAATTTTCCAAGAATTTTTACTAAAGAGGTGCATTCTGTTTTACCCGAAAATTGGTTCTATTTTCAAAAACTAATGAATTGCTTTATGAAATGTGATATTGTGGGTGTTACGTGATATGATGATATTGGAATTGGCATATCATGCAATTTTGAGATGCGATGAGACTCAAGAGACATTTTGTCATTGCATTGAAAAGTGTTAATTGGAAATTAAGATGTTAATTGTTGCCGTTGGACCCTCGGGTCAACGATGCCCCGGGAGTTGGGATGCCCAAAGGTTCGAATGAGTCGATGCCCTTTGGATGCCTGGTTGTATTATAAATATATGCCCAGAGGTTTTTCCCGGGAGTGTCGGGATGCCTGATTGTATTATGATAAATGCCCGGAGGGTGAGGGGTTATATTATGATGCATGCCTGGAGGTTAGGGGTAAACATGTCTATAGTCCCCAGTGATTCCTCGTGATGCCAAGTGGGGTGCGAGATGCCCAGAGGTTTAAATGAGTCGATGCCCTTTGGATGCCTGGTTGTATTTTGAATACATGCCTGGAGGCTTCCGTGACGCCAGGTTAGGTGCAGAATCCCAGAAGGATGCAAACATTGGTCCATTGGGGGATGAAACCTTTTGAATGATAAAACGGACGATTATATAAAATGTAAGTGTAGTCTGGTTATGGGACTAAATTATATGGCATGGAATAGGACGTGTCACTGCAGTTTGGCCCCATGATCGGGACTGGTGTAACTAGACATGATACATGATCTGCTTATGAAAGTAAATTGATGCCATTCTACATTGAGAATGCGATCACGAAGGCTTGAATGGATCTCATGGAAATGTATACATGGTTGTATTAGTGATATGAATCATGCGTATGTATGTGCATATGGCATTGGATGAACCTCATGGAAATGCAAGCATGAAGTGCATGGTGGTATATGCACGTTGCATGGTGATATATGTGTGGCTGCTTGATGGAATATGTACAAGTGCATAGTGGTGTATGCACGTTGTATGGTGATATATGCACGACCGCATGATGATGCATGCTCAAATGCATGGATGATATGTGCCTTGTTCGTGATACCTTGATTGTTCTGTCTGACGTATCGTGTAGTTTGATGGATCTTTACTGCTGAGTGGTTGTACTCACCCCCGTTTGGGGACTAACATTTCAGACTAAATAAGATAACTCTGCTGCCACTGCCATCGGTAGATGGATCGAGTGGTTGGATATGACTGCAAGGAGGAGGAGAGCAAAGGAAGGAACTTTTGGACATCGACACTGATCGATGGACTTTAAGTATACGACTGTTGGAGAAGATATCGGTCATCTTTTGAAGTATAGTCGAGTATAGAAGACTACGGCATTTTGATGTACCGATGAATGATGTCCATCAAGTTATGTAAATAAAAGTGTACGGCTTTAACTTATATAAAATGTTTAGTTGGTGTGCACTGTTTTCTGAATATATGGAAAGGAGTTGTTGGATACGCTTCCGCCATATAAATTGCGCAGGGATCGACCTAAAAGATATAAACCCCCATGATTGATAGACCTTCAGGTCAAGTAAGGGAAAGGTAAGTGAACTGTAGCGACTCGAACGTATCGGGGGCTGTCGAGGGGTGCCATGGCCGATAGTCAAGTCAAAGGCGCAACGAACCATCTTTCTTCTTCATGAACAGAATTGGTGCTCCCCAAGGTGATGCACTGGGATGTATGAATCACTTATCCAACAACTCCTACATCTGCACCTTCAGTTGCTTCAACTCCGATAACGCCATTCGGTAAGGAGCCTTAGAAATTGGCTCCGTCCCGAGGGCCAATTCAATCACAAATTCCATCTCTCTTTCTGGTGGCAAACCTAGCAATTCCTTCGGAAACACATCTGGAAACTCTCGTACCACTGCGATGTCCTCCATCTTCGACTCCTCAATTGTCGTATCCATGATAGTCGCTAAGTAACCTTGGCAACCCTCGTCTAACAAATGGGTTGCCTCGAGTGACGAGATTAAGGTAATCGAGGGTCATTCTCAGTTCCTAACAACCTCAAAACTTCCACATACTACTAGGTTAAACTAGAGTACTTCACAATAACAATCTATTACAGCAAGAGGCTCCTTAAGCCAACTCTTTTCATATATGACATCAAAGTTATACATAAGCAAAATAGTCAAGTACAACTCTAGCCAGTGACTCCCCTTTTTACAACTGCATTACAACCAACTGAAATTCTACAAACTTAACCAAAATTTTGCTGCGTCACTCTGATAAAAATGTGACATCTTGAATTTTCAACCCTGTTTTCTATTGAATTAATCGAGCATTTCATTGACATGCTTATAGGGCTATTCTCAGAGCTGATCACTCTCGAGATAACTAGACTATTTGGATAAGCCATTAAGGAATTTTAAGGCAATAGACTTGAGAATTCGACTAGGAATCGGCTTTTTGACCGTGCTCATCTCTAGAGGCCATTACAGCAAAGTTAAAAATCGATTTGAGGTCAGAGATAGGTCAGTTCAAATGAGATGTGTAGTCGATCGTGGGTCACTTCACTAAATTGGAAAATTCTCGTCGACCGGCATTAATTTGATTTTACTATCGTTTTGGTACCCTGTGTCCGTATTTAAATCATTGAGATTTTCATAACAACCAAGAGTCACCAATGTGTCGAGTGGGTTTATTGTGGCTCGAAGAAAATTGACCATGGGTCATTTGCCTTAAAAATTTTTGAAAACTACCTAGTAGCCTAGGTCACACTAAAAACGCGTTGGAGTGAAATTAACCGCCAATTTAAGTCCGATTTCATAAATTGAAGATTTTGTCATGTTACAATAAATTCTAAGAATGTTGACTCAGTCTCCGAATATTTTTCTACAACCTGAGACTTTTTGGGAAAAAGTCGGTATAGGACCGTTTTTGTGGCTGGGGATTATTTTTGGTTGCAAAATTGGGATGTAAGATGGATTCATGGGTGAGGAAAAATGTCAATTGAAGCATTGAGGTGTAAATTGAATTTATTGAGGTCAAATGAGAATGAATTGAGCAAGATTAAGTATCCAATTTTAAGCCAATTACTTAGAATTTCATAGCTCCCCCTCCCACTAGCCAAAATGGACCAATTCAATGTTGTAAGAAGGGCATGGGTGGAGGAATGAGAGCCAAGGTAAATGGGTATGGCTGGAAATGGTCAAGGGGACCAAAGGTTGGAAGAAATTGGCCATATGGACCCCATGTCCCTTTCTCTCTCTCCCAACCTCTCCCTCTAACCCTAGCTGTCGATCCCTTTCTCTCCTCAGCCTTCTTTGTGCAAGTTCAAACTCCACAGTAGCTAAGGAAGTCACTGGAGACAGTAGGAGAAGCCGCATGCTGCTACACACCATCACCGCCACACGCTAGATCGCCGTTCGTTGCTTCGATCGCCTGCGACGCCCTCCGTCCTACCTGCTCGAGCCTCCGTCTGTCTCGCCGTCCAGCTTGCTGACCAGTAGCCGTGAGTGGTTGTGGAAGCTCACCAGAGGTCCGTTGAGTCCCTATTTAGACCGAAACCACCCCGGCCTTGTCGCCCATTTCAATTTTGTTTCATCTATTTTTGCAACCAAAACATAAGGTTTTCTTAGTGGGTTTCCAGTAAGGTGTTGGGCCTGTTTTGAGGTGTTTTCGGGCCTTGGATCCTAGCCCCACTTTGGAGAAAAGCGACCCTCACTTCGTTCTCGACGTTTCGATTCGAACAGATTGTTAAATGGGTGAGTTTAACTCACTAAGCCTTAATTAGTAGACTAATGATGTTTAAGGGTTTATTAGATTTAATTAAGCATAATTAGGTGGTTAGATTAACTTAGAGTGATTAAATTAGTGATTTACCAATGCATGTTAGGTGGTTAGATGTAGCCATTAACTAGTATAAATGTCATAATATTTATTGAACGAATCTTGGGATTTTTCCTGGTTTGTTTTGGCATCTAATTGGGTATTACGGGCCTAAATTGGATTTATTGTTATTTAATATTAATTTTTGTAATTAATTAATTATTTATTTATTTTCTGGAAATTAGGCCGGGATAGTCGATGACCGAAATTTTATGCTAATTATCATGGTGCAGTCTATTTATTTATTTGAGCTTTGATTTGTGCTAAATTGATTTCATTTTTGATTTTTAGGACTTATTCCTAAATGAATTAATGTTGGGTAATTAATTAAAGAACAACCTCTTATCAGTTGTCAATGCCAAGAATGTTTTGGGTAGACTACGGGAAATAATGGAATTTGTGGAAATGGAATTGAATATGTAATTTATCACACCGGCTCAATGACTAAGTGTGTCATCTCGGAGAAAGGCGCTATGTTACGTCGGCTCGATGGCTAAGTATGTCATCTCAGAGAAAGAAGTTATGATTAGTTAATTTAATAATTTGATACATCACTTTGGAGAAGGCATGTGGGCTCGAAGACTCGTTATGTCATCTTGGAGAATGCACATGGACTCGGTGATTAAGTATGGCATCTTGAAAAAGACACATGGGCTCAGTGAGTTGATGCATCACCTTGGAGAATGCACGTGGGCTCGGTCACTAGGAGAGTCATCTTGGAGAATGCACGTGGGCTCGACGACTAGATGTTCCGTCTTGGGAAATGTATAATATAAGTTAAAATGATTGGGAAAAGGTCAGAATGACATGTAATCAACTAGGTCGATTGATCGATAGTTCAATCTGTGATGAGTAATTGAATAACTATTGAACTGTGTTGAATTGCAGGTGGAATTTGAGGCCAAGGTAAGTCCTCTGACTCGTGTTGTGCATAGGCGACCTTCATGGCATATTGGCCTTCTAATCGAGTCTTAGGAGGGTAGAACTCGCTGAGACGTAGTCTCACTGGTTATTGTATAACCAATTTCAGGCCCTTAGATGACAGCACCTCCACCTCCCCCTCTTCTCGAGCAGTTTGGTATTCCCGAGAGTATTTCGGAGGAGACTACTCATTTCCACATTCACCCCAACCCAGAAGGACTAGAGTACATTCTGATGAAATCTACCGTTTGGGTTGACGTGGGTAAAGATGACCTGATGCCCCATGAGTATAGATTGTGGTATCATCACTACCATGATGGGTGAAGAGAGGGTCCTATACCGGAAGGTGATGTGCCATCGTTTGTCTTAGAGGAAGTGTTTGGTGAGGGTACAATAAGCCTTAAAGACGGTGTAGTGGATGATGCTAAGGATCCCAAGCTTAGGAGTGAGCCAGGATCTTCAGTGTATTCAATCGATGATGCCAACTGAAGTGAAGAAGAAGGGGAGATTGTGGAATAGGAGGAGGATAGACCAGAGGAGGATGAGGAGATGGAAGACCCTAAGGAGGAGTTGGATGAAGAGGAGCCTGAAGAAGAACCGGAGGAGGATCCAGAGGATGATCCCGAGTATATGACCCGGATGAGGACTAAGACCTCACCCTATGTTGCAAACACCAGGTTATGAACTAATATGTAATAGATCAGGAGTTGTGAATAGTATTGTAATATATATTATAAGGATGGCTTGTATAAAAGTGTGGTTGTGAATTTCAGTATGAAAAATATAACCTTACTTTTCTATTTCATTGTTTTATTATATGGGGAGTTATAATTGCTTCCGCATGCGCATATTTAAAATGAATAGGTCGGCGATGCGTCCTGAGACATCGCTAGTAATCGACCAATTGAAGGATGGGCGCATGCTCGAGGGTTGGGGCATGACAAAAAATCTTCCCAAAAATAATCTTCTTCTGATCGATGTGTGTTTCGGTTCATTCTTGTCCCTTTCGCCATCCTAGTAGCGCCCTATCTGCAGTAGTGATGCTTGTGCTCCCTTGGACCTGCGCGGATAGTTCCTCACCTGATGGCTGTGTTGACCACATCCATAACACGCTCCCGTTATACCAGAACACTAAGTTGATCCATGCTTCCTCGTACAAACTTGACACACATTTGGTGAGTTTTCTGCCTTCTATTGGGTCATAGCATGCACACTTCCTTGCACCGAAGGCTTGTCCCAAATACCCCACTGTGTGTTTTGTGGCGCATTCCCTTTGTTTTGTCCCATCGGCCTTCTGGGACAGTCTTTGATCAGGTGGTCGTATCGGCCACACCCGTAAGAAGCCCTTGTCTTTTTAAAACACGAGGTAGACCCATGTCCTTTCCTATAGGAATGACACACGCCGATCAGGTAGGGTGCTGGCTTTCCAATCCCACTCTTTCGATTGGGTTGAATGGGATCCCTTTCTTCTATCGTCGGCTTCTTCCTGAACTGATCGTTATTCCCCCTGTGCACGAACCATAACTTAGATGTAGCGGCTAGCTACCAAATCACATCTCCGGGTTGGAACTTAGTAGGTGCGGTAGCAACGACAACTACAGCATTGGCGGCGGCGGCAACAGTGGTAGCAGTGGCGGCTTGATCCTGTGCTTGCTTGTTCAAAATACTTCCCAAAGTCTCTAGTGCCTGAATGATCTCGTCAAACCTAGGATTGCTCGGTGTTACTACACTCTTAGTATCGGCCTGTGATGGTACTTTTACACTCTCGCTGGCCTGAGTCGGCGCTTTACCTCAAGTACTAACCATTGTCGGCATCCTACCCCAAGTGACAAATCCTATCGACCTTTTCTTAGGAGTTCTCTACTCTTGATCACTCATAGTGCAAGATCCTTACAGAACCTACTTTTCAATTCCACATAGAATTAGAAATTGAGCGACCACACAAAACAATCTACCAATCAGCTATCAATCACATGTATCGGCATAAGAGAAAGGCATTTCCTACTAATTATCCCATAAGCCATCGCACCTTATCACTCCAAACATTGACCAGCTATGATATCACTTCGGGCGGGAATGTCACTCCCCGATCTTCGAGCGCACGCACATCCCTTGGTGGTCGACTAAAATGCGACGTTCCTAGGACGTGTCACCAACCCAAACGAATCATGCACATGCGGAAGTGAAATTATAATCCTTGACAACAAATAAACATGGGATAGAAAAGTAGGATAACAAATTTCACAAACATGCTTTTTTAAACACATCGGGTTTATATACAAGCTAGTCTGTCAATAGGGGCCTAACTCAAAAAGGAAGAGCTACTAGACTATCTACGCACTAGACTCCTTGTCCATAGCTCCAGGGACTCCTGGTCCACCACGACACTGTCATGGGGGTCAACTATCCCCTCGCTTGCAATGGTGGTACGTCAAAACCCTGAAGGGGACATTCCCGTATCTCATTAGGCCGATGACGAAACCACGCCCCGAATTGATGAGGTACTCACTGTGGTAGGCCCTTATCGACCTAGATAGTGGTCACGATGAGCTCATGAAGCTAGGAACATCGGTACTCTACTCACTAAACCCTTGTGACTGTCCAAAATGGACTGGACGGGCCTCCATCTAAGGACCTGAAAGGTTAAACCCACGACGCGGTGAGACAATGTCTCAACAAGTTCACTTTCTAAACCCCGATTAAGAAGGAAATATGCCTAAAGACAATCTAACCACACAACCAATAAGACTCACCTCGCCTCAACACCTTCCTGCATGTCAGTACATTTCATATAATAGATGCATATAGTAAATGCACTCATCAATTGGAATATTTCACTATCAAACCAATCAATCACATGGGTTCCGATTATAAGGCCAAATTGTTATGACATGTTCCATTTTGTGTCACACAATTTTGTCCCATAGTCAGGCGCTATGGCATCCTAAAATTTCATGGCAACCCTTGGCTATACCATGAACCATGAATAGATGATGGAAGTGCCATTGGATTATGCATTAGCCAATATATCAATGAATTTCAATAAATTAAGGCCGAGCATTTTAATGGACAATTATTTGGATGGAGATATATTCTATGTCCACAATTGACCAAGGATTGCACAAAGGTACAAATTGATGGAAAAATTTTATTCTTAGCCGTGCACCTTATAAGTTAAATTCTTGTTGATTTAAATTACAAAGTTTTGTGGCCTTATAATTTGTAATTAGGTATTTTATAAATGGGGATTAAATGGAATAGGAATAGGAGAGTGTAGGCTGATTTCTTAAGGCCCAAAGCCCGTCCAAAACCAGCCCATGCAGCCCCCATTTGGTCGACCCATTCGGCGACCAAGGCTAGCCCAAGCCCAGCCAAATGAAAGCCCAAGACCAGCCCAAAAAGATGGCCCATAAACCCTGCATGTGAATTGCCAAGTGGCGTGGAGGTTGAGCCAAGTGTGGCTGCCCCAATTGGCTCCATTGGGCGGTTGCATGAGGAAAGAAAGGGACGGAGAGCTTGAGAGGGGGAGTGGCATTCAAAGAAAGAAGAGAGAAAGAGAGAAAGAGAGGAAGAGAGGAAGCCGAGGGAAGAGGAGACCGCCATTGAGCCCGCCTTGTCCGGCCGTGTGCTTGCTGTGTTTTCTTTCGATTTGAGGCAAGGAGAGTCCTTTGATCTACACTTTGTTTGTTGTGATTGTGTGTGATGAATGGTGAATTTCGGATGTGGTAGAGGTGAGGATTTTCGAAGATAAAGGAGTTGTGTTCTAAGCCTAGCATTCTGTTTTCTAGAAAAACAGTCCGACCTTTGATGATTTCGTGAGCTGCATGTAACTTTGTAGTTGAAATCTCACTTTGACTTCTGCATGAAAGTTGTAGAGGACTTCTTAAAGATTAACATACTAAAATTTGAGATGAAATGGACAAGTATTGGATGGTGAAACCATTTTTCTTCAAAGATACTAGATCTGGAAAACTGCTATGTTGACCCTTTACGATTTTGTGAATTTTATAAAATTATCCAGTCCGAATTTGATTTTGTGCCCTTGATAAGAATTGTAGATAACATCTTGAGGAACAATGTACTGAAATTTCAGAATAAATGGACCAGTAATGATCGAGGAAAATGATTTTTTTAATACGGGTAGATCTGGAAAACGGTGCCGAAAGTAGTAAAAGGTAAATCGATTGTAGCTTTTAATCCAGAACGAATTGGACTTCGACTTCTTCATGAAACTTGTACCTCTAGGTCTTAACTACATATCCAAATTTCATAATTTTCTGAGTTCATTTAAAGGCTTAATCGAAATTATCTCCGAAACTGTGCATGAGTGATATTAAAATCCATTTTTCTGTGATGCATGGACCTATGCGTTTTCTATGAAGCTTCATTTTGATATGGTGTTCATGAAGCTATGGTGTTCTTTATGAAATCTGTTTCCTTAGACCTTATCTATAACGTGTTAAATTTTCAGAATTTATTAACATCGTTTACTAATTTTTCCAGAATTTTCATAAATGGAATGCATTCTGTTTGAATTAAAAACTGTTTTCATTTTAAGACTATTTGATTTGCTCCATAAATTGTGACATCTTGGGTTATTATTCGTGCAATGATGTGGTGACATTCATGCATATCACGTGACATCAAAAATTGATGGAGTTTTATAAATCCAATGGAACTTTCCAAACTATTGCATCAAATGGTATTTTTCCAATGCATATCATATGATTTTAAAAAGGCTGATTTAAACCCCTGGCATTGTTGCATCAAATGTTAATTTGAAAATGAGATATATATGTGAATATGCATTGTGATGATGATAATGCCGTCGGAGGTGTGAGCCGACGATGCCCCAGGAGTGTCGGGATGCCCGGAGTGTGTGTGCTGGATGCCCGGAAGTGTGTGCCGGATGTCCTCGGGAGTGTCGAGATGCCCGGAGGTGTGTGCCGGATGCTCGGAGGTGTGTGCCGGAGGTTCCTTGTGATGCCAGGATTGGGTGCGAGTGATAAATTAGGGATGCAAACACTGGTCCCTGGAAGAAAAAAAAATGAGATCCTTTGAAAGTTAAAAGTTAAAATGAAAATGGAATCATGTGCATGTGTGTGTGCATATGGCATGGGATATGATGGCATATGAAATTGAGGTGATATTACATGGCCTTGAGAATGCGATCATGAATGTATTGAATGGATCTCATGGGGACATATACATGAAGGTATGGATGATATGATCATGCGCATGTGTGTGTGTACATATGGCATGGAATATGAATTGATTTGATGAATGAATCTCATGGAAATGCAAGCATGATTACATGGATGGTATGTGTACGTCACATGAAATTGTGGTTGTCTTACTTGTTGCATTGTGTAGTTTGATGGATTTTTACTGTTGAGTGGTTGTACTCACCCCTTTTGGGGACTAACATTTTAGATTAGAAGATGCTTCTATCACCTGTCACGCGTCGTACATTTTATAGCATACCACCTGATGTTGAGGTCGAGTGCTCGGAGCACCCTTGCGTTGGTGTTCATGGTCTAGTGTTTATCTGCGTCCGTGTTTTGTTTATGTATGATGTGGGCCTACCTGATGGCCCTGCGATCTAGGAGTTTTTGTCTGTCCACGTTTGCCGCGACGAGGTTATGAGGGGGATGCTGCCATCGCCATCGGCCGATGCACCAGGTTGGGTGTGATAGGAGCGTGTGACTGGTGGAGGTTGACACTTTTTGGATGGCCGACACTAGGTGATGGACTAGCGTGCATGTTTGATGTGGGGTCGGGTACTTTTGGTGGTAGCCAAGCTTAGCAAAGTTCTGGCCTTTTGATGTACCAACTCCTTTGATGTCCATCTTAGCTATGTAAATAAAGTGCTTCGGTTCTAACTTCCTATGTTAATTAAGTGTGTAGTTGGTGTGCATTGCATTATATTGTTTAGAGGAGTAGGGGTTGGAGAGATGTCAATTATGCTTCCGCTAAATGATTCGCGCCGGGACCAATTAAATTAACATATACCCCAGGATTTATAAACCTACAAAAAAAAAAAATCTATGGTATCAGAGTGAGTTCTATCAAGGCAAATGATAGGTGAGCGGGCTGTGGCGATCCTAGCGGATAAGGGACCGTCGTGGGGTGTCAGAGGCATGTTTATCTTAATCATTCACTCATTCTAATTGATTATTGCCCCCACAACCTACCCGACACACATCGGTCTTCTGGCATAACTAGGCATTGTCTCATCCCTTGAGCACGGCAACGTTTAATTACACAAACTAATTACACCACGGTAATTAGTACGAAACTGGCTATCTCGATAAAATTTCCAGAAAATATTAAATAATTAAATAACTTGCAAAATTAATTAAATAAATGCAATCTAATTCAATAAGTCACTAATTAAGCTTTAACACTAATCTAACCACCTACTTGGACTTAGAAAAATAATGTACTAAGCTAAATAAATCCTACAATCTAATTAACCCTTAACTAAACTAATCTAACCACTTAATTAGCTTAATTAACCAACTAAACTACTAATTAAACTAAATTAACTACCTAATCCAATCTTAGACTAATCTAATCATCCACTAAGTATAATTAATCCCATAAACAAGGTTTAGCAAATAAACTCACCGGATTAGAAAGCCGGTGAGTTCAAGGTGACAGTGGTGCGATGGCGAGCGAGACTCGGGTCAATGGCGACACTTGATGAGGTTAAGGGCCCGAAAAAGCCTAGCAAACCTCACAATTTGCTGCTGGCTTTTCTTCTGTGGCTAGCTGAATCAAAGACTGGTTGAAGGCTTGGCGGCTAGTCGTGGTGCGGGGGATGACAGAGACGATCAGGCGGTGACAGCTGGTGGGTTGGACGACGAAAATGGCAAGTGATAACGGTTGCTTGACGACTTAGTCGAGGTGGGCAAACGACTGATGTGAGGTGGCGGGCTAGGCTCGCGAGGAAGGCGTGAGAGCAAAACGGCGAGCAGGCACAGAGTGGCTTGGGCAGGCTTAGGCGGTGCTCGAACGGGCAGTGAGGGGTGATTGATGGTTATTGCTGGTTCTCTAGTTTGCTGGCTGGTTTTCTTCAATTTCAGCAACAATGGAGACAAGAGAGGCAAGGAAGAAGAAGAAGAAGTGGCTACAACTGGTAGAGGGAACAAAGGCCACAAAAGTCTTCACGAATATCTCAAACACTCAAGTGGCTGCCCCTACTATCTTCAGCCTCATCCATAGCCCCTTTTTCCCTCACCAATTTTCTCCAAGAAGCCAAGTAAGGTGCTGAAACGTTGCAGCCCCCCCCCCCCCAATGGCTACGAATTTCAGCATTTCACCTTCAATTCAACTTCAATTTCACACCAATTAGCTCCAATTTGGTGACCAAAAATACTAGCCAAGGTACCCACATTAAATCCATGATTTTCTTCACCAATCGATCCATCTTGGGTGCCAAAAATCTACCCAAGGACGGCCATCCGAATTTCTCGGTCCAATTTCGCCCAAATTTGAATTTTCATTGAAAACCCCGGACTTGCCAAAAATTCTTCAAAGGATGAATGGATGTTTCTAAAATAAATTGTGACATGTCAGAATTTTCAATTTCTAAAACCAAGTTCAATTTTATAGTTAATTTCAATTGGACATGTTTTAGCGTGATCTAACCTACCAGGTAGCTTTTAGGAATTTTTAACGCATTTGACCCGTGGTTGATTATTTTTGATCACATTATACCTTTTCAACACATTGGCAACTCTTGGTTGTCATAGAAATCTTGAGGTTTCAAATACGACACAAGGTACCGAAACGATAGAAAAATCGATCTAGTGCTGATCGACGAAAATTTTGCAATTAGATGGTATCACCCACACTTTAATTACATGCCTTTATGAATCAACCTATCTCCGGTCTCAAATCAATTTTAATTGTGCCGTAATGACCCTTGCAAATTAGCACAGTCAAGCAGTCGATTTTTAGTCGAATTCTCGAGTCAGTTGCATTTAGATTCCTTAATGGCTTCACTTAATAGATTAGTTATCTCATGAGTGACCAACTTAGAAAAAAATACTATAGGTGTGTCAATGAAAAATCCATTTAATTTAATCGAAAACAGACTCAAAAATCCTATTATCACAAGTACTAGTACTTGGACCGAACCACGTAAATTTCAGGTATCCTTATTATTTCTCGTTTATTTCTCTAGTGATTTTGCGTTGACCTAAATTGCAAGATCCTATCGTTTCTGCATATTATATTCCAACAATTAGTATTGGAGCTCGGGATTAGATTTCTTGAGTGTGATTTGGAGTTTTTGCTTGTCTGATCATTATCTGAAAATTTTGTTATTGCAATTATGTCTAAGAGAAAATCTAAAATTGAGAAGTTTAACGAGATGAACAATTTTGGGTTATGGAGCATCAAGATGCAGGCCTTATTGACAACCCAAGGTTTGGCCCAAGCACTAGATGGTGAAGATGAGTTACCGATTATAATGAAAGCCTCTGAGAGGGTAGAGTTAATGGAAAGAGTAAATAGCACAATCTTGTTAAATTTGTCAAATGAGGTTTAATAGAGGTTACTGAGGAGAAGGATACTGCAGCATTATGGACAAAACTTAAGGCACTCTATGTGAGAGAGGTTTGAACAATCGCTTATACATATTGAAGAGGATGTTTCAATTTAGATATGCTAATAGTACGTCTATCAGAACCCACTTTGATGTTCACTCATTATGGATCAGAATAATGTCGGTAATATACTTGATGATGAAGAACAAGGCATAATGTTGTTAGCTTCTTTACCAGAGTCATTGGAGCACTTTACTAACTCACTGTTGTAAGGGTGTACTACAATTACATTAGAAGAGGTAAAGTCCACCTTATTTTATAAAGTATGGCAAAGAAAGTTGCGAGATGACGGTCTGGCGCAAGAAGTAGTACAAGCACTAACAATTCGGGGTAGAGAACAACATCGAGGGCTTACTAGCAGTAGAGGTAAAAGCAGATCAAAATCATGCCATAGAAAGTCCAAAGGATGCGTAAAGTGCTTTGAGTGTCACAAGGAGGGGCACATGAGGAGAGATTGTCCAAAGCGGAAGAATAAAGGTGATAGGCAAAATGCCACAAGTAGTGTGGTGAACGTTGCCGAGGGGAGCACTAGTGATGCAGAAGCTGTTTTATGTGTAACTACTACTTTTTCAGGAGATGAACAGGTGCTAGATTCGGGGTGTTCTTATCATATGATACCTCATAAGAACTAGTTTACTACTTACCAGACTGCAGATGGTGGTAAAGTTCTTTTGGGGGATAACACAGTTTGTAAGGTTGTGGGGATAGAGACAATTCAGATTCGGATGCATGATGGGGTGGTGCACACATTAATAGATGTGAGGCATGTACCGAAGCTCAAGAAAAACCTTATTTCTCTTGGGGCACTTGATGACATCGGGTGTGAGTACACTGTTGAAGGTGGAGTACTGAAGATCTCTCGAGGTGCCATGATAGTGATGAAGGGGAAGAAAGTGAATACTCTCTATCATTTACTGGGAGAGACCGTGACCGGAACTACTGCAATTTCATTAGGTGAGTTAGACTTTAACATGACTCAGTTATGGCATATGCATTTAGGGCACATGAGTGAGGCATGTATGATGATACTAAGTGAAAGGAGATCATCGAAGGGTCAAAGGATAGGGAAGCTAGACTTATGTGAGCACTGCATCTTTGGGAGGCAACATTGAGTTAAGTTTACTACAGCTATTCATTTGACCAAGCAACCAGTTGAATATATCATTTAGACGTCTAGAGCTCGTCTTCGATTCCTTCAAAAGGAGGTGCCCAGCATATATTGACATTTATCGACGATTATTTGAGGAAGGTATGGGTATACTTTCTGAAGCACAAATATGATGTGCTCGATCGATTCAAGAAATTTAAGGCGTTGATCAAGAAGCAGTCAAATAAACAAATCAAGTGCCTGAGAATTGATAATGACATGGAGTTCTGTGGTAAAAATTTTACCGAGTTCTGTGAGAAAGAATGTATTGTTAGACATTGCACAATACCTAAGATACCACAGCAGAATGACGTGGCAAAACGGAAGAATAGAACTTTGCTTGAGTGAGCTCGATGCATGCTTTCAAATGCAGGACTTGGTAAGGAATTTTGGGCCAAAGCAATGAACATGTTATGTTACCTAGTTAATCGATCTCTATCATCTGCTATCAAGTGGAAGACTCCTAAGGAAGTGTGGTTGGGGAAATCTACTGATTACTTCGGATAATGTATATTTGAATGTTCTGTGCATGCTCATGTAAGTGATGGTAAGCTTGAGCCAAGAGCGAAGAAGTGCATATTTATGGGTTATGCACGTGGGGTGAAAGGCTACTGGCTATGGTGCACTGATCCCAAATCACCCGATTTTCAAATCAACAGAGGTGTGATTTTTGATGAGACTGCAATGCTTCAATAGATAAGACACAACTAGCAGAGAAGACAAATCATGGTCTCATTAGTGAGATGGAGCTTCACGTGGAGACTCCGGAGACCTCGAAGGTAACAGAAGTTGAGACTGCAGACGAGGCCGCAGTTCCTAAAGTTGGTGATAGTGAACAACCAACAAAGCCACAACACACTATAGTCGCAGATAGACAAAGAATGCAAATTAAATCACCGGTACGTTATTGTTATATAGATATTGATTATGCATTGACTATAGGTGATGAGGTGGAGACAAATGAGCTTTCGTCTTACTCTGAGGCGATGGCTAGTTCGAAGTCATCACAATGGCTAGAGGCTATGAGTGAAGAGATGGAATCACTCAATCGAAATTAGACATGGGAGTTGGTCAAAGTACCCAAGAGCCAAAAGATTATCAAAAGTAAATGGGTCTTTAAATGGAAAAAGGGCATTCCCGGTGTCGAGGCAGCGAGATATAAGGCGAGACTTGTGGTGAAAGGGATATACACAGTGTGAGGGCATTGACTACTATGAGGTGTTCTCTCTTATGGTAAGACATACTTCTATTCGTGTTTTACGTGCCTTAGTTGCTTTGCAGGATCTCGAGTTAGAGCAGCTAGAAGGGAAAAGTGCGTTTCTTCACGGTGAGTTGGAGGAGCAGATTTGCATGAGGCAGCTAGAGGGATTTGCTATTCTAGATAAGGAAGATCATGTTTGCTTGTTGAAGAAATCTTTGTATGGGCTAAAACAGTCTCCTAAGTAGTGGCATAAATGTTTTGATGCTTTCATGGCTAGTCAAGATTATTCAAAAAGTCAGATGGATAGCTATGTCTACTTTAGAAGATTGAAGAATGGTTCTTTGATTTATCTATTCTTATATGTTGATGATATGCTGATAGCAGTTAAGAATATGTCTGATATTGATGTGTTAAAGAGGTGGTTAAATGCTGAATTTGAGATAAAAGATTTAGGTGCTGCAAAGAAAATATTGGGTATAGAGATTTTGTGTGACAAGGCTCGAGGAGTTTTACGTTTATCTTAGAAGAAATATATTGAGAAGATCATGACACATTTTAATATGTAGTTGGCAAAATCTGTAAGTACACCTTTAGCGAAGCACTTTAAACTTTCAAATAAATTATCACCGCAGACTGAGGAAGAGGAGGAGCATATGTCCTGTGTTCCTTATTCCAGTGTCGTGGGTAGTATTATGTATGCTATGGTGTGCATTAGGCCTGATATTTAACTAGCCGTGAGCATGGTTAGTCGTTATATGAAGCATTCCGGTAAAACTCATTGGGAAACTGTGAAGTGGATTCTTAGATATTTGAAGGGGACAACAGACCTGGGTATAGTGTGTCAGAGGGACAGTGATGGTAGTGAGACCACTGGTTTTGTGGACTCAAATCATGCCGGTGACTTGGATGATCGCAAATCTTTAGTAGTATACGTGCTTACGCTAGTGGGTGGTGCAATTAGTTGGAAAGCGTCTTTACAGGATTACATTGCCTTGTCTTCGACTGAGACAGAGTACATGGTACTAACCTTTGTAGCGAAGGAGGCGATATGGCTACAAAGTTTGCTCTTGGACTTTGGCTTAGAACAAAAAAAGTATGGATATATATTATGATAACTAAGGTGTGACAAATTTGGCATATAATTTCGTTTATCACGAGTGAAAGAAGCATATCAATATCAGGTATCACTTTATCTGAGATGTTTTAGCTAAGGGTAATGTTATTGTAAAAAAAATTGCTACGACAAATAACCCAGCAGACATGATGACTAAGTTTGTTCCTTTGGCGAAGCTCAAGCTTTGCTTGAGCTCAATTGGTGTCTGTGGAGAGTGACCACCTGTCGGGGCATTGGGAGAGTAGCATAGATGATGAGCACTATAACTTGGCTTCAAACGTCAAGCCAAAGTGGAGAATTGTTAAATTAATATCTTGAGTTTGAATTCGGATAATGATTGTTAAACGGAATTATGTTGAGAAAGATTTTTTAAATAGTTTAGTAATTGGATGAAGAAGCAATTCCTTCAAGATTTTCTTTCATACATGCAAAAGAAGAAAAGGAGATATGTTCTGTCACTAGAAGAGAATTTATCTATTTATCTTTAAAGGGGATAAAAAAAAAAAAAAAAGGAAGGAAACTCCCTTCATAGAAGAAGAGTCCTTGTAGATGTGGGTTTTGTTAAAGTAGTGGGGCCTAAGGTCAAATTTTTGACTTTGGTCACACGCGTGCACACACACAATATAAAAGGTGTGTTTTTAGCGAAAAAGGAAAGTGAAGCCTTATGAACGAAAGAAAGGAGCCACATGTCCACGCACGTCTAGATGCCGCACAAGCCTTGAAGAGGTAGAAAACGCGAAGCTATACGTACGTGGAGATAGATAGTTCTTGTTTTGGCGTACGTATAGCGTCTTACTTTGAGCTTGAATGTGCGGTAATTTTGTACAGTGAATTTATGTCCAAGTGAGTTATTTATTTATAAACACTTTAGGTTTGGGGTTAAATTTAGGTGTGGGAAACACTCGAGCGTGTGTGTGATAGTAAACTTTGATTCTCCGATTATAGTGGAATATTTGCTCCTGGCTCTCCCCGTGGACGTAAGTATTGATACTCGGATCGAATTACGTAAATTTATGGTGTCCTTATTTTTTCTCATTTATTTATCTGGTGATTTTGCGTTGACATTAATTGCAAGATCCTGTCGTTTCTTCCAACAAATAGTCATTATATTAGGAAATAATCTTTGTCACCAAATGATTGATAATTGGTTGAATTCTTCCTTAAATAGTCTTTAGGATTTCCAGATCTGTGACTAGCATTTAAATTATTTAACCTACAAATGAAGTTAAAGGAATATCTAGTTCTTCTTATCTAGAACACAAACACACTTTAAACATGATTTTCGCGGTTGATAGAAGTAGCTGCTAGCAATCCTTAAGTATATTAAAACGGATTGCTTCCATTCAATTTACAAACTGCCATCCATTGGTCTTCCTTAGTATCTCAATGATCCAAGACTATATAAACTATTCACCTTGTCTGGTACATCCAAGTCTCCAATACCTTTTGGTATAAGCAAAGTATATCAACTTCATTAAAGCTTCTATTTTTATAGTCCTCAAAGCATATTGACAATCATAGCTCTACTTCACATTCACCTATCCATGGTACCTCCAAGCTTTACCAAACTCTTCGTTTTAAGCTTGTTCACCTTCTACTCAGGTACCTTCAACTTGGAGACACCTCTACACATAATGCTTTGTTCACCATTGATAGATAGCTCATAACCTTTAGACGTCTTGTTAGAACATCATCTGTGTAATGGCTTGTTCATCTTTCACCAGATTTACTCAACTATTAAACAAATTAGTAGCCTTTGACTATCTTGTTATCTTCAAAACATCATAAAAAATTTTCATGACACTAAAAATATGTAATTTTTTACTATTCAAACGGCCGTGGAGTTTGACCAAAAGAAAGGCCGTGGAGACAACATACTCTAAATTCTATGATTCTAAACATACATTATAATGTACTAACATGCATTTGTATACGAATTTTGGAAAAAGGGTGTTGAGACTTCTTGTAACAACACAAGAATTTTGGCGTCTATCTAGATAGAAAAGCACATGAAAAGAAGAGAAATGCGAGAATTGAATAACCATGAGAGAATTTCAAGAGCAAACGTGCAAGAAGAGACTCCCCCATCCAAGGAAAATGAATAAAATGACGGGCATCTATAGGCGTGATTGGCCACTCCATATTGAGGCTCGCTTTTTCTAGGCCCGTATCTCTTTCATCCGACACCCAATTTACATGACTTTTGAGCTATTGTAATGCGTATCAAGAGTTTTCTAGCTAGCCCAATACTGCCAAGTGAAGAAATCACGGACCCAATATTTCAATCCATATTGGGGCCTAAGATTCAGGTTTATAATTCATATGTGTTTCGGTGTCCTATCATTTTGAAAAATCATAATTTACCATAATATGGAGGTCTAGAAAGTTATATTTTGGATTTAGAGACCTCTAGATATGGCTTTTGGTTCTAAGACTTTTCTTTCGGAAATTGAAAAGTTTAACAGAGATTTGACCTTCCATTATTTGCTCATCAGACATTTGATCGACCCGATTTTTGTTGCGTTTGGATGCTTACGATCTCTAGTTTGAGGATGTTGATGGAAAATTGCAAACTTCCCGACAATGCAAAAAAATGGGCAATAATCCCATAGGATTAAATTTGACTTTCAGATTGGGTGGCAAAATGGGTGTTTAAAAGGCTCATTTTTTATAGGGTTAATACCCTGAAAAATCCCAAACTGATACACTTGTGACAAATTTACCCCAAACTATTTTTTTTATCACCAAAAACCCCAAACTGGTATACCTTTGACAAATTTACCCCAAACTGGTACACTCATGACAAATTTACTCTTTGTTAGTTTTCGTTAAATTTTATTATCAAATTATTAAGTTAAATGACACGTGACAATTGACTAGTATACCAATTTGGGATTTTACGATCCGTTTGTTAGAGTTTACAATTTTTATGATTTTTTTGTGATATTAATCCAATTTAGCAAAGGGTATATTTGTCACAAATTTACCAGTTTGGAGTTTTTTGCGGTCGAATAAATTAGTTTGGGGTAAATTTGTCATAAATGTACCAATTTAGGGTTTTTTATGGTCAGTCGGGGTAAATTTGTCACAGGTGTACCAGTTTGGGGTTTTTCATGGTAAAAAAAATAGTTTAGGGTAAATTTGTCACAAGTGTACCAGTTTGGAGTTTTTCAAGGTATTAACCCTTTTTTATATTCGGAGAACCCATTGTTGGGGTTCAAAATTCTTTTTGGTCCTTTTATCTTGCAGGTCAATTTTTGTTCAACTCTGTCATTCCTACAGCAAAATTAGTGATCCTTTGAAAATGGAAGCAACATTAGAGGTGACGATAGGATGAACTTTAAGACCGCTGACATCGTTGCCGCCCCAGCAGATCATGCCTGGCAAGCCACCGCTCCTCAGCTTGATCGCCATGCCGTTGTCACCTCTACCTCTGTCACACTTGTCAGAGACTCGTGGCTTAAAGGGGGTCACCAGCGCTGACCGTCCCATCCTGACTCTTTTGTTAATATAGAAAAGAAATAAAAAAAGATCTAGAGTTGTCACGTTATGTCACCTCCGCTGATATCCCAAACACCATTTCGGCGTCCACCCATCTCGCCTTCACCGAAGCCGACGTTGAACTCTATATTTGCAACACCATCACCCATGATCTCGTGGCTCGTCCATGGGATTCGAATCTTGACTGCCCCATCAAGGTCCGACACCATGGAGGAGTGACAGCTGTTGGAGTTAATGTGCAAAGTGTGTATGTCGATAGGTGGCTGATTTTGGAGCAAAGATAGGCCAAAAGGAATTTATGAAATTGTATTACGAGGGCTTCAAATACAAGGGATGCTTTTTATTTGGGGTAAGTACACTATCAGTATCAAAAGTTTTGTACGGCGCTTACTTTGGTACCAAAAATTTATTTTGGATCACTTAAGTGTCAAAAAGTTTGAAAAAATGATCATTTTGGTGCTAACGCCGATCTGATTAATTAGAAATTCGACATGGCACTTTTTTTTTATTAATTTTTGAAGTTGATGTGGCTCATTGGAGAGTACAATCAACATTTAAACAACAAAACAACGCCGTTTGGTGTCTTTCCCCTAATTTAATACCCTAAATCCCCAAATTTAGAGAGAGGGGGCATGGCATGGGCTTCCTGTCGTCCTCTTCCCAGTGACACTAGCAGTGCACTAGCACTAGCTAGCAGCGACACAAGTAGTGCACTAGCAGTAGCACCAGCACAACTCTGCCTCCGGTTCGTCCGACATTGTTGACAAGTCTAAACTCTTGTCCTCCTCCTCCTCTTCTCCTTCTTCTCCTTCCCCCTTCAGAAGGACCCACTTTAGCCGCTCCCTGAACAGAGCTCAATCTGCCATCTTCATCTGTGCCCTCCTTGTTTCCCTTGCCCTCCTCGTCTTCGCTCTCTCCACCTTCAACCCCCTTCTTCCTCCTCCTCCTCCGCCCTCGCCTCCTATTCTTCCCGTCGCTTCTTGCCCGAGCAACAACCTTAGCCTCTCCTCGCTCGCCTAGTTGAGCAACTACGACGGAGGCCGAGCGACGGTGGCTGAGCGAGCTAGGTCGGTGTTGCGCAAGGATCGGATAAAAAAACCCTAATTTCAATCCCCAAATTAAAAAACAAAAAAAAAACAAAAACAAAAATCCTTACAACGTTGTTTTTGTGAGGCCATCCACTTAGGAGGGCAAAACAACGTTGTTTTCTTAAAGAAGACGGAAAACAATGTCATTTAAAAGCCATGTCGATTTTTTTTTTAATATAAAGCCACGTAATCATTTTGGCTGGAATCTCTTGCTGGTGGCACCAAAGTGATCGTTTTTCCTCCGATTTGACACTTAAGCGATCCAAAATAAACTTTTGGCACCAAAGTGAGCATCGTACACAACTTTTGGCACCGATAGTGTACTTAACCCCCTTTTTTTTTTTTTACTTTTCTACAATACTCTCATATACAAATGGCTATCCTATATATCAGCCTCCAATGACCGACATTGTACAGAAAGTCTTCTCCAAGAGTTTCAACGTGGACTCTCCTTTGTCAAACTTTAACTACTTCTTAAACGTTTGCTTAGCCACTCATTTTACATTCTACATGCAAGAGACGCTACTAAAATTTTGTGGACTATTCTAGAAAGTCAAGGAAATAGATCATTGTTTTAATGACCTTGTTTCATTTTCGCATTACTCCATGCATGCTTAGTAGTGTCTTGAACTTGGCTTGTAATAGAGATTCAGTGAATTTGTTGAAATACTTTGTAAGTTTTGTTAGAGGTATTGAAGAATTGGCTTGGTATCAAGTAGTTAATAAATCCTAGTTGACTCATAACTTATTGGCTTAAGTTTTGTAGCAAAGATGGGTCCAACTAGATATATTGATGGCTCAGACTTGAGCTCTTCCTTGGCGATCTCCTCGGTTGAAGACCACACACTTTCAACTAATGGTATCAAAGCCAACGGTTGATTGGTGCTCTACCTCTACTGTCACATCCCGAACCTCGAACGCGCGCGCATCCCTCAGTGGTTGATGAAAATGCGACATCCCAAGATACATCACCGACCTGTTCATTTTATTGCACATGTGGAAACGAAATAAAAACCCCTGATAGCAAATGGCATGGGATAGAAAAGCAGGATAACAACTTTCAAAAAACACTTTCATATACAAAGTAGTCTATCTACAAAAAGATTGGCTCTAAAAAAAAGAAGCTGTCCTACGACCTACTAGTCGTATACATTTACCGATCCTTCGTACTACACCTCTGCAAGCTCTAGGGGCTTCGAGTCCTCCATAGCCCTATCAAGAGGGTTAGCTGTAGCCTCACCCAGGGCGGCGTTGACCGCAGCAGCGGGGATATCAAAACCTTGAAGGGGACCTACCCTATACCTATTGAGTCCATAGCGATACCACGCCCTAAATCGATGAGGTACCCTATGAGGTAGGCCGACCTAGACAGTGGTCACAACCAACTCATAGACCCAATGACTCCCGGGAACCAAGATGTCTATGCTCCACTCTGTGACTCCTTGAGGTCGACTAAAATGTTTCGGAGGGACCGCCATCTAAGGACCTGAAAAGGTTAAGTGCGCAACGGGGTGAGACAATGTCTCAGCAAGTTCACCCCCTAAACCCTTATTAGGAAGAAAATACACCTAGAGGCAGTCTATACACACAATAAAAAGGACTTACCTCGCCTCAGTTCTCTCCTGCATGTCAGTACAATTTATATATCACATATATGTAGTAATAACACCCGATCATTTGAAATGTCTTAACTCACATCTCAATCAATCAATCCATCAATCGATCACAGGGGTCTCGATTATAAGGCTAAATTATTATGACATGTTCCATACCATGCCACACAATTTTCTCTCATAATCAGGCACATCAATTTCAATCAATCATGTGTTCCAATTGCTTACTGCCCGCATAGGCACAATCTACCAATGCACATCGGTCTTCTAGCGTAGCCATGTTTCGTCTCACTCCTTTGAGTACGGTAACATCCACTGACGCACATCGGGGACAGCGTTCATGAAAGAGTATTAGTCCAGAATCTACTACGACCGGCATCTGTTATCCAAGGGCATCCCATATCGGGGCAACGTCCTACCGACACATATCGGGGATGAGTTTACTTAACCATCACACGATCAATCAATCTCGGCCAAGAACATTGTGCTTTGCACTCAAATGCCTCAATGAAAATAATGAACTTGGCCTATTTTCTTCATATTAAAATACCCAGTAAAATAATTATGTGTGGGTACACGGTCAGTTTGAGCCAAAAATGCGATATCTTCCTTTTTAAAAATCTCACTATTTAATATAGTACCTAAAAATATTTTTGGCGTTAAAAACCAACGCCCGGTATTTTCTTATTAAATACCAAAATTTCACAATTTTGAAATAATAACTCAAAATGACAATCACCACTCAATTTGCATAAATTAACATTTTTATTGCATAAACTAAGCACATTATTGCAATCAACACTAAATTCCGATCACCGATTATCTGGTATAATTTCAAGAAAATATTTAGTAATTAAATAAATAGCAAAATTAATTAATAAATACAAATTAAATAGATAAATACGAACTTAGGCATAATAATGCTAATCTAGCCACCTAAATGGGCCTAGAAAAATAATACACCATGCTTAATAAATAATACAATCTAATTAATCATTAATTAATCTAATCTAACCACCTAATTATCCTAATTAAGCAATTAAATCACTAATTACCACTAACTAACCACCTAATCCTATCTTAGACTAAGCTAAATAACCCTTAAGCATAATTACCTCACTAAGCAGAGTTTAGCAAGTAAACTCACCGATTTTATGGGCCGATGAGTCCATGGCGATGGCGACGCGGAGGTGAGCAAGACTCAAGCCTACGGTGACACCAACGAAGGTTCGGAGGGGCTCAGAAACGGCCCACAAAGGCTTAGCCTGAAGTTGAAGCTTCAGTTCTGCTTGGTTGCTGAAACAGGCTGGTCAGGGCTCGGTTGGCGCGGAAAAGGGACTTGGTGGGTTCAAGTGGGTGGTGATGGGAGTTTGGCGGCTTGAGCGTGGCAACGGTGGCCTGGTCGATGGCCTGGACAGCAGAGGCGGCTCGGGATGGCGGGTTGGGCTCGCGAGGATGATGTGCGAGCGTTGGATGGCGCGGATGTGCGGACGGCTCAGGGGTGTGGGCGAGCGGCTTCGGCGGTGCTTGGAAGGCATGCAGCAGCTGCAAGAGGCTTGGCTGGTCTTCTTTGCTGGTCTTGAGCTCTCACACAACAACAACAATGGAGAACTAAGGCTGAGGAAGAAGAAGAGTGAGTTGCAGCTGGTGGGGGCCTAAATGGCCTTAAAGTCTCTCTAAATATCAAGAACACTCATCACCAAGGACCTACCATGTCCAGCCCTATCCACAGCAGCCATTCCCTCCCAAATCTTCCTCAAGAAGCCATTGAAAAGGTCCAAAATGTTGCTGCCGCCTTGGCCTACAAATTTTGGAATTACCCCATCAATTCCAATTCAATTCTTCCCCAATTGGACTCCAATCAAAGGCTAAAATGTCAAGGAGGATGTCCACACTTAATTCCACATTTTTCCTTGCCAAATAGTCCAAATTGAATGCCAAAAGTGCAACAAAAAACGGCCCTCTAATTTTCCCAATCCAAAATAGCCCAACTTTGAATTTTCGTTGAAAATCCCGATTTGCCAAAAAATCTTCGGAGGATGAGTCAACGTTCCTAAAATAAATCGTAACATGACCAAAATTTTAATTTTTGAAATCGAGTTCAATTTTGCGATTAATTTCAACCGGGCGCTATTTTAGCGTGACCTAACCTACTGGATAGCTTTTAGGAATTTTTAGCTCATTTAACTCGTGGTCGATTATTTTCAAGCCACATTGTACATCTTTGACACTTTGGCGACTCTTGGTTGTTATAAAAATCTCTAGGTTTCAAATACGGGCACAGGGTACAGAAAATGACAGAAAATCAGTTTAGTTCCGTTCAATAGAAATTTTGCAATCATGTGAAATCACCCATACTATAATCACATACCTTTGTCGGATCGACCTATCTTTAGTCTTTGATCGATTTTGACGGTGCCGTAATGACCCTTGCAAATTAGCACGGTCGAGTAGTTGATTCCTGGTCGAATTCTTAAATCTATTGCGTTTAGATTCCTTAATGGCTTCACTTGAAGACTAGTTATCTCATGAGTGATTAGATAGATCAGGGAAAAGAACTATAGGCGCGTCGATGAAAAGCCTAACTTATTCAATCAAAGACAGAACCTGAAAATCAGGATATCACATCAATTTCTTATTATGTTTGGTGAATATCTCAAGAAAGATATCTTATGATTCATGCTTGTTTCGGGTAAAATTTGACATTGTGGTTGGTATGGCAAAAAGAGACCATGCACAGTTAGTCTAATGATGTGAGATATAGAGATCGTGGGCAATACAATCCCAAGTTAGTAGTTGATAATGATTGTTATGTAAGAGTTTTTCTAATGTAGGTTACATTAATTAATATTGTAATATATCGTTTTATAGAATTAATTTAATAAAGTGAGATATAAGGATTTTTTTATTAGTCAAATATAGAGCTAACTAGTTTGGCCCGAGTAGAGCCTAACCCTTAATGAGAGAGCCTGGTTAAAAACTCTACAAATAATACCTAAGTCCCTATTCTAACCCTAATGCACAAACATCCTCACATAAGGAGCATTTACTAAACATTAATGGTGAGGGACAATGTCATTGACCTAGTGATATAGGGGATAATTAAAAAGAAGAGCTTGAACTTTGGATCATCGTTGTTCCGCATAAACAACAATGGATTCCAAATTAGGTGCACAAATTCTCTTTACTCAACTATGGAAGTTCTTAATTTTAGCTATGGAGATCTTGTGTGCGTTTTTGCTACTGACATGTTATGCATAGTTATGGGTGCATTGTAATAATACGGGCATTTAAGCTAATATAAAAGGATACCTAAATTAAGGGAGAGCATACCTAATACCGAGTTCACACATGAGGGGGAGATTGTTGAAATACATGTGTGAGTTGTATTAGAGAAGTTTCATAGCGAAGAATTTACGTGGTGCTGAGTAGTTAACATACCCTAGTAGGATTATAACTCATTGACTTAAATTTTTAAGTGAATGTGGATTGAACTAGATATGTTAATAAGTTCAGAGTTAAGCTTCCTCTTGGCAATCTCGTGGAGTGAAGGTATTGGACTTCTACTGCGCATTCCTAAAAGAATAGTCCACAACTTGATTTTCCATTTCATAGTATTTGAGTTTGGTCTCTCCATTACTTTGCACATTTCTTATGAAGTGATATTTGATGGCGATATGTTTAGTTATACTGCGAAAGGTAAGATTGTTAAAATAGCAAAGGTGGACTAGTTGTCCCAAAATATTGGAGTAGGTTCTATATGTGCTTCTCCAACGTCTTCTTGTATTCTTGGAAGCCAGAATGCTAGATTGGTGGTCATGGCAGTGGAATGTGCTTAGCTTCCATGGTAGATTGTGCTATTGAGTTTCGTTTCTTGGATGTCCATGAGAACATAGCAGAACTCAATGTAAATGCATAGCCAGTAGTGCTCTTCCTATTGTCAGTGCTTACCCAATCACTATTGTATAACCAAGGAGTTCGGCGATTGCACTTGGCTGACACCAAATGCCACAGTCTACTATTCCTTGTAAATATCTAATAATTCTTTTGGTAGATCCAAAATTAATTTCTCTTCAACTTTGCATAAAGCATGATAGTAGACTTGTTGTACTCACAAAGTCTGGCCATGTACTAGTGAGATATAGCAAATTGCCTATGGGAAACATCAGGTTTCTTTATCCTGTCTTCTTTTAGGCTCTGTTCATTTCGCGAAAAATATAACATTTCTTAGGGGTGAGCGTGGTTCCCGGTAAGAACCGGAAACCGGAGAACCGAACTGGAGGTTCCGGTCCGGTTCCGGTTCCCATAGGAACCGGAACCGTAGGAATCGAAACTAGTTATGTTAGGGTTATAAAAGTTAAAATCCCCCAAATCATAAACCTTCAGTTCAGTTGTCCTCTCCCGTTCTCTGCCTTTGCCCCGTCCTCGACGCCGCTCGCCCTCGACGCCACAGCCGGACGCCGCTTGCCCTCGCGCCGCCGGTGGACGCCGCTCGTCCCGCCGTTGGACGCCAATCGCTCCTTGCTCGCCTCGCCCTTGCCTCCCTTGACGTTGTCACCCCCATTTGCCTCGACGCTACCGCTGGATGCCGCTTGCCCTTGATGCCGCCGCTGGACGCGGCTCGATCCCCTAGTGGACGCCGCTCGCTGCTCGCCTAATCGCCCCCGACACCGCTCGCCGCTCGCCCGGTCACCCCTAACGCCGCTCACCCGGTCATCCCCGACGCTACTTGCCCCCAACGCCGCTCGCCCAGTCACCCCCAACGCTGCTCGCCCCCTGACGCCTAAGCACATCAGATGCCTCCCGCTTGGTCAGTCCTTTACAACAATTTGGTACCATTTATTGAAAGAATCGAGTCAAATGATACGCTTGAAGATAGTTCAAGATTGTAATCATATCATGAATTTTCATCATGCGCTTGTATCATGTGATGGGGAATCTTCAAGTTGAATATTAGATGAGAGAGGTCCTCAAAGATTTCTGTGGCACTTCTGCACCATTGTAGTCCCAAGTGCTTATTATTGTTTTCATTTTCTTTCAGGTACCCCTTCAACATATTGAAGAATTATGATGGAGAAACGGTAACAGAGGTTGTCCGTCCCCGCCTTTGCAAGGATGAGATACCGTGTTAAGAGATTGCCTCGGTATGTCATTCTCCATATGCGGAGATTTACGAAAAATAATTTTTTTGTGGAGAAGAACCCAACTCTAGGTAAGCTTTTTGAACTTGATGATTTTAGTTGGAAAAAAAATTGGAGAACTTTGATGATGATCAAATCAGCCATTTAATAATGCTGTAATTTGATTTAGAAGACAATATGAAGTGGACTTTGAGTCTTCTTTCTCATTTGCAGATGCTGCCCACCAATCAAAGCCAACTTGAATAGTTGAGGTTGCATAGGAATTTCCCTCATGTTCTTATGCTTTTTGGCATCAGAGTGAGTCGAGTTGCATTTGCAACTACATGCTCCTTTTCTTTTATAGGCACTGTACTTTTTGCCCTGTTCTTTCCATCATTGTTTCACTAATTCTTTTTATCATATTTTGTTTGACAGGAAGATGATTTAGATGAGTCAACAACTACACTAGGTTCTAATTTTGCACACATTTTAAAGAAGTTTCTGTTGTTTAGTTTGAATGGTAACTTCATAAATTTGAAACGACCCAAGTATCGGCTTCTATTTGGCTTGTTGATTCTGTCTTGCAAGTATCAAGCCTAGATATTAAGAGGTTTTTAGCCTATGTAGTGTGCAGGAGACTATGATGGATGTTGTCATAGGTTCATAAAGTTCTTAGAGAATTCAATTTTATTATGTAGTATGCTGTTGTTACCTTTTTTTTTTTTTTTTTTTTTAATTTGATATAGCAAAACTAAGTTTGCTTGTAAGCTTAAAGAGTGGTTTGGAATATCACAATGCTGGGTTATAACATCAAACGCAGCTTTTCTTTAAGATCTTACCCAATGGTGGGATTGAGCAATAGTTTACCTTGAAAATGAAACCAAAAAAATGAGACCAAAAAAAAAAAAAAAAAAAAAGAACCTGTTGGAACCTAGAACCGACCCCGGAACCTGTAACAGGGTAGGTTCTAGGTTCTTGGTTCCGACGGGTAGGTTTCGGGTTCAAAAAATGAGGAATCCGTACCCGAGGGTAGGTTTCAAGTTCCCAAATGGAACCCGTAATGAACCGGGAACCGCTCACCCCTAACATTTCTAGAAAATGTTTTCCAAGAAGCATTTTTCTAGGAAATTGTAATTATTTCTCATTGTTTAGCTGAATTTTGAAAATGAAGCGGAAAATATTTTCCTTTGTTTGGTAAGGAGCATCTTTTCCTTTATGCACTATTTCTCAATAATTTTTTTTATAATTTTATTTTTAAAATATGATTTAAAATTATTTTTATTTTATTTTATTTTATTTTATCTTCTTTTTACAACCGATCATTAGCAACAATAACACTCGGCAACCAACCGTAGGCGAGCTCAAGCTTGTCACTTGCCAGATCAACAACTTAGAGGCTTACTAGATTCCAGCGAGCTCGAGCTCACCATCTATCAATTTAGCAAGGCTTGAGCTTGCTGCTTGCCAATCTAGCAAGGGGTGAGCTTGAGGCCCAAGGCCTCCCTAGATCGGTGAGTCAACTCACTACTTGCTAGTGATCTGGTGAGGCCTAAGACATCGAGTTCACCCCTTGCCAGATCACTGACCAAGGTGAGCAGTGAGCTTAGGCCTAACTAAAAAAAAAAAGCAAAGAAAGAGAAAAAGAAAAAGAAAAGAATTTAAAATTTGATATTTTAATAATGAAAAAAAAAAAAAAATAATATATATATAGGTTAACATGAGTTTGAGATAAGAGAAAGTAAGTGAGGAAAATATTTTCCACAATGTTTGTCACGACCCGAACTCCGAGTACATGCACATCCCTCCGTGGTCGATATAATTTTGCGACGTCCCAGGGAGTGTCGCCGACCCATTGATTATTATGCACATGCGGAAACGTAAAACAATCTCCATACAACATAACAGTGGGATAGAAACGTAGGATAGTATTTTCACAACCACACCTACAATAAAGTAGTACTTAAAGACAAACCAGTTTAACACTCCAAGGTCTAATACAAAAAGTGAAGCTGTTTGATTTCTTATAAGTTAAGCTTCTATTTACAAAACCGAGGTTCGTTAATATATTATCATACTCCTCAACCCTTCTAGGGTGAACTGTCACCCATTCCCAGCCTCGACGGAAGACCCGTCATCACCACAGGTGAAGGTAGAGAGACTTCTATTTTTCCTTCCCGCAAACCATTGTACACGACCTGGCCTTTCTTTGTCTAGGGACCTGAAAATGTTAGCCCACTAAGGGGTGAGATCACATCTCAGCAAGTCAATCTACTAAACCCAGATTAGGAGAAGGGTACATATAACATGCAATCTAGTCACCATTCTTACTCTTTCTCATCACTTGCATTTTCCTGCACGTTAGTGGCATTCAATTATACAATATCACATTGACATCACCTAGCAGTTGAATACTTCAATGCAAATACAGATAGGGATGCAGATGTCAGATCATTGACCGTGGCCAATTTTTAACAGATAATAGTCATCCGGTATAACCGGGCTTCGCCTCACACCATTGAGCGCGGCAACGTCTACATCTAGACGGCATTCCAATTAAAGAGCATCGGCCCAGCATCCACTGCGACCGGCATCCGTTGACGTGGGGCATTCCCGAAGGAGCATCGTCCGGCCCCAAAGGCACGTGACGGAATCATGTCGTGAATGCGTATGATCGATGTCACATTTCAATAATCAATTATGCACAGCATCCACAGCATCAATTGAGCAATTTCATAGCAAAAATTCTTCAAAACAAGCATATACTCTTATTCACCCAAATTTACAGAAAACTGTCCAACAACGTTCTTCCAGTGTCACAGTCAGAAATTCACTCAAATGATCTCGAAAAATTCTCAAATTCAGACGCGTGCTAGAAAACATATAAAAAAACATTTTTCATGAAGATACCAAGATCCAGATCCCTCTGGATTCGGCCCAGAAATTTCTTCTATCCAGCACAAAAATCGGGTCCAGTTCCAGAGAGTCTAACTCATCAAAATCAGTTCGGTTTTGGGTCGAAATCTTATTCATTTAATTCAAAATTCGAGTATGTCATATTAGAAGTTGTAAGGAACAACTTTCAGGAAGGAACCGATTGGAAATTCGACCTCTAAAGGTAGGTAACAACCCTTGGAATCATGGCAGGTCACGGGTTACTGGACTGTCCGAAATACTGTTCCGAGGATGACGTCATTAAAATAGTCACCTATTTAATTTCTAAAAATTCTGAGAAAAATATATGTTATTATTTAGGATGTCCAAAACATTTATTCAGAAGGAAATTTCTTTAAATTCACATCACAAAGTTGTCCACGAAATTAGAAAAACATACATGTCCTGGAAACTGTTTCAGAAAACAGCCTCTGTTCTATTCCGAATTTCTCTCCACGACTTTTATTTTGCTCCATAAATCCTATCTAAACTTTTCTATGGCCATTATAACATCCCTAAGTAATATTCATCCACATATAACTTCATCTACATAGTTCCTCCACATAAAAATCCCTAAAGAATGTACTCAGCTCCTAATCTACATTTAGGAGACGACTTACCGTTAAATCTAATGGCGATCCTCACTTGTGGCCGGACGGCAACACAAGGACAGCCCTGGAGGTGTTTTGACGATGATTTGGACCCGGCACAACGGCTGGAGGTGTCGTTGAGCGACCACCACAGCAGCACACAAAGTCCTGGATTTTCTTGAGGAGGGAGGAATGCTCGAGACCTTGCTGTTCAGTTGCTGTTTTGTCGTCCAAAGGGGAGCAAGAATGGCTGAATAAACTAACTTAAAGGAGAAGAAGACAAGGCTTTTTATGGCTGTGAAAGGGAAAGGAAATTGTTGTAAGGCTAGATAAGGGAAAGAGAGAGACAAGTGCACGGCAGCAGGGGAGAAGAAATGAGTGCAGAAGAAAAGAGGATAAAGCAGAAGTAATTGCAAATAAATTACTCAGCATTCACTCAGCCATTTGCTGCTGCATTTCGGTTTCCTACGGCAAGAAGAGGAGAGGGAAAAGGAGAAGTAATTGCAGATACATTACTTAGCATTCACTCAGTCATTTGCTGCTGCATTTCGGTTTCCTACGCCAAGAAGAGGTGAGGGAAAAGGAGAAGTAATTGCAGAGAAGTTATTCAGCCTTTACTCAGCCATTTGCTCAGCATTTGGCCTAATTTTCCATGGAAAAATGGCTCTCCATTACTACCTTAGGTCCCCCTATCTTTTCCAAGTCTATCTCCATTAAACACCAAGGAAATTGAGGTGAAATTGTACGAGAGAGGGATTCCTACGAATTTCATTTTGAGGAGACTTCTCTTTTTTTCTTTAATTACCAATCTAACATCTAAATCAATAGGGTCAAGTCCCTTAGTAACAACTTATAATACCGAGTTTGGGACACCTGGAGTGCCATAACTTGGCACGGGGGGACACTTAAGTGCCATAACTTTTTTTCGGTACACTTAAGTGCCACTTTTTTTTCAAATGGGACACTTAAGTGCCACCTCCGGCAACCTTGCCGGAAATCCTACGTGGCACGTGTTTATTATTTTTTAATGCTTGCGTGGCTCGCCGGAGAGCTGAGTCGGCGCTGACTCAGCAAAAAACGACTTTGTTTGCATAATAAAAAAATAATTAAATTAAATTAAAAATTAATTTTAAATAAAAATACTCTAAAATTTAAAAAAAAAAAAAAAAAAAAAAAAAAAAAAAAGGGACGAAGGGGCGGGCGGTGAGGGCGAGCCCTCGCCGCCGCCGCCTCCCGCCATCGCCGGGAAGGGCCGGCGACGGAGGGGGTAGGGTCGGCCGGGGTCGCCGGGCCCCGGCCGGCCGGCGGCGAGGGCCGCGAGCCCTCGCGGGATCGCGGCGGGCCCGCGAGCCCTCGCCTAGATCTAGCGAGGGCCGCCGGTCGGCCGGGGCCGGCGACCCCGGCCGACCCTCCCCCTCCGTCGCCGGCCCTTCCCTGCGACGGTGGGGAGGCGGCAGGGCCCGCGGCCCTCGCTAGATCCGGGCGAGGGCTTGCGGGCCCTCGCCGCGATCCGACGAGGGCTCGCGGCCCTCGCCGCCAGTCGGCCGGGGGCCGGCGACCCCGGCCGACCCTCCCCCCTCCGTCGCCGGCCCTTCCGCCGACGGCGGGGGAGGCGGCGGCGGCGAGGGCTCGGCCCTCGGCCGCCCGCCCCTTCGTCACCCCCACCTTTTTTTTTTAAATTTTAGAGTATTTTTAATTAAAATTAATTTTTAATTTAATTTAAAAATTAATTTTATTATTTTTTTATTATTTTTACACGTCGACGCGAAACGGCGTCGTTTTTGCATTTTTTTGCCACGTCGGCATGCAAAAACGACGCCGTTTTGGACCTCCATCGCTGGAAAATTGCCACGTTAGCCGTTTGGCCGGATTTTATTTGGAGTGGCACTTAAGTGTTCCATTTTACTCCGATATTGGCACTTAAGTGTTCCATTTTAAAAAAGTGGCACTTAAGTGTACCGAAAAAAAAGTTATGGCACTTAAGTGTCCCCCCGTGCCAAGTTATGGCACTTGGGGTGTTCTTTACTTTTTAAACTTCTATAACTCTTTTTTTTTTTAATTGTTTCATAATAAATGCCCAAAACCTATTTAAAAAGTGGCATTTCCTTTTTATTCTTTTAATTTGTTATTCTTGCCTCTTTTCCGTTAATAATTCCCGTTGTCCATAAAATTTAGAAAGATGCAACAACATTCCCCGGGATTAATTGTGACACGTGAAAATTCTTAATTTCGGTAATCGACATCATTTCCTCGGTTAATTTCAGTCAAATGTGATTTTAGCGTAACTTAAACTATCAGTTAGTTTTTGGGAATTTTGGTGCACTAACCTGTGGTCAAAATCTCAAGTCGGTTGCATCAAAATTCTTTAATAACTTTCTGATTAGTCTAATTATCTCATGAGTGATCAGCTTAGAGAATAACGCTATAGGCACATCGATGAAAAGCCCGATTCATTTCATTGAAAACAGAAGTGGAAAAATCAGACTGTCACAATATTTTCCTCATTTTGGAAAGTGGAAAACATTTTTCCTATTTTAGAAGACTTTTGTGTTTTCCCTTACTAGTTCATTTTCCGTGACATAAACGTCGGAAACTTTGGAAAACTTTTTTGTAAGTTATTTTTCCGTGAAACAAACAAAACTTTAGAAGCTTTGAGATGACCGTTTTGCGAAAATTCAATTTGAATTTCTTCAAGATATTTTCTGCTGTGAGATGAAGACTCCTTCATTTTAGTCGATCTCGGTGCCGAGGAAGTGACACCAAGAAGGGAGGGTAGTCTAGTTTTTTTTATTTGCGAGTTGTCTGGAAAAGTAAAAGAAAATAAAAGAAGGAAAATAAAAATGGAACGGAAAGTCGGAATGATTTTTAGTATTGTTTTTTGTATAAAAGAAAATTTGTCCCGCATTACCGCCGACCGCCACGGGTTCTGTCTCCCCCACCTCGTGAACGTGTTAACGTGTTACTCCTCCACCGTCCGACATTAAAATCGGTGCATATAATCACATGGGGGCTGAACCGGCGTTTACTCAGCCAGCCTTAATCCCAATCAAATCCTCCTCTCCACGCTTTAACAAATCTCTCTCTCTCTCTCTCTCTCTCTCTCTCTCTCTCGCGAGCTAGCCAATGGCATCTTCACTTCTGGCCGCTCTGCTCTCCTTCTCTACGATCGCATTTCTGCTTTCCGCGATCACCAGCCACATCGACCATTCACTCGGCTTCCAGATTCAATCGACCGAAGCTCTCGAATGGCCCCTTGAAGCCTTGCCGCCAGATGACGAGCTCATTGGAGGCGAAGCGACTGGGCGAAGGACCCTGTTACAGTGCAGCAGCTACATTTCCTACGGAGTTCTGTCCGCGAACAGGATCCCCTGCCCGCCACGCTCTGGGCGGTCTTACTACACCCACAACTGCTACAGTGCGAGAGGGCCTGTCCACCCGTACAGTCGGAGCTGCTCCAGGATCACGCATTGCCGGAGATAGGAGATACAGAGATGAGCGCGAGATTGCTTTGACATTCCTTTTAAAGATTTGTTTGGATGAGATGTGTCATCGATTTGAATTATAGTGCAAAGTGTACTCTAGGAATACTTGCGATGGGGCGCACGGACTACATTAGAAATTATCAGGATAGACAGTTTAATTCCTGTGATTTTCTTCCCACGGCAAACTTACAGTTGTCCGAGCTCATCGTGAACTTTCAACTTGGTCACTGCCATGAAGTGCGAATATTTGAATTTCACTTGCATTCTTTATCTTGCACCACGCTTCTTTTGCTCCTATAGCTTGGAGATTACTATTTTGGTTTTGCTTTAGGCCCCATCTTGCAGTCTAAAAAATTCGACTCTCTTTATCTTGTTTATTATATTTTGTATGATTGAACTCCGAAATAGAGACGGAGACTATGGTTGAATTTCGCCTAATAAACGTGCTTAAGATCTTTACTGGGTCACATGATCCTCTCCTCAGTCAGCTCCAGTGAAGGTTCGTGTCGGTGCCAATGGCCACTTGACCACGCGTGCAGCCGTGCACACACGCTTCTCTTTCTTGTATTTTGCTCGCATGAGGCCGAGTAAGCAGCAAATTCCGCATGTAATAATCATCACCCTTGTAATGTCGTTTTAAAGAATTAGTCAAGCAAATAACGAGTTTTTAGGCGATGGAAGGACTGAAATCCTTGTCGACTGGGTCTCTCTAGAAGGGCTATGCACTCCAGGGGCAAATGAAAATTAGATGAACTTTACGAGAGAACCAATCTATCCCTATTCAATAACAAAAGATATTGTCGAAATTGGCTATGTTCCTGATCAGAACATATTCAAAAACTGCTAGTCTAAATTTAATTGTCAGATTCTGGCACAAGCATATGAACTCACATGTACTCCTACTTATCTTATAAGATTTAGCAGACCTGTACACATGTTTAATCTGGTGCTTTCTAACTCAGCTATCTGCTGCTTCTTTGTGTCCCTATACATTAACACAGCTTGCAAGGTTCTTGACTCTGTCAAATGAGACAATTAGAGAAACCAAACCACGTAAACATATAAGTGGCATGTTTTTACTTAAAGGCATTTGACATTAATAAAACATCAGACAGACATCATCTACATGGACCATTCGCAGGACCCGGCATTCCTTCAAACCCACAAGTCAGGGCACTGTGCCTCTCTAGACTCATTATCCTCGACTTTTAGCAATGGCAAGGATATGTTGGTCATTCTAATATCCTTGTCACGCATGGCATTAGCACCAGCTTTTGCCGTCCAAGCTAGCTAAGATCGAGAAATCTGCTGGCACATCGATTGACAATCAAAGAGTCCTTTGGCATGCTGTTCACAACCCACAGCAGCAAGTTCCCCGGCCTAAAGCACAGCTCTGAACTTTGACCCACCATCTCATTCAAAAATGGTGTCATCATTGAAATATTTGACACGGGAATATGGCCAGAGAGAGTCATCATCAATGACAAGGAATACTACCAGTGCCTCCGAGATGGAAAGGCAAATGCGAGAAAGGCACTGCCTTTGGCCCATCTAACTGCAATTGGGAGCTCATTGGAGGTCGGTCTTTTAACAAGGGCCTTGCAGCCGCAGGAGTACCAAGTAACTGAGAAGTATGAATGCAATTCCACAAGTGACTACTTTGGTCACGGCACACACCCGCCATCCACGGCTGCAGGATCCTCTGTACGTGGAGTAAGTCGCTTAAGGAGACGCAAGGGGCATAGCTAGAGGAATAGCACCCGCAATTCACGTTGCAAAATACAAAGTTTTATGGAAAGTTGATGCGTGCAAGTCTGCATCTACTGACATGCTCGCTGGAATTAATCAAGTAATTGTGGACAGAGTCGATATCATGTCTCTGTCTCTCGGCCTCGTGAAAAGACCTTACTCCAATGACATGATTGCCATAGCTTGTTTGGCAGCAATTGAAAATGGGTATAACCGTCGTTTGCTCTGCTGGAAATGAAGGAGCCCATAACTCGACGTACAATGCCACCCCCTGGATCATGACAGTAGATGCAAGGACTGATAGAAGCTTCATCGCGACAGTGATACTCGGAAATGGGCTAACTATAGAAGGCTCATCTTACTACCCTCAGAGTGTCTACATTGCTGATGCGCAAGTATATTATGGCAAAGACTACCCAGACAAAGGAAAATGCCCTTCGTCAGCACTAGACCCGGTAGAAATCGCCACAAAGATAGTTTTTTGTCATGGAAAAAATACTGGGGATTTATTTAGACATGTCAAAGAACTCGAGATCAAGGAGCATGCATCGGAATTCTCATGAGCGACAGGCTTAATTTGGATGCTGAAGACTACTCCCTTCCGGCCATGGTCATACTGACTTCTTTTGGAGCTCCGATAAGGGACTACCTGACAACACAAGGCAATGCCGCTGCTGACTATGAGGTTCTTGCATACCAAATTGGGTACAACTCCAGCACCTCATGTTGCCTATTTCTCTTCGAGAAGGGCAGATCCCATCAACCTTAGCATCTTGAAACCAGACATTCTTGCTCCAGGAGTGGATATGCTTGTGGCAATAATGCGAAACAGGCTTTGTTATGAAAACAAGCAATCGAATAATAAAATAAACATAACGAGAAGGAAAATCAAACATTATGTTTACGTGATTTTGGTGGGTGAACTACATCCATGAGGAGAATAGTAAAGAATTCCACTGTAAATCAAGTGATGCAATGGATATTATAACCACACTTGAGTCATTCAAATACTCTTGATGTTTCCCAACCTCAATTACATCTAATAGCTCAAACAATGTTTAACCTCACAGTTTCTCAAAAAAAAAAAAAAAAAAAAAAATCTTATAAAGGAATTAAAGAAATCTTACTATAAGATTTAATTGAGTTCAACATTTGAATTCTTGGAACCAAATTCATGAGCAAGCATACGTCAAACCATGCTTTTTCAACCTGAAAAAAACTATATGACCAAAAGAACTGACAAAAACTTCTAGAAAACAAATCTTGGGAAATATTTATATTAGACCCACCGCCAGCGGAAGTGCAAATTTCGATCGTGAAGGTAGCCACATCAAATAGGAAGAGAAGTCCAAGCGGACTATGGTCAACCATATCCAAATTTGGACTTTCCTATTTTACCTTTTCATTGTCCACCTCCACCTGTGTGTGCCCCTCCTTTTAATTTATTTCAGAAATTCAAATTTTCATTTCAAACTCGAACTCAAGACATATTTTAATAATCTCCACATTGACTTGACATTTGAGTCAACTCATGATTGCTTCACTAGAATATCAACTTCGATGCTAACATAGCCCCAAAAGGGCTCAACCACCACACATATCTTCCCAAACCATATCTTGGTTGAATTTTGCCATTAACCAAGGACCTCGATAGAACACCAACTGCATTCGCAACTTTAGCAGCTCTACAAGACTTTTAGACTCAACCTCATCTACCACATATGAAGTCAAACTATCATTGTACCCATATCTATTAGAAGATCAAACAAATACATTGTCAATATTAGCAACTATAACATATGTTGACTTTACAGGCTCTACCTCGCTATAAGCACTATATGTGTCAATCATTTGCTCAGATCCATATGAACATTGTTAATAACATTTTTACCCATGATATTGGAGACTTGTCAAACATAAATTCCTTGTTGATAATAGGTGAATTTAAATTTGGGCACCAAATCGATAATCTCGCTCGCCTTGTCAAACATAAATTCTTGCGTTTCCATCAAGCTTATCATCACTTACTTGAACATAACATGGGAAATTAAAATATTCTAATAATAGAATAATCATCAAAGTTACCTAACCATACTTCTTTAGGAATCCGACATTTAATTGTTGTCAATGGGAATGTGTTCATTAGATGACTCATTGTGCTAAGCACATCCATAAGGAATCTCATAGCCATACCAGCACTAGAGAGCATTTTATGGCTGTCTAGTAATGTTCTACTCATAAGCTCTACAACCTATTGTGGTTCACTAGTATTAGTGTGGTGTTTCACTATGCTTTCCTTTATGTATAACTCATTTAACAGTTTTCAGTAGAATTCCATACCACCATTAGTTTGTACATGCTCAATCCTAAAACTTGTGTCTTAGTACAAAAACTAAAGTTTTCTTCGAGTAATCATCCACAACTATTAGTATAAATCTAATACTCTTCCTCAAGGGAAATTGTGGCAACTTGTAAACATCCAAATGAATTAACTTTGCCATCTCCGTGGACTCTGTGATAGTCATACTAGAATTTTGCCATTGATCTAAGTCATAGCACTTGCATATATTAAGTTTGTCAGCACCATAACCACACAATAGATTTTTTTTTTTTCACGTAAATTTTTTCAGCTTCTCTTGCCAATGTACCCTAAACACATATGCCACAATTCAAACTCTCTAATAGATTCATTCGTCATCTCCGCATCTCACCTTGAAGTTTATACATGTCATTATGCTTGATTTCTCTCATTATCACCAAGGAACCTTGAACAACTTTCAAAATTCAACATGTTCAGGTATATCGACACCCAGCTAAATCCAGTATACTCAAGAAAATTAGGTTCTTCTTCTTTTTTGGAACTTACCTCACACCAGTCAATGTCTTCACAATGTTGAAGAAAAATCCCTTGGAGTTTTGAAGTTGACAAAACAGCCTCGAGAGTAAGGTCTGAAGAATCCAAGACTCGGTCGGTTAAGTCTGGAGAATTTAAGTCGTAAAGGTTTTCCGTCTGAAGACAATCAGACCCAAAGTTTGGTCTGAAGTTTTTCCGTTTGAAGACTGTCAAGACCCAATTTCCGTCTGAAGACCTTGAAGACCCAAATCTAAAGTCTGAAGACAGTTTGCGATCTTGACAAGCTGGCAACAGGTTATTTTTATGGTTAAGGAAAGTAAGTTTTGGATATTATATTCCCTAACTTATCCATAGAATATCTCTGGCTGTGATCATGAGCTCGAAAGATCTATTCTTCGGATTTTTATCCGTTGAAGAACAAGTGAATTTTTGGAAGGATCTAATTTTGGGAACTCAAGATCTTGATTGTATGGGCGAACAGGATTGACGAGCTATTGTCTACTTACATTTTCGGCGACGTGAAGATCACTTAAATTGATTTAGTCCAACGGGTTGATTGGATTAATTCTTGGAAAGTGCCAACAGGTATGAAGGCACGGAGGCTATTTAAGGTGGATCGTGTTGCTCGAAAAGATAGAGAGAGAGACTTGATAGAAAAACCTCAATGTTAGAACCTCTGAAATCATTTGTTCACTAAAATCTCTCGTGTTTAATCTGTGTATCAAAGAGAGTCACTTTTAGTGTGATAACAGTAAGAAGCTATAAGAGAGACTGTCTACTGAAGAAGTCTAGTTCGTGAATTGTAACAGCTCTCATTTGCTACATAGTGACTACAGCCAGTTGGCTGCCAGCGTGGAGAGTGGACGTAGGCTTGGAACAAGCCGAACCACTATAAACCTTGTGTCAATTCTCTTTACCCTACTCTATTTACTTTATAAATGCATGATCTATTTATTGTTGATGTTTTTCAATTAAAAGATTCCAAAAGAATTCCGCAATAACCTATTCACCTCCCTCTAGGTTAATTCACTAGCCAATATCAATTGGTATCAGAGCCTGGTTGCTTATCTATTGGAAGTGTTTATTATTTCTAAAGCAAAAGATCTATGGCTAGTGTTTTGGCTCCAGGTTTAATTGAAGGGCAAAACAATACCAAACCTCCCTACTTCGATGGAAAGGAGTACAACGTATGGAAAAACAAGATGAAGGCATTCCTAAGATCCAAAGATCCTATGGTATGGGATGTAGTGGAGAATGGAATCGCTCCTAAAGCTACATCAATCACAGGGAAAGAATTACCTGATGGAATGGGAGCATCGCACACCGATATCTCAAAGAGACAGCCCTTGATGCAAAGGCTATCTACTCTCTATATTGTGCATTATCTCCTACTGAATATAATAGAATTTCATCTTATGAAACAGCCAAAGAAGTTTGGGATAGATTGCAAGTCACCTATGAAGGAACAGATCGAGTCAAAGAAACCAAGATCAATATTCTTCTTGGTCAATATGAAGCCTTCAAAATGAAGCTAGGAGAATCCATCACGGATATGTTCAGTCGACTTACAGAAATTGTAAACGGCTTGGCATACCAAGGACAGCCAATCTCAGGACCTATGAAGGTCAATAAACTGTTGAGAGGACTCTCCAAAGATTGGAATCACGTCAAGACATCCATAAGAGAAACACAAAGGATCATGCCTCTTTCAATAGATGAATTGGTCGGCACACTTCAATCTTATGAAGTCGAGCAATTCAATGAGGAATTTGACACAAAAGGTAAGAAGTCAATTGCTTTAAAATCTAATGATGATTCTGATGCTACAGATTCAGAAGAAGACTTGGATGATGAGGAATTAGCACTTCTGATTAGAAAATTCAGAAGGTTAAATAAAAAAGGCAGAAGGTTCAATGGAAAGAGACAAAACAATCAGAGATCTCAAAAGAAATCAAATGAAGAAGAAGATACCAGCAAAGAGGTTGTTTGCTTTGAATGCAAGAAGAAGGGACACATTAGACCCAACTGTCCCTTATTGAAGAAAAAGAAAGGAAAACCTGAAAGGTTGAAGAAAGCACTCAAAGCTTAAACTTGGAGTGACACTGAATGTGAGGAGAGTGATGAAGAGTATGCAAATATCTATCTTATGGCGAATTCAGACTCAGACTCAGATTCAAGCTCAGACTCAGACTCAGACTCAGACTCAAACTCAAACAGTGGTACCAAGGTTAGAAATTTAAAAATTCCTATCAAAGTATCAAAATACATTGATGAACTTTGTCTCGATCTTAAAGGCTCTCTTAAAAGGATTTCGAACTAAAAAGGGAGAATTTCAAACTAAAACAACAAGAAAAGATTTTAATTGAAAAAGTTGAATGTCTAGACAAGTCTCTTGCTGTTTCGAAAGAAAATAAGAATGAACTTTCAAAAGAAAATGCCTGCTTGAAAGAAGATTTGTTAAAAGTTACAAAGAAATTTTCAATAGGTTCTGAAAAGTTGGAGAAAATTCTTTCTATTCAAAGACCTTATTTTAATAAATCTGGTCTAGGAATGACACATGATACTATTCCTTTGATTGATTTCCCAAAGGTAAAGGAAAGAATCAAAAATAGGCAAACAAAATCATTTTATAAGAATCATTTCTAAAAGGTTTTTGTAAAGCCTGTTGGTAGAAATGCTCTTACATGTTCAAAATGCAAAAGTGTAGAACATTTTGAGAAGGAGTGTCCCAAAGTTTGGAGACATGTTAAGAAGAGCTGGGCAAAGACTGTTTATGCTACTAACAATGATGGACCCAAGAAAGTTTGGGTACCAAAGAAGACTTGAGTTTTTCATTTAAATGTAGGTTACTATCAAGAAGAAAATCAAGTGGTATTTGGATAGTGGCTATTCAAGACACATGACGGGAGACTCAAATTGTTTCACAAAACTCTCTCATGTAAAAGGAGGAAATGTTTCTTTCGGTGGCAATAACAAAGGAAAAATTATTGGTCATGGAACCGTGAAGATAGGAAACCTCACAATCAACAATGTCTCTCTTGTTGAAGGATTGAACTACAATCTATTGAGTATTAGTCAACTATGCGATACTGGATACAAAATCAACTTTCAAGAAGATACATCTTCTGGAACAAGCAAAGATCTCTCACAATCCTTTACCGGACAAAGACATGGAAACATTTATCTGCTGGATGTAAAGTCTGACAGTCCACAATGCTTGATATCAATTCAAGATGAAGCCAACCTTTGGCATAGGAAACTTAGACATGTCTATCTGAAGCAAATTGCAAAAGTTTCATCCAAAAAGCTTGTTTGGGGACTTCCTAACCTCAAGTATCAAAAGCATGATCTATGCACTCCTTGTGTACTTGGAAAACTGGTTAGAAATTCCTATAAATCTATAAATCAGGTATCCACTAATTGTGTTTTGCAGCTATTACACATGGATTTGTTCGGGCCAACAAGAATTCAAAGTATTGGAGGTAAAAGATATTGTTTGGTTATAGTTGATGAGTATTCTCGTTTTACTTGGGTATTCTTTCTTGCAAATAAATCTGATGAATTGACTTATTTTACTAAGTTTGCAAAGAAAATCCAAATTGAGAAAGGGTATGCAATTTCAAGTATTAGAACCGACCATGGTGGAGAATTTGAAAATCATGATTTTGCTAAATATTGTGATGACTATGGTATTCAACATAATTTTTCATCCCCATACACTCCACAACAAAATGGAGTTGTAGAAAGGAAAAATCGTTTTTTGCAAGAAATGGCAAGAACTCTCTTGATTGAAAGTAATATTTCTCCTCATTTTTGGGTTGAAGCTACTTCAATTGCTTGCTATATTATAAATAGAATTTTTCTAAGACCTATTTTAGAGAAAACACCTTACGAACTGCTTAAAGGTAAGAAACCTATTGTTTCATATTTTCATGTATTTGGTTGTAAATGCTTTATCCTAAAGAATTCTAGTGATCGAATTGATAAGTCTGAAGAAAAATCAGATGAAGGAATCTTCCTTGGCTATTCTATGACGAGCAAAGCTTTAAGAGTTTTCAACAAACGAACTCAGACTGTGAAAGAATCCATGAATGTAAAGTTTGAAGACTCAGTACAAAATCAGACTCAACCTGAAGATTATGAGTCTGGTCAAGTGTCTACAAATTCTTTTGAAGAAAATCAAATCTCAGACACTCAGCCGCAAACCAAATCAGTAGTTCCAACTGAAGAAGAGCCTCATCAAAATGACAAACCAACTACAAATTGGAAGCACAAATCAAGTCACCCGCGAGATCTCATCATAGGCAATATTGATGAAGGAGTTTGTACAAGATCTAAAAGGCGTGAAGAATCTAGTGCTCTTGCACTCATTTCTAAGATCGAACCTAAAAACATAGAAGATGCATTGAAAGATGAAAGCTGGATTGAAGCAATGCAAGAAGAATCGAATCAATTCAAAATCAACAATGTTTGAGAGCTAGTTCCAAAACCAAAAGGTAAATCAATTATTGGTACCAAATGGGTTTTCAGGAACAAGCTTGATCAACAAGGAAAAGTGGTAAGGAACAAAGCAAGACTTGTGGCAAAAGGTTACACAAAAGAAGAAGGCATCGACTATGATGAAACCTATGCTCCGGTGGCAAGGTTAGAAGCTATAAGATTACTTCTTGCTTTTGCTTGTTTTAAGAATTTCAGGTTATTCCAAATGGACGTAAAAAATGCATTCCTAAATGGAATTATTCAAGAAGAAGTCAATGTGAAACAACCACCAGGATTTGAAGATCCTAGAAGACCAAACCTTGTTTTCAAATTGAAGAAAGCTTTATATGGCTTAAAACAGGCACCTCGAGCATGGTATGAAAGGTTAAGTAATTTCTTAATTCAAAATGGTTTCTCTAAAGATAAAGTAGATACTACTTTATTTATAAAAAAAGAAGGCAAGGATTTCATACTTGTTCAAATTTATGTTGATGATATAATATTTGGTTCTTCTAATGAAAAGCTTTGCAAGAATTTTTCAAAGTGTATGCGAGAATGAACGAGATGAGCATGATGGGTGAATTGAACTTCTTTTGGGACTTCAAATTAAACAATCAAGTGAAGGAACTTTTATTCACCAAGAGAAGTATGCAAAAGACCTTATCAAGAAGTTTGGAATGGAGAATTGCAAGAAAACAGAAACTCCTATGTCAAGCTCATCAAAGCTGGATAAAGATGAAGAAGGAAAAAGTGTAGACCAAAAGCTATACAGAAGTATAATCGAGTCATTTCTTTACCTTACAACATCTAGACGTGATATTTTATTTAGTATTTGCATATGTGCTAGATTTCAATATGATCCTAAAGAATCTCATATGACTGCTGCTAACCGCATTATTAAATATGTTGCAACTACATCTAAGCTAGGCCTGTGGTATTTCAAACAAGGAGATTTTACTCTCCTTGGATATTCGATCTTGACCTTGCGGTTGTAGAGTGGATAGAAAAAGCACTACAGGTACATGTCAACTATTAGGAAATAGGATGGTGTCTTGGTTCTCAAGAAAACAGGGTACCATGGCTCTTTCAACCGCTAAAGCAGAGTACATAGCTCTTGGAAGTTGCTGCTCTCAAATCCTATGGATGCAACAGCAATTGAGAGACTTTGGAGTTGAGGTAACAAGTACAGAAATCAAATGTGACAACACAAGCGCAATCAACCTCACAAAGAATCCAATACTTCACTCAAGAGCAAGGCACATTGAAATCAAGCATCATTTCATTCGAGATCATGTTCAAAGTGGAGAAGTGGTAATTCAGTATGTAGATTCAAAGAATCAATTAGCAGATATATTCACAAAGCCCCTAGAAAAGACTCACTTTGAATCAATTCGTTCAAGACTAAGTATCGTAAGATTTGAAGAGGTTCAGACTCAAAATTAAGGTCTGAAGGCGTTTCAGACTCAACGCAAGGTCTAAAGATGTTCAGCCTCAACGTAAAGTCTGATGGCGCTCAGACTCAAAGGTAAAGTCTAAAAAGAGTTCAGACTACGAGGTAAAATCCGAACAACTATCGTCTCTATTTTAAAGTCTTTTTACGTATTCTCGGCATTATATTATTTTTGTTAATTATTTTTCAAATCTTCAAAATCTCTTTGTACTCAATTTCTGACATGCAATTATGGCGGTTTATATTTTCAAAAAGGCAGTTTCTTCTTTTCGAAATTACAGTTTATTTTTAGCAGTTTTTATCTTTACTTTTTGGCGACGATTCAGTTTCCCGATTTTATTTTCACTATTTATACACACGAATCGTCACTTTCATCCGCTACTACTCTTTTGCAAATCATCTCTATACCCATTCACTTTCAAAACCCTAAAAGCTCCATTTGCCGTTCCTATTTCATCATCTTTTTCGATAAAAACCTCGTCTTTTTGACGAACAAGTTGAAACTTCGTCTGTGCTCCAAAAATGTCTTCTCGAAAGTCTTCCAGAATTGCAAGCAGGGGACCACAGAGACAACCAAAAGGTCCTACAAGAGTGGACCTCACAGACGAGGAATCTCCTCAAAGGGAAGCCAAAGGTCAACATTTTGAGGAAGGAATCACAGAAGCAGAGCCTGTAATAACTCTTAAACCGAATGTTGCTTTTGATCTTTACAAAAGGCTTAAAGATGGAGGAGTAAGTCTAAAGACGATTGAGGATTATTTAAAAGAAAGAGGATTCAAGAGTGAGTATCTCTTTTTGCTTGAAATGGAGAAGTTGAAAGTTGTTAAGGAAGGAACAGCAAAAAGAGCGCTCGAAAACATTTCGAGTAATCCGCTTGAAAATACTCCAACCGAGACCCTAGATGATGATAAGAGACTTTTCTCTCACTTTCAGCCTCGATTAGGTGTGGCTGCTAACTCTGTTTGTCCTTCGGGAAGTTTGTTTCGGTCTAAAGAGCATGAGCAAGTATACATGAAGTTGTTGAAGAGGGGTGTAGTAAATCCAAGAAGTGTGGACTTTGACTTCTTTGATTAGTTGAAGATAAATCTTAGAGGGAAGTTTGCTAGGCTGCAATTGGAAAGTTTTTGCACGGATACCACTAATGCCCACTCTAAACTTATGGCTTATTTTTACTCAAATTTGTCGTTTTTGGATGCAAATCGGTTGTCTTTTTCTTTCATGGACAATGATTATATAGTTGATGTTGATATGCTGGCTGATATTATTGGGGTGGAGAGAAGGAGTTTCCAACTAATAAAGATGTCCACAGCCTATGCAACTTTGGAGATTGTGCGAGACAAAACAGTAGAGGGCAAAATATCATATACTAGGATGAATGCCACAAATGTATTGCTGCACAAAATCATCATCAACTGTATCAGGCCCAAGACAACCTCGAAGACCGATGTCTCCAAGACCGAAGCAAAGCTGATGTTTGCCATCAACCAAGGCATACCCTTTTCTCTCCCACATGTTATTCTTTTCCACATGTACGGGATTTGTGTGGTTAAGGATAAGGGTCAATTGCCTTATTCATCGATCATCACCAAGCATTCGGGCATTTCGATATTGATTCTGCTCCTCTATGCCTTACCAAATTAAGTCTGATGCTTATTGGGCAGAAGATGGTGATGAAGATGAAGCTTCCAAAGCTTAATGTTGCACTGGAAAGGTTGACGGAAGAGACATCTTCCAAGGAGATCCCCACTGCTTCATCAAAGAGAAAGGGAAAAGAGCCCATGGCTGAGAAAAAGTGTCGAAAAATCATCCTGCAAGATGAAGAGGATGAGGATGATGCCATGACTTTTCTCGCTCTCTCAAAATTGAGGAGCCCTGTTAGTTTGAGAACAGAGGAGGCTGGAGAGAGGGCAAGAAAAGAAGCGAGAGGAGAAGGAAGCTGAGAAGCGAAGAAAGAGGAAGAGAAACGAGAGGAGGAGAGAAGAGGAAAGAAAGAGAAGAGAAGAAGAAAGGAAAAGGAAAGAGGAAGAACGAGAGAAGAAGAGAAGAAGAGGAAGAGAGAGAAGAAGAGGAAAGAAGAGAAAGAAGAAAGAGAAGAAGAAGAAAGAAGGAAGAAGGATGAAGAAGAAAGCAGAATGCAGGAGGATTTGGCTGCAGGATTTGAGCCATCATTCGCGGAAGAGACCGAGAAACATCACAGTGCTGATATAGATGCAGGCGAGGAATATTCTACTCCACCCACTAGCATCAACACAGGGGGAGTTGCTGCTGAGCAAAGAACAATTTCGCCTTTACATTTTAGTGATGTGAGTAGGTCAGGTGCTGATCCTGAGGAGGTCTATGCATCTCATTTCCCAGAGCATGAAGAATCCTCACCAATAGAGAAGGAAAGGGCTGAACAGGATGCTCCGAGCTTCCAAACTCCTAGAACTGAATCTGTTGGTCCTAGTGCAGGTACTGCTAATTCGACAGCTTTTACACAACTGTTAGATGTTATGTTGGACCTTAAGAAGCAGGTGTTTGGAATGGATTATGAGCTGAGGGACTTAAAGAAGGCCATCGAGTACTTACGTGAATATGCAAGATCAGATCAACTCACTGAGAGCTCAAGTTGAATCAAATCAGAACAGTGCTGAGTTAGTTTCAGTGAAGGAAGCTCTTGCAAAACTCGAGAAGACAGTACAGGATCTCAACAAATTTCAGCTTGTTCGTTTCCCTGGAGAGCCTTGAATCATTTTCAAAACCATCTATTATTCACTCTACCTCCTTTGATGGGACAAAAAGGAGGAGAGTTTGCAGATTTGAAGCATTTTGAAGCTTGTTTTTATTTGGACTTTTATTTCGTTTGAACTTTTATTTCATTTGCTGTTTTCATTTTCATTTAGATTTGGATTGGACTGTTGAATCTTTATGACTTTATCCTGATGATTTGATATTTGGATTTTTAGACTTGTGAATTCGCATTGCAGGATCATTATATTTGTGAAGATAATTGTTATTTGACTAACATTCTGTTTTGCAGAAATAATTCTCAAAATATATATGAGTATTCCTTGCAGGTTTTTAAATTCGCAAATCTGCTGAGGGTTTTGTCACTATCAAAAAGGGGGGATTGTTGAAGAAAAATCCCTTGGAGTTTTGAAGTTGACAAAACAGCCTCGAGAATCCAAGACTCAGTCGGTTAAGTCTGGAGAATTCAAGTCACAAAGGTTTTCCGTCTGAAGACAGTCGGACCCAAAGTTCGGTTTGAAGTTTTCCGTCGAAGGCTGTCAAGACCCGTTTCCGTGCGAAGACCTTTAAGACCCAAATCTAAAGTCTCGAAGACAGTTTGCGATTTTGACAGTCGGGCAACGAGTTATTTTTATGGTTAAGGAAAGTAAGTTTTGGATATTATATTCCCTAACTTATCCATGGAATATCTCTAGCTGTGATCATGAGCTCAAAAGATCTATTCTTCGGATTTTTATCCGTTGAAGAACAAGTGAATTTTTGGAAGGATCTAATTTTGGGAACTCAAGATCCTGATTGTATGGGCGAACAGGATTGACGAGCTATTGTCTACTTACATTTTCGACAACGTGAAGATTACTTAAATTGATTCAATCCAACGGGTTGATTGGATGAATTCTTGGAAAGTGCCAACGGGTATGAAGGCATGGAGGCTATTTAAGGTGGATCGTGTTGCTCGAAAAGATAGAGAGAGAGACTTGATAGAAAAATCTCGATGTTAGAACCTCTGAAATCATTTGTTCACTAAAATCTCTCGTGTTCAATCTGTGTATCAAAGAGAGTCACTTTTAGTGTGATAACAATAAGAAGCTGTAAGAGAGACTGTCTACTAAAGAAGTCTAGTTCGTGAATTGTAACAACTCTCATTTGCTACATAGTGATTACAGCCAGTTGGCTGCTAGCATGGAGAGTGGACGTAGGCTTGGAACAAGCCGAACCACTATAAACCTTGTGTCAATTCTCTTTACCCTACTCTATTTACTTTGTAAAGGCATGATCTATTTATTGTTGATGTTTTTCAATTAAAAGATTCCAAAAGAATTCCGCAATAACCTATTCACCCCCCTTCTAGGTTAATTCACTAGCCAATATCACACATTATGGTCATGCATTATGATTTTAACATCGCCAACACCCACAAAATGGCACTTAGCATTGCTCCCCAACTGCACTTTACTACTATTTGTACACTGATTAGTAAACCAATTCCTATTTAGTAACATGAAATCAAAAAACCAAAATTCATAACCCATCCATGAAACGACCGATAATCAGTGAAAGATAAAACATAATTAACACTAGCTAAATCATAGTTAACTATAATAGTAACATCATGTGCAAACTTAACTCTAATTTTCTTACCTTTCTCATTCTTCAGTTTAATGCAGTCCCTTTTAAGATACCTCATCTTGCCACAACTTTAACAAATAGCCCCAACAGTCCTAGATTGACTATGTCTATTCAAGTTTATACTAGTTTCATTAACATATGTATTAGTTCTTCCTCTACTTTCACCTACTAAAGTAGTAGATACAAGATCACCGTTTCTCTTCTATTGATGTCCTCACTCAGAATCAAATCTCAAGCCTTATCAAATGTCAAACTTATTGACCAAGAGGAATTACCAACAATAGTAACTGTAGTACCCTAACTATCAGGTAATGAGGATAATGGAGAAACATGTACCTCATCTTCAAAGTTAACATCAAGTGAACTCAATTGGCTAACAAGCATATTGAATTCATTAACATGATTAACAACCGATGCACCTTCGCTTATCTTCAAGTTAAATAAACGTCACATCAAGTAGACCTTATTGATCACAGAGGGCTTCTCTTACATGTTTGACAAGGCTTTCATCAAACTCGTAGTGGTCTTCTCTTTTACAATATTAAATGTGGCATTACGAGTCAACATGAATCGAATAACACCAAACAATTGTTTATCCAGTAATTCCATATAAGTGTAAGTGCAGATTCCTTTGACACAAGTAATACTCACTTTGCATCTTCCAAAAACCAAAATCATACTCACTAAATTTTTCATTTCTCACTTTTCCTTCATCTATTACCATTGATTCATTTTAACTCAATGAAGCTTAGCTCTAATATCAATTGTTGTGGAAGCAAAAGATCAAACAATAAAATAGACAAAACAAGAATATAGATTAAACACCAAGTTTACGTGATTTCATTGGGCAGCCTATATTCACAAGAAAGTAGTATGGAATTTCACTATAGATCAAACGATACAATGAAAATTATAATTACACTCGAATCACTCAAAAACTCCCAATGTTTCCCAGTTTTCCAACCCCAATTACATCCAATAATTTAAACAGTGTTTTAGCTATACAATTCCTCATGAAATAATTTCTTAATCTCATGAAAAAATTAAACAAATCTTACTAGAAGATTTAATTGGATTTAACAATTCCAAACCGAGAAGCAGGCATATGTCAAATGGTGCTGTCACAACCCGATCTTGCCACAGATCCCTCTCATGAGGAAAGGAAGAGGGAAATATCAGATTTAGAGGTACTTGATCATGAAAATTCGCTCACGGTTCTCAACCACAAGGATATCATCACCACATCCCCCGGACAAACCTCTTATGAGTTCCCTTTACAAGATCGTGAGTTCTCCCAACTTGTACCCCACGTGACAATGGAGTGTCACAACCTATATCCATGCGAGCGACACACCTTGAGAGAGGAGGTCGAGTGCGAATATCAGATTTAAGGGTACCTTTATCATGGTAGCACTCTCTTTGCTACTCCTTCCTAACAATAACATCACTTCATCCATTAGGAATTTTCCACATGCAGGTATGCTAAACCATGGTGAGTCTTATCAGGACTCGTACCCTGCGTGATGGGTTCATGTATATGGTCTAGTTATTTATGACAATCTAAAAATAAGATGAAAGTCGTCACTAGCCTCATTTTTGGAGATTGGCTAGAAACCTAATTGAGGGTCAGGAGTGTTCTCTTGATTTCTACATAACCAGACATCTAGGTCCAGGGACTTGGGTTACGCCAATATCTCTATTAGTGCCCTTTTGGTACCTAAACAGTAAGTTGTGTTTAGCTAACGTGTCCATACATTTTTTTAATATATTTTTTGGATTGTTAATCCTAAACTAAGCAATCATGCATCGTTTTCTAGCTAATCTATTTCTAAAGAAAATGAAAATGAAACACCCAATTGAATTGAAAATTGTGAGACATAAAGTAAACAATTAAGAAAAACAATAAATCTACCATGCAATCCTAGAAAATATAAAAGGGAAACACAATTGAAAAGGAAAAGAGAAAAAGAGAACCTGCAGCTCGTCGAGCTTTTATACAGATGATGAGAACCTGAGACATATGTCGGGGGTGAATGGTACAGAGTAATGGTCGGAATGGACATCGACCTTCACCGTCTTCATGTCCTCTCCATCATTAGGGTCCTAATCTAGATCTAGTTTAGGAATCTATAACTAGGTAGATACAATGGAAAGAAATAGGCATACATGTCAAAACAATCAAAATTACAATCTTATACTAAAATCAATCTTTCGATAGAAATTCAATGCAAAAAGAAGATTTAGGCCTCAGGGTCGGCCTTTGTAAGACACCTATCCGATTCATTTTATGACTTACAACCATTATTAACCAATTGTGTTTTCACATGGCTAATAATACTTATAAGTCTCCTAATCAAGCGATCTATGTAATCCTAAGATTTCCCTTGATATCATGCATTGACCCTACCATTCATCTATAAATCACATGCATTTGTGGGAATTAAACATGTATACAGGCCTTTTAGACCCGATTTCTCAATCAATCAAATAAATGAGTGAGCCGTTGGCGGATCACTTATTACCAAAAACATACGCCAATCACAAATATAGGAATTACTAAATGAATAACACGTTTGTATGCATGAACGGTACATATGATGTTTCAAAAACATTTTTTAAAATCATCCACAAAAAATTTTGAGACAAAATGATGTCTTGGCTATAAAAGGTATTCAATTGCTAAGGCTAACTAGAGGCTTGCATAAATGCACTCACAAGCGTCGCTGAAATTTTGAATACAATTCAAACCGTAACTTTCACAATGTCAAATCAAGATTTTAGAAACAATTTTGAAAATATTTTGGATTAAGAAATATCAAGGCTATGAAACACATTCAACTGCCAAGGCTAACTCGGGGCTCATATAAATGCACTTAAAAGCATCATAAGCATTTTGAATATGGTTCAAACCACAACTCTTCCTTAAACCAAATTGAGCTTTGGAAAAGAATTTTTAAATAAATGGTTTTTAGAAACATCACATGTACCAAAGCATTTTTAAATTTGATTTGAAAAAAAGACTTGTTGAAAATCGTTCAGCAATGAATATCAAGATGTTTAAAGCAAATTTCATGAAGATGGAATGACTTAGGTTCATGGACAAACTAACCTAGGAATTTTATCTAAAAGATCACAATCCAGCTCATATCCAGAAATTTTAGAACAAGTGTGTAAAGATAGCAAAATAAGGTAATATCTAATAACAATTTGACAATAAAAAAATTCCCTAACATGCATGACAAGATAACAAACAACTTTTGTGAAGAAAGCTTTCCTAAACGACGTACACATGATTTTACAAAAATCAGACAACAAACAACAACATGTCAAAAAATTGTCTAAACGGCAGGATATTTAGTCTTTTTTACAAAAAACATTGTCCTATCAAAATAGGTCTAAAAATCACTATATTCAACATGTTGACAAACAGGTTTTATTATGAGGCCGGGTGCAAAATCCTTATAGAAAAAAATAGAACAAAAATGTCAAAGGTTTGTCCAAATAGGGATCCGAATTTGATCACATGTCTAGATTCTGATCTAGTTTTGAAAAAAATAAAAATAAAAATAAAGTGGTCCAAACGATGAGCAATCTACATGAAATCAGTAGCATTGAAACCCTCTAAATATACCTTACAACTTCCTAGGAGGGCTTGAGTCCAAACTAGATCTATTTGATGCTATAAGATTGAAATCTCTAAGAGTGCGCTTATCAATAGCTAAATATCTGAACACAAACATGTACTAATAAATCTCAAAATCATTCAAGTAATGCACAAATGGCATGAAAAAATTGCATGTGACTTGGAACTAGATGTGACAAACAATTGGGATGATCATCTAATCCTAAGTCGACATGAGAAGATATCATACAATTTGATAACAATACGAGAAGACTCAAGATTCATGATGAAATGCTTGAGGATTTCTAGGTGAACATGTGCTTCTATGCAACAAATTTAACATGCAAAATGACACTCAAATGCAATGACGTGAACATGTACTCAAACCTTGTAACATGTAGTTCAAGTGTCAAGAAAGCATTATTGCAAGATCTGGTCTCTCAAAGACCCAAACAAGCATGGCAAGGTGCATATATGGTAAAGTTTCGTTCCAATCTCAACATCACAAAGTGAACACGATTTCAATTATCTAAAAACTTGAAAAAATCTAGCGAAAAATCTCACATACAAAACATGTAATGAGGAATATTTTTCATTAAAAGTCCAAGTCCTAGATAAAATTATATGAGTCATGGAAAAAATGGTAAAACAGACATGCATATCTAAGTCATATGTTACTACACCACCCATTTTCGCATTAATTCATGCAATTGACATATTAGACAACATCAACACTTTGCAAATCATGCATCAATTGAACACATATAGTATTTATTTCATCTTTCATGAAGGATTTGAGACCAAATAAACTCATTTATGGACTCAATTTCACCAAAACACAATTCCAAATAGTGTAGGGCAAACTGTCCTATGTTCGGATCTAGGTGATTTTGACATAGTTAAACACATCCAAAAATCTTGGGAAAATTATAGGACATGTACAAGACATTTTGGAACAAAACTTATGAAGATAAGATTATCTAGAAATCACCACAGAAGGCTACACAAAAATAGCAAAATAACATTTCGGAATAGAAACAGATTTGAAAATCAATCTATACTACTGTAGAATCACTCATCTTTAGAGGTGCTTTTCAAGGGTCAAACGATGCTCGATTGGGGTGTGCAACCTATCAATTCAAAGCTAGCAATGTGTATTTTAAAAGTTTAAGAGGATTTGAGTTGAAATGAGGTCATTTCAAACCTCATCATATTAGCCAATTGCGAATTGAACCTTCAATCAACCACAATCATTTATAATGAGCAACGGGAACTCTCTCGTCTTGTCGAGTTCTCTCTACCTATGGGGTAGTTCTTTTCCTTATTTGGGTTGTTCCTTCTAGCTTTCGACTTCACTGGTTTGGCCATATTTCTCTCTCGTTTGAGGTTTTCTTCATCTTCTCGACCTCCGTCCTCTGTCTGCATCTCAACCCCACTTGCCATCTTCCATCGCATGTCTCTTTTGTCCATCGATCTAGTCTTCTGCTGACCCTTACTTCGCTTTTCTCACTGAAATTTGCTCATCGGGTCTTGCATGTCATTGTAAGTTCTGCTCTAGCTTCGTCTTGGTTGAGTTGGTTCGTATCCCACACTATGGCCTCTGAAGGGAACCCCGACGCATCTAGACTTGCTGCGCTCTGTCACAAATTGGGACGTTTATGCACTGAGCAGCAAATTGAGGAATGGGATATTGAACCTTCACCTGAGACTATTGAAGAGTGCAAGCTAACTCTCATCGGTAAGGTTCTCTCTAACTCTTCCATAAACCTTCCAGCTTTACAAACAGCTTTGAAAAGGGCTTGGCGCACGGAGCAAGTCGAAATCCTGCAATGAGAAGGTGGGATATACTTAGCAAAATTTAAGTCACAATCCGAAAAACAGAGGATATTAGATAGTGGCCCTTGGTAGTTTTCAGGTAACCTTATTAATTTCAAACCCTGGGTAGTCAACACCCCTTTGCATAGTTACGACTTTTCAACCTGCACCTTCTAGGTGCTAGTAGTCAGGCTCCCATTGGAATGTTGTACGGACGACATGATACATCGGGCTGTTAGCACGGTCGGGAAAGTTTTGCAAGTCAAGTCTGATTTTGTCACAGGGTCAATCCTGCGTGCCGGGCGTGCGCGAGTGGAGCTGCTCCTATCTACGCCTTTAAAGGCTGGCCGACTCATCAAATATAAAAATAGAACCATTTGGCTGGATTTCCACTATGAAAGATTACCTCATTACTGTTATTCTTGTGGCTGTTTGGGCCATTATGCTGACGCCTGTCCATCAGTACCTTACATGGAGGATATGCTATCTGAGAATGGCAACACACCATATGGACCATGTCTGAAGGATGAAGTACAACAATTCAGTCCTTATTGGCGGTGTTATTATGATCATCCAGAAGTGGAAGGAAATGTGGAAGAAGTGGTACCTGAAACACCTCCCAACAATGCTCAATTCCTTCTCCTGCTACCACCTCCTTTACCTGTAGTGCCTGCTCCTTCGCCAGCAACTAAATCACATCTTCTCGGTGTCCATCCTGCTACTTCCAGTAATGATCCTGAGCCCGGCAATGGCAACACTACTACTCTTATACCAGCTGATTTGAAACTCAAAGGAGTTTAGGAGCCGTCTTACGGCCCTCAGGTTAAAAGGGGAAAAGCACCGCGTCAAGGCATCAAAATTGGTCCAACAAAGAAGCCTAGGAGATACTCACCGTATGATATACCTGGAGGCACCCTGACAACATTTGACGACTCCCACTTGCTTGATACTCCTATCTTGGAGGCGACCCATGACGAAACTTGGGCGACGGTGGCTGGCCCTAAACAGCCACCTGGGCACCAATGAAGCTTATAAGTTGGAACTGTCAGGGGTCGGGCAATCCCCCGACAGTTCAAGCACTAAAGGCCTTAGTGGCCAAGGAAAAGCCCAATTTGTTATTTTTGATGGAAACCAAAAATTCTGATGAGGTTGTAACTCGCCTTAGACGTACCTTACATTTTCGGAATATTCGAATTGTCGGTGCAAATTTGGGACCTGGGAATTTTTGGAGGTTTGGCCCTGTTCTGGAATGATGAGTTGCTGTTGGCTGATTTCAAATTATCTCCCCGTGCTCTTGATTTCATATGTCATGACTCATATGAGGATCGATCAATGAGGATAACATGTCTTCATGCACCTGCTGTAGCAAATGAGCGTAAGTTTTTTTGGCAGTTTATAAGACAGATTAGCTAGGAGAACACCTTACCTTGGTTATGTGTAGGGGATTTTAATGAGATCTTGCATAGCTGGGAGAAAGTGGGGGCGTGCCCAGCAGATTCTCACCGATTATCTTCCTTTAGAACTGTGCTCAATGATTGTTGTTTAATGGATTTGCCCACTGTTGGTTGTGCGTTTACCTGGTCAAATAATCGATAGGGGGAAGCTTTAGTGAAAGAGCGCCTTGATCGAGCTGTTTGTATTGTGGATTGGTGTGTGAGTTACCCTGCAGCCCAGGTGTATGCCCTCCCTGCAATTGCATCGGATCATAGCCCCTTAGTATTGGAAACAACTCCCTGTATTAGAAAGAAAAAACGGTGCTTTACCTTTGAAGCTTTCTGGATTGAGGATCCAGAATGCCGAAGTGTCATCCAACAAGCCTGGTAGTCCCGGTTAGGGAGGACCTCTACCATAACAACAAAGCTCCAGCAAGTGGTTGATGCTCTCTCTCAGTGGAGCCGTCAGAAATTTTTGCACAACAGGGAACATATATCAGAGTTACAAAATCAGCTGCAAGCATTGACTAATAGGCATAATACTCACACAAAACAAATTCAGATTAAGGCCTTAAAAGAAGAGATTCAAATGGTTTGGCAAAGAGAAGAAAAGTTTTGGGCAATGCTGTTGAAGAAAAATCCCTTGGAGTTTTGAAGTTGACAAAACAGCTTCAACAGTGTGGTCTAAGGATTCCAAGACTCAGTCGGCTATGTCTAAAGTTGTCAAAGTCTAAAGGTTTTCAAAGACAGTCAGACCCAGAATTTCGGTCTGAAGTTTTTCCGTCTGAAGTCAGTCAAGACTCAGCTTCCGTCTGAAGACCTTCAAGACTCGGTTTCAGTCGATGACCCTCGAGACCCAAATCTAAGTCCGAAGATAGTTCGCGATTTATTTACGGGCTGGCTACGGAGTTATTCTTATGGCTACGAGATATTGGATTTCGTATTTCCTAATCCTAACCATGGGATATCTATGGCTGTGATCAAAAGCTTGGAAGATTTGATTCTTCGGATTCTATCCGTTGAAGATCAAGTTTATTTTTGGAAGAATCTAATTTTGAGAACTCAAGATCTTGATTGTATGGGCGAACAGGATTGACGAGCTACTGTCTACTTACGTTTTCGGGACAAGGAGATCACTTAAATTGATTCAGTCCAACGGGTTGATTGGATGAATTTTTGGAATGTGCCAACGAGTATGATGGCATGGAGATTATTTAAGTTGGATCGACGTTGCTTGGAAACGAGGAGAGACCGGTAGAGAAATCTTGATGTTAGAATCTCCAAAATCACTTGTTCTCTAAAATCTTTCATGTTTACACTTTGTGTAACAAAGAGAGTGAGATATAGAGCAAAGACAGTAGAAGGCTGTAGGAGAGACTGTCAATTGAAGAAGTCTAATCCGTCTACTATAAAGGCACTCTTTTGCTACATAGTGATTACAGCCGTTTGGCTGCTAGCGTGGAGAGTGGACGTAGGCTTGGTCTAAGCCGAACCACTATAATCCTTGTGTCAATTCTCTCCTACCCTACTCTATTTAATTTGTGAATACGTAATCTGTTTATTATTGATATATCTTTGATATCAACGTATTGCATCGCAAAAGATTCCGAAAGAATTCCACAACAACCTATTCACCCCCCTCTAGGTTGATTCACTAGCCCATTTCAATTGGTATCAGAGCAGGTTGCTTATTTGTTAGAAGTGTTATTACTTCTGAAGCTAAAGATCTATGGCTAGTGTTTTGGCTCCAGGGTTAATTGAAGGTCAGAGCAATACCGGACCTCCCTACTTTGATGGCAAGGATTACAACGTATGGAAAAACAAGATGAAGGCGTTCCTAAGATCTAAAGATCCTATGGAATGGGATGTAGTGGAGAACGGGATTAGTCCTAAAGCTACATCAAGCACAGGAAAAGAAATAGCTGATGGAGCAGGGTTACCACAAGCGAAATCTCTAAGAGACATGCTCTTGATGCAAAGGCTATTTACTCTCTCTATTGTGCATTATCTCCTACGAGTATAATAGAATTTCATCTTGTGATACAGCCAAAGAAGTTTGGGACAGATTACATGTTACTTATGAAGGAACAGATCGAGTCCAAGAAACCAAGATCAACATCCTTCTTGGTCAATATGAAGCCTTCAAAATGAAGCCGGGAGAAACCATCTCGGATATGTTCGGTCGATTTACGAAATTGTAAACGGCTTGGCATACCAAGGATAGCCAATCTCGGGACCTATGAAGGTCAATAAACTATTGAGAGGGCTCTCCAAAGATTGGAATCACGTCAAGACATCTATCGAGAAACACGAGAGGATCATGCCTCTTTCGGTTGACGAATTGGTCGGCACACTTCAATCCTATGAAGTCGAGCAATTCAATGAGGAATTTGACACAAAAGGTAAGAAGTCAATTGCTTTAAAATCTAATGATGATTCTGATGTTACAGACTTAGAAGAAGACCTGGATGATGAAGAGTTGGCACTCCTGATTAGAAAGTTTAGAAGGTTGAATAGAAAAAGTAGAAGATTCAACGGTAAGAAACAAAACAATCAAAGATTTCAAAGGAGATCAAATGAAGAAGAAGATGCCAGCAAAGAAGTTGTTTGCTTTGAATGCAAGAAAAAGGGGCACATCAGACCCAACTCTCCCTTATTGAAGAAAAAGAAAGGAAAACCTGAAAAGTTCAAGAAAGCACTCAAAGCTAAAACATGGAGTGATACTGAATGTGAGGAGAGTGATGAAGAATATGCAAATGTATGTCTTATGGCAGACTCAAACTCAGATTCTGACTCAGACACAGACTCAGACTCAGACTCAGACTCAGATTCAGACTCAGACTCAAACAATGGTATCAAGGTTAGAAATTTAAAATTCCTGTCAAAGTATCAAAATACATTGATGAACTTTGTCTCAGTCTTAAAGGCTCTCTTAAAAGGATTGCTGAATTAAAAAGGGAGAATTCCAAAATGAAACAACAAGAAAAGATTTTACTTGAAAAAGTTGAAAGTTTAGACAAGTCTCTTGCTGCTTCAAAAGAAAATGGAAATGAACTTTCAAAAGAGAATGCTTGCTTGAAAGAGGATTTATTGAAAGTCTCAAAGAAATTTTCAATAGGTTCTGAAAAGTTGGACAAATTCTTTCTATCCGAAACCTTACTTTAATAAATCTGGTCTAGGAATGACACAAGAAACTGTTCCTTTGATTGATTTCCCAAAAGTAAAGGAAAGAATAAGGAATAGGCCAACAATAACTTTTTATAAAAATCATTTCCAAAAGGTTTTTGTAAAGCCTGTTGGGAGACCTTCTCTTACTTGTTCAAGATGTAAAAGTGTAGATCATTTTGAAAAGGAATGTTCCAAAGTTTGGAGACCTATTAAGAAGAGATGGGCAAAGACTGTTTATACTACTAACAATGATGGACCCAAGAAGATCCGGGTACCAAAGAAGACATGAGTTTCTTTCTTAATTGCAGGTTACCCTCAAGAAGAAAGTCAAGTGGCATTTGGACAAGTGGATGTTCAAGACACATGACGGGAGACTCAAGTTGTTTTACAAAATTTTCTCATATAAAAGGAGGAAATGTCTCCTTTGGTGGTAACAACAAAGGTAAGATTGTTGGACAAGGAACTGTGATAATTGGAAATCTCACAATCAACAACGTCTCTCTTGTTGAGGGATTGAACTACAATCTACTGAGTGTTAGTCAATTATGCGATTCTGGATACAAAATAAATTTCCAAGAAGACACATGTTCTGGAACAAGCAAGGATCTATCACAATCCTTCACTGGTCGAAGACATGGGAATATCTATTTGCTAGAAATAAAGTCTGACAGTCCTCAATGCTTGATATCAATTCAAGATGAAGTCATCATTTGGCATAGGAAGCTTGGACATGTCAATCTGAAGCAAATTACAAAAGTATCATCCAAAAAGCTTGTTCGATGACTTCCTAACCTCAAGTATCAAAAGCATGAATTATGCACTCCCGTGTACTTGGTAAACAGGTTAGAAGTTCTTTTAAATCTATAAATCAAGTATCCACTAATCGTGTTTTGCAGCTATTACACATGGATTTATTTGGACCAACTAGAGTTCAAAGCATTGGAGGTAAAAGATATTGCTTGGTTATAGTTGATGATTATTCTCGCTTTACTTGGGTTTTCTTTCTTGCAAATAAATCTGATGCATTGATTCATTTTACTAAGTTTGTAAAGAAAATTCAAATTGAAAAAGGATATGCAATTTCGAGTATTAAAACTGACCATGGTGGAGAATTTGAAAATCATGATTTTGCCAAATATTGTGATGACAATGATATTCAACATAATTTTTCATCTCCATACACTCCACAACAAAATGGAGTTGTAGAAAGGAAAAATCATTCTTTGCAAGAAATGGCAAGAACTCTTTTAATCAAAAGCAATATTTCACCTCATTTTTGGGCTAAAGCTATTTCTACTGCTTGTTATATTATAAATAGAATTTTTCTAAGACCTATAGTGGAAAAGACACCTTAGGAATTACTCAAAGGTAAGAAACCAATTGTTTCATATTTTCATGTATTCGGTTGCAAATGTTTTATTCTAAAGAATTCCAGTGATCGAATTGGTAAGTTTGAAGAAAAATCAGATGAGGGAATTTTCCTTAGCTACTCCATGACAAGCAAAGCTTACAGAGTCTTCAACAAAAGCACTCAAACTGTGAAAGAATCCATGAATGTGAAGTTTGAAGATTCATTACAAAATCAGACTCAACCTGAAGATTTAGAGTCTGGGCAAGTGTCTACAAATTCTCATGAAGAAAATCAAGCCTCAGACGCTGAGCCTCAAACAAATTCAGAAATTCCAACTGAAGAAGAGCTTCACCAAATTGACAAATCAACTACAAATTGGAAGCAAAAGTCAAGTCATCCCCAGACCTCATCATTGGCAATATTGATGAAGGAGTTCGTACTAGATCTAAAAGACGAGAAGCTTCCGGTGCTCTTGCACTAATTTCTGAGATTGAACCAAAAAATATAGAAGATGCATTGAAAGATGAAAGCTGGATCGAAGCAATGCAAGAAGAACTAAACCAATTCAAAATCAACAACGTTTGGGAGCTAGTTCCTAAACCAAAAGGAAAATCAATCATTGGTACCAAATGGGTTTTCAGGAACAAGCTTGATCAACAAGGAAAAGTGGTAAGGAATAAAGCAAGACTTGTAGCAAAAGGCTACACACAAGAAGAAGGCATCGACTATGACGAAACCTATGCTCCTGTGGCAAGGTTAGAAGCTATAAGATTACTCCTTGCTTTTGCTTGCTTTAAAAATTTCAAGTTATTCCAAATGGACGTGAAAAGCGCATTCCTAAATGGAGTCATTCAAGAAGAAGTCTATGTGGAACAACCACCGGGATTTGAAGATCCTAAAAGACCAAATCTTGTTTTCAAGCTGAAGAAAGCCTTATATGGTTTAAAACAAGCACCTCGAGCATGGTATGAAAGATTAAGCAATTTTTTAATTCAAAATGGCTTCTCTAAAGGTAAAGTAGATACTACACTATTTATAAAAAGAGAATGCAAGGATTTCATACTTGTTCAGATTTATGTTGATGACATTATTTTTTGTTCTTCTAATGAGAGACTTTGCAAGAATTTTTCAAAGTATATGCAGAATTAATTTGAAATGAGCATGATGGGAGAACTAAACTTCTTTTTGGGACTTCAAGTCAATCAATCAAATGAAGGAACATTCATCCATCAAGAGAAGTATGCAAAAGATCTTATCAAGAAGTTTGGAATGGAGAATTGCAAGAAAACATAAACTCCTATGTCAAGCTCATCAAAGCTGGATAAAGACGAACAAGGGAAGAGTGTAGACCAAAAGCTATACAGAAGTATAATCAGGTCATTTCTTTACCTTACAGCTTCTAGACCTGACATCTTGTTTAGTGTTTGCATATGTGCTAGATTTCAATATGATCCTAAAGAATCTCATATGACTGCTGTAAAGCGTATCATTAAATATGTTGCAACTACATCTAAGCTAGGTCTATGGTATTCTAAGAAAGGAGATTTTACTCTTCTTGGATATTCGATGCGACCTCGCTGGTTGTAGAGTGGATAGAAAAAGCACTACAGGTACATGTCAATTATTGGGAAACAGGATGGTGTCTTAGTTCTCAAGAAAACAGGGTACTGTGGCTCTTTCAACCGCTGAAGCGGAGTACATTACTCTTGGAAGTTGCTGCTCTCAAATTCTATGGATGCAACAACAATTAAGAGACTTTGGAGTTGATGAAAGACAGACAGAAATCAAATGTGACAACACCAGCGCAATCAACCTCACGAAGAATCCAATACTTCATTCAAGAGCAAAGCACATTGAAATCAAACATCATTTCATTCGAGATCATGTTCAAAGTGGAGATGTTGTGATTCAGCATGTAGATTCAAAGAATCAATTGGCGGATATATTCACAAAACCCCTAGAGAAGGCTCACTTTGAATCAATTTGTTCAAGACTGGGAATTGTGAATTTTGAAGATATTTAGACTCATCGCTAAGTCTGGAAGTGGTTCAGACTCAACGCTAGGTCTGAAGACGGCTCAAACTCAAAGCAAGATCTGAAAGTGTTTCAGACTCTACGTAAAGTCTAATTATGCTCAGACGCAAAGGTAAGGTCTGAAAAGAGTTCAGACTCAAAGGTAAAGTCTGAACATCCGTCAAACTCTATACTATTTTATCTCTTTACGAATTTCTTTTTCGTATTCTCTCTTTAACATATTTTTGGTAATTACTTTTCAGTATTTCAAAATCACTTTTCGCTCTTTTTCTGACATGCATTAATGGCAGTTTATATTTTCAAAAAGGCAGTTTCTTTTTACGGTTTATTTTTGGCAGTTCTTTTCTTTCACTTTTTGGCGACGTTTCGTATTCCGGTGATTTTTCTCTCACTATTTATACTCTCGAACCGCCACTCTTACACTCAGCTATTCCATTACAATTCATTTTCATACTCCTTCACTCTCAAAACCCTAAAAATCTCCCTTTACCATTTCCATTTCGTCCCTTTTTCGCCTCAAAGTTTCCATTTTTCCTCACGTACAAGTTGAAACTTTGCTTGCTCTACAAGAATGTCGTCTCGAAAGTCCTCCAGAATTGCAAGCAGGGGACCACAGAGACAGCAAGAGGGTCCTACAAGGGTGGACCTAAAGGAGGAAGATTAGCCTCAACGAGAAGCAGAGCGTCAACATTCTGAGGAAGTTGTTACCGAAGCAGAACCGGTAAGAACTCTTAAGCCACATACTGCTTACGATCTCTATACAAGGCTCAAAGAAGGGAAGGTTAGCCTTAAGACGATCGAGGAGTATTTGAAGGAGAGGGGATATAGGAGTGAGTATGCGTTTCTGAAGGAGATGGAAAAGCTGAAGGTTGTTGGTGAAGGCACGAGGACGCCGGAAAATATCTCGAGTGATCCACTTGAGAATGCTCCCGCTGAAACTTTAGATGATGATGAGAGACTTTTCTCTCATTTTGAACCTCGTTTTGGTGTGGCTGCTAATACTGTTTGTCCTCTTGGAAGTTTATTTCGGTCGAAGGAACATGAACGAGTTTATGCGAAGCTGTTAAAAAGGGGAGTGGTCAATCCAAGGAGTGTGGACTTTGACTTCCTAGATTCAATAAGGATTAATTTGAGAGGAAAGTTTGCTAGGCTGCAATTGGAAAATTTCTGCACGGATATGACTGTAGCCCACTCTGAGTTGGCGGCTTACTTTTACTCGAATTTATCCTTTTTGGATGCAAATCACTTGTCCTTTTCTTTCATGGACAAAGATTATGTTGTTGATGTTGACTTGCCGGGCGACATCATTGGTGTGGAAAGAAGGAGTTTCAGCCAATCAAAGTCTTAACAGCCTATGCAACTCTGGATATTGTACGAGACAGATCTGTTGAAGGCAAGATATCCTACACTAGGATGAATGCCACCAATGATTTGTTGCATAAAGTTGTCATCAACTGCATCCGGCCAAAAACAACCTCGAAGACCGATGTTTCCAAAACAGAGGCAAAGCTGATGTTTGCCATCAACCAGGGCAGACCTTTCTCACTTTCACATGTCATACTTTTCCATATGTATAGGACAGTGGTGAAGGATAAGGGTCAGCTGCCTTATTCGTCAATCATCACCAAATTGTTTAGGCATTTTGATATTCAAGTCCCTGCATCTTTGTGCCTAACAAAGTTGAATTTGATGCTCGTTGGAGAGAAGATGGTGATGAAGATGAAATTTCAGAAGCGATCTGCAAACTTTGGAAAGGTTGAGGAGGGAAACACCTTCAAGAGAGATCCCCACTACTTCATCAAAAAGGAAAGGCAAAGAGCCCATGGCTGAAAAGAAAATAAGAAAGATCATCCTGCAAGACGAGGAGGATGAAGAAGATGCCATGACTTTGTCCACTCTCTCTAGGATGAGGAGCCTTGTAATCCCGAGAACGAGAGGCTGAAGAGAGAGCGAGAAAAGAAGTAGAGGAGAAGGAAGCAAAGAAACAGAGGAAAGAGAAGGAAGAGAAAGAAAGGAGAAGAGAAGAGGAGAGAAAGAGAAAAGAAGAGGAGAGAAAGAGAAAAGAAGAGGAAAGGAAAAGAAAGGAAGAGGAAAGGAAGAGAAGAGAAGAAGAGGAGAGAAAAAGAGAAGAAGAAAGAAGAAGAGAAGAAGAGAGACAGAGGAAAGTGAAGAAGAAGAAAAAGAAAGAAGGCTGAGGAAGAAAGCAAAATGCAGGAGGATATGGCTGCTGCATTTGAGCCATCTTTTGCTAGGGAAGAGATCGAGAAACATCCTCGTGCTGATGTGGATGTTGGCGATGATTTTTCCACTCCACCCACACGGCATTCATTTCGGGGGAGTTGCTGCAGAACAAGGAACAATTTCGCCACTACATTTTAGTGATGTGAGTAGGTCCGATGCTGACCCCGAGGAGGTTTATGCATCACACTTCCCGAGAGCATGAAGAATCCTCACCGCTGAAAAAGAAAGGGCTGAGAGGGAAGCTCCTAGCTTTCAAACCTATTCTCCGCTGGTCCAAGTGGAAGCAATACTAATTCCACAAACATTCTCACATTTGTTAGATGTTATCTTTGGACCCGAAGAAACAGGTTTTTGGGATGGACTTTGAAATGAGAGACTTGAAGAAGGCACCGATGAGTACTTCGGTGAACATGCAAGAACATATCAATGCACCTGCGAGCTCAAGTGGAGTCAAATCAAACCGGTGCAGAATTGGTTTCGGTGAAGGAAAATCTTGCCAAACTCGACAAGTCATCCGGGAGCTTAGCAAGTTTCAGCTTGTTCGTTTCCCTGCAGCCCCTAAAAATTTTCAAAACTTTATCTCAATTTTACTCTACCTCTTTGATGGGACAAAAAGGGGGAGAGTTGCGCAGATTTGATTGCAAGTTTTGAAGATTTGAAGTTTTTGAAGCTGAGGAAGCTTGGAGATTTTTTACTTGATTTTGATTTTTATTAAGACTGTTTTTATTTCGGATTTCAATTGGGTTGTTTGAACTTCTATGACCTTATGCTGATGTGATGATTTGAATTTAGACTTGTGAATTTGATTGCAGGATTACTATATTTTGTGAGGATAATTGTTATTGGACTAACACTGTTTTGCGAGATATAATCCTCAAAATATATATGAGTTTTTCCTTGCAGGTTTTTAATTCACAAATCTGTCGAGGTTTTGTCACCATAAAAAAGGGGGAGATTGTTGAAGAAAAATCCCCTGGAGTTTTGAAGTTGACAAAACAGCTTCAATAGTGTGGTCTAAGGATTCCAAGACTCAGTCGGCTACGTCTAAAGTTGTCAAAATCTAAAGGTTTTCAAAGACAGTCAGACCCAGAATTTCGGTCTGAAGTTTTTCCGTCTGAAGTCAGTCAAGACTCAGTTTCCGTCGAAGACCTTCAAGACTCGGTTTCGGTTTGACGACCCTCGAGACCCAAATCTAAGTCCGAAGATAGTTCGCGATTTATTTACGGCTGGCTACGAGGTTATTCTTATGGCTACGAGATATTGGATTTCGTATTTCCTAATCCTAACCATGGGATATCTATGGTTGTGATCAAAAACTTGGAAGATTTGATTCTTCGGATTCTATCCGTTGAAGATCAAGTTTATTTTTGGAAGAATCTAATTTTGGGAACTCAAGATCCCGATTGTATGGGCGAACAGATTGACGAGCTACTATCTACTTACGTTTTCGGGACAAGGAAATCACTTAAATTGATTCAGTCAAACGGGTTGATTGGATGAATTTTTGGAATGTACCAATGGGTATGATGGCACGGAGATTATTTAAGTTGGATCGACGTTGCTTGGAAACAAGGAGAGACCGGTAGAGAAATCTTGATGTTAGAATCTCCAAAATCACTTGTTCTCTAAAATCTTTCATGTTTACACTTTGTGTAACAAAGAGAGTGAGATATAGAGCAAAAAGACAGCAGAAAGTTTGTAGGAGAGACTGTCAATTGAAGAAGTCTAATCCGTCTACCGTAAAGGCACTCTTTTGCTACATAGTGATTACGGCCGTTTATTTTGCCGGCGTGGAGAGTGGACGTAGGCTTGGTCTAAGCCGAACCAATATAATCCTTGTGTCAATTCTCTTCTACCCCACTCTATTTACTTTGTGAATACGTAATCTATTTATTATTGATATATCTTTGATATCAACGTATTGCATCGCAAAAGATTCCGAAAGAATTCCACAACAACCTATTCACCCCCTCTAGGTTGATTCACTAGCCCATTTCAAATGCGATCTAGAGTTAACTGGTTAAAATGGGGCGATCATAATACCCGCTTTTTTCATGCGACAACCCTGCAGAGGAGGCAAAGGAATCGCATTGTCGTACTTTGAGAGGAAAGTGGCAGCTGGGTTAGAGACCCTGAAGTGTTAAAAAATATGACTACGGACTATTTTTCGAAGCTCTACATGACCTCAGGTCCTCGGTACCACACACCAGTCTTGGAGATGTGTCATCGGGTGGTTACACCAACAAAGAATGACAGCCTACTTGCTCCAATAATAGTTGAAGAAGTCAGAGATGCTACTTTCCAATTGGGTGCCACAAAAGCCCCCGGTCCCGATGGATTTAATGGATTATTCTATCAAACCTATTGGGATGTTATTCAAGCTGACATTGTGAACATAGTTAGACAGTTTTTTCAGACAAGTTTTTCCCCTCCGGACCTCAATTGCACAGCCCTCACTCTAGTCCCCAAAATTCCCAATCCAGAGAGTTTGGACAGTTACCGTCCTATCAGCTTATGTAACTATGTGTACAAGATCATAGCGAAAGTGATTGCCAACAGATTAAAACCTTTGCTACCAACTTTAATTTCCGAGGAACAAACTGCCTTTGTCACTGGAAGGCAGATTCAAGACAACATTCTCATGGTTCAGGAAGTAATCCACCAGTTAAAGACCAGTTAAAGACCCAGAAACGAAAGCGCCACTATCAAGCTGTTCTTAAACTAGATATGAGGAAGGCGTATGATCGTGTGGAGTGGGATTTTCTAAGAGATTATTTGCTTAAATTAGGATTCCACCATCACTGGGTTTAGCTCATAATGTGGTGTGTTTCATCAACTTCCCTCAAGGTCAAGATGAATGGTGAGTATCTTAGCAATTTTACCCTACAAGAGGGCTGAGGTAGGGTGATCCGTTATCACCGTATCTTTTTATTCTAATGGCAAATCTGCTATCTTTTATTATTCAAAATGCATTGAATATTGGTTGCCTTAGAGGAATAAAGCTGAATCGATGGTGCCCTACTCTCTCGCATATTTTCTTTGCTGATGATGCTGTGTTTTTTCTGGATGGTACATTGATGGAATGTCAGAATCTCTCCAACTTGTTAAATCAGTACTGTCTAGCTACAGGACAAGACATTAATCGGAACAAATCTGGAGTTTTCTTTGGTCCTTCATGCCCTATACACCTACAGGAAAGACTAGCTAGGGAATTAAGGGTTCCTATACTGCAAAGATGTGGCAAGTACCTAGGGACTCCTACTGACTGGGGTCGCTCCAAGAAGGACATATTTTCCTGGTTGTTAAACAGAGTACAGACTAAATTGGAGGGCTGGAAGGAGAGACTAATGTCGAGAGGGGGGAAGGAAATTATGTTAAAGGCTGTTATACAAGCCATTCCACATTATATCATGTCAGTTTTTAAACTTCCTACAACTTTATGTAGATCAATTGAAAAACAAATGGCTCTATTCTGGTGGCGAAGTGATACCTCTAAGTCTGGCATTCATTGGCAAAAGTGGAAGGTGATACAACATAGAAAAGAAGCTGGCGGTATGGGATTTCGAGACTTAATCAAATTCAATACCGCCATGCTTGGTAAGCAAGCATGGAGGCTTCTGCAGCAACCTTTATCATTATGGGGGAAATTTTTCAAAGGTTTATACTTTCATTCCTCTAATTTTCTTAATGCAGAAAAAGGCTCTCGCCCATCTTGGGGCTGGCAGAGTCTGATTTGTGGCAGGGATGCCATTATAAATGATATCTGTTGGTCTGGAGGTGATGGTAGATTGATAAATATTCGAAATGATTGGTGGCTCCCTATGGGAATCCTAGGTGGACCGGTGGCCCAGGATGAACCTATATTGGTAGCTGATCTTATTGACCAGTCTACCAGTTCATGGAAATCAGAACTGCTACACCGTCACTTTGATGAGCATATAGTTTAGCAAATAACCGACATTCAGATACGGCCAAATCACACCAAGGACAAACTTATTTGGACAGCAACCACAACCGGGATGTTCACAGTAAAATCAGCATACAACAAACTCAAGCAAGCATCTGACAGCACTCAAACAACAGATCAAGCATCGACATCTTATCAAACACCTACCTGGTTTTGGCATCTGTTGTGGAGGATGCCCGCGGCTCCCAAGGTTCGCTCCTTTCTCTGGGCATTGTGCACCAATTCTGTAGCAACCCGAGATAACCTACATCACAGACATATTATAGATAACCCGTCCTGTTTTATATGCAACAAACATCTACTAGAGACTATCGAACATACTTTTCTTCTCTGTTCTTGGACTAAACAGGTTTGGTCATATCTACAAATTGAATTTTTCTTCTCCTCTAATCAAATCCGACTCCTCGACTTGTGGATTATTTCTAATATAGGAGAGCAGAAGTCATTACCTAGGCTGGCACTCCTAGCAAACGTGATGTGGCAGATCTGGCGGGCCAGGAACGGTCTTCTCTTTGGTGGCACCCCCCTGGACTCGAAGAAGGTTGCTGAAGCTGCTTTAGCACATACCCATGTCAATCTGTTGGTGGCTTCTTCCTGTTTGAATGAGAAAAACCGTATCTTAAATGGTGATTATCTCTGGAAACCTCAAAGCCAGGGAGTTCTCAAGGTAAACATCGATGGATCGCATAATCCAGGTAGCAAAGAGGGCTATATCGCGTGTATTTGTAGGGACTACAAGGGCCGACTTACCGATGGGTTCTCCAGAGTGGTTGCTACATCCTCTGCTCTACAAACGGAGATTCTAGCCTTTACCAGCGCTCTCAGGCATCTCTTGGACCAAGGTTTGCAACAGGCGAAGATTTTGGTGGAATCAGATTGTCAATCCCTAGTGGAAACGCTGAATCACAACCTTCTGCCGCCATGGAAGAAGCGTCCCCTATTTGCAGAAGCGTCGTTCTTGCTCTCTCTCTTTCCCCATCTAACCCTAGCTTTTTGCTGCAGGGAATGCAATCGGGTAGCCGACTGGGCCTGCAAGGCCCACTCCAGTTTTCCCTTAAGTCGAAATTGGGCTATATTCCCTCCTTTTCAGCTTGTAGATATGGTGTGTGCTGAAGCGTTAGCTGCGGGTTGTAAAAACTTTATTTAGTTTCAATTGAAGTTCCTTTCCAGACCAAAAAAAAAAAAAAAAAAAAACACAATCATTTATAATCATTTAAGAACATTCAATATCAGCAAATCAACATCCTAATCCATCATTCTAACAGCTAAACATTACATATGAACCCTAGCTTCGGCTGGCTAATCCAACCTTGTTGGGATTCGAGATTGAGAAATTACCTTTTGATACGATTTTTGTTGATTTTGATCGCGATCGATCAAATCAAATCGTCAAAAAGCACACGAATCTCCGGGATCACAATCGATCATCACAAAACACCAAGGGAATCAAATTGGGGCCGGTTGAACTACTGACTCAAGACAACCACTGGGATTCGCCCCAGTGGCCACCCTTCCAACATGGAAGGGGAAGGTGTGGGGTTCAAACCCCCACCTTCTCAAGGAGGGATGGGGTGGGGACGCGCAAGTTTGAGGAGTGGGTTTCGACGCCCACGCCCTGCAAGAGGCAGGGCAAAAGTCTGAGAGTGAGTGTAGAGTAGGTATAGAATAGGACTAACCAAAAAAAAAAAAAAACTACTGACTCAAGACAAAAATCGGAACCAATCCAAAATGGATCAGTTTTGATCCGCCAATGGAGATCAAGCTACCGATGAAGTTCAGTAGCCGATCCAATTGTCCCTAACCATGGTAAAGTTAGGGACCTCTGAAGCTATAGATCACCGGCGACTGAGGCACCTTAGAGCTCTGGAAATAGCCAGTTTGAGCTGGGACATAACTGATCCAACCTAAACTGGTTTTGGAGTCTCCGGAGAAGATTAGGCCACCGGAATTGTTCCAGTGGTTGATCTCTCGGTCCCTAGCCATTGTAAGGTCGAGGACTAACTTGGAAGTTTCTCCGCCAATTTGGATTGCCAAACCGGTGATCAAATCGGTTAAACTCAAACCAATTTAGTCGCCACTTTTTTAATCCAAAGGAAGAAGCTCTGTTGATTCTCACCGATCAGCCTATTAACGACATCAATGTCGGTCACTTAAGAGATGATGGACGAGAGAGAGTCGCCGGGGGCTGGGCAGTGAGCAATTGACTGTCGATTCAAGGTCGATGAATGGCGGCCGAGGGTGAGGCGGTTTAAGAGAGAGAGAGAGAGAGAGAGAGAGAGAGAGAGAGAAATATACAGGAAACCAAAAGGAGGAAAGAGAGAATTCTGAAGAGAGAGGGTGAATTTTGTGCAAATGAGGCCTCCCCCTAAAAAATGGAGGGAAAATGGGAATATATATACCCCTCCAAATCGAGCGATTTCGGCCATTGATTCAATTTGATTTGATAATCAAAATCTCGATCCAATAGTTAAAATTCAATTTAAAGGCTGCATCATGATCTCGAAATGTCAAGTAATCTATCTAGTGTGTTTGATTTGCAAAAACCCGAGTCAAAATCAAGAATTGTGTCGAAATGTTTAATTAGGGGTTAATTTGCAATTAAATGAAATTCAAGAACCAATTTGTAAAATCTCAAGAAATTGAAAATGCAAAAGTGAAATTGATATCGAAAGGACCCTAGAATCGGTCGCCAAAGGTCTGGAATTGATCGATAAGGGGCTGAACTAGCTATCCCCGCCGACGGCCGGTTAAACTAGTCGGATCAATTTGGTTCGATTTGGTCGATTTTTGATCGGTTTTTGACCAGTTTGGTCTAATTCTAGTCATTTTGCTCATTTGTGATCCCTGGGGGTTCACAATTTATGCAATTTGGTCCTTGAAAGACCAAATTGAAAAGCAAATTTATCATTTTAAAGAAGAAATTTGTCTATCGTTATTCGGTTAAGCTAATTAAACCTCATGAACATGATCTAGGGGTCTTTTATTGATCTAATTGAATGATTATCGTGAAAAACAACGAGTCAAAACCATGGGTACTTTGAATTAGGCCTAAAGGGCTAAAATGATCAAATTTGCAATTCAATGGGCAAAATTGTAAATTAACTAAAATTGAATTCAATTAATGTTATAATTGTCCTATCTAATAAACTACTCATGTGTAAGATCACTTATCGTATTTGAATTGGCTTTGAATTGAATTGTTCGAGCTTATATTAAAAATGGATCTAGGCCGATATCCAAATTGGACCTAGATTTATGAAATTAAACCATAACCATAACTGGGTCAATTTGAATTTTAACAATTGAAGCTTAATTGCTTGACTTTCTTATGCTCAGAAGGATAAAATTATTCAAATTGAAAAGTTCTGGTGTGAATTTCTGAAATCAATTTCATATTTCGACTTATCTTAATGAAATGAGTGAGAAACAATCGTACGTTTGCAAGTTACAAATGATTGATTTTAGTCCTCAAAAAGGCAATTCATATTTTGACCAGGTAAATCACAAAGTTGAATGCATGAATGGATTTAAAATAGTCCCTAAACCAAATGTCGAAAAAGGAAATACACTTAATTATGACTAAAATTAGAGCAATTTTATTTTTAGTCAATTTAGAACCTAAAATCGAAAAATTCGGATTGACATTAAAAGAATTTTTTGTGCATTTTTTATTTTTTTAATTTTTTAGTCAAAGATTTGACCAAAAGTCAACCTTTTATTATTTTTTTTTTTTGGTCGATAAAAGTACTTCATGCTTTCATTCATAGCTCCGAACTTTACAAGATAAGTTTGAGTTTGCTCATAAAATAGCCATTAAAGGGGCGGGGAGGTGCACTCGCCAATTAAAAGGAAGAGATTTGTTACGGTACGCCTTGGCCACCCAATCTTCTGCGTGGTTTGCTTCGCACGGGCACAGGGAGAGTGTAATTGTTGGCATGTTGACTAAGAGGTGGCAGCATTCCTGGATCTGGCCCGTCATGGCCCAGTGTTCTTCTGCTTGATTTTTCCTAAAAAGTTGAATTTTTGGTCAAATTTTTGAATTTTTGAGAAATTAGTTTGACAAAAGTAAAATTAAGGCTAAATGGCATCTTTTTTTGGTAGAAAGCCAAATTTTGACTCGAAGCTGACTTTTGGTTAAATGGTTGACCAAAAAGTCAATCCGAAAGTCAACTATTTGACTTTTCAGCTTTTTCTTAAAAATGAATTAGAAATTGCTTAAAAACAATTGTAACATCCTCGATTTCGACCTTTCTTTTGGTCTCAATTTGAAAGCTAAGCTGGATAGGCCAATCTTCTTGAAGAATAAGAGTCAAATGCATTAAATGAGGGTGATGAGTATGGAGGCTTAGGTGTCCTAAGTAATTAATGAAAAAACATGACTCATAAGCTTAGGTGTATAGTCATCATGTCAAACCATTAATAAATTGGGTTAAACACATGTCCATGTGTCCCTATTAGTTTAGGGTCATCATTTCCTCTACTTTGAGACTTCGAAGACAAGTTATTTCCAAATTTAAATGCTTGATGAATCATCGGCCAAGTAATTAATGAAGGATGGTCTTGGAAGACCATTAGGGGCGCCATCTCTCCTCCATAGAATTGCCATTTTGAGTTTCATAGGTTTTGACTTCCCAATTATTCGAAACTGCTGGACTTTTTTTGCTTTCCAATTTATAGAGCTCTTTGTGCTTTGAATTTGAAGAAACTTCATTCATGAAAGTTGTTCGAAACATCTTATCTATAACATACTTAAATTTCAGTCTGAGGTAAAATGGTTAGGACGAAAGCCCAATCAATTACCATACAGAACCTGCCCAGTATAGTGATAACAGTAACCAAGTTGCTTTCTTGAATTCTTATAAAATCTTCCTTTTCAAATTTGGACATGCTTCTTTCACAAAAATTTTAAATGACATCCATATCTACAACATATTAAAATTTCAAAGAGTTTTGTGAAGAGTTGGATTTTGAAATGAGTCTCTCTCTAACCATTGAATCTGCTCAATGGACGAATTTTTGGGTTGTGTTTAGTGAATTTCTGCTCTTTCCACATCATGAATTTGGCTAAGTTTCCCTCATAAAAAAAAAAAATGTTTCTTAAGATCTTCTTGACAACATATTAGAATTTTATAATTTTTCAATCTTGTTTGATAAGGTAATGATACTGATTTCAAAAGTTGCTCAAAATTGTTATTCAACTTAGAATGGGGGGTTACACGCCAAACTTGGAGAGGAAGGGGCTGCACACCCAACTTAAGGAGCAAGCCATTTACAGTCTTCTTAGATTAGGACAAAGATGTATTAAATGCTCTTGGACCATAGTGCATTAATGCTAGGTTGAGTCATAAGGCTTAGGTGTCCCCTAATTAATATAGTCATCATTACAAAGATGACTCAACCCCCAAATGGCCCAAAAAGAGAAGGAACAAGTGTGGCTTTAAGGATTAGGCTTACCACATCTTTTTCTTTAGCCTTGCCACCTTACCAACATAGGCTTGACATCCAAAGGAATTTTATTGGTCCATTTGGAAGGATAATGATGAGAGATTTCCTATAAATAGAGGCATTCCCTCCAATACCACACATGCCACCCCATCTTTTCTCCCTCACTTGCCCTCTCTCTCTTTCTCTCACGCCTTCTCATCATGGCCCTTTCTCCCTCTCTCGGCCTTGCTCGCCCATTGCCTCATCGAACGGCCCTCTATTGATAAAACTACCTATAGTTCATCAAGATTCATCGAAAGTAAGTAGAATCTCTAACTCTTGATTAGGGCGATAGCCTACATCGTCTAGTTTAGTGGTGTGCTCACTCGTCAAGCTACATGTATGTTGTAATGTTTTTTTGTATGGTTTGCTTATGCTCGCATGATTGAATGCGCTCACGCAATTGGGCTTTGTATACATTGACTAAGATGAAAGATGAAGAACCGGCTTGTGTGATGCACTTATATGATGCATCTAAAAAGGAAAGAAGTGCCCGTCGCCACATAGCGTTGGTGGCGATGCCTCGTTTATTGAACGAGATGTCCTGGTTAAGTCAGGATACTTGGGTTTGGGCCCAAATTCCTCTGGTAAGCTAGCTTTGGGATGCCTTGGTTGAGTCTGGGTTAAGCCCGGATGCCTTGGTAAGCTAGTGCCAAGATACCTCGGTTGAGCCAGAATGCTCTAGTTGAGCCAGGATGCCTAACTTGAAGTTGGATGTCTCGGTTAAGCCAAGAGAGCCTAATTGAAATAGGACGACGATAAATGAATTTGCATGAGTGCCAGTATATGTATAAGCATAATATGTTGATGTGTTCATTGACAAGCAGAAGGTAAGCATGCATTGAAATATGTAGTACTAGACATTTGCATGTAGTCGAGGTACAGCAATAAGTTTGCTAATGATCTGTCATCAATATTGCTTTGCGAGTGTTGTACCTACTAGAGTTTGATGATGAGATGTCCTCTTAGTAGAGAATTAGGGGTTTTACTTATTGAGTCCATGACTCACCTCGTTATTTTTCAGAATTGTAGGCATGGAGGAGTTGCAGTCTCACTAGAGAAGCTAAGGTTTACCCCGGCCTTTTGAAGATGTAGTGATTATAAATATTTTGGCCCGAGATCAAAGGGTTTGTAAATATAACCGGTGTAATTATATGTTTGTAAATGATTGCTTTCCTAGTTGCTTGTTGTTGTCTGGGTGTTGTTTGTAACACTTCCGCATGTGCTTAATGAAAAGATAAAAAAGAAACGGGACAGCGACACGTCTGGGACGTCACGAAAATAACCCCTATCACTCGTGACCCTGGAGATTGAGGCGGGATTGTTACAACAATAATTCAAAAGAAAGAAATGAAAAATAACATTTTTTTAGCAAAGAACTAGAATTTTGTAGTGATCAAAAACTTAAATCTTGATTTTTTCACATTTTAATGACGCGACAACTAAAAATCAAGTGTTAGCAGGTGCTTTAATTAAAAAAAAATTCTATAAAGAAAACTTTGAAAATATTTATATTAAACTTATTGCCAAAGGATGTGTAAATTTCGATGGTGAAGATAGCTACATCTAATAGGAAGAGAAGTCCAAATGGAAACGGTCAACCAGATCAAAATTTGGACTTTCCCATTTTATCTTTTCTTTGTCCGCTTCACTAATAGAGTATATAATGTATGTGCCCCCTTTTGATTTATGTCCAAAATTCAAATTTTTTCTTCTAGCTCAAATTCAAGACATTACGCTGCATGTTGTTGGGTTGTCGCTTTGCTAAAAGTCGTCCCAATGATTGGAGCCCTGCCACTATCAAATTGGCCATGTTGACCACTGCATAGACCATTGATAACACTGAGATAATCTTGAAAGATCAAAGTTTGTGACATGCCACCATGCCCATGTGTCTAGATTTCGAAGTAGATCATACATGTTGAAACATGTCTCGAGTTTGAGCCCATCATACGAAACCTGATCCGAATAAAGAATGCCAAAATATACGAAAATTATTTGGCTTTGAAGCGACAATTTACAATGGATAAGTTGGTTTTGGATGGACACGAGTTTGTTGAAGAATATTCCATATAAGAATCGAAGTCTCTATTCTCAAACTACAAGGTCCAACATGGATTTTGTGTTGGACTTGGACTCGGTCAGCATGGGTTAAAGAAAGAATAGAAAAGGAAATTAATTCTCATTTCCCGTTGGTCCACGAAAAGCAAAACAAGAAACTAGGGAAGTTGACTCCCACTTGGATTCAGTAAAGATTCTTCACTGAATATATCGATTGTTTTGTTGGCTTGCGAATAGTGTGATGCGCCGTTGTTGATCAAAGTGCAGTCCCATGTTGTCTATGTCCAAAGAAAGAGAGAATATTTGAAGCACCAATATGAGTGCTTGGCAATAGTCTCGTGGGTCTTTCTTCAACAAATTACATCCATGCAGTCGAAATGGAGACTAGTAAGATGATTAAGTATGTATGGATTGATAGTAGCATGGAGTTTTGCTCGAAATTGTTAAATGAAATGCTGCATGAAGGAAGGTATAGTGAAATATCACACTTATGCCAATGAACCATAGCATGTTGCGGAATTGATGAGTAAAACGTTACTAGAGACAGCCTATAAAATGCTCTCTAGTGCTGGTATGGCTAGAAGGTTCTTGACGAATGCGCTTAGTATAGGAGTTACCTGATTAATAGATCCCCATCAATTGCAATTGGATGTTGAACTCCCGAAGAAGTGTGGTTTGGTAACATTATTGATTATTCTATTCTTAGAATATTTTGTTGTCTATCTTACATTTGAGTGAGTGATGGTAAGCTCGATAGAAAGGTACGAAAGTGCATGTTCCTAGGTTATGCACAAGATGAGCGAGGTTATTGATTGTGGTGTTTGAAATTTAATTCACTTGTTATAAATAGAGAAGTTACATTTGACGAGTCTGCAGTACTTCTAGCTAGGAGTGATTTTAGCAGTATTTATATGAATCTAAATGGTATTTAGCTTGAGGTGGAGTTGCAACCAAAAACTCCTAAGGTAGCAAGTACGAGAACTGATGGAGTAATCGATACAAATGGTGTTTCTAGCAAGGTGGAGCTTATAGAGCCAACGATTGCTGTAATTGCTGATATTGACAAGGTACATATTCGCTCTCCTGACAAATATGGATACAATAATGTTTTTCTTTTATATGTAGTTAAGGAGGTTGTGTTAGAAAATCCTTACGAAGCAATTAAAGTTACATGTGGAGTTGGCGTTCTAAAGAGGTCCTCGGTTATAGTGAAGTTCAAACAAGGCTTGGACTTGGATAAAACCTATGACAGTGGAGCCCATTTGAGGCTATGGAAGAGTAGCGGTAAAGTTTGAATTTTTGCGAAGCGATTAAGATTCGATTCAAACGTCAAGCCAAGGTGAAGATTGTTGAAATATGTGTCAAGTTTGAGCTCATCATACGAAACCTAATCTGAATAAAGAATACCAAAAAATATGAAAATTATTTGGTGTTGAAAATTATTATGGACACGAGTTTGTTGAAGCATATTCCATATAAGAATTGAAGTCTTTATTCTCAAACTGAAAAGTCCAACATGGGCCTTGTGTTGGACTAGACTCAGTCAACATGGGTCAAAGAAAGAATAGAAAAGGAAATTAATTCCCACTTCCAGTCAATCCATAGAAAGCAAAATAGGAAACTAGAGAAGTCGACTCTCACTTGGATTTGGTGAAGATTCTTTACTAAATATATCGGCTATTTTGTTGGTTTGCGGATAGTGTGATGCGCCGTTGTGGATCAAAGTGCAGTCATGTACCATCTATGTCCAAAAAAAGAGAGAAGACTTAAAGTGCCGATACGAGTGTTTGGTAGTGAGTCTTGTGGGTCTTTCTTCAGCAAATTACAGCCAAGAATTCAAGTGTTTGTAGTCAATAAAATCTTGTGGTAAGATTTGCATGTAATTCATTTGTGAGATTAAGAGATTATTTCGTGAAAAATTTCGAGGCTAAACACTTCGTGCGTTATTGGGTGTAATTGAGACTTGGGAAATACTAAAAGTATTTGAGTGACTCGTAATTGCTGTATATCGCTTGATTTATAGTGAATTCATCGCTACCTTTCTTGTGGGATAGGTTTTTATGACCAAACCACGTAAATCACATGTTCAATATTTTTTCTTCTTATATATCATTGTTCAATAGCTCGCTTTCCATAATAATATGAATCTTGACAAAACGATGGACCCTGAATTTAGGCTACTTCTGACAACAATAAAGAGACTTTCAGTTATAAAGCTTTTGACATTCAATTATGTTTGGTGAAGTGATTTGAAAGCCCATTTGTTTCCAAAAGCTTTTATCTCTAGGCCCTTGAGAAAATATTCAGTGGTTAGTGCGCGCCACGTCATCCGCTGACGTGGCGCGCACGTTCCATTCAGATATCGACAGGTGTCTTGTGGGACCCGCCAGAAGATGGGAGGGCTGGCTCGGCTCGGCTCGGCTCAGGTCGCTGGCAGAAGAAAAGACGTCACGCTCCCGCCCAAAACATTTCTCCCTCCTCAATTGAACTTTCTGCAATTTTTTTTCTCTCTCTTACTTTCTCTCTCAAGACCTGCGTTTCCTTCTCCACGCATCCCACCTCCTCCGCTTCCGCCTTCGGCTCCGACTCCGCCTCCGACTGTTCCCGTGGAGATCGAGCACAAGGTTTGTGCTCGCGTTGGTCTCCACCTCCGTGCATCCCCCTCCTCTGCCTCCTTCGCCTCCGCCTGCCCAAAAGCCTCGCCGGTCATCTGCCTCTAGCGTCCTCCGTCTCCGGCATCTCCTCGTCCTCCCCGTCCCGCTAGCCTCCCCCGCGAAGCCATCGGCCTCTGGCAGGAGGGAGGCGGCCTCGGTCTCGTTCCCGAGCGGCACCGAGCTCCCGCCGCCGACCGGGCGTTGTTTCGGGGATTTGGGCCGCTCGGTCGCGAGGGAGATCTCGGCGGACCTGGGCGGGGTTGACGGCGCGGAGAAGAAGGAGAGGCGTGGGCTGGAGAAGGATTCTCGCTTGCTGTGGAGGAGGTACATGAACCGGCTGTACCAGCACCGGGAGCTAGGGATCTTCCTGGACGTGAGCCGGATCGGCTTTACGAGCGAGTTCATGGAGGAGAAGGAGCCCCAGTTCCAAGCCGCGTTCAAGGCGATGGAGGAGCTGGAGATGGGTGCGATGGCGAACCGGACGAGGGCCGCATGGTCGGGCACCACTGGTTGTGGAAGTCGGAGCTCTCGCCGACCCGATCCTGAAGGCGCAAATTGAGAGCACGCTCGACCCCGTCTGCAATTTCGCTGCCGACATGGTCAGCGGTAAAGTCAGTTCTGGAATTCCGTTCGTTGTTACTCTCCCCGTGGTAAAAGAGGCTGTAGTTCCTTTTTTTTTTTTTTTTTTTTTTATCGGTTTGCTATCGTAGTTGCCTGTGTCAGATTTCTGGTAAATGTGAACATTGTCTTAGTCGCTCCTGAAAGCGTGAGCTGAGGATAAATTGAAGTGGTTTCTGGTGGAATAGATGGAGAGCTCATTTACGAATCAGTCACTTGAAATGACCGTGTATGGAAATCTCCTACTCTGAGACGTAGTAGTTTCAAAGTGACAACTCAGAAGATTCCGATTAATGAATGTGTATGAAATTCAGTTTTTGATCGTTGGTTTTCTTTTAGGGTGCTTAGCTTTGCTATCTGTCCTACCTCAACCTCGCTGACAACGTCTTCAACCAGCCCATTCCTCTGGAGCTCACTCAGTGCACTTCCCTGGACACTCTGAACCTCAGCAACAATCTCATCTGGGGCCCCATCCCTGACCAGATTGCTGGGTTCAGTAACTTGAAGGTTCTTGATTTGAGCAGGAACCACATCGAGGGAAAAATCCCAGAAAGCATTGGTGCTCTCAAGGACCTTCATGTTCTCAACTTGGGGAGCAACTTGCTCTCAGGTAACGTGCCTCCTATTCTTGGGAACTTCACGAAACTTGTTGATCTTGATTTGTCTGAGAATGCGTATTTGGTGAGTGAGATTCATGACGATTTCGGGAAGCTCGTGAGGCTGGAGCAGCTTTTGCTTCAAAGGTCTGGCTTTTATGGTGGGATACCAGATTCCTTTGCGGGGTTACAGAGTTTGTCTGTTTTGGACCTTTCTCAGAATAATCTCACTGGTGGGATATCTCAGACAGTCGTGGCTTCACTCAAGAACTTGTTTTTTTTTTTTTATGTCTCACAGAATAGGCTTATGGGGCCATTTCCTGATGGTATCTGTGGTGCGATAGGTCTTACAGAACTCAGTCTCCACACAAATTTGCTTAATGGGTCGGTGCCTGAGTCTATCCACGAGTGCTTGAATCTAGAGAAGTTCCAAATTCAGAACAATGATTTTTCTGGTGATTTTCCTAGTGGGTTATGGTCACTGCCTAAGATTAAAGTGGTAAGGGCTGAAAACAATAGGTTTTCTGGAGATATACCGGATTCGGTGTCAAAGGCTACACAGTTGGAACAAGTTCAGATTGATAACAACAGCTTCACTGGTAAAATTCCTCAGGGTCTTGGTCTGGTCAAAAGCTTATACAGATTCTCCGGGTCTTTAAATAAATTCCATGGTGAAATTCCTCCAAATTTTTGTGATTCGCCCGTCATGAGCATATTAAATCTTTCGCACAACACTCTTTCTGGTAAAATCCCAGAGCTGACGAAATTAACTGTATACATTTGAGCTGAGAAAGCTTTGTTCAATCTAGTAATATACATTTGAGCTGAGGAGGAACTGTATTCATTGATTACATTTGTACATATACAGTTTTGTGATGTTCAATAAAGCACAGATGTATTTCATGAAGTTACAGTTGATTCTATGATCACTCTTGCTATCTTCTTCTTCTTTGTTGATTCATCTCAATACATCTGAAGTTGATTCCTCAAATCTGTGCTGTTCTTCAGTCTAGATCTGAATCTTCAGTCTTCGCATAGGACTGATTTATCAGCATTCGCGATTCTTCAATCCAAAGTTGATCCTTCAACCTAAAGCTGAGGTTTCACATCATGCCCATCCATATCTTGAGCATGTTTGCCCAAAATTTTCGAACTTTTAAAGGAACATTGAACTTTTTTTTTTTCAGGAATAATGACCGCCTGCTTTACAATCGAGTGCACGAACCTTTTGTCCAACCAAGTCCCTTAACTTTTCATATAGGTCAATGAGAAGCCGCCATTTAAAGTTGCGGACAAAAAAATGTCCAAGTGAACGCTATATATAGCCATTAACCATCAATATTGGCATATGTTTAGGCCTCTCAAAATGATGTCACTTTAATAGAGACATATCACAAAATTGTCTAAGTCAGTACTCTCTCTCCTCATCATCCAACACCAAATTGAGATGGTACAATTTTTACTTAGCAAGTGAGCCACATCAAGAATTAGGCTTCACTTTTGATAAATAGGCGAGTCATATTAGCAAAATCATATAACATGGCAATTTACCTTAACAGTTGTCTTATGTTGAGCAAAAATCGAAAAGTTGAGACAAGAACAAGAAATAAGTTTAGGTATATTATTGTACATCGGACAAAAGTTTAGGTACTTACAGTGTTATTCCTTCTTTTTACTATTCTAGTCTGTGTTGCCTGATTGAAGATTATTAGTTCTCCGATTTTCATTCTTGTATATCATTTTATAGATATTAGCACCAAAGAAAATTTACAATTACCGTGTCCTTACTTGTGCACATGTTTGTTTTCGGTCTCTCTATTATGTTTGGCCACAAATTTGATCGCCTGTGCTCTTTTCTAGTGACGACTTAAGGACGTCTTTTGGCGATTCTGCCCAAATCTTGATGGAATTAACCGACTTGAGCACTGAAAAACAAGTATTGCCTACGCCAAGAGTAAACAACCAACATTACGTTCATGGTCCTTGTACTTTTGCACTGTCTCGATTTTTTGGTTCTTGCACTATCTTCCGTTGACGATGTAAGAAATTCTTTACAATTTTTCCCTCAGCACATTTGATAAGTCGATTCAAACGGTGTCCAAGTCAAATCTATTCATGAAACATTGCTCATCTATTATAGTTCTTTCTGTTGTCGGCTTCTGGTCATTTCATTGACTGGCTCACATACTTTGTGATTACATTATTGGAGGAAAAATCCCTACTGGAACAAACCTTGGTACGCAAGTTCTTATACCAAGAATATCAGTGGTTCCGTGCGAGACGATAAAGGATTGAGGGAATCAGGGCCGATTCTTGGAATGGAGTTTGATCCGTGTTCTTGGGTTCTTTGTGAATGGGAGTAAACATGATAGCCAAAAAGGGGTGAATCGATTGTTGTAGGAATTCTACCACTTTTTCCTGCAAAAAAGTGTATAGAGACTGAATTATTATTAGTAGACGAAGCCTGCCATGCGAAATATGTAGAAAAATATTCACATAAACAACTAATCAATCAAGAAGAAACGGATCCATATATGACCCTAAAACACTAAGATCGATAAACACATCGGAATTAAAGCGTACATGTTTGAGCCATTGATTCACTTGAAGAAAAGTAGATCAATTCGATAATCATTGATCTATTGAAATGCCAGATATTCCTCTCTATTACCTATTTTAGTATAGCAGCTTTTAATGGGATTAAAGCAACTGATAGGTATAACCTACCTTTTAGAGGCTAAAGAGGAGACCTAGAAAACCCTAATCAACAACGTGTCAACTAGACCATTCCCATTACGGGTTTCAGTTAAACACAATTGCCTACACTTTGCTGCTCAACTAAGCCCGTTATTAATAGATGCCAATACCCCATTCAATCAAATCACTGTAGGGTTTAACAAATATTGGAATATCCATTAACCCAATTTTTTTAAATAGAAAATTAATTAATTAATGTAAGCCCGTATTATAGAAGATTTCCAACATTCTCCCACTTGGGCCACATTAATTAACCTATCTTATTTTGAAAAAGATTTTATAATGAAAACGACACTATCGGGTTAATAATTGAAAATTTTGTTTTATGTGGCCATAACTTTTAAAAATAATATTCTTTACCAAAAAAAAAAATTTAAAAATAATATTCCAATAACAATATCTCAAAACCAATCCAATCCTATATAATCTCAGTATAGAACTATGGAGATCAATGTATCAAGAAAATACCACAACACGAGACCTTCCATAATTACATATAGTAAGCATTATATTTCCATGGATCATGAACCTAGTAGTGTAGTAAGAAATAGTGCCAACATGTGATCAAATTATACACTATTTCTTATCAGTCCTTAATACAATTTCTCAATGACATGAAACTGCATTAACGCAATTTCTAAACAACATAAAATTGCTCAACTATATCACAATCCAACATGAGATCTCATAATCAGTGACATCCAATCATCTTTAAACTAAAATTCGTTTAAGGATACTATTTTATACTTCTATTTCTCAATCAACGGGAGAAATGATAACAATAGAATCAATAATAATGATCAATGAAAGTAAATGCTTTAATAGACATCATAAAAGTATAATCAGTTTGCATATAACTATAATATCCAAAAAAACAAATTATATAGCTCCCACTAACAAAAGAAATCAAAAGATTCTAAAACACCCATATTCTTTACATGTTCTTTAAATAAAATGAGTCGTAAGTCTTTTATTATAGGATCAACCAACATAGACTCAATTCTTTGTTAGAGGATCAGCCAACATCGACTCAATTCTAATATTCTCAATCACAATATCTACCCTTTTGACAAAGTCCTTAACAGTATAATATTTGATCTAGTTAACATTTCAACTGTCGCATTGTTGTTGTTTTTTTTTTTTTGGATACCCAGGGAACCCCGTACAGCCGGTAGCTGGCGGGTAAACCCTGGGGCGACGCTAGCGGAGGACCCACCACCTCGACGTCGCGCTTAAGATCCCGTGCGGCCAGCGGGATTCGACCCCCTCCACTTTCGTTAGTTTCATTGGAGAGCCTTATCCAACGGGGCCACCGCAGGCGGTGGTAACTGTCGCATTGTTGTTATTTATAGCAAAGGTAACAATTTGTCATACATAATGTAATAAGATCAATTATGGGCAATAAATATTTCAATAAAAAGAATTAATACATTAAAAATTCCCCTTTGGGTAGAATATATAATGCACCATTATTTTTCATAGCATGAAGTTTACAAAGCAACAACAAGAAGAATTACATATAATTATCAATGATCCATCCCTTTTGGGCAAACAAATCATTTAAATCATACATCTCCATTATATCAATATAGAGGGGAATTACATATAATTTTCAAAACATTCATCCCCTTTGGGTAGATAAATATTTTTCAATTATACATTCCCATCTTTTAAATATGAAAATTAAGCTTCATGCTATTTTCCAAATTAATATACACAATAACCCCCTTTGGGCAAGTAATTGTATATACTAATATTTATCAATAGGGAACTCCTAAATTTATATCCAAAATTTATCAAGCAATATGAAACATTTTATAACTTGTGCTTCCAAAGATCATATTGCATTTATTCAAACAACAATTTTTGTCACAATTTTTTAAAAATTATTATTAATTATTATTTTAATATTAATTTAATATTTCGAACTCCTGTGGGCCCAGGACCCGCGAGCAGCCCTAATCGGACTGTGGGCCAGACCCACGATTCCTAAACCCTCATGCGGCCCACTCCTTTTAAATTGAGAATGGCCCATGTGTATAGAAGCCCATCTCCCTTTTAATTGAAAATTGGCCCATGAAATGGGCTGTTTAAATAGCCCATGAAATTTTTTAAGAAAAATATGGGCGAAAGCCCATATTTAGGCCTAGGCCCAGTTGGAGGTCTTCTTCAACCTCCAGCCAGGTCACGAATTTGCAGCAAACCGAGTCGTGTGACCCGACTTCAACCCAAAGCTCCAAAGAATAAATTAACATGATTTTTTGATGAAATTTCCTCATGGGTTTTGCATATAACATCAATATAATTAACTAGATTGAATTAAACGGAGAAAAACCAAGTAAATCTACCACATACAAGGTTGAAAATTTCGAAACCAAGCCTTCCATGGCCGAAAATTCGGTTTTCTTGAATTTAAGCCCTAAAAACTTACTTTGATACAACAAAAGGAACATCAATCAATTGCAAGTGGTTTAAAAATTCTAGAACTTTTTCATGTATAAACCCTAGAATTTCAAATTTCAAATTCTCTTTCAATTCTCAATGAAATTATGCAAATTATATATGGTTAGAAAGATCTCAACATGTAAAACAAAAACCCTATGATTTCAAAATAAATCGAGCAAAAAATCCACACGAAAAAATAATGTCCATATTCGACTCAAAGAGGAAAATTTCGAATTTTGTTCATAAAAAAAGAAAAAAAAAATTGGATTCTACAATCATATATGATCAGCTCTAATATCATATGTAGAAAATTATTCACATAAACAACTAATCAATCAAGAAGAAACGAATCCATATATGACTGTAAAACACTAAGATTGATAAACATAGCGGAATTAAAGCGTATATGTTTGAGTCATTGATTCACTTGAAGAAAAGTATATCAATATGATTATCAGTGATCTATCGGAATGTCAGATCCTCCTCTCTATGACCTATTTCAATATAGCAGCTTTCAATGGGATTAAAGCAACTGATAGGTATAACCTACCCTTTTATAGGCTAGAGAGGGGACTTAGCAAACCCTAATCAACAGTGTGTCAACTAAGCCTTTCCCATTACGGGCTTCAATTAAACACAATTGCCTACATTTTGCTGCTCAACTAGGCCCATTATTAATAGATGCAAATACCCCATTCAATCATATCATTTAGAATTCAACAAACATTGGAATATCCATTAATCCGATTATTTAGAATAGAAAATTAATTAATTAATGTAAGCTCATATTATTGAAAATTTCCAACAAACCATGAATTTTTTATCTATAGATATGTAAAGAGAGCAAAGGATAGGAAAAAAAAATCTATAGTGGTTCTTGGTTCGGATTAATTCAGTCTCGCGACTCTAATAATCCAACAACAAGGCTAACATCCACTAGTGCACCGATGAAGTCTTGACATCATGTATAGACGAAGTTGCTTCCCCACGAGGGACCATAGATCACTCTACATACTTCACTCTATGCTTGAAACACTTTATATAATTATTACCAAAAAAATTCCAAATAAAGATATGAAGTGCTCTCATTTTATCAAACAACAGCTAGAATTGGACATTATTTGAAAAAATAGCTTAAAGTGAACATTGTTATTTCAAATAAGGGCCTAAAGTGGCCATGGTCATTTCAGATAAGAGCTTGACCTCACCGATTGCCAGTTGGCTAAATATTCTGATAAGTCAAGGGTGTTTCCATCCAATTACAATTTTAATTTTAAATTATTTTTATTCTTTTATTTTCTTTTATCACTTTTCTTTTTTACTTTTCCGATGAGGACCAAGGGTAGTTGGTGAGGGCTTGGCGACCTTCACCAGCCACTGGTGAGGGTGGCCTTTACCCAAGGTGAGGGTCTCATTGCCTAGGCGAGGCTATCCCTCACCTATTGCTGGTGAGGCGACCTTCGCCCAGATTTGGTGAGGGCTAACCTCGCCAATGGCCGCAAGGGCAACCCTTCCCTAGCCCTTTTTGGCATTGCCAATGGCCAGCTAGCCACCAATGAAAAATAAAGAAAAACCAAAAAAGGAAAATTTTCAAAAAAAGAAAAAAGATAAAGATAAATGATAAATGACTAAAATGCCCTTGACCAACCATGAAGTCAAACCGTTATGTGAAACATACATAATTACTCCAGACCCTTATTTGATAAAATGATGACACTTTAGGTTCATATTTGAAAAAAATGTCCGTTTCATGTCCTTATTTGAGAAAAATGAAGATACTTTAGGTCTTTATTTGAAATTTTTCCATTCTTACCCCCACACTCTCTCAAAGAATTACAATCAGAATCATAAAGTTATTCTCAAAGAATAAGCAAGAGAAATATGAACAAATTTTGGGAGCATTTTAATTAACTTGGCCAACCTTTGACAACCACTTCTATGCGTTATAGATTTATAGTCCTCCAAATTTGATCAGCTTGTTGGAGACTTAATAAGTCAAAGTAGTCGTTGAAAGCCTATTCTTAGCGTAAAAAGTTTACTTGGAACTAAATAATGAATTTGTCAAAATTGACCAAACGGCCTCTCCAAAGTTGCTTAACACTTCCCCCTACTTAGCCAACATTGGCAAACCCCATCTGACTTATTCAAAACGTTCCTTTGTGAATTGTAAGGCCTGAAATTGGCTCTACAGCTTCAATTTGAGTGTAAATCAAAATTATATGGAGTTGAGTCTTCATTTCCAAGTATGTGGACTATTGTCCTTTCCATCTATATTGCGAATTTTCGGTAAAAGAACGCTTCAAATGCCATAACTTTGCACGAAGGGACACTCAAGTGCCATAACTTACGAAAGGTACATTTAAGTGTCACATTTTAAGAAAAGTGGGACACCTGAGTGCCATCTCCGGCGAAGCTGGCTGGAAATCATACGTGGCATTAAAATATTAATATTTCTCGATGATGTGTCTCACCGGAGAACTAAGTCAGCTTGAATTCATCCCAAACGACGTCGTTTTGAGTGTTGGCCCAAAATAGAGCCCTTAAATCAGCGAAAACGCCGTCATCTCCCCATTTGCCCTAAATCTAAAACCCTAAATCAGGCGAAATGCCATTGAAGCGCTGGAACCCTAATCCCGCACCCTAATTCGATTTGCCCCAATTTCTACCACCAAATATTGGAAATGGAGAGTAGGATTTTCAACAGCGGCTCAAATTTCTCTCGCCGAAGCGAAGGAGAAGGTGAGTGTTTATGTTTTTGTGGATTACCAAGTCCAAGAAGAACATCGTGGACTTGAATGAATCCCGGGAGAAGTAACTATGGATGTGCCCGATACAGAGAATGCTCAAAGTGTAAATACTTTAAATGGGTCAATGCGAAATTCTCTCACTGAGCGATAGAGGTGATATTTGACCTACTTGATGGATGTCATCAACCTCCATCTATGCTTGTGGACGACTTGGATGATGTGACTCAATGCAAGCTCAAGCTCAAGCATCTTCTATTAACCATTTGAAGAATGAAGTTTCAAAGATGAAAATTGAACGAAAGTGTTACCAAGTGTTTATTATATTGCTGTTTTTTTGTCTATTCTACTTTATGATGAAATATAAAGTACTAGAAGATGAGTAGAAATTTCTCCGACTGCCATAGTTGTGTGGAATGAAATGTAACTTATTTTTTTGGAAAATGAGACGAAGTTTTGGATGTCATATGTATTATGTGTTACTCCTTGTGCTTGTGGGGAGGTCAAGGAAATGGAATGAATGAATGAACGAATGATTTCGACAAATATTGTTTGTACTATGTTTTTACTTATTCTCAAATATAAATCGGTGATGATGGAATGTATATTGGGTCGATGTGTTGTGGTGAATATTTTACTTGAATTGAATGTAGACCAGCAACTTTTACTTGAATTGAATGTAAACCAGCAGCAAATGTGTAAACCAGCAGCATATGTGTAAAACAGCGGCAAATATATAAACCAGCGGCTTCTCTGTTTTGCTGCAAACCACCATATACATAGAACAAACACGAGTGATTACTCGAGTGCTATAAGTTGTATCTAGTGATTACTTAAGTGCCAGTCGAGATAAAAAAAAGAGTCATCTAAGTGTCAAGTTATTGTTAAAAGTGAACACTTAAGTGCCACTTGTTGTTAAAAGTGAACACTTAAATGCTAGGTTTTTTAGAGTGTGATCAGTTAAGTGCCATTTTTTTTTTTTTTTTGTACATTTCACCAGCCATCGGCTACTACCAGCCACCACCACCGCCCACCACTGGCCACCATCGACCTCCAGCCATCACCACCTGCCACACCAAGCATCCCAGGAATCCACTTGAGCCACCACCAGCCACCACTATGCTAGTGGTATGTTGCTGCATAAGTTGCTAGTGTAAGGTGTCTTACACCAGCTTGCAGCAGCATTACCGGTGCAAGATGTGCATATTGCACACTTACATCTTGCACCAGGTACAGCAAAAACCTTCAACCCAACCCACCACTACAAGGCTTCACCAGCCACCACCACCAGCCACAGGAGCACCCCAGTCATCACCACATATTCACCACCAGAAGCAGTAGTAAGTAAAAATAAAAATAAAATCAAAAAAATGAAAAAGGCATGCCAAAAATGACAAGCAACAACCGTTCCATTAATATTGAAATGAAGTCTCACAAACTCAATGACAAATGAAGTCTCACAAACTCAACTAACTCAATGACAAACTATTATAAAAAAAAAAAAAAAAAAAAAAAAAAAAACAAACATCCACGAGATGTTTACAACTAACGCCTCAGCCCCACAAACCATATCACTTCCCATCATCAATCAATATGCACAATGCCTCCTATTCGTGCTCGTTTTGAAGGATCTCGCACTTGATTCATAATCCTTGCACTTTAACTAGATGTGAGACTTCTTCTTCAACTGTCTTGGGATTCGTTGATTTTGATGGAGTTGCAATTGTTCTAGGCTGAACTGATTCAGAAGGAGCTGAAACTGTTGTAGGCCGAACTGATTCAGATGGACCTGTAACTAGATTCTTCTTACTCCTCTTTCTTCTTGGCGCAGGCAATGTTTTCTTCTTTATTGGCGCAGCCATTGATTCTTGAGTTCAGACTTGAGAGATAAGAACCTCTGAACTTCTCCCAGACTTCAAAAAGAAAACTCAATTATCAACAAAAGTTTGCACTATAAATTAAATTAAATGCAGCCTATAAAACTTACATTAAGAATAACTGTTCCAGATCGCTCATCTGTGTACATGCCATAACCATATTATTTTAGCCTCTTCCCAAGAGCCCCTCTCGTTCGAAGGGGAGCGCGTTCAGGTACTTGTGATTGGTTGCCTCTTCTTCTGGCATGTGATTTCTTGGGCTCTTGTGGCTATTTAGCTACAGCAGGGGCTTCTTTGGCCAATTCTTCAGCTTGGCGTCATGTAGATGGCCTTCTTGTAGGTGGCTCTTGATTTGGCTTTCTTCTTCTAGTTGTTTTTCTAGTTAAGCCTTTAACTTCAGTGACACCTTCGGTTGGCTTTGGTAGTGGCCCTTGTGATGACCCTTCTAGTGGCCTTTGTGACGACCTTGGTGATGGATCTTGTGGTGGCCCTTCAATTGGGCCCTCTATTGGCAGCTAAGCTCTAGTTTGCCTTCTTCGAACTTGAGAAAAAGGCAAAGGACATCATAAATATAACATCGGGCCATATTAGAACATAAATGAAAATTAAACTCAAATCATTGAACTTACCGGGTATTTTTTTCTCTGTTGCTGCTGAAGAACAGTCGACTTAACTGGCCCTCCACTTGCTTCAACCAATCCTACAACTGGCTGTCTTCCACCTTGCCTTCTTTGAACAAGCCCTTCAGTTTTAGGTATAGCAGGGGCTTCGACCAATTCTTCACGTGTCACGGTGACCTGACAAAGATAAAAACATTACATACATGTCACTTATATCTATGTACATATTCGTAACAAACCATAAAGCAACTTAAACACAATTGTTATAACTTACTAGGTTTATTGTCATCGACTGAAGAACAATCGACTCACTTCGCCTTTCTGTTTCTCCTTCTCCAATTGTCCTTTCACTAGGCCCTTTGGCTGGCCTCAATTGGTCTTGCTACTTCTTTAATTGACAACTCTTAATATTGTGCCCTGCTATGTGGCAAAAAGAGCACTTTATTGGTACACCTATCATATTCATCCTACGGTGACATGAGTCCTCTCCCTATGTCATTTTTCATTTTCACTTTGGTCTTCTCATTCTCCTCTTTAGTGGTAAAGGTTGAGGTGCTTTTTGATTTGTTGGCTCCCAGAACTTGCTACTTCTAATTGGCTGCAACATGAATTAATACGAAGCAAGATATTTCAGTTTCTTGTACCAATCATCATGGTAGTCTTCTGTGTTGTGGCCCTTCAATTGAATTGCACATATGGCATGTGCACAAGGAATTCCACTTAGTTACCATGCTCTACATGAACACTTCCTCGTACCTAAATGGAAAACATACTTGTCAAAACTCTTCATTATCTCATATCCTTCATCCCCATTCCAAATGGGATGACAATACCTACTTGCAGCCAAGTTGTCATCTAATTTCTTAGCAATCCTAGGACCACATTGCTTAGTCCACTTGGCAGTCTCATCTCTTTGTCTGTACAGCCGAGTCATGACCAAAATCTGTATGCCTTCAAGCATCGAGATAATTGGTTTGCATCTAGCATCTATTATCCTCCCATTGAATGCTTCGCAGATGTTGTTATCAATGTAATCGCACTTGAATTCCTCGCTGAAGAATGTCCTACACCAATGCGTTGAGTCTGTTTGGCACAATGCATCATAACCATCCTTCGTCAATTGAAGCATCTCTTCTTTGGTCATCCTAAAGTCAGTCATATTCATGCTCTTTGCTAGCTGCCAAAATCGCTCTTTGCTAGCTGCCAAAATCGCCACTGCAGCTTGTCCCCTTTATAGGTCTTTGCCCAATTTGCATAAATGTGTCGCGCACACATTCGATATTCAGCATAAGGCAACAACTCATCTATTGCTGGAATCAGTCCATGCAATAATTCAAAATATAAAAAATGTAAGCAAATGACATGTTAATATCAAAAAGCAACAAGTGACCAAATTTTTTAAAAAGCAAACATTACCTTTTGTTGGTTGCTCATGATCGCCCACCCTGCCCCATTTGTTATCTCTAAATTAGTCATTAAATTTTTGAGGAACCAGGACCAATTTTCCTTGTTCTCTACCTTCACAAATAGCCCAAGCCAGGGGAAACTTTTGGTTGTTTGCATCTCTTCCAATTGCGGCCAGCAATTCTCCCTTGCATAAGCCCTTCAAAAAACACCCGTCCAATCCTATAATCCGTCTACATCTAGATAAAAATTCTTGCTTGCATGCATCGAAGCAAACATAGAATTTATCGAACTTCGGCCCAATATCAGGAAGTGGTCTCTCCACAACCTCTACATACACTCTACTTCCAGGATTTTGCAACCTACACTCCCAAGCATAGTCCCAAACCTGTCCATATTCACCACCGTATTGACCAATGAGTATCTTCATCACCTTTTGCTTCGATCTTTTACATTGATTCCTAGATATATTGATGCCTACCTACTCCTTCACCAACATCTTGAACTGAGTAGTATTCATCTGAGGCATCAGCTTAGTCAATTCAAAGAAGTTCTTTGACAACCATACACTTGTTACCCTTTTATTCTCAAAATTAATAGAATAAGTATATTCCTCTTGGTAGGCTCTAATCTGGAAAGATCTACTTCTTTTAACAAATGCACCATAAATCTTCCATGGACAATTTTGCTGTAAACACCTAGCTCTTATAAACGTCTTAGTATTTTTAATGAAGTCAATGTTCCTCTGTTCAGCAATAGAGTTCTTCAGTATAGCTTCTCTAAATTGCTTTGCATCATGAAATTCCATGCCTACCGACAAAGTAGGAGTGGCAACGGATGGATCATAAGAAGGAAACTTACTTTTCCTTTTCCTTCTATGCACAGGTCCTTCATCTTCTTCAAGCTCATCTTGGGAAGTAGCATTCTTGACGCTTTCTTCATAGTCAGTCTCCTCACCAGCAGCACCAGCATTTGTAGGGCCTTTGGGTCTGTTTGGAAATTCATCGGCTACCTACAAAACTACAAACTTAGCTGTCAAAATATCCCTTCGTTGTATTCTTGTCTGTACAAGCTCCTCGTCGTCGTCATCACTTATAAAGTTTTCAGCAGGCAACCCTTCATCATCATCATCAGTTGATTCAGCTACTTTCCAATCAAATCTAGAGATTGTGACATCACCTATGTCACAATCACTTTGGTAAACTGCATCTGCGCTCCTCTCATGTCCATCATATCTATCCTGCCCTCCTTCGACCCTAACGTCAGTACTATCTTGAATACCATCTCCTTCTTGTCCTACTTCGGTTCTTTCTCCATCATCATCTTCATCCTCACTTTTACTATTGTACTCAACATATATTTTTACCTTTTCACCATGAAGATAATGGTATAGAACATCCCTAAGACCATTATCATCTTCTAATCATCTCAAACCATCACTTAAGTTTTTCCCAGGAATACAATACAACAACTTTTGAACTTTACAAGGCAAATAAGTATTTATATCCCTAAGAAATCCTATATAAGATGCCTTCTTTATATCCACAAAGATGGTGCCCTCATTTCCACCCTCATATTCCCACTCATCCTCCCCAATCACAAATTCCCCATCGTAGCAAACTATGATAGCGACATAATCCTTGTCATGAGCCATTACTGCACCAAGAACAAGAAAAAGAATCATTAGTTTTTTGGACCACTAGACAATTGCACATGGGAGTCCCCCCACTCTCATGGACTTTAGTAAACAGAGGTCCCCACATGATAACCAAAAAAGAGGTCGGCACTTTAATTATTTGCCTTCCCTTCCCTTAAATTATTAACCAAAAACAGAGGTCCCCACAACAATCACAACCCAAGCAATTTTGTCTACTGAACTAAACTTGCGATGTGAGAGAATGTACATCAACTTAATCAAATCAAAGCATACTTTGACATCAACTTAATCAAATCACAGCCGCTAACTCCTACAAATTCCTTTAGAAGTTTAAACTAAAATTAGAACAACTAAACTTGGAAGCATTTTATGTCACTAAAGCTAAAGAAAAACAAAGAGAAAATGAAGCACAGACAGATCACTCCTAACCCATAACAAATTTGGACAAGCAGGCAATACCTTTCTCAAAGAAGACTGACGCAAGCTACAGAGCCAATTCCAAGAAATAGCTTCACCAAAACATGCTTCAATACCCTTTCAAGTTCTTATTCTTCCTGCTTGAAACTTTTTTTTAGTTTGTAACTTTACCAATAAAATTCTAGCTATAGTTGTTATGTTCTCTTTTTCATCTTTCTATCATCATTCAAGATTTTGGATTGATAAGCATACCCTATACAGCCTTACCAGCAAGGTGGTTCAAGGACTTAATTTTCTTCTCGGAGATACATTAGTCACCTGCTTTATTAGGATGCTCTTAACGAGATGCATAGCCAGTGACTCAACAATCAAAGCATACTCTGACATTGGCTTGAAAAAATTCACGAAAATAATGAGAAATCTAGTCTCTTTGTGTGATGTTAGCAAGTTTCAGTTGAAGTGTATCAACAGAAATTCTATTCCATTGGAGTTGTAATAAAATAATCGAGCCCTAATACAATAATCGAGCGAGCCCTAATAAAATAGTCGAGCGAGCCCTAATGAAATAATCAAGCCCTAATTTCATCACAGGGGAGGGGGAGAAGGGACCAAACCTAGATGAGTGACGATAGTGAGCAATGATGACGACTAACGATGGTGAGTGGTGAGGGGCGATGGTGACCAACAACGGCGACTAATGACGGCAACCGATGACCAACTCTGGGAGTGAACGTCGACGGAGAGAAGGGCTTGAGATCTAGTGTGAACAGGACAGGGAGGAACGGCAATGGCCAGGTGTACTTAAGCCACAATGACCTAAATGACGTCGTTTAGGTCAGCACACTCAATGTGGATGGACGACGTCGTTTTTGTTGTCCACGTTGGCTTTTTTTTTTTTTTTAACATTTGCCACATCAGTAAAAGAAGTTGCCGAAAATTGCCAGAAAATGCCACATATGCAATTTGGCCGGATTTTGGCCGAATTGGCACTCAAGTGATCCCTTTTGCTCCGATTTTGGCACTTAAGTATACCTTTCGTAAGTTATGACACTTAAGTATCCCTTTGTGCAAAGTTATGGCACTCCAAGGGTCCGCACGTCGCAAACTTTCTCTACAAAGTGGTCCATTCAAACTTGAAAATGTTACCATCTCTCAATTTGTTCACCTTAGACTTAGATTCTTCCAAGCTTATTGATGTACTAATGTTATCTAAGTTGTTTTCCTTTAGTTTGGTATGTCAAAGCACCTCAATTATCATATGTCCCTTTTCAACAAAATTCAATCAAAAGTCCACAATCTCACTCAGTACCTTGCTCTCCATTTGGAGACCCAAAAAAGCTCTCCACTACCTGTTATGATCATCTGCATGTGAACTCAATGATAGTTTGCCGGTACACTTAAATGCACATATTAGTTCACTGGTAACTTTTTTTCATCTTCAAAAGATAGGAAATTTTCTCAACAAACACGACACCTTCTATACTTTCAATAAATAGATGTGTTCACATGCGTGAAAGATTTTGGAAATATCTTTGCGCTTTTAAAGTAAAAGTTTTGCCTTTATGTCAGAGTGATATATTAAGTTCAGATTAAAGCACTTGGCAAGTTGGCATGAATGACATATTCCATGTGTGATATGGAATGAATCAACGTAGAAATACAAGTATAAGCATAAACTCTCCAAAGTTTAGCAAGTTTACCGGTGCCGGATACGGGGAGCGCCAAAACTTGGCACAAGGGGACAATTTAGTACCAAAAGTTCCAAAAGATACACTCAAGTGCTAAGTGCCAATGGCGAGAAATTCCAACCAAAATGCCAACGTGGCATTTTTCCAATGAGATAAGTGCAAAACAACGTCATTTTTGGCGTTTATGTGATTAGATAAGTGCAAAACAACTTTGCTTTGGCACTGACATGGGTAAATAAGTCCAAAATGACGTCGATTTGGCACTAACATGACCACAAAATTGAATTTTAATATAAATACTAATTAAAATAAATTTAAAAACTAAAAAAGATCTGCAGCAACCGTTTAACAAGGGCTACGGTTGCCGCAGATCTTTTTTTAATTTAATTTTTTGTTTAGCACTTACACTGTACTTCTGCCACAAGTTTGCAATAAGATCGTATTTGGAGAAATAGAAAAAAGAGATGATATATCATTTGTAGGATCAATTTCTTTTATTCAAGCAAGTTTAAATGATAAGTCATTGTAAATTTTTGTCTTTTAAAGATTCATATCAAGTATTTAAGATTCATAGCAAGTATCAGAGCAAGTATTTATCATGTGTAGGCTCAAAACAATGTGGCTGATATATGCTTTCTCTTCAAGATTTACAGCAAATATCAAAGTAAGTATAAATGATGAGTCATTGTAAATTTTCGTCTTTTGAAGAAAAATGAAAATAGGCTTATAGATTACTTTTCTTCTACAATCATCGGAGCACGGTTTCCTCTACATGTATTAGAGCAATAATAATAATAATAATAATAATAATAATAATAATAATAATAATAATAATAATAATAATAATAATAATAATAATAATAATAATAATAATAATAATAATAATGATAATAATAATAATAATAATAATAATAATAATAATAATAATAATAATAATAATAATAATAATCATAATAATAATAATAATAATAATAATAATAATAATAATAATAATAATAAATAATAATAATAATAATAATAATAATAATAATAATAATAATAATAATAATAATAATAATAATAATAATAATAATAATAATAATAATAATAATAATACTAGTAGTAGTAGTAGTAGTAGTAGTAGTAGTAGTAGTAATTTTGATTCTTCTAGAAATTTCTTCTTTTTTTCCTCTCTGCTTCCCTCCATAAGTAGAAGGCTTGATTTGCGTTTGATTTAGAATCTCAAACCCCCACTATCCTAGGCATGGACTTGCCTTTCTTCAATTCCTCAAGAATTTCTACCCCTCTCCCTTAGAATTTTCATATTAACACATTCACATGGTAGCCTATAGATTTTTTAGGATTGTGATATCAATGTGCAGAATTCAGTAGGAGCAAGTTTGCAAGAAATGTCACATAGATGGCCCAAAGTAGTTTAGCCTCATTGTCGCGACCAATTTTTCGGGTGTGAACCACCTAGGGTTTGGCTAATGGATTGTTAAGCCTAGACATAACTCGGGTTCTCCCAAGCCCATACCAATTCGCGACTTAGGTTCAAGTTCTTAACATGCAACTGATTTTCAATTGGGAGTCGCCACTAATCTATTTTTGGTGGGTCGATTAGAAACCCAAGTAAAGTAATTGGAGACTTATTTTACTCCTGCGAACCAGAGATTCTAGATACGGGGACTTGGTTACGCTAGATTTATCTAACGCCCTTTCGGTACCTTTTCTTTTTATTTTTGAAAAAATGTTTGGCAGGCAGCTTGAATCGATTTTAATTTATCTCCCTAACATATGAGGTGATCATACGAGTGCGCAAACCACCAATTTAACACCCAACAAAACAATGAATAAGGTTAAGGGACTTACCTTGTGGCAACGACAGCATCTGCATCGTTAGATCAGAATTCACATCATCAATCCTAGATATGATTTCTAATTAACACGCAATTTCTCTTTTTTTTTCACTTTATTTAATGAGAACTTATTCTATATGCAATGCATGCTAATAATCTAATATGATGTGGCAACATGACTTAAATTACATGACATGGAAACATGATTTAAACTGTATGACATGAGTAAAATAAATCCTAAAGAAATGCAATACTTAAATGCAATCTAAATGGCCTAATTCTATTGACAGGCAATTTCTACTTAAATGGCCCTTAAAAGCTAAATGACGTGCATTTCAATTAATCTGATCCTAAATGATATGTTCAAGACATTTTTTTTACTTTTTTTCTAAAAATTGCAATTTATCCTAAAAAGGTGGAAGTAATCTATCCTAAGATATTTGAATGAAATTCCTAACTAAATTAAAATTTTATCCTATTTAAACTAGGAATTAGGTTATCCTAATTTAAATTAAGACATTGTTTTAATTTAGTAATTTCTAGTCTAAGATGCAATCTATCTAAAAATGATCTAAGCTTAAAATTAAACATGCAATTCTATTCTAAAAATTGATGATTTTTTGTTTGCTTTTTGCTTTTTTTAATTAAAATTTTACATGCAATTCAACTAGCATCCTAAGTGAATTTGCTTTTTTTTTTTTTTTTCTTTTTCCTCATGACTTAATTAAAATCCCTAATCTAAATATGCAAGACAACTAAACCTAGTTAAAGATTTTTTTGATTTTTTTGATTTTGTTTTGAAATTAACAATTTCTAATAATTAAACATGCAACCTAAATTAACTGATTTTTTTTTTTTTTTTTTTTTTTTTTTTTTGAAGATTTGCGATAACTAAAATGCTTAGCCTAAATGTGCAAATAACCCTAGACATGCAATATTCTAATTTCAATATAAACAAGGCAATCAAAACCATCCAAAATTATCCGAAACATCGCACATCGTTCAAATCAAGGGACAATATTTCGCTAGTAAAATCGATAAATTGATCTTAAGCCTTAAAGATCAAAATATCAATTTCATTCCCGTATAATTAATTACTTCGTCTAAAGCCTTATAGACGAAATAAAAAAATCGGTGCGGTTGCGAATTGAGGATAAATTGGAATTTCCAATCACATATCAAGGCCTAATGTTGTTAACAAAAATAGAATAACAATAAAACAATAAAAATAAAATAAAGTAAATAAATAAAAGAAAATCTACCTAATTGATTTTTTTGCTTTTTTTTTTTTTTTAGGGTAAAGTGGTCGCCGGCTTTGGGTAGGAGGGTTCTGGGGTCTCGACGAAGGTTCCGGCGCGACGGCGGGGGCGCCGTGACGGCGGTGCGGTGGCGGCGGCGTCGGGGGAATGGCGCGACGGCGGTGCGGCACCAACGGTGATTCGGCGCGAACGGATCCGGGGCGTTGGCTAGGGTTCCGGCGGGCGGATTCGGCGTCCGACGACGCCGGGGGTGCTACGGCACTGGGATCGGGACGCGTCGAGGCATGCTGGTGCTAGGATCGGCACGCCGAGGCTTCGGGATCCACGCGGCGCTAGATGTGAGCGTCGCAGGCAATGGATTCGGCGGAGGCGAGGCAGTGTGGAGGCAGCACGGCGTCGTGGGCGGCGCGGTGAGGCCAGCAAGGACTTCCCCCTTGGGGAAGACGAACGGGGCGCCGAGGAAGGGCCTCGGAGCGGCCTGGGCTTCACAAGCGGAGCAAGGGGCTTTTGGGCGGCGAATCTGGGTTCAGCGGCAGCGTGGCGAGACCTCGGCGAGGGTGTCGGGGCGCATCGCGGGGACCTCGATCCGGGAGGAGGAGGGGTGCCGGCCGGTTGCGAAGGCGCGAGAAGGTCCCCAGGCGCGAGCGAGGCGAGGCTGAGGCGGCGAAAGGGCGGCGCGGCGTCAGGCAGCGTGGCGAGACCGTCGGGCGGATCGAGGGTTGCGGATCGATGGCGGTGTAGCTTCAGGTCGTCGGTGTTTCGGTTTTAGGTGGCGTCGGGTGCTGAGACGCGTGCAGGAGAAGCTCGGCGTCGAGGCGGGCGTGGTGGCGATGGTGCGGTCTCAGCGGAGACGGCGCCGGCGCGAGCCGACGGCGCCGGGGCAGGCAAGGCACCCCCCCTTTTCGAGGAAGATGAACAGTCACCGAGGGGGAATTTTCACCTTTTTCTCTTTTTTTTTTTATTTTCTCTCTCTCCCTCAGCTCACCTTTTGGCCTCCTTTTTTACCGACAGAAAAAGACCTCCTCAATTAACGTACACGAGCCCTTTTTATAAGCCGAAAAATCAAATCCTTGGGGTATATTTTATTTCTAATTTTACTTAAGCACAATATCCCTAAATATATCACTGAAATATTTTTTGCATGTCCTATCCAAAAATTCCCCTTCTTGCGCAAAATGCATATTTCAGTATATATTTCCTAAATCTATAAAAATTTTAATAAAATAAAACAAAATATCAAAAAATCAAATCTACCTAAACTATATGCCATGCATTTTTTATTTTTTTATTTTTTAGCAAAAATGAGCCCCAAAAATTTAGGTGTCAACAGCTGCCCCTCTTTGAAGGTGATCTCGCAGAGGTTGCCTTCAAAGACAAATTTAGATCTAAATTTTGGTTATGCTTATGCAATAAATGATTTTTTGTTGGAAAATGAATTCCATTTTTTAATGCAATTTATATTATGTATGCAAATGCTAATGCAAATGAATGATGCGAAAGGAAATTACGTACCTATAATTGCTCACCAATCAGTGTGGTAAAGCATCTTGAGGTACATGATAAATACCTATTTGCTTCACAAGTACCCAATTCTCACTCAGGTTTCTTGAAAAGCCTAACAGGTAATAAATTGAACATTCACATCCAAAGTGAAATGTTCAAATCAAGACATCCAGTCCAAACCGAGATGTCAAGAGTTTTTGGGCTCGAAATACCTAGATCCTGACTAAGGTATAACGAGAAAGATTAAAAACATTTACATCCAGAGTGAAATGTTTAAATCGAGACATTCAGATCCAGACTGAGATGTCAAGAGTTTTTGCACTCGAAATACTTAGATCCAGACTAAAGTATAACGAGAAAGATGAAAAGTTTAAATCAAGACACCCAGATCCTGACTGAGATGTCAAGAGTTTTGGACTCGAAATACCGAGATCCTGACTAAGGTATAACGAGAAAGATGAAAAACTTAAATCAAGACACCCAGATCCTGACTGAGATGTCGAGAGTTTCGAAATACCTAGATCCTGACTAAGGTATAACAAGAAAGATGAAAAACTTAAATCAAGACACCCAGATCCTGACTGAGATGTCGAGAGTTTTGGACTCGAAATACCTAGATCTTGACTAAGGTATAACGAGAAAGATGAAAAACTTAAATCAAGACACCCAGATCCTGACTGAGATGTCGAGAGTTTTGGACTCGAAATACCTAGATCCTGACTAAGGTATAACGAGAAAGATGAAAAACTTAAATTAAGACACCCAGATCCTGACTGAGATGTCGAGAGTTTTGGACTCAAAATACCTAGATTTAGACTAAGGTATAACGAGAAAGATTAAAAACATTCACATCCAAAGTGAAATGTTTAAATCAAGACATCCAGATCCAGACTGAGATGTCAAATGATCTTACCTTTAATAAGGATAGTTGGTGTTACATGTCTAGGACCCGTACCATTCTACAGTCGCCTAGACTGAGGTTTCGCTTGGCTAGGACTCGAACCATTCTTCGGTCGCCCAACCTTGGGACAAAAATCATCTGACCAGGACCCGAACCATTCTTCGATCGCCTTAATCAGATTGAATCTTGGAGAGAAATCTTTGGGGAACAACTCAATTGAGTGTCGATATACTTAAAATGGAATACCTGCACAATGACAAATATTCAAGGTATGGATAGAGATATACTTACAGTAACATCTCGATCTTTGGGGATATGTCTCCCGCAAAACATGGTCATGGGAGGAGCAATATGCATTTGTAATCATAAACATGCATCAATTTAATGGAGATTCATGGAAATTTCCATCAATCTTTCATCATCTAATTTCCATTCTAAACACATGAGTGTCATGAATGTGTCAAATGAGGGATCTTTTGGTTTGAAAGGACTTTTCTCTCATTCTCATTAAAATGGCCATTTCATCCCGACCTTTGATGCAGGATTTTGTCAAGCACTCTATCTCACCATCATCATGCCAAACAAGAGTTCAAGCAATCTCGCAAGTGGTACTATCTTACCAATCTGAGAGGTCTTTTAAGAGGGACCATAATGCGGGCTTGGTCAATAGCTTAACAAATGGGACTCTTTGAGTCAAGCTTATTTGAAAAATATTCTGCAATCATCTTGGGGTTTACAAGTCAAGAAACATAAAAAATGAGGCAGAAATTATCTTACTCACACTCCTTCGAGCGATGCTTTCGAACATATGAACCTTTACGTTAATTTAAGTGCCCTAATCTGAAGAGACTTTGCAAGGGACGTAACGTAGGCTTGGTTCATGGGTTAAGAAACAAAAGGATGATTAGGCTCAGAAAGTGTTTAAAGGGTAAAGTTGGTGATCATCATGACATTTCTACCAATTTTCTTTTTCAATGTCGAAGATTTTCTTTTGCACTCATTGATTGGAACAGCATTTGAGTTTTTTCTTTTTCTTTTTTATACCGCCTTACTCAGGGTATGGCTAAGCATATCAGGCATTTTTTCTTTTTCTTTTCTTTTGGGCATCGGCCTTGCTTTTACCAGGCACACTGCTTTTTTATGCCCCATTTTTGCACCATTTTTTCTTTGATCAGAACCTTCATTTTTTGTGGGCATCCTAGTTCATGCCACTTGAATTTGTCTTGCCCCAGTGTGGGGGATGATCACCAACTAGGTTTAATATGAAATGAATTCATAAGCTCAAGTGGGCTATGCAATGGATAAAAGTGTATAGGATAGAGAAATGACTACTCTTCATCATCCTAAGGCACTTCAATTATCGTACAAGTTATACCACGAAAGCAATACCCGAAGATTGATGCAAGTGTAAGTAAGAAAATTCCTACCATTAGTTTCAAACTTGTCCCAATGTGGGATGATCCTTGACAGGGGTAATTTGAAAGTTTTTATGTGTATGGGCTCAAAGGGCTAAACAATGGATATACCTCGTAGTATTTTGGGTAGAGGAAGAAAGCGCCCCTCATCACTTTGGATAACGTACCCTTTGCGAGACCGCCCTTTTCCTTGCGGGCATGGAATTTTTCACACAACTTACTGGGGATTAGTATATGAAATAGTGTACGGAATAAGGCTTGCCTTTCATCATTCCAAGATATCCCATTTGACACATTCAATTTTTCTCATGCAATTCATCATGGAGAATATGCAAAATTTGCAACAAATTTGAATAATTGAATTTGCAACTCATTGAGGCAATTTATTGATCATAAAAGTACTTGCAATTCAAAACATGACACAGCAAATTCAATCATGGTAATACTTCCCGATAGCATGCGAATTAACTAGAGTGGAAAAACTCACGACCATCCTTTTTCGCCAAGATTGAAGCACCTCAGAAAATTCACCACATATGGTCCACTGTAATTTGGAGTAAACTTGCCCCTAGGATTTAGAATTGGATTGGACCACTTCCACATCTTTACATGCTATAAGATTATCCCTGAAACAGGAAGTAGATAAGTTAGAAAAACAAACAGAGTAATCTGTATTTTTTGAAAGATTTTTTTGAAAGACTTTTTTAAAAGACTTTTGAAAAGGATTTTTTTTTTTAAACATTTTGACACGAGGAAGCATGATGAAGCTCAGGCCTCAGAATTCTCCTTGGATTTTTCTTTTGTTTTATCGGCTGGATATCATCACTGGGCTGGTTTGGTGTACCTCATCATGCCCTCAAAATAAAACTTGTAATTTTATTGATATTCATCAATCCATTACATTTATTGAATGGAAAATGCAAATCCAAGTCCTAAAAAGAAAACGAAGACAATCGCTAGATAGAGATAATTATTCCTAGAAAGCAATAAAAATTCCCACGCAGGGGAATGCGAGAAATCGATAAATGAGTTACTCTTGTGGGCCAAGGCCCATTTCTTCGGGGGATCCTTCGTCAATGGCTCTTATGACGATGTCATCGAACAAGCTTGTTACTCCTTCCAGCATGTCTTCAGGGTCCTCGATCTTCGGGGGTGTCGGATCATCCATGCCACCCCATCCATCTGGGACAATGCTACGAGGATCAATGTAGAAGCTTGAGGGGCCGAATACTTCACCAGAGTAGTCAAACTTGCCGCTCGGCTGCCCAGTGGTGTCTATTACTTCCGCCTTATCTGCATCATTATTGGAGGACCAGGGAATGTCTCGTGAATGCTTGGGGGCAATGGGTTTTGCCTCCCTTGTCTTTGGTTAGGTACTGAGTTCCGTCCTTCCTGTCTTCGTCCTCCAGATTTTGTCCCCCTCTTCCAGCAAAGCATGGGACCCTCGAAGGGCTTCATTGGGACTTTGGATACCCCGACCATTCCTTCCAAGGCTACTATCGGGAACAAAATCATTCCCATCCATGACCCCTTCCATCATAAAGGTAGCATTTGAAACTTCAGGAGTGGGTGGTGGTGAGTCTCGAGATGCATCAACTGAGTGATAACTCAATTCGAATTCAATGTTTGGTTCCAGGATAGCATTAACCATACCATTATGTTCCAGTAGCGGATTCTTCTGGACATTTGGCCGAGCGATTTGGAATGAAAAGGCCTTCGTGTCCAGGAGGTTTTGGATCTTGTGCTTGAGGGTGAAACACTCATCAGTTGAATGCCCCAATTCCCCACTATGGTAATCATACTTCTTTGTTGGATCATAACTACGAAGGGTTTCGCGGTTAGGACGCTTTGGTTCACTAGTAAGCAAACCTTTCTTTCTTAAGATTGCCAACACACGGGATGGAGATCCGGGGAGAGGAGTGAACTCCCTTCTATCGTTTGCAAATGATTGACGACCAACGGTTTCTTTCTGCCTTGCATTGATCCGGACGATTGGGCCACGGTTGGTGCTTTCTTGGCTATAAGCCATATTCACGTCTTCAACGGCTTCTTTCTCCTTTTTGGCGAGAGAATCTCTTACTTGACGGTTCGGTAAACCATCCTTCCCTTATCCCCATCTCGACTTGTTCTCTCACAGGAATCAGCTGGTTGAAACTCTCGACATAGGTGCTTGCCATCCGATTACGAAACTTAGATGGGAGGGTCTTTATGAACAGTTTCATCAACTCCTTGTCAGTAGGTTCAGGAGTGATTTGAGCTGACAGATTTCGCCATCTCACAGCGTATTCCTTGAATGACTCGCTTTTCTTTTTCTCCATCCTCTCAAGATCTTCTCGGGAAGGTGCGATGTCCATGTTGAACTTGTACTGCTTAAGAAATGCATCAGCCACGTCATTCCAAGTCTCAAGAAGGTTCATATTCTTCATAACATACCAGTTCAGCACGAGCCCGGTTAAACTTGCATGAAACGATTGGATCATGAGGGGCTCATTTTTGACGTCTTTGGGCCATGCGTACATGGTACATCGCAAATGAGATTTTGGGCAAGATGTACCATCGTACTTTTCAAACTCTGGCATCTTGAATTTGCTAGGCATCTTGACCTTTTCATAAATCGAGAGGTCGAACGGGAGTAGGCTCTGTGACTCCTGCAGTTGTTTTATTTTCTCTTCGAGTTTCGCGAAGCAATCATCCTGCTCCATCTTGGGAATGTTGTTAGGCTTTTCCACATTGATCAGGATTGAGTCTTCTTCCAAATCAGTCATGTTGTCATCACCCAATTGGGTCTTGTCTGTCCACTTCGGGGCAATAATCTGGGGAAGAACAGGTGGAGGAGTCGGATTGACTTGAAGGGATTTGATTTGAGCTGTTATAAGCTCCATAATGGCAGCTAACTGACGGAGTTGATCTTCCATGTTGGACATACGATCACGCATTTCATTTTGGTCGGTTATTCTTGCTCTTAATCGTGTAATAATGGACGAAGGATCCGTTATCACCTAATTTGAATGAATGAAGATATGTCGGCATGAGGAGCATATAAAGAACCAATCCATGACAATGATCTAATCAATTTTTTTTGATTTCATGAAAAGCTTGTGCAAGAATGGAATTTCCTAAAGAAAGCTAGAAAAATAGACACCCTAGCAAGATTAAATTTCCTAGGCATGAATTGAAAACAAATTCTCTCTTTTTTTTTAATTTTGCAAATGCCTCATTGCATGACAATTTCCTTATTTCATTCCTAATTGACAAATGAATTAAATCAAATGACTAACCTAGATTATCATGGACCGACCAAAAGCACGACAAAATAAATTGCAAGGTATAGGGATAGAAGACTTACTTCACCAAGGAAAATCAATGGCAATCACATAGACATGCGCATGAGATGTGAGGTTCGATTTCTAACTAGGAAGGCTAAGTAAGGTGGAACTAAAAGGGTGGGATGACTTAGTTGCAACCTCGCATACTAAGTCAAGCCCTTCTAACTTCGGCTCAGTCAAAAATGATACCCCAATGCGACGCAGCCTTGCGGGCAGAGGTAAACATTCTTGACACCAAGAAAGAAACTTTCGGGATTGAGTTGGGCAACCTCTACTACACGGTCTCACGGTCGAAGTCGTATCCAACTCAATACCATCCTAAATATCCTAGTGCGGCCGGAGTCCGGCGGCGGGTTGTGTGTGCAAAAGTGTAGTGTTAAATGCAAAGCATGCATAATGCTTAAATCACACAGCACTTCAATAATTTAAATTTAAAACATTCATCCCTAACTCCAATCTACAAGACAAGGGTTAGCAAAGACTACTCCCCTTATACCTCCCAATCTGCAAAAACATTTAACACCTTAAACATTAGGTACGTACCTGGGATCCTCGCTGCCAAACAAAAACATTTTTCAAGTAAAAAGAAAATTCGGCCTAAGTCCACTAAGAGTTTTAACTCAAGTCCCCAGCGGAGTCGCCAAGCTGTCGCGACCAATTTTTCGGGTGTGAACCACCTAGGGTTTGGCTAATGGATTATTAAGCCTAGACTTAACTCGGGCTCTCCCAAGCCCATACCAATTCGCGACTTAAGTTCAAGTTCTTAACATGCAACTGATTTTCAATTAGGAGTCGCCACTAATCTATTTTTGGTGGGTCGATTAGAAACCCAAGTAAAGTAATGGGAGACTTACTTTACTCCTGCGAACCAGAGATTCTAGATACGGGGACTTGGTTACGCTAGATTTATCTAACGCCCTTTCGGTACCTTTTCTTTTTATTTTTGAAAAAATATTTGGCAGGCAGCTTGAATCGATTTTAATTTATCTCCCTAACATATAAGGTGATTATACGAGTGCGCAAACCACCAATTTAACACCCAACAAAACAATGAATAAGGTTAAGGGACTTACCTTGTGGCAACGAAAACATCTGCATCGTTAGATCAGAATTCACATCATCAATCCTAGATATGATTTCTAATTAACACGCAATTTCTCTTCTTTTTTTTCACTTTATTTAATGAGAACTTATTCTATATGCAATGCATCTAATAATCTAATATGATGTGGCAACATGACTTAAATTACATGACATGGAAACATGATTTAAACTGTATGACATGAGTAAAATAAATCCTAAAGAAATGCAATAATTAAATGCAATCTAAATGGCCTAATTCTATTGACAGGCAATTTCTACTTAAATGGCCCTAAAAAGCTAAATGACGTGCATTTCAATTAATCTGATCCTAAATGATATGTTCAAGACATTTTTTTTACTTTTTCCTAAAAATTGCAATTTATCCTAAAAAATGAAAGTAATTTATCCTAAGACTTTTTTGGATTTTTTTAAGAAATTTGCAATCAGGTCAATGTGAAAATTACCTAACTAGGTTAAGATCCTATTTAATTTATATTAGGAGCTAGGTTGAACCAAAGTCCTAATTTAAATTAAAATATTATCTTAACCTAAATGATCCTAAAATGCCATCTATCTAATATCATCTAAACTTATAATGAATTAAAAAGAACTAACATCTAGAGTTAAGCTACATGCAACTTTACCCTAAAATGCAATGACATGCAAAATATGACCTAATCCCTAAAATGCAATGACGTGCAAAATATGCCCTAATCTTATATGTATGATGATTTTGTTGTTTTTTTTATTAATTTCGAAACTAAAATTTGACATGCAAATCAAATAAAATTAACATTCTATATGCTTTCTTTTGTTTTCTTTTTCATGATTCAAAAATAAAATTCCTATTCTAAATATGCATGACAAATCTAATCCAAATTCAACATTTTTTGTGTTTTTTTAATTTCGAAATTAACAATTCCTAATAATTAAACATGCAACCTAAATTAATTGATTTTTTGGTTTTTTTGAAAATTCATGATAATTAGAATGCTTAGCCTAAATGTGCAAATAACCCTAAACATACAATATTCTAACTCAGACATATTTCAATATAAATAAAGCAATCAAGACCATCCAAAATCATCCAGAAATATCACACATTGTTCAAATCAAGGGACAATATTTCGCTAATAAAATCGATAAATTGATCTTAAGCCTTAAAGATCAAAATATCAATTTTATTCCCGTATGATTAATTACTTCGTCTAAAGCCTTATAGACGAAATAAAAAAATCCGGCGCGGTTGCGAATCGAGTGATATACCTGAATTTTCATTGATGCATGGGCAATTACTTCAAATAAAGAAAACAGGATATATATAAAAAAAAATGAAATAAAGTAAATCTACCTAATAAAGTAAAGTGAAAACAAAATAAAATCTACCTAATCTTTTTCTTTTTGCTTTTTTTTGTCTTCTTTTTTTCCTTGCTTTTTTCACCCACGGCTTTGGTGGGTTACCATCGGTGAGAAGGAGGGATCTCCGGCGAGGGTTCCGGCGAGGGGTTTGTCGCAGGTCGGCACGGGGTCGCAGCGATGGAGATGGAAGCGTCGCAACAGGGGATGGAGCGGCTCAGCGAGGCGTAGCCTCGGTGTCCGGTGGCGGTGATGCGGGCTTCACGGACGGCGCGGCGAGGACGTCGGGACAGAGTGGGGCGTTGCTCGGAGACACGGCATCTAGTTGTGCTGCACGCGGAGACTGGCGGATCGGCGATGATTGCGGCCGCGGCGGCGCGAGCAGATTTGGGTGAAGGAGGGCGTCAGGCGTCGCGGGCAGGGACCAGCTGGTGACGGCGCAACGGCGAAGTAGATATGAGCAACGTCGTCGAGCTGGTCAGAGCAGATGAAGACGAAGACTTCCCCTTCCTTTCTTCTTTTTTTCTATTTCTTTTTTCTTCCTTTTCTCCTTTGCGTGGGCTGCCCACCTTTCTGTCCTCTCGCGTCCTCCCTTTCTTTTCCCTCTGCGCCTTGTCAGAGAGAGGACAAAGTCCTTTGTTGACCTGTTGACAAAAGAAAAACAAGAGAACTCCCTTTTCTCAAAACGGACGTCCACCCCTCTCACGAAATCTTCCTCTCTTTTTTGTGTTTTTGTGTTTTCTTTTTCAGCCAAGAGAAGCCCCCCCACGGACGGTGCTCTTTCTCTCTCTCGTCTGCTTCCCCTGGCTTTTTGACTTTGTTTTTTTCACCAAAACTCCTTCGGCAGAACCCCCGTGGACGGCAACACTCTCGTCCCTTTTTGCTTTTTCGAAATTCCTCTCAAACTCTCAAAATTTTTGAACGAAAGGAACCCCCCCCTTTGTCCACCGTACGTGACTCCCTTTTATACACCAAAAGAACGTATCTTCTTGGTATATTTCATTGCTAATTTTGTTCGTGTGAAATTCCATTGAATATATCATTTCACCTCGCGCAATATTTTGGAATATTTGATCAAAAAAGTTCCCCTCTCACGCAAAAAATGCATATCCGAATGTATATTTCCCAAATCTATAAAAAAAAAAAAATCTTAACAAGAAATAAAATTTTCCTAAACTACATGCCATGTGATTTTTTATTTTTTTGTTTTTTAGCAAAAATGAGCCCCAAAAATTTGGGTGTCAACACTCATACTTTTTCACATTATCTTTAAATGCGCCTTTTGCATGGAGACAAAGGTTCAAAACTTTTATTAAGAACTTCTACTTTCAAAGGGAAAGATCCATACGTCCCATGAGAAGTAATTGCTGTTATATATATATATATATATATATATATATATATATATATATATATATAATCCCTCATTTTCGGACCCACGTTTTCTCTTTAAAGTAACAGTTATTCCACATGCAGTTTTTACACGCTTCGTACTTCTTCATAACAATCACCCATTTGGTAACTGCCTTGATGGGAGACGGTATATAAAAGAAACAATCATTCATTTCTTAACAGTAATCACAAGATCTAACACACCCTCTCATTCGAAATACACCATCAGTACGCAAAGGGATTGGATTAGTAGAATATGCCCAATATTTCGCTAAATCTCTGTGAATTTCAGATGAACACAATTTCGAAAAATGGCTAGAGGTTTGTTTGGAATTGATCTTGTTCTCCGAATATGATTTTTATGTCTGACATTTGGTATTAAAGCATGTTTAGTGCCTTTGCCTTGTTTTTGTCGAATCTTTTGTGTATTTTTGGGTCTTTTGAAGATGATCAGTAATTCGAAATTTTGAGGCCAAGAGAGAGACTCACTGATTCTGGGCAAATACCAACAACTCACTTCTTGACTTCGGACCGATACAATCGCATCACGATGAGGAAGAATAGTTGCAAGTTATTTTGGCATATGGGTGTTTGCCGAAGGCTAATCGGGCGGCAAGAAATCACGGTGGTTAAGGGTTTGCGTTTTGTGAGATTTTTGTTTGATTCGGGGCCAATTACTTTGTCATTTACACCAAAAGTTGGACTTATGTGGTTGCACCAGTGTGGTCTTCAAAAGCCATCATTTTTTTGGTCTGAGATGGGTTGCTGGAGAAGTAATGGATGGTGGAAGTCGTGGCAGAATGGCGAAAAATGACGAGAGAAGGCCTTCTGTTTGCATGGAGGAAAAAGCGCGTGGGGCCATGTGTGCAAAACCGTTGGCGCGTGTGCGGCACACGCTCGCGCAGTAGTTGCAAGCGCATGTGGGCCACGTGCCTACATGGTTAAGAAGGGCGCATGTTGTGCACGCGCCTACCCCCCCACTTTTTTTCTTTTCTTTTTTGTTTTTGCCGTTATTACAATTCTATCCCTTGGCATTTGTAATTTACGGTTCTATCCTTGTCTGAATTTAATTTACTGTTATGCCCCTTGATGCATTTATTTACTATTTTGTCATTTCATGCATTTTTATGAATATTTTATACATGAAATTAAATGTCCAATGATCCATATATTTAATTACTTAGAGAGTAGCCACGGCATCTTTAATTAATTAAATTATATATTAAGAGCCTTCGAATCATATTTAAAAATGGACATTAATTGTAATTAATTATATTAATAGGAAAAGTACACTATCAGTGTCATAAGTTGCGTACGGTGCTCACTTTAATGCCAAAAGTTTCCGTTGGATCACTTAAATGCCAAATTGGAGAAAAAAACAATCACTTTGGTGCCATTGGCGAGAAATTCCGGCCAAAATGATTAACGTGGCTTTTATATTTTAAAAAAAAAAAAAATTGACAATTCTTAAGACTGTCCACAGTGGATGGCATAAAACGACGCAGTTTTCCTTTCTTCGCAAGAAACAACGTTGTTTTCTCGACGCCGCTGGCCATAGCTCGCTAACCCACCGTCATTCACTCACCCGCCATCACTCGGCCACTACTATAGTTGCGTTGTCGTTCACATTCATTCGCTGGCTATGTCCTCAACTCTCGCTCACTCAGGTTTGTGATGTTTTCTACGTGGGTCAATTTAGTGAAAAATTTAGGGTTTCGACGGGCAAGTTAGGGCATGGAGGGCAAATTGAGGGCTCGGCTCAAGGGGAAAGTGGTTGGGACCGAGTAGAAAATTTGAGGGTTTCTTCTTTCATTCGCTTTCTTTTGTGGGGAATAAATAGAATAATAGGGCGCGAAGGGAAAAATGGGGCTCGACTCAGAGGGAAACAATGGCAAATTTGTTTAATTAATTGGACTACTTCTATGGGGGAAACAGTGGGGGACTAAATGTGATTTAATTGAAAAATGGGTGGTGGGGACCTCACTTTGTTTATTCAATTCGGTTTCTTTTATTTCTGTAAAAGCACCGAATTTGGGAGATTAGTCGCATTTGTTTCTTGACAACAAAACGACAAGGACCTGCATGTAAAGTTGCTAATTCTGTCATGTGGTCCCAACAAGTAATGACACTTTTTTTTTTTTCATTAGGTGCAACATCGACATGGACACGAATCAGGTAGGCATCATTATTTGCTATGGTGGAGAGTTTCTTATTGGCATCGATAATTGTGAATATACTGGTGGAAATGAAGGTTCTATCTATGTCAATATTCGGAAGCCATCATATATTGATTTTCTAAGGGATTTGGTGTATTTTTTATGATGCAAAGTGCAAAAACTACATTATTGTGTTCCTGGGAAGGAAGTGAAGGATGACTTGAGATTTTCTAATGATGATAATGGTATTGAGGATATCATTTGTCATTATCTTTATGATGAAGAAGCTAAGGTATATGTTGAGTATTATAATGATGGTGAGGATGAAGATGATAATGATAATGGTGAGGATGAGGATGGGGATGGGGATGAGTAGACCACCACTGAAAAAGGAGAAGTGAGGGATCCTATTTTAGCGAGTAATTAGGTCAGGGATAAGTTTAGGTTAGATGAAGGGAAAAATGAAAGGGAGAAAAGTCATATTGATAGAGATAAACAACCAGGAAGATGTCTTGAAATCTTGGGTGAAGATTTGGGTGAAGATGTGGCCGATGAAGACTTTATTGGATTATAATGAGAAATTGCTTTATCCAGTGAATCGGAAGATGAATATTTGGCTTCAGTAAATTTCCCAAATGACGAAGATGATGATGAACTCGCACAGTCAAGACAAAAATAAAGGGAATTTTTTAGAAAAAAACTTACAGCTTCAGCAAAGAGGCCCGAGCCAGTAAATAGGGATGGAGCTCCAGTTGAAGGTAATAGAAGTAAAGATGAAGATAGATGCGGCGATGAAATTGCTGGTTCGGATAATGAGTTTGACAATGATAATGAAGAACCTGCTCGTCGAAGAAAAAGTAAGTACCCTTGCTATAATCTGACTGTTGATAAACCTGTTTTGTCTATGGGCATGAGATTTGACGATGCCAAACAGTTCAAAGAAGCTGTTGTGAAGAACTCCATTGATGAACAGAGGAGCGTTCAATTCATTAGAAACATGAAGGAATTTGTGAGAGCTAAGTGCTCACAACCCAATTATTCATGGAAGCTCTATAGCGCTGAGTAAGAAGGGGTCATTCCAGATTAGGTCCTTCTAGGAGGAGCATACTTGTCCAATTATCTTTAAGAATAAAATAGTAACAAGTGTGTGGTTATGAAAGCATTTTTTCAACACTATCAAAGCAATGCCCGAGATCAAGAGTCCTCAATTTCAACAGTTAAGAGAGCTAAGATGAGGGTGATGAAAATATTGATGAGTGGGGTATAAGGAAGAATATGTGCAGGTATGGGACTATGCGAGCGAATGCATGTTTCAAAACTCATCTGGTAGGCTATATGTAGAGGTTGGAGAGGCCACTTCTTAATCTTGGGCATAGATTTGATAGATTTTAATTATGTTTTGATGCATGCAAACAAGACTTCTTATCTGGTTATAGAAGAGTTATAGGATTGGATGAATGCTTTCTAAATGGTTTGTGCAAGAGGGGAGTTGTTGGCTACTGTGGGGAGAGATGCCAATAATCAAATGTTTCCGATAGCTTAGGCGGTGGTGAAGATAGAGAACAAGGATATTTGGTCCTGGTTCCTCAAAAATTTAATGGATGACCTTGAGATAACCGATGGGGGAGTATGGGCATTCATAAGCGACCGACAGAAGGTAATTTCATTGTCAATTAATTCACTCCCTTTTAATATTAATCACTTGCATATTTTTCCTGACTTGTGTTTATTGGTTTGAATTTTTGTAGGGACTTATTCCTACATTGGATGAGTTGATGCCACATACTGAGTATAGAATGTGCGCGAGGCACATATATGCAAACTGGTCAAGGAACTTCAAAAGAGATAGGCTACAGAAGAAGTTCTAGCAGATAGCAAAGAGTACCAACATGGCTAATTTCAGATTAGCCAAACAAGAATTGTTGCAGATGACAAAAGAAAGTTTTGATGCACTCTTCCAGACAGAAGCTAAGCACTGGTGTCGAGCCTTCTTTAGTGAAGAGTTCAAATATGATATCATTGATAACAACCTCAATGAAGCTTTCAATGGCAAAATTTTAGAGGCCAGGTGCAAACCAATCATTAGCATACTTGATGATATTCGAGTTATGGTTATGACTAGACTGCATAGGCAAAGAGATGAGGCTACGAAATGGACTAGAGACTGTGGCCCTAGGATTGTGAAGAGATTGAATGCAAACATTGCTACTAGTAGGTTATTCCATTCAGTTTGGAATGGAGTGAGATTATTCAAAATCCGGATAAGTATGTTGTCAACCTAGATAGAAGAAAGTGTTCATGCCAAGCCTGCCAATTAAATGGAATTCCCTATGCCCATGCAATTTGTGCTATTTAGATGAAACAAGAAAATCCAGATGATTACCTACATGATTGGTACAAAAAAAGCTCACACCTTGCTTCATTCCAATTCATGATGCAACCTATTAGAAGCAACAAATTTTGGGAGCCAACAAATTATGAAAGCCCTCTACCTTTGTTGCTAAAGAAGCAAATAGGAAAGCCAAAAAGGAGACGAAGAATGCAGCGGGAGGAGGCATCAAGGCAGAGGATAAGTAGGATTGGGTCAAAGATGAAATGCTCCTATTGTCGCAAGGAAGGGCACAATAAGAAAGGTTGTGAGTTGAAAAAGCAACATCAACAGCAAAATGTAATGGCTGATTTAGTGCCAGGGACAGGACTTACTAAAAAGCTTCTTGTTGGGCTTAGTGAAGGTAGGACAGATGGCCTTCTTGTAATGCCTACTGAAGGGCAAACAAAAAGCCTTGTTGTAAGGTAAGTATCCTCTTTGCCTCAGTAACTTTACAGTTGATAGAGTTTGATAGTTAACTATATGTACTGGCTTCTCTTGTGCTTTTTCTTTATCATGCACTTGTAATTTGAGAAGTTTTCTCCATTTGTTTCTACCATGAAAATGAATAGATGTCTAATTATTCATTGTAGTTGGTCATAATCCTGATATAGTACATTGTTGTAAAGCCTACTAAAGGGCCAGAAAAAGGCCTAGTTGTAGGCTCAAGTGTAGGGACAAGGACTAGAACAGGTAGGACAGCAACAACAACAACTGAGTCCACTGTTCAGTAAACGAGAAAAAAATATCCTATAAGTTGTACATCGTTGTGTTTGTCTTTTATGGGCTGAAATTTAAATTTGTTATGTGTTTCTCAGGTGAGAAGATGAGCAGCTACACAAGTTGCAGAGGTTGCTCCCCCATTTATTGCTGCTGAAAATGATGCACCACAGCGAACAAGAGAGGCTCTTGGAAAAAGATTAAGGCAATATGGTTATGAGATTTACACAGATGAACGTATTGGAATGACTATTTGAATGTAAGATTTGTAGGCCTCATGCATTTAATTTGTTATACTTCAATTCATTTGATTGACAATATCGCTATGTTCTTGTAGCTTAGGAGAACTTCGGAGGTACTTCTCTCTCAAGGTGGGCCAACTTAAGAATCAAGGGCGCAGCCAAAGAAGAAGACAGCGGGTATAGCTGTAAAACAACCATCCAATAAAACCCAACACCAGTTCCATCTCAACCAACGATTGGGAGCAATAGTGATGATATGAACCAACACATGACACATGCTAGAACAAAAATAGCCACCATCAAAAACAAGGAAAAGGAGCTGACAGAAGGCCCAGTTAAAGAACCTACACATCCAGTTCGAAAAAGTGCTTGGATTATGAATTAATTCAAAGCTCCAAGAGGAAAAGGAGATTGGGGTGTTGTCAATATTGACTGATGGGAATGTGCTGGACATAGTCTCTTTTTATGTGGTGCTGGACATGGTCTCTTTTCATGTTTTCTTTTTTTAGGAGGGTGCCGAGTGTTATATTATTAATGGTAGTTGCTGCTTGCATATTGCCATTGTTTTTTTTTTTTTAAGAGGGTGCTGAACTTTCAATGATTGGGGAGTGAAGTTAGACATATTTTTCTTTTTTGTAAACAATCAATCAATGTTATGGCAATAGTTGTTTTTTGTTATTTTCTCTTGTGTTGGTTTCGACTAGAATGCTAGCAAGTCAGTTATGCTGTATATTTTATTTTTGCTGTTGGTACAATGTTCTTATGGTACAATGTTAATGGCAATACTGTTGCTGGTTGAACTTGTGGATGCTAATGAATTTGTGGGGTTCTGGTTGTATGTGTTAGTGCAAGGATAAGATGCAATTTTAGGTGTTGGTGCATCTTGTTGAATCAATACTTGTATGGGCTGGTGCAAGAAGATGCACTAGCAACCCAACTGGTGTAAGAACAATGTGCAAAGAACAAGGTATAAGTCAAGTGACGTTTGAAACTAACATGTTCCTTTTTAAAAAAACTTGTGCAACACAAGTGATAACTTTGTAATCGCAATTGGCACTTAAATGATCACTTTTATAAAAATTTAGCACTCAAGCGATCACTATTTACATCTTATGGCATCGAAATGGTCAATCGTGAATTTGCCACCATCCCGTAATTTCACCATGGTTTGCAGTTATAGCAAACCAGCAAACAATTACCAAATTTATGCAGCAAATAATTATATGTGAAGCAAAAACTAACCAAAACAAACATTGACATTACACAACTAAATAATAAAACTTTTAAGTACTCACAACTAATACATTCCAAAAGCACATTCCATTTCGCCATGGTTTGCAGTTGCAGCAAACCAATAAACCAACAAACCATTACCAAATAAAAAATACAGCAAACAATTATATTTGAAGCAAAAACTAACCAAAACAAACATTGACAATACACGAGCTAAACAACAAAACTTTTAAGTGCTTACAACTAATGCATTCCAACTCCAACCTTGCATTTCTACCATAGATTACAACAAAATCTTCTGCTTCATACAACAATTGCAACAAACCAAAAACACATTTTACTTATAAATAATCGAATACAAGTACATATTCCACGTCTTCGACTATGGTAGACATACAAACTTCTTCGCATTACTCACTTCACATTTGAATAAGCTACCCAAGAGAATAAAAACACAATCAATGCTCAATAAAAGTTTTTTTTTTTTTTTAATTTTCAGCATTGAAACCTCCCTATTCAAATGGTTGACTAGAGATGTTAAACTCTTCATTTGAGCTTGCATTGAGTCGACATCCTCTAACTCGTCCATTAATGTAGGTAGAGGTTGATTTCAGCCTTCAAATAACTCCAAGATCACCTCTGTCACTCGATCAGAGAATTTCCTATCAACCCATTTGAAATATTTGCACTTCGAGCCTTTTCTATATCTGCCACACCCATGGAATCTTCTCCAGGGATTCAACTAAGTTTAAGATGTTCTTGTCATACTCGATAACCCACAATAACAGTAATACTCACCATCTAATTCGCTTTTTTTTTTTTTTATAGGAATGTGAGCTGCTGCAGAAGCTTCTACCCTTCATTTGCAAGAGCGAGCTGATAACTTTGGGAGAAAATTGAAATATGCACTTGAATTGGTCGAATTAGGGATTTAGGGTTTTCAACTTCCGGTTGTGGTCAAATTTGGGGATTTAGGGTTTTTAATTTGGGGGAAAATATGCTAAACAGCGTCGTTTTGTTGTTTGTATGTTGATTGTACTCTCCGACGATCCACGTCGGCTTCAAAAATTAATAAAAAAATGCCACGTCGAATTTCCGGCCAATCAGATCAACGTTATCACTGAAATGATCGTTTTTCAAAATTTTTGGCACTTAAGTGATCTAACGGAAACTTTTGGCACTAAAGTGAGCGTATAGTGTACTTCTCTCTTATATTAATATAATGAATTTTATCCAACGGAAATTTTCATTATATTGATACGATTAATTAGGATGAAATATCATATTATTTTTCTTAATTTACCCACAAGGATTAAGAAAAGGTATATATAATATGGTAGTTTCTTCATGATGTGATTATGAATCTATTTAAATTAAAAACATATCCAATATGCAGTTTTTATATTATGTGATTCATATTCGTGACATGTTTTACATTGATAAAACATGATTTATGTATATTTTGCCTCATATTTTGTGACATAAGTATGATTGTTTGATATGTAGTTTTGCAACCAGTAAATTTATCTAAATTTAAGTGAGCTATTTCCATTTTGAATGGTGAAAATTATAATACATGGAAGGAGTTAGTTATTCTTCAATTTGAGTGGATGAACATTAACTATGTTATAAGAAAAGACAAATCATATGCTCCTACTAATTCGAGCACTGAATTTGAGATACCTTTTTATGATCAATGGGAGCTGTCCAACCACCTTAGTGTGATATTCATAATGGCTAAAATATCTCTTTGTATCGGTGGTTCGATTGCTCAGCATAGCAATACTAAGGTTTTATTGGAGGCCATTGATGTACAGTTTGAGACTTCTAAAAAGGCACATGTCATGACCCTAATTATTAAGTTTTCATCATTAAAACTTATTAATGTTAGAGGTATGTGTGAGCATATCATGAAGATGAGGGATATTGGAACTCAGCTTAAAAACCTTGATATTGAGATGTCCAAATCTTTTATGAACCCTTTATTGTGTGTTATATTTTGAACACTTTTCCATTACAGTATGCACCTTTCAAGATCTCTTACAATACACATAAAAATAAATTGTCCATTAATGAACTATTGACCATGTGTGTTCAAGAAGAAGAAAGACTAATTATGAGATTGGGAGAAAGTGCTCGTTTGACAATACAATGAAAGAATAAGAGTCATGGCAAGCATAAGGGAAAAGGTAAAATACCTCCCTAAGCTAATTAAGAAAGAATCCAAATGTTTCTTATGTAAAAAGAATGGGCATATAAGGAAGGATTGCGTCAAGTTTAAAGCTTGGCTCAAGAAGAAAGGTAATCCGATCTTTTGTATTTATTAGGAATCTAATATGGCTGACATGAGTCACAACACTTGGTGGATTGATTATGGATCTATAATACACATTTCGAATTCTTTGCAGGATTTCCAAAACCATCATAAACTAGTGGGAAGTGTACAAAGCATCTATTCAAGAAACAAGATGTGTTCGCATATGGAGGCTATTGGGACATGTAAACTAGTTCTCAATAATGACTTTGTTTTGAATTTGAAAAAAAAAAATTATGTTTTTTATTTCTCTAGAAACTTAATTTCAATTTCAAGACTTGTACCTGAGTTACTTTTTTAACTTTCCAAATTCAAACTTATGTTTATCATTTAAATTGAAATTGTTGGGAGTGGTACTTTGTTTGATGGTCTTTTTCAAATTAATTTACAAGACAATGCCTATTATAATGCAATGCATGTTTATGATAATGCTGGTATAAAACCATGTGTTGTGAATGAAGATTCAGCTATATTGTGGCACCGGAGATTGGCACATATCTCCATAGTAGAATTAAGCAATTGGTAAATGATGGAATACTCAGTACTTTAGATTTTATTGATTGTGATACTTATGTGAACTACATAAAGGGAAAGTTGTCCAACAAGATGAAGAAATGTGCCAAGAGGAGTACAAGAATATTAAAAATTATACATACGGATATTTGTAATCCAGACATAGAGTCATGTGGTTAGAAATACTCAATCTCTTTCATAGATGGTTACTCACGTTACATGTATCTCTACTTGCTTCATAATAAGCATGAAGCATTAGATGCCTTTATGGTATTTTAGGCGAAAGTAGATAAACAATACGACAAGTAAATTAAAATCATGAGATTAGATAAAGGTGGAGAATTCTATGGTAGATACACTGAAGATGAACAAGCATCTGCTCCATTAGCAAAGTTTCTTCAAGAGAATGGAATACTTGCCCAATATTGTAATGACCTGGGTCCCATTATATAATATTGTTCGCTTTGGACAGTGAGTCCTCATGACTTTAAAACGTGTTATACATATTAAAGAGACCCAAGCCTTTATAAACTAGTCCCAGGACTCCCCCTAAGCAATGCGGGACTAGAGAGACATGCCTTTAACCTCACGCGTGTACTGCCAAGGTGATCTCAATCAATCCCTTCATACTGCATCAGGTCTGGGTCGTCACATTCTCCCCCCTTAAGGCACAGCGCCCTCGTTGTGGCCCCACATGCGGTCGAGAGTCGGCTTTGATACCATTTGTAATGACCCAAGTCTCATTGTATAATATTGTCCACTCTGGACACTGAGTCCTCACGGCTTTAAAACACGTTATAACCTCACCCGCGTACTGCCAAGGCGATCTCAGTCCATCCCTTCGTACTACCCCAGGTCTAGGCCGTCACAAATATACTATGCCTGGTTCTCCGAACCAAAATGGTGTAGCGGAAAGAAGAAACCGAACTTTATTGGACATGGTGCGGAATATGCTTAACGACTCTAAACTTCCTAAATCCTTATGGACTGAAGTTCTTAAGACGGCAGTGTACATATTGAATAGAGTTTTGACCAAGGTTGTCTCAAAGACACCTTTTGAGTTACTTAAGGGTTGGAAACCGAGTTTGTGACAAGTATGCATTTGGGGATGTTCGTCTGAAGTGAGAATCTACAATCTACAAAAAAAATAAATAAAAAAAATAATAAAAAAATAAAAGTTTGACCCAAGGACCATAAATGAGTATTTCACTGGATATGCCAAAAGATATAATGGATATAGGTTTTATTGTCAATCTCACATCTCTAGGATTATGGAACCAAGAAACATTAAGTTTCTTGAAAATGACTTGATTAGTGGGAGCGATCGATCAAAGAACCTTGTTCCTAAGAAAGATTATTCAGACGCTCAACCTTCCACATCCAGTGTAAGGTTGGTTGTTATTCATAACACCCCTTCAGTTCAACCGGTTATTAAACAACCAATCATTGAAGTTTTACAACCTGCTAATATTGATATAGTATATCCAGTTGTTAAGTAATTATCAGAAACTGTTGAACAACCGGTTGAGCAACACGCTTCTGAAGAGAATGTTGATGCAACATTAAGAAGATCTACTAAAATAAGGAAATTAGCAATTCCTAGTGATTAAATTATGCATTTACAAGAATCTGATTATAATATTGTAGCTGAGAATGATCCTGAAATGTTTTCACAAACCATGGACAGTTGTAAATCCAATTTATGGTACAATGTCATAAAGGAAGAGATGAGTTCTATGGCATCTAACGAAATCTAGGATTTGATTGAGTTGCCTGATGGTACGAAGGCCATTGGTTGTAAATGGATCTTCAAAACTAAGAATGATTCATTAGGCAACATTGAAAGATATAAAGCTAGACTCGTCGCCAAAGAATTTACTCAAAAGAAATGAATTGATTACACGGAGACATTTTCTCTTATATCTAAGAAAGATCCTATTTGTATTGTTTTGGCATTAGTTGCCCATTTTGAATTGGAATTACATCAAATGGATGTGAAAACGAAGTTCTTCAATGAGAAACTAGAGGATGAGGTTTACATAAAACAACCTAAAAGATTTTTCTTTAGTAACGGTGAGCTTTTGGTGTGCAAGCTTAAGAAATCTATATATAGCTTGAAACAAGCATCTTATCAATGGTACTTAATATTTCATGAGCTCATCTCTTCATTCGGTTTTGTAGAGAATGTCATGAATCAGTGTATATACTAGAAGGTCATTGAGAGTAAAATTTATTTCCTTGTGCTATATGTGGATGATATTCTACTTGCAACCAATAATCATGGGATGCTACATGAGGTGAAACAATTTCTCTCTAAAAGTTTTGACATGAAGGATATGGGTGAAGCATCTTATGTCATTGGGATGAAGATCCATAGAAATAGACCTTGAGGAATTTTAGGACTATCTCAAGAAACCTATATTAATAAGGTCCTAAAGAGATTTCGGATGAAAGATTGTTCACAAAGTATAGTGCCTATTGTGAAGGGTGATGGGTTCAATTTGAACAAATGCCCGAAGAACGATCTAAAAATGGAACAAATGAATAGCATTCCATATGCTTCTAATGTCGAAAGCTTGATGTATGCTCAGGTTTGCACTCGATTTGACATCGCTTTTGTTGTGGGAATGCTGGAAAGATATCAGAGTGATCCAAGTATGGACCACTAGAAAGTTACAAAGAAAGTGATGAGATACCTTCAAGGTGCCAAATGAAAGTGCTAGTATTACCAATTTACCACTTAGAGGGGGTGGATTGGTGTAAGAACGAATTTATCCAATAAAAGTAGTAAAAATAATTTTCTTCAATCAAAGTCTAACTAACACCGGACTTCTGATATAAATTCAGACTTAAATAATGTTTTGGAAATTAGTAGAACTTAGAAAAATATCGCAACAAACAAATTAAAGGAGTTAAGAGAAGAAAAAATTGAATAAAAGATTTATAATTGTTCGGCTTAGATCAATTTTACGTCCACTCTCCCACGTTGACAACCTTCTAGCTGAATTTCACTATGAATCAAAAGAGAATTACAATGATTTGAGTACGATCACTCAGTGAAGAGTTTCTTTTTCTCACACTAAGTCACTCTTTTGTATTTTTCTCTCTTGAGTAGAATTGTAAGCACTATTGGTGAAGAACAAGCAATTTGAAAAGTTTCAAACTTTGGAATTTTAATTCTCACACACTATCTCAAATGAACCAAATGACCTCCTTAAGTACTCCTCCATACCTTTCTAATCGTTGGCACTTTCCAGAGAAATTTTTTCCAATCAACCTATTGGACAGAATCAATTAAGGAAATCTTATAGTCGTTTGAAGATTGAGATGAAAATTTGATGATCCTAGTCGCCCATACAATCAAAATCTTGGTTTCCATAAGTAGATGCTTCCCAAAAAGGAACTTATCTTCAAAATTGATTTTACCAATCCGTGATTAATTTCATCAATATATTTAAGAAAGGTAAGTGAGATTCTCCACCAGAAAGCCAAATATGTCTTGATCGTACTGAATCCTTGTTAAAAAAATCATTAACCCTGAGTCTGATTATATTTCCATTCTAGGCTTGGGGTCAATCTGGATCATTGTCAAAATGGGAAAGACTTTTGATGTAAAATAGACTTTGACAACATTTCATGATATAATACAAAAGTCCAATATTCCTCAGAATAAGAATTAGAATAAGAGAAGGAAAGTTTAGTCAACTTCAAAACTTAATAGGAGTTTTCTTAATACCAAAGGCTACATGCTTATGTATAAACGGACTGACAATTTGGAAGTAGTTGGATATTCGGATGCGGACTTCGCGGGTTGCGTTGATTCTGGAAAATCAATATTTGGATACATTTTTATGTTAGTCGGCAGAACCGTGTCATGAAGGAGTGTGAAGTAGATTTTAATTGATATTTCCACTATGAAGGCTGGGTTCATTTCTTGTTTTGAGACTACCTTGCATGGCGTATGGTTGAAGAGTTTCATCTTTGAGCTTAGAATTGTTGATTATATATCTTGGCCACTAAAAATATATTGTCACAATTCCGCTGTAGTTTTTATGGCTAAAAATGCCAAAAGTGGCGTTCGAATTAAGCATATCGACATCAAGTATTTAGTCATAAGGGAATGTGTTAAGGAGAATAAAGTGGTCATAGAACACATTAGCACTGAATTAATGATAACTTATCCTTTAACTAAAGGCATGCCATCAATAAAATATAAGGATCATGTAACTAGTATGGGAATAGGTCCTATCATGTGATTTGTCGTCATATAGATGATTTTTGTAGTATGCAACTCTTATTCGATTGTAATGTTGATTCTCAATTTTGGTGTACTCATTCTGTTATTTATAAGAATAATTTTTATCATTGGTTTTGGAATAAACATAAGATTTATTCATTAAGACGTGTTGTCGCATACATGCTGACATTAAAGAAATAAAATGTATTATGATACATGGAAGATATTACTTTTGTTTCTTTTCTTTAAGCATAAAGTTTTTGGTGGATTTGGTTGGATAATCTGTATTATGAAAATGTTGGGATCAAGTATATATATAATGTGATTCCTCATTTTCAAACCCATGTTTTCTCTTTAACATAGCGATTATTCCACATGTAGTTTTTCCATGCTCTGTAGCTCTTCGTGACAACCGTCCATTTGATAACCACATTGATGGGAGACGGTACATAAAAAGAATGATCGTTCATTTCTTAAGGGTAATCATAAGGTCTAACAGCAAATTCTCTCATTTGGAAGACACCATCAATACACGATGGGATTGGGTTAATAGAGTATGCCTGATATTTTGCTAAATCTCCATGAATTTCATACGAACGCAATTTTGAACAATGGCTAGAGGTTTGTTTAAATTTGATCATGTTTTCTGCATATGATTTTTATGTCTAACAATTGCATGAACAAAGAAATCATCTTGCATGACAGTGGAATATGCCTTAGTAGGAGAAACGTTAAATCTCGATTCCTCTATAGTCAATGAAGGATTTGGTTGCTAGAATTGCATTCTGACTTGCAACAACTACCAAACATCAAATCTGCCAAAAGTTGTAACACATCCTCATTGACAGAACACAAATTTTTGAGGTTATTGTGGTTTCCAAGAGTCATTGAGGTATAGATGCCATACCTCTCAAAGAAATCGAAATTTATGACTAAAAGTGATTCCCTCACAAGAGATGAAATGGACCTCCATGCTTGTTGGAATGACCGGTCCAATGAGGGTAGGGAATGTCGCTAGGTTCAAAGGGCCTAGACAAGAAGTAGCTCTTGGCAAGATTTGAGGATAGTAAAAGGGGTAGGAATGAATTCAATTGTGCATCAAACATAAAGAATGATTTTGAAATAAATAAATAAATAAATATATATATATATATATATATATATATAAACTAGAATTAACTCATAGATGTGCCCTTTGACGTAATAGTAATATTGAGTTTTGGAACTCCAAAGTTAAGTGTGCTCAAGTGGGAGCACTCCCAAGATGGGTAACCTCTTAGGAAGATGCTTACTTGTATGCTAAAAGATAAAACTATGAGACTCGATATGGGATGGTCAAAGTGGATAATACCTCCCCAAGTTAATATAGGGATGTCACATTATGGTGTTAAGGCGAGACCCTTTTCAGTAGCTGTATGGTTCAAAAATAAATCACACAGAGACAAAACCGTGAGGCTTAATATGGTACGGGTTAAAGCAGAAAATATCTCCTTGAGTTAATCTAGAGATGTCATAACATGCTATTAGGGTGGGTCCCCTCCAATAGGTGTATGGTTCGAGGATAAATCACACAAAAGTTGGTTTGAGCCTATAATGACCCAATCATATAAGAGTAAAGAATGGTTGTCACGGCTAGAGGGCCAAGACTGGGGGTGTAAAACAGATTGCCCGAATTGGGAACCATCCGAACAAGATCTAATTGGCCAGTTTTGTCCAATTCTTGGGAATTTCGATCTGATTCTTGGTTCCTAAAAGTGGAACCAATGTCCAAGCGATTTAATTCCCAATTTCAAGAGGAAATCGAACCGAACTGACTATATATATATATATATATATATATATATATATATATATTATTTCTTTAAAAAAAAAGTAACCGACTTTTTTTAAAAAAATTCTTCATATAGCATCAAATAGTGGAAAGAAAAAGTGACTTGTTTCATTGGACCGGACCGGGCCATGAACCGATAACCCCTAGCTTGGACAAGGAGTGGTTCCTAGTAAGCTTCTAGGATGCTGAAAGGGACATGAATGAACCAAACTATGTACAAAACATGAGAAAAGAGATTCTCGAATATATATGTAAAAACAAAAAATAATTAAAGGAGGACCTTTTGATGTACTTGTAATACTTAGCTTTGGAACGCCTAGGATAAATGACTTCTTAGAAAGGTGCCCACTTGTACTTCAAAGGACAAAACCGTGAGGCTTGGAATAGGATAGATTAAAGCAAACAATACCTCAATGAATTGATTTAGGGATGTCACCCTTATAGCAGTAAATTCAGTCTTTTCCCTTCTTTCTTTCATGCCCTACTTGCTCTAGATAGAGCTACACTAATCAACTTTAACTTCCTCTAATCCTGATAGTGCTTTCGTAATACGTTAAGCAGAGATGCGCGATAGCTTTTTGCTCACTCTTGCGACCGTGAAGGTGTGGTGATTGATCAAAAGTAGATAGTTTGTTTATAAAGGAAGCTTGATCAACATATGTTTTTAAAATTCGAACTTCTACAAATGACTGTCCGACTTTCGATCATTAGAGTTTTAAGGCGCTCTTTAGACGGGAAGAGGGTGAAGCCAGAAGCTCGCCTGTGAGTCCTAGGCGAGCATGATTCGCGGCTGGATTCAGAACGGAACTAGTTGGACCTGAAAGTGGGATCTTCGGAACGACAGTCGATTGGATTAAATAGCTTGAAGATGCGCTCATTGTCATCCTTTTTGCCGGCCTCCCCATCGTCATCAACTTCCTATTCATCACAATTTTCCTTTCATGCACGGTGTTCTCTCCACCGCTTGCTTCTTTACTTCCGTTCCCAAAAGTTGATAATGTGGGAGGCGCAGCATTTTCCAAAAAGTAGTGAGTTCAGAGCTGAGAGATAGCCCTTGTGTGGTTGGCAATAACTATTTAGTTATAACCACTGCGGCGCCTCGAAAACACCCAAGACAATGCTGAGTTGAGCCTTTTCCACAAGAAGAGACATTTCTCCAATATCGTTGCAAATCATAAGAAATGAATTGCTGACATGAACGCAATGAAAATGAATTGAGCTTTTCGCATACCAAGGAGGATTAGGGGTGATTGATTCCTAATACGATCTGAAACCCACCTAGGAATCGGGAACCAAAATAGAGGGAATGATTCCCAGGCAGTCCGATGGAACCCGTCGCTTTCTCTATTTATTACAACTGCTCCCACAGTTGTGAGGGACTCCAAGTGCAAGTCGATGTACTTGTGCAGGAACCCTAGGACACCTTCATCTCGCTTTGGCACTTTGCCAACAAGCTGAGGCCCAACGGTAAGAGCTCACTGCAGGAGTCGCTCGACAAATTCTTCTGCAGCGTGAACTTGTGCAGGCCTTGCTGGGACCCTGTGCTGGGGATAGCACAAGGCGAGCTTGGAGAAACCTAGAAGCTCATGACAAGCAAAACCAAAAATGAACTCAAAGAAATGGAAACTTTACCTAAATTGTGAACGACGAAGCTCCAAGAGGACAGAGAGACAAGGTAACAGGGAGCAAATTAAGAGGGACTACTCTTGTGATCTGAGTCAGAGCGAGAGGGATGGGAAAGAGCCGAGAGGCAAAGGCGTGAAGGGCAGAGAGGAAACTGGAAAGAGAAGGAAAGACTAAAGTAAAGAGCATCAGGGTTTCTTTCTTCAAAGATTTTCAGAAATAAAAATAAAAAATAAGAATAATCAGTCTAATCCAGATGGTCCGGATGGACGACTCCACTCCTAGATACACAAACCGGCTGAAAATCACCAGTTCCAATTTATTGGAACGAGAAACCGATGTAATCCCTCCAAGAACCGCCTGGTCCAAATGGGTCATGTTGCTCACTTCTAAGGAGGATGCAACTGATGCAACTATAGAATCGACTGGCCATAAGTCGAAAGGATGCCACTATCGGATCTCATGGCCATTTGCAACAAAGCTAAGCTTAATCCGATTCATGTGCGAAACTTCACCACAACAGCAACCTAAATCCTGAAGGATAAGCTAATCCTCCATCTCCAATTTAGACTCAAACCAATGAAGAGAGACTGACAGCACCATTACAAACCTATGATCGTCTTCCAAATTAAGAACTGTCTTGAAAGTAGCGAGATCTTTTGTGCTACTGACATAAAACTAGACACGCATCCACAAAAGTATTTACAGCCTAGTCTTTAATGTGGTACCTTCATTGAAAACTACGCAGAATTCGGAAACTAAAATAGGAATAACACTAACATGACGTTCAGAGGATGAAAGATGATCACCATGCATCATTTCAGGAAGATATAGACGCCTTTACCAATAAGTCAATACTGTACAAATATCAAAGCATACATGTAACGGATCAGTCACTTTCATGGAGAAAGTCTGAAAAAATGCTTGGCATGACAACAATCACTAAATAGTTTCTTTCTCACACAAGTAAATAAGTCAACATGCAAACAAAAGAGCATAATTCAGCTCTAAAAACAAGATTTTATCCATTTGATTCTGAAGAAGGTAGCTTTCAATATTCCAGACCTAAGCCAAGTTAAGGCCATGAAAAGAACATCATAAACAAGTAATTAATGTCTTCAAATGTTGGGAAAACTAGATTCTATGAAACCACCCCATGAAAAAGAATTCTTTGGCCATACTAGGAGGTCTTAGAACTTCAAGAAACACAAACCTCCAGCATTTTTACCCTTTGCATGGGGTCATGGTCTAGCTTCAAATGGAAGAATGAAAACATTCAAAGATTCATTAATCCTACCAAAATATCAGAATCCTCAAGCCATTTCACGGTATGCATCTGTTTGTCTTCTCAGTCAAATTGAGTAGAGGACTAAGAAATGGTATAGGAAGATCTTTGGTTCCTTCTCATGTGTTCAGACCGGTTGTTTTACAAATGGGGCACAAGTTCTTGTGCATCAGCCACTGTTTAATACAATCTCTGTGAAAATCATGTCCACATTCCAGGGTTCCAAGGTCTTCTCCAGTATTATATTCTTCCTGTTGATCATGTGAAAGAATGTAAGTGATGAATGGGTACAGCATTTTTTTGGAGAAGATACTGTGTGCACACACAACTCATATACTAGCAAACAGCAAAGGTAAGAACAACCTAGGTCATTGGAAACCAACAGATTATTAAAAGTTATACAGAATCAAAAATGAAGGGCCAAAAAACTGATGCCGCAGGATCCCAGGTAACAATATGACCCACTTAAATTAGAAAATTAAGTAATGTTTCTTCAAGCAAGGACAGAATGCAAAAATACAGGATATCTTCAGTTACCTGACAAATACAGCAAGGCTCAACCTCATTATCAGAGTAGACAGGAATGGCATACTTCCGCTGTTTCAGATGAGTTGATATGGTTTCTTCATTCAATCCAGTGCTAACGTTTCCAATGCGCTCTTCGAGAGCCAATAACTCCTGAAAGTAGCAATAGTACATTAGAATACAATCTGTAGTCTAGAGAAAATGAGTACCTGAGAGCAACTCCTTGGCTCACCTCATAGGACATGTTGTCAACATCAAGGCGCATATCCCTATGCCGGTCATGGATATCAGCCATCCCAAAAAATACTGACTGCTCTAGGAGCATATAGTCCTACATCAAGCATAAAAGCAACTTCTATCAGATATATACGCAGTGCTAGCAATCTAGAAGAAACTCCCTATTAACCCATCTTGAAAATTTTATCGAGCTTCAAAGCCTATTTCCGAAATGATGATTTCACTTCTTCGTCATCCAAGATCTAGACTTATGCAAGAACAGTCCTTATGAGACATAATTAAAACCTTAGACAAGATGATAACAGAAGACAATTTCATGTTGGAATCCATCAAGTGTATTTTGTGCTAGCAAACAGAAAATTGCATCTACTTGCATTCTGTATAAGAAACTTGAGAACAGATAAAGAAAAAAGTTCCAAGAAACCACTTATGGTTCATGCAGCTATCTTAGAAATGATGGTCAGTCAACTACATATTCTTCCAATTAAAAAGAGGAAGGGGCTTGGGAAGGAATCCTTGTTGACTGACAGACACTATGAGGAATAATGTGTTTGTTTATATGTTATAAGATAACATTTTCACATCAAAGAAAGCAATAATTAATTTTACCCCAGCTACTGCATAATATGTAGTGTAGATTACATCAACCTCGAGGATCCATCCTTTTTGGCACTGACTAGTGAACTTTCAATGCTCATAGTTTTATGCAAAGGATTGCCAATCTCATTTAGAGAGCGAAATATTACTAGCTGCCTCTTCCCTTATGAGAATTAGAGACTCTATGTAGACACTTTGGGTGCGCATGACAAAATTTCTGGAACAGAAATTGATTTCTCAATTTCTATTTCAAAAATTGAGAAGTTAAAAATTTTAACTTCTGATTTCTTCTTCAAATATATTTCTGGAATAGAAATCTATTTCAGATTTAGAAAAATCAAATTGCGTTACCAAACAGATTTCTATTCAAAACCTGTTCTGGGGAACAAAGAAATAGAGAAATAGAAATTTTATCATGCGCGCCTTGTCTCTCCTATCAGAAGTAGAGACTCTATCTAGACACTTTGTCTAGTCAAGGTTTCGTAAGTAATTGTCAAAGCTCAGCCTCTAAGGCAGGAACAGTATCGAAATTTCAACTCATTGACTCAAAGACTTCAATATAAATACAAAGTTCTATGTCTATATCCCATGCAGCTGTTTATTTCAACAACATTCATCCAAATACCATTAACGATATTCCCTGATTATTCACTTTGCTTGCTTTCCCCCTCACTAGCACAGTGCAATTGTTTAATATGAACCAGTCCATTGTCCTATAAAAAATACACTTTCAAAGTATAACAAATCATACAAGACTAACCTCAATACGCAAGCCCTCACTCCGGCGCATTAAATCCAAGACATTTCGCACCTGTACATGGAAACATGGTAAGCTACAAAGATCAAGGTGCAAAGTGAAGCAAAGTCGTAGGTAAAATAGTTCTTAGGCATCATCTTAAAAAGTTTGGATATAACACTAGCATGTCAAACAATATCCACACTAAAACTAGATGATACTGAAAATGGGTGCGAATACCACAGGTTTTAAGGGATGTATCATCTAAAACTTTACAACAGCTCCAGTTTTCAACAAATAATAGTGAGAACTCAGGATAGAAATGAAAGCTAAACGAACCTCGGATACAAGCCTTCTTCGCCCTTCACTAGCAGCAGCTAAACTTCGCATGGGATGGGGAAAACCCACTGCACCATCTCCTTGTCTCTCTGTCCAATGTGTTGACCTGGAAGGAATCGCCTGACCCTGGAAACCAGATCTAGATGAAAGCAGAATCTCTGGTGAAGAAGCAGGCAGCCCTGAGCCACGTGCAGCATAGCTACTTTGGCCTTCCGGCTCAGAACCCATAGAAGACATCAAAGACCGGCGAACAGATTCAGATACCCTCTGAGGACATAGTGGATGACGATTGTGATGAGGTGCCCAATGACCATGGGATGACTGGCGGCTTGAACTTGGGCCACTTCGAGAACTAGAAGCAATATTTACAGGAATGCCACTGCTTCCACCAGCACTCCTCCTAACAGAAGGATTCAGAACCGAGTTTCCTGATTCACTGGAGGGAATGAACATGGACTGCTCTAAAATGTTCCTCCCATTGCTGCTTGAGCTGGATTCATCATGCGATCCAGCATCTCTATTTCCTGAGAGAACTGCACTAGATGAACCAGAAGCTCGTGAAACAAGAGCTCTATTCCATCGAATTGATGACCCACTGGGTCGCAAAGTTGGAACAGGAAGTACATTAGTCTGGTGTTGCACGTTTGTGTCACTGGCTACAGGTAATGGCCTTAAGTCCAATGAAGGATCAATTGTTAGAAGTCTCGAAGATGGCTGGTTAGATGCAAAACCATGGGTAAAAACACCATTTGCAGTACCGGCAGAATATGAAATGGGCGGAGTGGGCATGTTTTGACCCAAAGCATTTCCCCTCCCCCCAAAGTTTCTCTGCATGTTTTCTGCACTTCCCGCAACGCTTAAATCAGGCAGACTACGAGAACTGGCTCCTCTCAGACCCAATCCACTTCTTGGGTCTGCCTGTTCTGGAACAGAAGATGAAACTGTGGTACCATCAAAATTCCGGCCAATCAGAAGATTGGGCAAAGCATTAGTTTCCACATTTTGCAAATAACTAGAGCTCCCGACATTAGAAGATGGACCAATGTGTCCTTCAAAAGACTTCCTTTTACAAGGTATACGGCGACCATCCAACAGGCTACCGGGTCTCCCATCATTGTCTTCGCCGAAATTTCCAGCACCACTGCTAGAAGCAACCATAAAAGGATCGGAGCTATTACCAGCTGGAAGCCATTGGGCACCCGACCTACTTGGCTTGTACAAATTAGGGCATTCCAAAAGTGGCGAACTCTCACTACCATGGCCAACAAAACCAGCTGGCACATTAAGATTTGGTGGCATTGAACTAGAACTGGAACTATGAATCACTAGAGGGTTCATACTAACATTATCCAATGGACGAACACTACCCAGTTGCTCGAATCTCCGATCTTCCAGTAAAGGACCAGGTCCACCATAGGCACTTACTGAAGCTGGCCATGAATGTTCTGTTTTCCGTTCATTGCTACCAATTTCATGAGGCATGTCACTAGAACTGGGTCCACCTGGACCCCAGTTGGCCAAGTTTGGCAGCTCATGACCAATAGAGGTCAGAAAGGTAATGTTATTATTTGGTGGTGGAATGTAGTCCACCACTCGGCTGTCTGCCTGATTCAGCATATTATTCCAACAGAGCTGCTGATCTACCGCAGCACTACTTGATGAAGATCCATGTTCAAACTCAAAACCTGCAGCCAAGGAACTGCTCGTACCCCTCTGCCCTTGCATCGGGGCTGACATAGTTCAGCACAAATTATGTTGTGAAGGCAGAGTCGTCACACCAACTCGAGGAGGTATCAACCTGGTCCAAACTGCGATAGAATATCTGGAATGACAGGATGGACAAAGATAAATATCAAAGTCAGCATTTCACTTACAAAGAAAGTGAAAATGTTGCATATATGCTTACACTCCCATTAAGCAATAGACTCTTTGATTGCTTAAATATCATCAACTAAGATCTTCCCTCAGTGACTAGGTTGAAATTCTTACTTGTTACTCAATAGGACACACTCAGCAAAAGTTCAAATGGACACATTTTCGTTACATGAAAGAGCAATTAAGAATCTGTCTTATCAGCATTCACATACGTTCTTTTGATCTCATTCTCCTAAAGAGTTTCTGGGGCCAAGAAACTTCATCAACTTTATTTTAACTGAAAATTGAAGCTCAACAACATCCGCCATTCAAGCCTGGACACTACAAAAGATTGTGAATTTGCCCAGCTCCATCAAAGGCCACCTAATTTACAAGGCAGCAGAACTTAGAACTTCTGAGGAATCCTTTATGAGAAAATGATAAAATCTGTGGCATCAATCTAGCAGGTCCAAACCAGACAGCTATGGATACACTGGTTTTTCCTAAGAAAAGAAAATGCCACTTACAGATTACAAGAAACAAATTTTCGACAATCATAAGAATGAAAGGAAGGGAAAGGGCAAGCAAACCTGAGCTCATAGTATAACAACAGACAACTTTATTAAAAAATAAAAATAAAAATAAAAATAAAAATAAAAAAACTGCATCAGAATCCGAACAGGTGATGGAAATTAGCAGAAGCTGAGAAAAATTGCTGCTGCATCGCCTCCTACCTAAAGTTTGAATTTTTTAAATCCTGCACCTAATACCATCAATTTTGTCATGACATTTGAGAAATAATCCAGGAAAAAACGTAACTTTTGCAGTCTTTAAGAAGGGAAAAAATTAACGGAAATAGGAAAACACAAAGAGATCCGCTGGGAAATACAAGAATTTATTTTCCATTAAAAAAAAAAAAATTCAAGGATCTACACAGCCATTTCTCATCAAGTAACAGCTCAGATGAATCGTTTGACAAGTCAAAGCACTTAACAAGCTAGCCAAAGGAAAAAAAAAACTCAAAAGCAATCAAAACTCCAAAGTTCTGAAGCTCAAAACTTCCCACGAGCTCACCTCTGCTTCGTCCAAACAAATCGAACCCATATCTAAGACAAAACTCCTGTTCACGGTCAACCATCAAAACAAAACAAAAATCTACAAAGCACCCGAAAAAAACAACCCAAAAGATTTTGAAACAAAAAAAAAAAAAAAAAAAACGGGAATCCTCAGCTGTAATTTACCGATCATCAATAAATTAAAAAATCTTGGCGAGAAAAGCATAAAGATTGTACCTTTGAGCTGAGAACGGAGCTAAAACATGGATCTAAATCTGGGTCTCGGAAGGCGAAGGGCTCCAATCCCTCTGCGCCTATCCCCTCGGCGTTCTCCTTTGCTTTGCGGAGAAAATAAGGAAGAGAACGAAAGGAAAAAAGGGCAAAAGAATAAGTCGCCGCTTAGCAAATGGGAGATAGGAAGAACGCCTTGGGATGAAGAATATGAGATAGAGAAATGAAATGCTAGAGGAGAGAGAGAGAGAGATTAAAGAGAACAGTAATCTGTAATTTACAAGGCAACCCAAAAAGAGAGAGGGAGAGAGAGAGAGAGAGAGGGTGACAGGAAATAATAGAGAGGTTAGAACAGGGCAGTTTCCAGGGGGGAGAAAATTCAATAAAATACGTATTGAATGACAGAGAGCACCCAACAGAGACAAAATGTGTCCTGTTGGCCGCTTACCAAATGGCTCATGTCCCCGTCTTTCCTTCGAAAATCAAAACGCTCTCGGACTCCCTCCCTCCCTCCCCCCCCCCCTCTCTCTCTCTCTCTCTCTCTCTCTCTACTCTCGAGTATTTTTGTTCCCAACACCTTGTAAGGCATATAATCTGGAGGTAAAATCTGACCCGATCATATGGTTGAAAATGGCTCTCTTCTCTTGGCGAAGGAATTGACAGATCTCGGTGTTGGCCAAAGAAGGATGCACCTTCTCCTCTTGTTTGACCGCTCTGGGAAAACTGTGACTTTTCTTTGGTGCACCACCTATGCAAAGGTCATGCCACCGTGCAATCACTAGCTTCAACGCCCCAAACTAAAGTGCATTTCGCCTAAATTGGGATCATTTCTGCTGAGGCTCAATTGGGATTTAATTAAATAGATGATTGGCCCCTCGGGGATCTTGACTTTACTTGTTTGGAAATTTGGGATTTGTTCATACGTCTTTATAATGCAAGATTGTTATCATATTGCCAACTTGGTTGAAGGGCATGAAATATCTTGTCTGGTTAGGGATGCGACTTTTTACATGAGACGAGGAACATGGCTCAATAAACAAATGAATTAACTAGGAGGAATATAAACCTCATACAGCACGGCCTGGGATTTTGTAATCTAACCAATATTTTATCACTAATACAGAATGATACAAATTATTGCCATAATGTGACACTAATTATCTACTGAGTTGGGAGATGTTAAAGCGAGAGAACCTATTGAAGGAGGTTGAATATTGTATCCCGGAAGAAAGATCGTGATCAAGCATAGTTAGGATATCTTAGATATCTATTCACCACCATGACATCCTATTCCACGATGAGATTTTATCTAAGTTAAACTAAAGATGTATGGTGCATAGAAAAAGACCTTTTGACTTTTTTTGGGGCAGGGGGCGGGGGGTATGTTGGGACGGGCTATGGTTCACATTTAATTAGTCCACCATATGATATTCAATAGCAAAACTCAGCACGCACAAGGTGCAGAAAAATATCTATTCATAGGGATAAATAAAATCAAATATCTTCGTATTTATATCAAATTGTTATTAATAATATGGCGAGTGCCATATTTTCTCTTCATCTTTCTCGGAAGTCTAAAACATAGGGAGACTCATTCCCACAAGCCGCCTGATAGCCAGCGAGCCTCCATGATCTCATGTGTTTTCATGTTGCCCACGCCAAGCACCTTCGGCTCTTTTACCCTCACATGCTTGTCTTTTTGCCCCGTTTTTTAAGGAGCCTTCCCTTGTGACTTCCCGTGATCATCTCATCTAATGAACACCCCCCAAACAAAAAAAGCGGAGGGACCACGTATACCTAAATCTTGAATTGCAAAAGAAATTGAATGAACGTCTACACTTTTTTTATAATAAAATATTAGTAATTTTTCAAGCATGAGACTCATTTGGCTTTTTTAACTACGTAAGATGTTAGTTACTTTTTGAGCATATGACAAGTTCTTATTGAATATGCAAGTCCTAAGTTTACACTTGTTAGATATTTTGTAAAGGAAGCCCGGTAGAATCAGGTTAATAATGGTATTGATATCATTAATTACAATCAATATACTATTAGGAGGAAAGGGAGTAAAGAGAAAAAAAAAATATTTTGGTAATATAGTTAAGAATCCAAGCCTAACGGAAGCGAAAAAGATATTTCGTAGACAGCCCATTGGCTATTATTGACAATTACATAATAGGTAAGTTGATACAATATCATTGCACCTCACATTTCTCAAAATACACTTTGAATTTGATCCCAAGAGTATGCAATAGTAAGGACTTATTGTTACAAAAAACAAGAAATTCGCTCAAAGCTGAAAGCAGCTTCGTCTTCTTCACTTAAGATGTGAGTTCGAACTACTATACTTTCCCGATTTTATTTGAACATTCTTAGGTGGACATATTAGAGGGTCTTCAGTAATTATCCCGTATGTGTTGTATAGGAAAATGCCCCATTCATGAAGATTACCCGAATTTCGAAAAGACCCAAACTTTTCTTTATTGCATAAAACGTTAGGGTTAAATGAACGAACAAATTCTAAGCTGGTTTTAGGTGGGGTGATGTTGGGACCCACGGTTAGATGTCCCAGATTTGCTGCTCCACCTAAAACTCGGTTGCCGTTGCTCTAATCATTTCTTACATTTTCTGAAGACAAATAGAAAATCAAATGTGCAATTGAGTGAAAGACTGAAAAACTCAGTCGCCCTTATGGAGGCAATCAAAAATTTTCCTGTCGGTATATTTATAGGTGGTGATAATGATTTTCTCTCAAAAGGGGTTTTTGCCTTTTGGAAGTGTGAATGCCCAAAAAAAAAAAAGCAAGTATACGTGCAGGTTCTACCCAACTTCTCTTGCTTTTCCTAAATTACAAAAATAAATAAATAAATAAATTAAAAACTTATCTTGCTTTAAAGTGTGCTTGCGCCTTTGCTTGTCGCCGTTCACATCTCATTCGTGGGCCTCTTTGTTCTTACGTCTCGCAAGAGCTTCTGGTCCTATTATCTGTTTGCCCCCTTTTCAATGCCCCCTCCCTCTCAACTTTCAAAGTTGGTTGCTTTGCATTTTTGCTTTTGTCCTCCTACATTTTTTTATGCTCCTCGCATAATCAATGCGAGGCCACGCCAACGCGCCATTATGAGTCACCATATGGAGTTTGCTTATACATCCCCTCTTGCGTAATGCTTTGCTTTGAAAAACCAAGCGTCTATATAATAACATATTGGTGATGGGGGGAATATCAAGATAAGTATGACGAATCCTTCCACCATCGAGAATATTAATAGGTTTATGTATTTTTGCCACTACTTTGGACAAAGTAGTGAAATTGACAACCTCAGACACTAGCCACGAATATTCCAACAAGTGAGCTCATGACCCCATGGTTTCTCCTCTCTTTTCTCCCTTGGTGTGGCTTTCAAACTTGGCTTATTGCATCAAATTCTACATGGTGTGAATGTGGAATTTGTGGCAAGGGGGTACGTAGGATAAGAAACTTTACTAGGATATATGGAGGGTTAGTCTAAACATTATCTAGGATCATGTCTCGAGGGCATTGTGATTGATATGTAATGGCCGTTAACTTACATGACTAGTACATTACTTTTCTTCTAGACGACCATGCTTGAGTTAAGATGGTCGACCATGATCATCCTAAACAGAAGATCCCAATTATATCCAAGGCAACATATGGACTCATAATATAAAGCATACAATTTGAAAAGAATTTTAAGAGAATAGTTGCTTGGTGTTGTAATGTTTAGCTTATTCATCTCTCCAAAATGATGATTAGTGAATAATTGCATTGAAGGAGCTCATTAATGGGATGCCCATTCAATTGATTTAAAAACAATAACGGCACGTTTAGTAACCATTCTGTTTTTTAGAACAATTTTTGTTCAGAAATGAGTTTTTTTTTTAATTCCGTTTCTTGGACAAATTTTTAAGCATTTGAAGTCATTTGGTGGCTACTAGGATTCGCCCCACTGGCCACCCTTCCAACATGGAAGGAGGAAGTGAGAGGTTCAAACCCCCACCTTCTCAGGGAGAGATGGGATGGGGACGCGCAAGTTTCAGGAGTGGGTTTCGACTCCCACGCCCTGCAAGAGGCAGGGCAAAAGTCTGAGAGTGAGTGTAGAATAGGTATAGAGTAGAACCGACCAACCAAAAAAAAAAAAAAAAAAAGTCATTTGGTGACTCTAAAAAATTTATATTCCTAGAACAGAAATGCATATAACACAACTTTCAAATTCTTTTGTAAGTTAGAATTTCTTTTAATTTTTCACATAATTTTATTACATTTTTGTCTTTTTTCTTTTCCTTCTTCTTTTCCTTTAGCTAGTTGTTGGAGCTCAACCGGGCCACCACGAGGCCAACCTCGCCATGGTCGGGTGACACCAACCTCACGGTGGCCCCTCGCCTAGGCTAGGCAAGGACAAGCCTCGTTGGGGGTCAGCTACACTCCGGCAAGGTTGTCAACCCTTGCCTGGCTAATCGCTAGCTATAGCCGAGGTCGGTGACTAGTTAAAGAAGGAAGAAGAAGAAGAAGAAGAAATGAATGAGAAGAGAGAGAGAGAGAGAGAGAGAGAATTTGGGCTTGATTTTGGAAATGTTCCTAAGAACAAAGAGGTAATTTTTTTTTTATACTTTTTGGTTATGTTCCAAATTTATTTTCTGAAACAAAAAAGTTTCCAAACGAATTTCTATTCTTTTTTTTTTTCAAGAAAAAAAAGAATAAAATCGACACCATTTGGCATATTACCAAAAATGCCCTAAATTTCCATGTAATTTTTGTATTGTGATAGGGTTTTGTTGGGAAAACTTTCCTATGAAATTTCAATGATTTCAAAACTATCTTTCGTACAAATATCTAATATGATAAAATTATAGATGATAAATTAGCTTTGCAGATATCAATAATTCCTTTGTATCAACAAAGACAATAAACAAGGCTATGACAATTAATTGAACAAGTACGAATGTGAATGGTATCTCATAGTAATTTAGAAGTACCCAAGTCAAGCTAGCGTTCTTGAGGGTCTTTGGGTACTGATAAATGTGGAAGGATCATTGATCCGATCATTCCATGTCATTTCATTAGTATTGTTACTAAAGATCATCAACCAATAATTTGCACATGCAAATGATGAGTCTCGAATCGTGCCGATGATGAGTTACCCCCGATGATGGTGAGATATGTGTTTGGAGATGCTTATTGATGGTATAGATAAGAGCCATTACAAAGATTGAGTTCTGTAGCTAAAAAACTGGGAAAGATATTAGAAAAGCAGCTGAAATGTTTATGTCTCAATGAAGTGACAAATACAACAGACTCCATTTTTAGAAACCTAGAGGTGTTTGAAGAAACAATTATATGAGCAATCTTGATTTTGGCTTAGATCTCTAGCTACTCTCTCAAATGATTATGTTGAAGACTTCTATGAATAAGGACTAGCGAAGCCTGGAAAAGGTCAAACGCGATATGAACTGTAGTTGTGCTTTGAGCTAAAAATCTTTTCTATTCTTTATCTGATATTTTTGTAAAGGTTTAGCATTGTTATTGTAGATAGTCAAGCGTACAAGATAGCATGATCTATTTTGTAAATGGAACAACAATTGCCAATCATAACTTGCAATACTGATTCTTAGTGGAATCTAGCTATTGGTTGTTAATTGGAGAATGGATGTAGACTTCAGTATAAAATCAAACTATTATAAATCGTTGTGTGATATAGTTTCATTATCCATCATTTCCTCTATTTGCGCTAGTATCACACAAGCTAATCAACATCTCTCATAATCTAGCTTGCTAATTGTTGTCTTATTCCATGAAAGATTTTCAATATCTTCATTCAACATATTCGATCCCATTTTAGGTTGTATTGTTAACTTCAACAGTTTTATCCACCACATAATCCATTAGTGCACATGCTATACGCATTCCAAGGAAGATACTTCTTTTGGTCCCACTGTCTACTCTATAGAGAAGACTAGAATAAATTTTCCTTCAATACTCATTTAATTACAGGTGGAGGTGTCGAAATGGGTTGAAAACCCATTTATTAAACCATAAATGGTGAGTTTGGTCATATATGAGTTAGCTAAGGGCCTATTTGGTAATATTCCTGAAAACAATTGATTCTATTCTTTTGTTCCCGAGGAAAAAAAAAGAACAAAATTTTGTTTAGTTAATTTTTGTTCCCAGGAGCAAAAACTATTTTTTTTATTCTAGGTAATAGATTTTGAACAGAATCAAAAAGTAGAAAAAAATCTTTATTTTTAATTTCTGGGAATAATTCCTAAAATCAAATTTTTTTTTTTTTTTTTTTTACTTTTCTCTTATCTTCTCTTTCCTTTTCTTCTTCTTCATTTTGGCTAGTCGGCGGCCTCAGTCATGGCTAGTGATCAGCCAAATGAGCCAACAACCTTGTCGGAGCACTGCTAGCTTTGGCAATGCCGAGCCACGGCGAAGCTTGTTGACTCAAGCCTTGCCAATGGCTACGCAAGCTCGGCCTCGCTAAATCTAGGCGAGGTTGACCTCATCCAACCAAGGTGAGGCCGAGGCTCACGGTGGCTAGGCGAGCCTCCAACGAGCTCACCAAACCTCACTAGCTAGTTGCTGACCACGATGGTGGCTAGCGACCAACCATAAAGAAGGAGGAAGAAGAAAGAAAAGAAAAAAAAAAAAAAAAAAAAAAGGAAAAACAAGAAAAATATAATAAAATTATTTAAAAATTAAAATAAATAAATAAAAATTAAGAATCCTACCAAACACATTTTTATTCCAAGAATAGAAATTTTGTATAGTTACGAAGCGCCTTCAAAAGCTCAAAAATTGTTTCCAATAACAAAATAAACAAAAATCATTTCGAGCAAAATTGTTCCTTAGAAGATAATGATTACCAAACGCGCCTTAAATATTGTTAAATGAGTTGATATGGGTTTGGGTAATTAAGTCCAATAAAATATGTTTTCTTAATGGGTTTAAAGCTCAACCCACCCACGGTCTCTCTTCACTTGTCTTCAAGTTCAAGCTGGGGGTTTTCGGTGGGGCAATTTATTCTCTAGTTTTATCTTCTACTTATGATCTTCTTCGTTTTCCAAAATTGAAAAATAGTATTTTTTTTTTTTTTTTTTTTTATCTTTCAAGCTATAGATAATCATGAAAATTAGTATATGATATCAGGTGTCAATTTTTTATTGACTTATTGATTTGAAAAGATGTTGGATATTTTATTGTAAAATTTTAATATTTTGCAATATAGAAAAATTCACAAACAAGTCAAAAGTCTTATTGAAACCTTACAAAACTACTAAAATTTTTATCTTTTATATTATACGCATAATTTTTAATATATAATTTTTATATATATATATATATATATACATATCTATGCGTTTTAGTGATGTGAATCAATAGGGTACAATTACTGGCCACTAAATTTATATTGTATATAAAAGTGTCAAAATGGATTAAAATGGTCAATTTATGTCGGACTATTTTTGACCTGACTCTAACTCAGCCATTTGAAGGCCTTGAAATGCATATCCTAGTATAGTGGGGACCCCGCTCGTGCATTTATATATACAAGGGTAGTATTGTCTATTAGACCAAAATGTCATGCTCGGATTCATTTTGGCTAGGAAATAGCTGCTCCCTTTTTTTTCACTAAGCTTATTGGTTAGATAATCAAGGAACATATATATTAGTTGTAATGTACTCAATTGAGTAAGCTATGAATAGTTTTTTTTTTTTTTTTTGGTAATATTTAGAATTTTAGATTTTTTTTTTCATTTAGGTTTAATTAGGTATGTCATTTTAATATTTTTAGCTTGATATTTTCCTCAATATTTCCTCAAGAATATACATATTAATTGCACCTTATTCGCTTAATCGAATAAGCTATACATCAAAATACAAATAGTTTATTCGGCAACAATATATGTTTTAAAGTTGTCTGATTTCATCTTATTTTACTAAGATACCTATAATTTATGCATTCAATGATTAATTTTATGATAACATCTAAACGTATGTGAAATTCATTCATAATGGCAGGTAAATTTAGCAAGATTAAAATTTAAATTACAAATAATTTCATTATAAATCAGATCTCTTATCATATATGAGTTTAGAATTTCAACATAATTACAAGCAAAATATAATTCCTTAAATTTATTATAACACATTACTCCTAAGATAAGATATATTATCCGAGAATGGCTTTGAAGATATTTCCCTTATATATGCCCTTCCAATTTTAAATTTAACGTGAGATAAATATTTAGAGATGACAAATAGGCTCCACATTTTCTTAAATGCCATAGCCACAGGTTATTGTTGAACAAGTGCCCCAAAAGGGGAAAAAAGGAACGCTAGAAGAAAACGCTTTATCGAGAGGAAAGAGATATTTAGCATGAAAAGGAAAGCCGAGCCAGGTTTGTCGCCCCTGGAAGAAGAAATTAAAGTGAGTTTGGAATTATTATTGGGTCAATTTGCTAAAACTTAATTTTATTTTTACAATTTTGGAGAATCCTCATAGAGATTATGGACGAAATTCAAGGGCGAATCAGTCCAATCGAAATATAGAATTTAAAAAAAAAAAAAAAAGTTGTTGAAGACAAGTTTTTGATTGTGAAAGTATCGTTTCTCATATTTCAAGTCCCCTCTATTTCATTACTGCAAGATCATTGGTTCAAGCTATGGAAAGGGTATTACCGACACGGAAAGAAAAAGTCTCAAGGTTAGTGCTGATTGTTAATGTCAATTTGTTCCCTTCATACCACTTTTTATAAGCGTGTTGATCTCTCATAGCAGGATCGTACTGTGGCTTGTGCGGCGAGCTTTCTACGATCTTGATGGCACAATCTTCACGCATGAGCCCTTTTACAATAGCAACTCTCGCAGACCTTGATGTGATAATATAACCAGAGATCATGCCCTCGGCTCGAGAAGTGGAGAGGTTGGTTCACCTCTTAGTGGAATTGGAATACTTATGGCATGGGATTCGGATTCCTTATAGGATCAACCTTCGTGAATTAAGCAATTGCCTAATTAAGTTACGATGAATTTTAAATTTTGCTTCATAAAGTAAAGATGGTCGGTTCTCGATTCTCATCACATGAATCATAAATATGCTTGCAAAAGGTCCTTTAAGGACTGACTATCAAAACCTTATTTTGGAGATGTGCTACAATATAGCTTCTTCTCCACTTTTTTGCATGCCTTACTGGATTTAAAATTTTGTGGTCACATATTGGCTAAGTCCTAAATGACAGCGTGACTAATTAGCGAAGTGCTCTCTTTCTTTCTTCTTCTTCTTCTTTTTTCTCTTTTTTTTTTTTTTTTTTTTTTTTTTTTTTGTGGGTAAAAGGTTCAAGAGCCCAACAAACCACGAAATGCTTTTATGTGAAGAGAGCGTGCAACAAAAATCCACTACCTCGGAAGCAATGTCTAGAAGTTTGGTTAAAGATAATTAAGCTTTTGTTTAAAGATCATTAAGCCTTTTTGACCCGCTTCCATCCCCATTTCCCCATAAAATATGAAAACAGCATTGACCAAGTGCTCACCCGCAGCCACAGTACTTGTTTCATGGGTTTTGCTCCCTTCGAATAAATCAATAATCAATTTGTCCTCCCGGTAGACGTGAATAAATTAATAATCAATTTGTCCTCCCGGTCAACACCACGTCCAAATCACGAGAGAGAGAGAGAGAGAGAGAGAGAGAGAAGCATCCGAGAAGTAAAAAGAATTGAAAGCTCGGTCCCATTTTGTACCAGCTCCCTTGGTCCGCTTCTCAAGCAATAATGTTAAGTGTACAACTCGATTCCCACCCTGCTGGGAGTCCACCGCCACCTTGGCCGGTCCATTTTGGCCAACTCGCAAAACAACTATGCAGGTCCGTCTGAACTATTAAAGCGCTCGGCTGGTGTCGTTACTGGCTGCCGACGACATGGTATGAATGCGAGGGGGATGGATTCCCCATTCGTCTCGTAGAACCTTGAAGTGTTTGATTTATTGAGTCGCAACGCGTCTTGGAAATCATTTGGAATCGGGAGATTTCCAGCACGAGGACCGAAGATTGGTTGTCTGAGTCCCATCATTCTCACGGAAGCTGATCTTGATTAGAGCTACTTGCAAAAATTAAATGCTTAGGCTTAATTAGGGACAAGTACTAAAAAAATCATAATCTTGTTGAAATGATGCCAATTAAATCATAAACCTCTTTCAAATGGACTAGTTTAATTCTAAATATTTTGCATTTGTGCTAATGGAGTCCTACACATTTTGCGTTTATGCCAATGGAGTTTATATAGTTAATTTTAATTGGAAATCACTGACATGAACGTTAACCGTCTTATGTGGTACGACCGATGCTGGCATTGGTAAATTTTACATTTCTTAAATATTTTTTTAATTTTTTTAATTTTTGTATTTTATATTTTATTATTATAAAACTAAAAGGTTTATGATTAAAATAATCCAATTGAAAAATTTAGGATTGAATTTGTATTAATGCAATAAATTTATCACTTTTTTTTTTATATTTTTCTTTGCTTAATGGATTTGTAAGACTTGTAAAGTGTTTTGTGGGTCTTGAGATAGTTGAATCTCTATACTCACATATGTGAACAAAAAAAAAAGGATTGAATATGGACCTTTTCAGTAGGGTAAATCTAATTTCAATCTTACCGGACGCAATATCATGGGCTGGGCCACAGCAATTAATCCTTACTTATGGCAGAAATAGACTTAATAATGAATCATGGTGCTAGTAGTATCCTAAACTAGACTACAATTTGATTGCGGGATAGATTTCACTAGTGATCCCTAAGGCTTTGTCTAAGAGGTAGGAGAGGGGACGAAATATAGCGTGGATCGAGAAACATTTAGAAACATCTTCCCCTCCCTTGCCTAAACTTGTGTGATTTCTCTCATTACACTTGTTTTGGCGGTTGATACATTTTGATTAAAATTAGATCCATTCTTATTGATGTGGCGAAGATGTGGTCACCTATCAATAACACATTGTCCAAAAAATTGGTCGCATATTTGCCAATTCGATATTTCTTCAAAAAATTGGCTAAATTTCAACCAAATTCTATCGATTACAAAGAAATGCAGTTTTAGTGCAATTTTGTCATTTTTGTGAAGGCAGATCAGATGTCAGATAGACTGCATAAACAAAAGGCTTCATTTCTGGGCCTTCTCAGGATTGTCCACACATCATTCTTTGAGCACGTAGAAAGCAAGTCCAATGACCAAAGAAGGCAGGCCAATGGCTCCTTTGACCTCGAGATAGTTTTTAACGCACACTTTGAATTTTTGAGGTCTATGTAAACAAATCAAATGTGGCTTTGAAGATTGGCCGAAATTCAGAACTTTCATTCTCACTTTGCCGCCTGGTGTTGTCTGCCTTCCTTTGAGCAAATCTGATTGCTCTTATTGTAATTCTCTATGGAGGGCTGAATTTTAATAATTTGGGAAGATAGGAAATATGGTGTTGTGAGGGTTCTTTATGTCTGGAGAATTATTTAGTAGAAGCAACACCTTTTCCAAACCGTAGAATTTTGAGGATTACGAAGGATACCAACCAAATTTGGCTATTAAAGTTGAGAAAGCGGAATAGGTCAAGCGGAAAGCCAAACCCTTATAAATCTATCTTGCGCATTTTTAATCTCTTTAAAAATTTTATTATCTAGTTTGATAAAAGTTACTGCCTCGCTTCTGTATTATTATTTTCTTGTTCATACAAAAGCACATATATACATCCTTCATGTAGAAGCTTTAATTTTCCTAAAATAACCAATCCCCCCTCCCGGTTTAAGTAAGCGATTAATAGTAAAAGGAAAAATGTACAAAAAGTTATAAAAACTAATTGAGTCCTAAAACTTTAAAAAATTTAAATATAACCTTAAAAATTTGTCAAACCAGCACAATCGCATCCCTATAATTAAACTTTGGCCAATTTGAATGGTGGAAATAATTGATGTAACCTTTTTTAAAGACATGTGGTGCTAATGTGACCATGCATGAGATTCATTACAAAAAAGCTTCCAAAATTTACAGGAAAAGAAATAAGAGTGAAAAAAAACAAAAGAGATGTGAGAGAGAGATAGCAAGTTGGATTTTTTTTTTTTTTTTTGGGGTATGACCTATGAAGCACCGACACTCTCCAAGAGTTTTCGTGTCGTATCAGACACTTCGACACATGTCCGACACTCTCTGACACTCGGTCAACACATGTCGGAAAATTCGACACTTGGTCAACTTTCTCGACACTCTCCAACACTTGAGTCGGAATTCTGATATATGAGTTTCCAACACGTGATTATGATATTGAGGTCTGTGTGTGTGTGTGCGTGTGTGTGTGTGAAAATAAAACACAATAATAAAAATAATAAATGGATAAAGAAGAAAAACCTAGTATTCTCTTCCCTTCTAACTCTCACTTCCTATAATATACAATTCACTTCTTAAGTTTTTTTCTCCTCTTCCAACATATATAACATGCGAGTCTAGAATATGCTTGTTTTTTCTCCAAGTTTTATGAATTATTAAAATAAAGTTGAATTTGTCAAACTGAAACAATGAATAATATTAATAAATGGCAGATTAATGTTTTTAGTGTATATTCATTCTAGGCTTATTTATTTATTTATTTATTTATTTATTTATGAATTTGATTCAAATTTATTTGATTGAAATAATCATGAAAATGATAATTTATTATGCATAGATAAAAATATATATTTAATATACAACGTGTCCCAATGTATCAGAATTCTCTATTTTTTTTAGAAACGACGTGTCAGCGTGTTGTGTCGTGTCGTGTCGTGTCGCGTGTCGCGTGTCGCGTGTTAGTATCGGTGCTACTTAGAGTATGACGCCCCCACAACACGTCACCTCTAGCGCAGTTAACATATTCTATCACTTGTTATGCATGTGGAAGCATAAATGGATAAAGAACATCCTAGGACAACCAACAGTCAAAGGAACACATGTGCAAATATAAACCCGACTGACGTATTTTCGTTTCTTTATTTATTTTCTTTAACTAACATGGTCGGTATACTGAGGATTCCAAAAACACTCATCAAGAACTACATCAAACATCACCCATGGTACCATCCTAACCTTGAGACATCTTGTACATGTCTAGTCACCTATCCACCGATGCTAGTACACCCAAAAGCTGTTTCTTAGATCCAAAAATGCTGCTTCACCTCCCTAGCCATGCTTCACTCGACCATACTGCTACCATCATTGTTCCCATCATCACTTGGGTGTGAGATCGACCCTAGGAGTTGTTCGCCCACTCCTGCGAAGACTGCAAGGAAGCCCAGGAGTACAGGGCTCACCAGGACTATAAAATCCTCAATTTCGACCACTACTTTGGCCCCGACTAGTAGGCCAAAGCCCGGTATGTCAAAGGCAAGACTTGGCCATGAGTCGGCCCAAAGGCCAATCATGAGACAATTGACTGTTTAGAGATCAGTAACCCAAGGTCCAGTTATAGAGTATTTGACCATGGAAAGGTTATTCGATCATAAGGATTGATCGTGGGACAATCACGTACCATCATGAATCAGCGGATAGTCATGGCTTGATTCCACCTAATCAATGCAACGGTTGCGGGTGATTCCACCCGACCATTGTACTGGTTGTGGCCGACCACGAATTGATCCAATGCGACCATGAGTTGAGATGGATCATTCAATCCCACATGATTACATCACAATCAATAATTGATCATGGATTGAATAAACTCAACGTAGTTCAATTTCGGACTGACTAGGAAATCTAGTGTAGAAACTTGGACTAGTCACAGGATCGGCTACAAGACTAGTCAATTGGCCTAAGGATTGACCATAGGATTGGCCAAGTAGAATTGACCCTCGGGCTAGTCCACAAACTAGTCATAGGACTAACCAATTGGGCTAGGACCTAGCCAGCAAACCCAGCTGTGACCCATTTTCTTGATAAAGGGAATTTCGAACTCGATTTGTTCAACCAAGCTGAGTTACGTCTGGCTTTGTTTGGGCATGGCTTAGGCATGAACCTCGAGCTAAATAAGGTAATTGATCGTGGTTGGACTCGATTGACTCTCGCCCAAAGAGATGGCCTTCCAACTTGATAATTCCCATGGTGTATTTAATGTTCTTGGAAGGTCGCCTACTAATGCATGATGACTAAGTAAGACACTTGGCACCATTAGTCTTACTCTTGAAATGTAATCATGAAATTTTGGATAGTTACATATTAAGAGAGGGTGAGTCATAAGCTCATTAATGGTAGAGAGTGACTCATGGCCTAGAAGAATGATGACAAGGGATCTTGAAGGTCAAGTAGGATGCCATCCCTTCTCTTTAGGGTTGCCACTTAAGGTTTCATAGGTTTTGACTCTACAGTTTTACGAAATCCCAAGACCTTTGTTGTTTTCTAATTTTACAATGCTCTTTGTACTTCGAATTTGGAGAAACTTCCTCATGAAAATTGTTCTAAACATCTTGATCTAAAACACAATTAAATTTTATATTTTTATGAGGCGAAATGGTAGGGACAAAGGCTCAATCATTCACCATTTGGAACCTATCCCGTGTAGTGAAAACGATGACCAAATTGCCTTTTTCTTAAAAATTTAACCATGCTTCCTTCATGAAAGTTTTAAAGAACATCCATGTCTATAACATATATAAATTCAAAAAGTTTTGTGAAGATTTGGATTTTAAAATGAGTCTCTCTCTCTGACCATTGAATTTGCTCGATGAACGAATTTTTTGCTTGTGTTCAATGATTTACTGCTCTTTCCACATGACGAATTTAGGTTGGATTCCTTCATATTTTTTTTTTCTAAGGTCTTCTCTACAATATATTAAAATTTTATAATTTTTCAAACCCGTTTGATAAAGTAATGATACTGCTTTCGAAAGTTGCTCAAAACTGTTTTTACCTTAGAATAGGAGAACCACACACCCAACTTGAAGGACAAGGGGGCTACACGTCCAACTTGAGGAGTAAGCCAATCTAGAGTCTTTTTGATTTAGGATAAGGATGCATTAAATGTCTTTGAACTCTAGTTCTTCAATACCAAGATGAGGTGTCCCTTAAAGGAATATATCATAATGCCTCCCAACCCAAAAATTTGGGGAGCAAGTTTGTAGTATGAACATATCTAACCTAATGATTACTCAAAATCCAAACATTAAATGAGAGAAGCTTAGTCATTTTCTTAGGTGTCCCCATGATAATTACATGTAACTATTCCATTATGACTCTACCCCTTAGATGGACCAATGGAAAGATGAGCAAGTGTCGCCCCTAGGAACTAGACTTGCCACCCATCTCTTTAGCTTGCCACCTTTTCAATCTAGATTGTCCACCTACATGAAGATGATTGATCTATTTGGAAAGATCATCATGAGAGGTTTGCCTATAAATAAAAGCATTCCCTCCCCTCATTTTCACACCACCCCCTCTTCTTTCTTCACTCTCTCAACCTCACCCTCACCGTCGCCCTCTCTCTCTTTCTCGTGACCGCGCCCCTCTTGCTCATTTGCTCGCCTACACATTGCTCGGTCACCTAGGCCATTCCTTGAAGTGTAGTAAGTAGAACTTGCTAATATTTGGCCAGGACATTGTGTTACGCTTTTTTGAGCATGTGACGAGTCCATGACTAAAGTTGATTGACTTCTTGTTTGAAGTTTGATTGTATTTGCTTGAATCAGTTTAGACCTTGTTCCTTGATTGAGTTCAATCCTTGTTTGATGAACTTTGGCTCGTGCTTTGGCTTGAGTTGCTTGGAAGAAGCTTGGTTTGTGTGTTTATTTGATGCGTTTGGTTTTTGCTTTGATATAAACCTACTTTAAAAGCGTTTTGTGAAAGCTTGCTATTTCCTCACAAAATTATTTCAAACCATTTTCATAAGTATATATTTTAGTTCACGCCCCGAGCTCCAAAAAAAGGGCTTTGGTGGCCTTGACATACGTGAGATCACAATGGATCAATCCTCTCTTAGTCTTGGTGCGATATCAAGTTGTATTGTTCCTAAACCAATTTTGGTACTAGGTCGGTGAACATGTCGTGATGGGCTAGCCCTTTCATGGTCTCGGTGCAATATTGAGGTGTATCATTCCCAAGCCAAGTCTAGTATTAAGTCGGTGAACATGTCACGATGGGCCGGTCCTATCATGGTCTCAGTGTGCTATCGAGGTATGTCGTCCCTCAGCCAAGTTGGGTACTAGATCGGTGCTCAAACATGTCGAATCAAGTCGCAATCCTTGATTCGTGCTTGGCATGCTTAACGTCTTGGTTTTGGTAAGTCATTTCACACACTTATGCATGGCATGCCTTTGGGCTCTTGAACTAAAAGTGAAGATAAGAATCGGATTGTGATTCTTGATGCATGGTCACAAAATAGACTAATTTCTAGCCATTGACCGATGGATTTCAGCGACATTACCCAACGAACTCATCATTGGAGGACTACCGTCACCCTTGGATTAGGGACGTTGCCTTATTAAGTTCGGATGCCCGACAGATGCATAATCAAAGGATCGCTGTCACTTGTGGATTAAGGGACGTTGTTCGATTAAGTTCGGATGCCCGTTGGATTCCAGAAGAGTCGATACATTTTGACTTAATAAATAAATCTCGTGCGCATGAGTTCCTCACATTATGAAATGAATTTTTGGTTATGCTTGCATATGAGTAAGGTGTGAGTTCCTTGTATTATGGAATGGATCTTGTTTATACTTGTACAATATTGAGTGAGGCATGAGTTCCTCATGTTATGGGTGGATATTGGTTTATGCTTGCATACTATTGATTGATAATTCCTCATGTTTCATCCAAGATAAAACTTTTGTTTTGCTATTGATCTATCATCGACTAATGTTTTGGATGAGTTATATGCTTGTTAATAGGCGAGGCATCCTCCTACTAAGAAATTAGTGAGTTTTACTTTTTGAGTCCATGACTCACCCCATTGTTTTTCAGAATTGTAGGTAAGAAGGAGTTGCAGTCTCGATAAGTGAGCTAAGATTTACCTCGGCCTTTTTGAGCACAGAGCATGTGCTGGTTGTAAATATAACGGCCCATAGCAAAAGGGGCTTGTAAATGTAACTGATGTAATTGTATGTTTTTAAATGGTTGTTTTCCTAGTTCCTTGTTGTTGTCCGAGTGTTGTATGTATGTTTCTGCATGTGCTTAATGAACAGATAAAAAAAAACAGGACGACAACGCACCTAGGACTTTGCGAAAATAACCGCCGTCACTTGTGACCCTGGGGATGGAGTTGGGCTCGTGACAAGGACCCCTTTATGTATGGATAGAATGGCAATACATCGAATGAAGGAAATATCCAGAAAATCTGGATCCATAAAGTCGGAAAAGTGCCAAGTAAGATCTACAGGTACTCCATAATAAATGGAAGTAGAAGCGGGGAGGATCGACATAATTTCTATTGATCTGAAAGGTAAAATCAACAACTCGTGAGCCTATACCCAGCAAGCAGATTGTCCATCGGTCTATACTACATAAATCGATCATCATACTGATAAAGAAAGCCTCAATATAAAGTATAGCAGTCATCAACCTTTACAAAAGAACAAAACATATCAATAAAAACATTAACTTAATTTAAATGTACAAAGGTTATATTCAATGGGAATTTCCTGCTATCATCATCATTTAGGGAACTTCGTTAACCCCCGAACATGTCGCACCCATTTGGCATCACGAGGAAATCTAGGGAAACTGTTACACCCCCTAGGCATCTAGAGGAACCTAGTTATTCCTCCAGGCATCCCTACTACAACCTAGGGCATCGTCGTTCTAAGACCTGATGGCATTCTCAATTACACATCCACATCATGATACAACAATTCCATAATTCATTTTAAAAATATGTTGACATTACTATTACTCAAGAACTCAAACATGAACCTAATGAACTATAAGAGGAATTTCTGACCCTAGACCTTAAACTGGCCTTAGAAGGTGTCTGGCACACCTTTAGAAACAGTAGCTGTAATCTAGGTAAATGGGTTTCAGAAGTTATGAAACTTTGATATAAGGTAGAAAGATCTAGAGGGACATTTTTCATTAAGGTCTTAACGTTTGATTCAGTTCATATAGTTCTCAATAAATTTTGAAAACTGGGCTCAAAACACTAAGAATTTCCAGAACGTGATAGAGTAGGAAAAAAATATTTCACAAACCAAATGAGATCAAAAAATCATGAAAATTTTATATGTGATAGTATAGAATGTACACTACAACTTTTATTGAGGATGCGTGATAGAATTCTTGACTGAAAAATCTGTGGAAAATGGAAAGCAGGAAGGGGTTGGTTCAGTGACCCCGAAAATAGATTTCAAACCCTGTAACTTTTCAAATATATTTTTGTCGTATGAAGTCCAAAAAATCTAAAATTAAAATATGTTGTAGAATAACCACTAAGGGACGACTGTCATGAGAATGCCCCATGAAATTTGCATCACACAACTTAGTACAAAATTAGGAAGAGTTGAGGGTCGGGCTAAACTGAACTTGACCTAAGTCCACCACTAGTTTGGTTCAGATTTTCCACAATCCCAGATCTCATATGTGCCAGATATCGAGCGGCCATGCTGATATAGTCTAACCATAAACTCAACTACTTTCCACTCGATAATTTAGTTAGGTAATGCGATCGAAACTTTCGATTGAACAAGGATTCAAACAAAGCCTATGGAATTTCTAGGAAACCATCATCGTCCAACAACAATCGACTAATATATATGATAAAACAAATGATATTTACTTGCCTCCGGTCCTCATGAACGGCAGTCACAACTTGGCAGGACGAAGGTGAAGTCGACGACAGCAGCGCAAGTAGCTGTGACGGAAAGGGAGGAGTTGCTGTGGTCGTGAGCTGAGGAGATGGGTTGTCCTTCGCTAGCTTCTGGCTCGTTGACTGCAATGGAGATGAAGATAAGAACCGAAGACGGGCATGCTTCGCTGGTTTCTCTCGGGGGTGTAGCCAAGTGAGGTGAGGAGTGGTGAGTTCTTGGGCGGTGAGCAAAAGACAAATGGCCTCCCTCTCTCTCTGTCCCACTGTTCGCTCTCTCTCTCTCTCTCTCTCTCTCTCTCTCTACCGTCCAGCATTCCTCATCTTGGGCGGTCTTCTTTGTTGACTCAGCATCACTTGATGCGTTGTCGCTAACTTGGAGAAGCAGATGGGAGGGCGCGAGCTGCTGCCGTTTGGCTGACTTAGCGAGAGGGGGGGAACGGGCAACGGTTTGAGGGGAACGAGCACATGGTGAGAACATTCGGCAGGGGGGGAGGAGAATGAAGGGGTGGTCTTCTCTTATTCCGCTCGTGGTCTTCGTGCCACCGAGGAAATTCGGTGAATTTGCTAGCTGTTCGTGTAGGCCGTCGAACGACCCCCGCGGTTGTTGAAGGTAATGTTGACTGAAGGGCAATTAGACAATGTGCGATTAGAATCGGACGTTAGAGTTGTTGAGGATTGTTTACACTTGATTTTTAGTTAACATATCATTAAAAAGTAAAAAAATCGAGATGTAAGTTTCTGATCGTGACAGAACTCTATTTTTTGACCAAAAAGTATTGTTTTTCATTTCTTTCTTTTACATTGTCGTTTTAAAGCAATTTTAAACTCATTTTCAAGAAAAACCCATAAAGTCAAATGGTGGACTTTCGGGTTGACTTTTTGGTCAAACATTTAACCAAAAGTCAACCCCGAGTCAAAAATTGACTTTTTACTCAAAAAAATCTATTAAATGTTGTAAAATATTGCGTTGCGAATATATAATAGAGAAGAGATTGAGAAGAGAAAGCAAATGAACACCAGAAATAATAGGGAAAAGTAAGATGAGAGAGCTTTATTTCTAGTATCTCACTATCGTGTTTCTGTGTGATTGTTGTGTCTTTATATATCAAAACTAAGAGAACAAGAATGTATTTATCATTAATATCAATATATCGAATGATACATGTACGGGATAAGGGAGACGAACGTTTCATTGTATAAGGAGATGTACTTAGAACATTTGATACAAATGTACCATAATAAGTACATTGGATAAGATGAATATAATGAATATTGATTCATGTATTTCATTCGTTCATGTATTTCATAACACTAAACTTAATTTCACTTTTTGAAAATTCAAAGATTTGATAAAAAAAAATCAACATTTAAAAAAAAAAGTCAACTAAATGGTTGACTTTTTGTCAAACTTTTGACCCAAAAAAAAATAACTAAATAAATACACAAATACATTTTTTTTAATGCCAATTTTGACTTTTGTTTCAAAAATTTCACAAAATTTGATTAAGAACCTTGATTTTTGAAATTTTCAGTTTTAGGTTCTAAATCGACCAAAAATAAATTACTTTTATTATAGTCATAATTAGGTGTAGTTCCTTCTTTGATATTTGATTTGATGACTATTTAAAATCTGTTTGAGCATTCAATTTCATGATTTATCGAGTCAAAATACGAATTATAGTTTTGAGCCATAATTAGGGGACCAAAATCGATTATTCATAACTTGCGAACGGACGATTGTTTCTCACTCATTTTTGTAATATGAGTCCAAATTCGATATCAATTTTGTGAATTTCACACAAGAACTCATCAATTTGAAGAATTTTATCCTCCCAAGTATTAGAAAGTCAAGCAATTAAGCTTCAATTGACAAAATTCGAATTGACCAATTCATGACTATGGTTTAATTTCATAAATCTAGGTCCAATTTTAATATTAGGCTTAGATCTATTTTTGACCTAAACTCGAGCACTTCAATTCAAAGTCAATTTGAATGTGGTAAGTGATCTTACCTATGGGCAGCTCATTAGATAGGGCAATTGTGACACTAATTAAGTTTAATTTTAGTTAATTTGCAATTTTGCCCATTAAATTGCAAAATTTACCATTTTAGACCTTTAGGCCCAATTCAAAGCACTCATGGTTTTGACTCTTTTTTTCCATGATAATCATTCAATTAGGTCAATAAAAGACCCCTAGATCACGTTCATAAGGTTTGATTAGCTTAATTATATCTTAATTGATCAATTTCTTCATAAAAATGATAAAATTCCTTTTCAATTTTATCCTTTAGGGGTCAAATTGCATAAAATTTTGACCCACAGGGGTCTTAAGTGGACAAAATAGTAGGAACCGAACCAAACTGGTCAAGAACCGATCAAAATCTGGACGAACTAGACCGAATCGATCCGGCCGGTTTGACCGGCCGTCAACGGGACTGGCCAGTTTAGGCCCTTCCCGACCGATTCTTGGCCTCCAGCCACTGGTTTTGGAACCCTCTCACTCCCAATTTCACTCTACATCTTCAATTTTCTAAAATTTTACAAATTGGTCCTCGAATTTCGTCAAATTGCAAATCAACCCCTAATTAGACATTTTGATGCAATTCCCGATTTTGGCTTGGTTTTTTGCAAATCAAACCCACTAGATTAATTACCTGACACCTCAAGATCATAAGGGAGCCTTTGAAATGAATTTTTGACCTTTGGATCGAGATTTCGACCGTCGGGTCAAACCAACGGCCAAAATCGCTTAATGTGGGAGTATATAAATGAAATATCTTCTATATTCAGCTGAAGGGGCTTCATTTGCATGAAATTTTCTCTTTCTTCAAGCCTCTCTCTCTCTCTCTCTCTCTCTCTCTCTCTCTCTCTTTTCTCCCTCCAAAATCCTACCTAGACAGAGCACTCTCTCCCTCTCTCTAAGTTTCGGTTCACCTTTTGGACCGGTCTTATTATAGGCTCGAACCAACGGTTGCCGAAACTCCCAAGCCTTCAAGTTGTTGATGATCTGCAGTACCAGGGGCCTTAGATGTTGCATGGATAGAGGAGACCGGATTGGTGGCCAAATCTTCACCGGCGGCCCGATCTTCATCGGCGATTCAAGGCCAGTCCGTTTTTGGATCAATTCTTCCTTTTTTTCCTTGAGCCAGTCATTTGATTGATCCTGATCTGAGCCATAGTGACCTGATCTACATTCTTGGAGTCTTAATCATAATTCGGTGGCTTGATCTGATCGATCGCAATAGAAATCGACGAAAATCACGACAAAGGTAACGATTCAAAACTCAAACCCGATAAAGCAAGATCGAGTTAGTCGATTGAGGTTAGGATTTAAGATTATGAGCTTTTACATGCTTAAGATCGATGAGTACGAATGCTACAATATTTGTTGATGATTTGAATAATGATTGTGATTTTAAACCTAATCTATGATTTTCATAGGCTTGTACATAGGTTACTGTATTGGCCAAAACAAGGTCCGAAACGACCTCGTTTCAGCTTGAGTCCTCTTAAGATTAGATAATAGACATCCCAAGCTCCGAAACAATAGGTTGCATGCCCTAATCAAGCATTGTTTGACCCTTGAAAAACACCTCCGAATGTTAACGATTCTACAGTAGTTTAGGTTTTGTTTTCGATTTTGATCCTGTTTCACCTTTTGACTTTGTTATTTTTCTGTCGATTTTCATGATCATTTTTTGATAAACTTTTCTTCATAAGTTTTGTTCCAAATCATCTCGTGCATCTTCTGTAAGTTTTTCATGATTTTTGGATGTGTTCAACTAGGTTAGATGTAGTCAGATCTAAGCCTAGGTCAATTTGTTCCATATCAATCTCTGATTTTTCTATTTTTGTGCTTATTTTTATGTTGAGTTCTGGAACAACTTTACTTCATGAAAGTTTTTCTTACATGTGTTTTGCATGTCCTGTGATTTTTTTTTTTTTAAATTTAGACATGCTTAGCTAAGTCAAAATTACTTAGATTTGAACATAGGTTAGTCTGTCCTACATCAATCTGAGATTTGTTTCGATGAAATTGAGTCCATAAATGCACCTATTTGGTCTCCAATCCTTCATGAGAGTTGAAATAAATTATATATATGTTCAATTAATGCATGCTTTACAAGGTTTTTATATTGGCAAAGTGAATCAATTGCATGCAATAGAGTAAAAGGTATTGTAGCAATATGTGCTGGACATATAGTTTGTATGCTTTGCCATTTTTGCCACGACTCATGTGATCTTGATTGAGTTTTGATCTCTTAATGAGAAATCTTCATCATCATATGCTCTATATGTGAGATTTTTGGTAGGATTTATGCATGTCTTGACGATGGTTGAAATCATGCTTGTTCTGTAAACTTAATATTGAAATGAAACATTGTCATATGTGCACATTTCCATACTTGTTTGAGTCATCTAAGGATCAATTTTACGATCATGCCTTCTTAATGATTGACCCGCATGTTACAAGATTTGCATACATGTTTAGGTCATGTCATTTGAGTTTCATCTTACACATCAAATTCTCTCACAAAAAGTGTTCATCACACTTTGAATTCCCAAGCATATCATTAGGAATCATGAATTATCTCATAATGTCATTTAAATTGTATGACATTTTACATGCCAACTTAGGATTATATGACTATCCAAACTTTCCATCGCATCCAATCCTAAGTCCCGTGTGATTTCTTCATGCCATTTGGGTATCTTCGAGTGATTTTAAAGTTTTTTAATGAATGTTTATGTTCTATTTTCTTAATTATTGATGCGCATACTTTTAAAGATCTCGATCTTAACATACCAAATTGGCCTAGTTTGGACTCAAGCTCTTCTAGGAGGACGTAAGGCACACTTAAAAGTTTTTAATGGCACTGATTTCATGCCAATCGCTTATCGTTTGGACCAATTTTCCATTTTTTTCAAAGTCAGACTACAATTTGGATAAGGGATCAAATTCGAACCCGTATTCTAACTCTTGTTTAGACAGACCTTTGATATTTTTGTTCCATTTTTTTTTATATACAATCTGAACTTGGCCTTTGAATGAAACTTGCTTGTCATCATGTTGGCTATGTTTTGTGTAAATTTTATAATTTTTAGACATGTTTTGATAAGAGAAATCCTCGTGCCATTAGCTGAATGTCCTGTTATTTTGGCAAATTTTTGTTGTGTTGTTGCTAGTTGTTTAATTTTTGTAAAATCATGTGTACATTGTTTGAGAAAACTTTCCTCACGAAAGTTATTCATCATCATGTCATCATACAATGCCAAATTGTCATTAGGTATTGCCCAATTTCGTTGTCCTTACATGCTTGTGAAATTTTCTGATATAAACACGATTGTGATTGTTTAGTTATACCTTTTAAGTTAGTTTGTGCATGAAATTAGGCCATGTCATCTCCATGAAAATTGGTCTAAATGTTTTGATCTTTGTTATTAAGCAATCGGCCTTTTTCAAATTACATCTTTCAAAAAATGCTTTGGTACATGTGATGTTTCCCTAAAAATAATGATTTCTAAAAAAGCTTTTCTCCAAAACTCGATTTGGCTTAAGAAAAAATCGTGATTTGGACCATATTGAAAATGTCTGTGATGCTTGTGAGTACATTTATGCGAGCCCTGGGCTAGCCTTGGCAATTGAATGTGTTCCATAACAAGGGATCAAGTGTGGATATCAGATTTAAAGGTACCTTTACTATGATAGCCATCTCGACAGTACGCCTTGCCTATAAGGATGGCATCAGTTCATTCTCTAGGTTACTCCCATATCGAGTATGCTAAACCATGGTGAGTTTCAATGAAACTCAAACCCCACGCGACGGGTTTATTTATACGGTCTAGTTGTTTATGACAACCTAAAAATAAGACTGGAGACAATTATGTTAGTTAACACCACTCTAACTATCCACGTATATGTCAATGTTTGTTAATTTTATTTTGAACATGTCAAACTCCAGACAATTACATTCGTCAAAAATTATTTTCCATGCCTCATAAAATTTACAATCCACCTAAGATTTCCACATGTCCATGCGATTTCTAAGCTAAATAATACTCAGTTTTATAGCCTAAATACTAACTATTGGACACGAAAAATTCTTAATGTCACATAAATATTATTTTGAAATATGTGGACGTCACATGACTAATGAACCTGCAAAACAATGACAAGACATCTTGGGATCAGGACCAAATCAGCAGCAGTGTCAATAGGCAGTAGCACACGGTCAGCGGCTCGGCAACAGGGTCATCGAGCTCGACATGGGCAGCATTGAGCTAGGACAGTCGGGGCACAATGCGGGTGATGGGAATACAACAACTTAGCAAGGACAAATCGACACAGCGAGACGTCGCAACTTATCTAGGACACAAAAATAGCTCGTCGTCAAGGGCCCCACGACTCAGACAATAAGGACATCTAGAGGCGACACTAGTCAGCTTTATCATCGTCAATTCAAGTAGCGAGCGACACTAGTGCTTGCAAAGGTAGGATGGCTCCAAAATCAATAGCTCGGTCAATATATTTTCAAGACGACACAGGCTGGAACAAAGCCTAGTAAGTGACCAGCCGCGGCCAAAGACGGGACCGGCTACAACTCCTCTCTCTTTTCTCGCTCACGATGTCTCTCTATGTGTTCTAAAAATATGATTTGTTGACCTCAAATTATGAGACCTGAATATGTTTATATAGCAAAAACCTAGGTCCAGACTTGATTATGCAGGCTTAATTTAGGCCTTTTCAATGTAATGGGCTCTAAAGAACTAAGGCTAAATTCTATTTAAGCTTTAATGGGACATTCTTTACTTAATCATAGTTGAATATGCTCCCCCCTCACTAATGAATTTCGGTCACTTACACCAGCTCAACCCTTAGCCAAATTTTGCCCCACTTCACATGCCAGTTTGTTAAGAAAAATTCCCTAATTGGTTTGGAATATTGACAAAATTTTGCTTGCTTGACCATTGCTTCTAATGATGAGGTTTCCAGGTGACATAATTAGAACAAATTGATAAGCTCATATTCATCAAATTCAAAGTCTTAATAGAGATCTATTTCTCAATGATCTTGATCTTGATAATAGAGATCTTGATAATCAAGAATAACTTATGAGTTGTGCAAGGATTATCATTAGACACACAAGAAGATCTCAAATCTTTGTGCAGCGGCTAGGAAATTGGCATGAATTTCTTTCTACACTTATTGATTGTCCAAATGGGATGATCATCCACTCAATCTTTCCTTGTTGAAGGATCGTAATTCTCGCAACAATCAATTTGAGACAAGGCGGACTTTTCATACATAGGACTCAACTTATGGAAACCTAGTCTATTGTATGGGCAACAAAATCAAAGGTAGACTGTATTCTAAGCATTCTTGAAGCAATCAGATCTTCAGTATCATTCAAGTCAACTAGTTGATTGGATAAATAATCTTCAGAGTTTCCGTCCCATTGTCATTTTGGATATTGAGGAGTTTTAAAAGAAGTCGTGATGTTGAAGGAAAAGGAGAGAACCAAATTCTGAAAATTCCAAAGCTTAAGAGATTTTCGTCCTTACATACTCGTTTTTGTGAGCTTAATCTATACTCAATTAGAGGTTGTTGTTGTTGGGTGTGAGATCAGAAGATTTGATCACACTTACTTGAGTCGAGAGTACTCAATTATTGTAACGTTTAATTGATTCATTAGTAAAATCCAACCAATAGACTGTGTTGAAGAAAAATCCATTGTATGTTCTGAAGTTAACAAAACAGCCTCGTCTATAAAGTCTGAAGATTCCAAGAGCCAGGCGGTTAAGTCTAAAGAGTTCAAGACCCAAGCATTTCCGTCTGAAGACAGTCAGACCCAAAGTTACGGTCTGAAATTCTCCGTCTAAAGACAGTTAGACCTAGAGCTACCGTCTGAAGATTTCCAGACCCAAATCTAAGTCTGAAGACAGTTTGCGATTGAGAGCTCGGAAGATTTATTCTTTGGATTTTATCCATTGAAGATCAAGCGAATTTTTGGAAGGATCTAATTTTGGAAACTCAAGATTCTGATTGTATGGGCGAGTAGGATTGACGAGCTATTTTATACTTATATTTTCGACAACGTGAAGATCACTTAAATTGATTCAGTCCAACGGGTTGATTGGATGAATTCTTGGAAAGTGCCAACGGGTATGGAGGCACGAAGGTTATTTAAGGTGGGTCGGAGTTGTTCGAAACTAAGGAGAGAACCAATAGAAAAATTTCGAAGTTAGAACCTCTGATATCTCTTGTTCTCAAAATCTCTCGTGCTCAAAGTTGTGTATCAAAGAGAGTCATTTATAGTGCGAAACAGCAAGAAGCTGTAGGAGTGACTTTCTACTGAAGAAATCTAGTTCGTGACTTGTAATAGCTCTTATTTGCTACATAGTGATTACAGCCAGTTGGCTGTCAGTGTGGAGAGTGGACGTAGGCTTGCAATAAGCCGAACCACTATAATCCTTGTGTCAATTTTCTCTTACCCTATTCTACTTGTTTTATGGATGCATGATCTATTTATTTCTGATATGATTTTCATATTAAAGTATTCTTCAGTAAAAGATTCCGAAAGAATTCCATAATCACCTATTCATCCTCTCTAGGTAGATTCACTAGCCTATATCAATTGGTATCAGAGCAGGTTGCTTATTTATTGGAAGTGTTTATTATTTCTAAAGCAAAAGATCTATGGCTAATATTTTGGTTCCAGGTTTAATTGAAGGGCAAAGCAATACCAACCTCCCTACTTCGATGGAAAGGAATACAACGTATGGAAAAACAAGATGAAGGCATTCCTAAGATCCAAAGATCCTCAGGAGTGGGATGTAGTGGATAATGGAATTGCTCCTAAAGCTGCATCAATCACAGGGAAAGAATTACCTGATGGAGTGGGAATGTCACGAACCGATATTTCAAAGAGACAAGCCCTTGATGCAAAAGCTATCTACTTTCTATATTGTGCATTATCTCCTACTGAGTATAATAGAATTTCATCTTGTGAAATAGCCAAAAAAGTTTGGGATAGATTGCATATCACCTATGAAGGAACAGATCGAGTCAAAGAAACCAAGATCAATATCATTCTTGGACAATATGAAGCCTTCAAAATGAAGCCAGGAGAATCCATCACGGATATGTTCAGTCGATTTACAGAAATTGTAAATGACTTGGCATACCAAGGACAGCCAATCTCAGGAGCTATGAAGGTCAATAAATGTTGAGAGGACTTTCCAAAGATTGGAATCACGTCAAAACATCCATAAGAGAAACACAAAGGATCATGCCTCTTTCAGTAGATGAGTTGGTCAACACACTTCAATCATATGAAGTCAAGCAATTCAATGAGAATTTTGACACCAAAGGTAAGAAGTCAATTGCTTTAAAATCTAATGATAATTCTGATATTATAGATTCATAAGAAGACTTGAATGATGAGGAGTTAGCACTTCTAATTAGAAAGTTCGGAAAGTTAAATAGAAAAGGTAGAAGGTTCAATGGAAAAAGACAAAACAATCAAAGATTTCAAAAGAAATCAAATGAAGAAGAAGACACCAATAAGGAGGTTGTTTGCTTTGAATGCAAGAAAAAGGGACATATTAGACCCAACTGTCCCTTATTAAAGAAAAAGAAAGGAAAACCAGAAAGGTTCAAGAAAGCACTCAAAGCTGAAACATTGAGTGACACTAAATGTGAGGAGAGTGATGAAGAGTATGCCAATATCTGTCTTATGGCTAACTCAGACTCAGACTCAGGCTTAAGCTTAGACTCAGACTCAGACTCAAACAGCGGTATCAAGGTTAGAAATTTAAAAATTCCTACCAAAGTATCAAATTACATTGATGAACTTTGTCTCGTCTTAAAGGCTCTCTTAAAGGATCTCTGAACTAAAAAGGGAGAATTCCAAATTGAAACAACAAGAAAAGACTTTGGTTGAAAAAGTTGAAAGTCTAGACAAGTGTCTTGCTGTTTCAAAAGAAAATGAGATTGTCTTCTCAAAAGAAAATGCTTGCTTGAAAGAAGATTTGTTGAAAGTTACAAAGAAATTTTCAATGGGTTTTGAAAAGTTGGATAAAATTCTTTATATTCAAAGACCCTATTTTAATAAATCTAGTGTAGGAATGACACATGAAACCATTCCTTTGATTGATTTTCCAAAGGTAAAAGAAAGAATAAAGAATAGGCCAACAAAATCTTTTTATAAGGATCATTTTCAAAAGCTTTTTGTAAAGCCTGTTAGTAGAAAATGCCCTTACATGTTCAAAATGCAAAAGTGTAGAATATTTTGAGAAGGAATGTCCCAAAGTTTGGAGACCTGTTAAGAAGAGTTGGGCAAAGACTGTTTATGGTATTAACAATGATGGACCCAAGAAAGTTTGGGTACCAAAGAAGACTTGAGTGCTTTATTTAAATGCAGGTCACTATCAAGAAGAAAATCAAGTGGTATTTGGATAGTGGCTGTTCAAGACACATGACGGGAGACTCAAATTATTTCACAAAACTCTCTCATGTAAAAGGAGGAAATGTTTCTTTTGGTGGCAACAAAAAAGGAAAAATTGTTGGTCAAGGAACTGTGAAGATAGGAAACCTCACAATCAACAAGGTTTCTCTGGTTAAAGGGTTGAACTATAATCTATTGAGTATTAGTCAACTATGCGACACTTGGATACAAGATCAACTTTCAAGAAGACACTTGTTACGGAACAAGCAAAGATTTCTTACAATCCTTTCTTTGGACGAAGACATGGAAACATTTATTTGCTGGATATAAAGTCTGACAGTTCTCAATGCTTGATATCAATTCAAGATGAAGCCATTCTTTGGCATAGGAAGCTTGGACATGTCAACTTGAAGCAAATTGCAAAAGTTTCATCCAAAAAGCTTGTTCGGGGACTTCTTGACCTGAAGTATCAAAAGCATGAATTATGCACTACTTGTGCACTTGGAAAACAGGTTAGAAATTCTTATAAATCTATAAATCAGGTATCCACTAAACGTGTTTTGCAGCCATTACACATGGATTTGTTCGGACCAACAAGAACTCAAAGCATTGGAGGTAAAAGATATTGTTTGGTAATAGTTGATGATTATTCTCGTTTTACTTGGGTATTCTTTCTTGCAAATAAATCTGAAGCTTTAACTCATTTTACTAAATTTGCAAAGAAAATCCAAATTGAGAAAGGATATGCAATTTCAAGTATTCAAACTGACCATGGTGGTGAATTTGAGAATCATGATTTTGCTAAATATTGTGATGACTATGGTATTCAACATAATTTTCCATCCCCATACACTCCACAATAAAATGGAGTTGCAGAGAGGAAAAATCATTCTTTGCAAGAAATGGCAAGAACTCTTTTGATTGAAAGTAATATTTCTCCTCATTTTTTGGCTGAAGCTACTTCAACTGCTTGCTATATTATAAACAGAGTTTTTCTAAGACCTATTTTAGAGAAAACACTTTATGAACTGTTCAAAGGTAAGAAACCTATTGTTTCTTATTTTCATGTATTTGGTTGTAAATGTTTTATCTTAAAGAATTCTAGTGATCGAATTGGTAAGTTTGAAGAAAAATCAGATGAAAGAATTTTCCTTGGCTACTCTATGACATGCAAAGCCTTCAGAGTTTTCAACAAACGGACTCAGACTGTGGAAGAATCCATGAATGTGAAGTTTGAAGACTCTGTTCAAAATCAGACTCAACCTAAAGATTATGAGTCTGGCCAAGTGTATACAAATTCTCTTGAAGAAAATCAAATCTCAAACACTCAGCCGCAAACCAATTTTGTAGCTCCAACTGAAGAAGAGCTTAATCAAAGTGACAAATCAATTACAAATTGGAAGCACAAATCCAGTCACCCTGCAAATCTCATCATTGGCAAGATTGATGAAGGAGTTCGTACAAGATCTAAAAAGCGTGAAGAATCTAGTGTTCTCACACTTATTTCTGAGATTGAACCTAAAAACATAGAAGATACATTGAAAGATGAAAGTTGGATTGAAGCAATGTAAGAGGAATTGAATCAATTCAAAATCAACGATGTTTTTTTCTTTTTCTTTTTTTTGGTGACCCAGGGAACCCCTCAACTCCAACCGCGGACAGCCCGGCAGGCTCGGGTACAGAGGAGGATAAACCCTGGAGCAACGCTAGCGGAGGACCCACCACCCCGACGTCGCGCTTCAGATCCCGTGCGGCCAGCGGGATTCGAACTCCCCCCCCCCTCGGTAGGATGTGGGAGCTCTTATCCAAGTGGGCCACCGTAGGCGGTGGTCAAAATCAACAATGTTTGGGAGCTATCTTTACCAAAAAAAAAAAAAAAAAAAAAAAAAAAAACAATGTTTGGGAGCTATCTTTACCAAAAAAAAAACAATGTTTGGGAGCTAGTTCCTAAACCAAAAGGTAAATCAATTATCGGTACCAAATGGGTTTTTAGGAACAAGCTTGATCAACAAGGAAAAGTGGTGAGGAACAAAACAAGACTTGTGGCAAAAGGTTACACACAAGAAGAAGGCATCAAATATAATGAAACCTATACTCCGGTGGCAATGTTAGAAGCTATAAGATTACTTCTTACTTTTGCTTGTTTTAAAAATTTCAGGTTATTCCAAATGGACGTGAAAAGTGCATTCCTAAATCATCCAAGAAGAAGTCTATGTGGAACAACTGCTAGGATTTGAAGATCCTAAAAAACCAAACCTTATTTTCAAATTGAAGAAAGCTTTATATGGCTTAAAACAAGCACCTCGAGCTTGGTATGAAAGGTTAAGTAATTTCTTAATTTAAAGTGGTTTCTCTAAAGGTAAAGTAGATACTACTTTATTTATCAAAAAGGAAGACAAGGATTTCATACTTGTTCAAATTTATGTTGATGATATAATATTTTGTTCTTCTAATGAAAAGCTTTGCAAGAATTTTTGGAGTTGTATGCAGAATGAATTTGAGATGAGCATGATGGGTGAATTGAACTTCTTTTTGGGACTTCAAGTCAAACAATCAAGAGAAGGAACTTTTATCTACCAAGAAAAGTATGCAAAAGACCTTATCAAGAAGTTTGGAATGGAGAATTGCAAGAAAATAGAAACTCCTATGTCAAACTCATCAAAGCTGGATAAAGATGAAGCAAGAAAGAGTGTAGACCAAAAATTATACAGGAGTATAATCAGTTCACTTCTTTACCTTACAGCATCTAGACCTGATATTCTATTCAGTGTTTGCATTTGTGCTAGATTTCAATCTAATCCTAAAGAATCTCACATGACTGCTGTGAAACGCATTATTAAATATGTTGCAACTACATCTAAGTTAGGTCTGTGGTATTCCAAACAAGAAGACTCTACTCTCCTTGGATATTCTGATGTTGACCTTGCTGGCTGTAGAGTGGATAGAAAAAGCACTACAGGTACTTGTCAACTATTGGGAAACAGGTTGGTATCTTGGTTCTCAAGAAAACAGGGTACCGTAGCTCTTTCAACCGCTGAAGCAGAGTACATAGCTCTTGGAAGTTGCTGCTCTCAAATTCTATGGATGTAACAACAATTAAGAGACTTTGGAGTTGAGGAAACGTGTACAGAAATCAAATGTGACAACAAAAATACAATCAACCTCACAAAGAATCCAATACTTCATTCAAGAGCAAAGCATATTGAAATCAAGCATCATTTCATTAGAGATCATGTTCAAAATGGTGAAGTGATGATTCAGCATGTTGATTCAAAGAATCAATTAGCAGATATATTTACAAAGCCCCTAGAAAAGGCTTACTTTGAATCAATTCGCTCAAGACTGAATATTGCAAGACTTGAAGATGTTTAGACTCAAAACTAGAGTCTTGAAAAGTTCAGACTCAACGCAAAGTCTGAAGGCGTTCAAACTCAACGTAAGGTCTGATAGCGCTCAGACTCAAAGGTAAGGTCTAATAGAGTTCGGACTACGAGGTAAAGTCGAACACTCTCGGACTCTGTCTTAAAGTCTTTTTACGTATTTTAAATTTTTCGTATTCTATGAATTAAATTTTTTTGTTAATTAATTTTTAAATTTCGAAATCTCTTTTTACTCGAATTCTTACATGTATTTATAGCGGTTTACTTTTTCAAAATTGCGGTTTATTTTTGGCAGTTTTTATCTTTACTTTTTGGCGACAGTTCGGTATCTCGATTTTTTTTTTCCTACTATTTTTACTTTCGAATCGTCATCTTCATCCGCTACAACATTTTGAAATCCATCTCGTTTTACTCTCGCTTTTAAAACCCTAACAAGCTCCATTACCGTTCCTGTTCCATTACCTTACTCGACAAAAATCCCATCTTTCACTTGCGAACAAGTTGAACTTTTGCTTGCGATCCAAGAATGTCGTCTCGAAAGTCTTCAAGAATCGCTAGTAGGGGACCACAAAGACAGCAAGAGGGTCCTACAAGGGTAGACCTCAAAGGCGAAGAATCTCCACAAAGGGAGACCCAAAGTCAGCATTTTGAGGAAGAAATCACTGAAGCAGAGCCGGTAAAAACCCTAAAACCAAAGGTTGCTTTTGATCTTTATAGTAGGCTAAAGGCTGGGGGAACAAGCCTAAAAACGATCGAGGATTTTTTAAAAGAAAGAGAATATAAGAGCGAGTATATCTTCTTGCGGGAGATGGAGGAGTTAAAAATTGTTGAAGAAGGGACTGCTCAAAGAACACTTGGAAATATTCCGAGTAATCCGCTTTACAGTACTGCAAGCCAGACTTTAGACGATGATGAGAGACTTTTTTCTCAATTCCAGCCGCGAATGGATGTGGCTGTGAACTTAGTTTATCCTTCGGGTAGTCTTTTTCGGTCTAAAGAGCATGAACGGATGTACACAAAGCTGTTGAAGAGGGGTGTTGTAAATCCGAGAAGTGTGGACTTCGATTTCCTTGATTCACTGGAGATAAATCTTAGAGAGAAGTTTGCTAGGCTGCAGTTGGAGAAATTCTGCACAGATACGACAAATGCCTACCCTGAACTTACGGCATATTTTTATTCGAATTTGTTGTTCTGGATGCAAATAGGTTGTCTTTTTCTTATGTGGACAAAGAATATATTATTAATGTTAACACACTGGCTGATGTTATTGGGGTGGAAAGAAGGAGTTTCCAATCAATAAAAGTGTCCACAGCCTTTGCAACTCTTGAAATTGTGCGTGATAGAAAAGTGAAAGGCAAAATATCCTATATAAGGATAGATGCCTCAAACGTGTTGCTGCACAAGATCATCATCAACTGTCTCGGACCCAAGACAACCTCTAAAACCGATGTCCCCAAAACTGAAGCCAAGCTGATGTTTGCCCTCAACCAAGGCAGGCCCTTTTCACTCCCTCACGTTATTCTTTTCCACATGTATCGAACTGTGGTTAAGGATAAGGGCCAACTGCCTTATTCGTTTGTCATCACCAAGTTGTTTAGGCATTTCGATATTCAGATCCTTGCACCTCTATGCCTGATCAATTTAAGTTTGATGCTTGTTGGTTACAAGATGGTGATGAAGATGAAGATTCCAGAGCTAATCACTGCACTGGAAAGGTTGAAGGAGAAGACACCCTCAAAGGAGACCTCCACTACTTCTAAGAGAAAGGGCAAAGAGCCCATGGCTGAGAAAAAGCGTAGAAAAGTCATCCTGCAGGATGAAGAGGATGAAGAAGATTTTGATGATGCCATGACTTTGTCTGCTCTCTCAAAATTGAGGAGCTTAGTTAACTTGAGAACTGATGCCGGAGAGAGGGCAAGGAAAGAAGCAAAGGAGAAAGAAGCAGCTAAGAAGAAGAGGAGAGAAGAGGAAAAACAGAGGAAAAGAGAATAGGAAGAAAGAAGAAGAGAAGAAGAAGAGATGAGAACAGAAGAGGAAGAAATAAGGAGGAAGAATGAAGAGGAGAGCAAAGCACATGAGGATATGGCTAAAGGATTTGAGCCATCATTTGCTCAATCTGGGGAAGAGACCGAGAAACATCACAGTGCTGATATGGATTTTGGCGAGGAATATTTGACTCCACCCACTGACATCAACACAGGGGGAGTTGCTGCAGATCAGGGAACGATATCGCCATTACATTATAGTGATGTGAGTAAGTCTGGTGCAGATGCTGAAGATGTTTATGCATCTCATTTCCCAGAACATGAAGAATTCTCTCCATCTGAAAGGGAAAGGGCTGAGAAAGATGCTCCAAGTTTCCAAACTCCAAGAGCTGACTCTGCTAGTCCTAGTGGAGGTAATACTAACTCAACAGCTTTTACACAACTGTTGGATGTTATGCTGGACCTAAAGAAACAGGTTTTGAAATGGACTATGAGCTGAGGGATTTAAAGAAGGCATTGCTGAGTACTTCTGTGAACATGCAAGATCAAATCAACACACTTAAAGTTCAAGTGGAATCAAATCAGAAGAGTGCAGAGTTGATTTCAGTGAAGGAAGCTCTTGCCAATCTCGATAAGACAGTACAGACGCTCAACAAATTTCAGCCTGTTCGCATCCCTGGAGAGCCCTGAATCTTTTGCAAACCATCTCTTATCCACTCTACCTCATTTGATGAGACAAAAAGGGGGAGAGTTTTGTAGATTTGAAACTTGTTTTGAACATTTATTCCGTTACTTTTATTTCGTTTGCTTAGACTGTTATTATTTTTTATTTGGATTTGGTTTGGGATGTCTATTTGAATCTCCATGACTTTATGCTAATTTGATGTTTGGATTCTTAGACTTGTGAATTTGCAGGATCATTATATTTGTGAGGATAATTGTTATTGGACTAACATTTTCTGTTTTGCAGAAGTAACCCTCAAAATATACATGAGTTCTCTTTACAGGCTATAAATTTGCAAATCTGCCGAGGTGTTTTGTCACCATCAAAAAGGGGGAGATTGTTGAAGAAAAATCCCTTGTATGTTTTGAAGTTAACAAAACAGCCTGGTCTATAAAGTCTGAAGATTCCAAGAGCCATGCGGTTAAGTCTGAGGAGTTCAAGACCCAAGCATTTCTGTCTGAAAACAGTTAGACTCAAAGTTACGATCTGAAGTTTTTCGTTTGAAGACAGCCAGACCCAGAGCTACCATCTGAAGATTTCCAGACCCAAATCTAAGTCTGAAGACAGTTTGCGATTTTGCCAAGCTGATAGCAGGTTATTTTTATGGTTAAGGAAATTAAGATTTGGACATTATATGTCCTAACTTATCCATGGAATATCTCTGGCTGTGATTGAGAGCTCGGAAGATTTATTCTTCGAATTTTATCCGTTGAAGATCAAGCGAATTTTTGGAATGATCTAATTTTGGAAACTCGAGATTCTGATTGTATGGGCGAGCAGGATTGACGAGCTATTTTCTACTTATATTTTCGACAACGTGAAGATCACTTGAATTGATTCAGTCCAACGGGTTGATTGGATGAATTCTTGAAAAGTGCCAACGGGTATGGAGGCACGAAGGTTATTTAAGGTGGGTTGGAGTTGTTCGAAAGTAAGGAGAGAACTAATAGAAAAATTTCGAAGTTAGAACCTCTTATATCTATTGTTCTCAAAATCTCTTGTGCTCAAAGTTGTGTATCAAAGAGAGTCACTTATAGTGCTAAACAGCAAGAAGCTGTAGGAGTGACTTTCTGCTAAAGAAGTTTAGTTCGTGACTTGTAACAGCTCTCATTTGCTATATAGTGATTACGGCCCGGTTGGTGCCCGGCGTAGAGAGTGGACGTAGGCTTGCAATAAGCCGAACCACTATAATCCTTGTGTCAATTTTCTCTTACCCTATTCTACTTGTTTTATGGATGCATGATCTATTTATTTCTGATATGATTTTCATATTAAAGTATTCTTCAGTAAAAAATTCCGAAGAATTCCATAATCACCTATTCACCCCCCTCTAGGTGGATTCACTAGCCTATATCAGACTGTTAGCGCGAGAAAGTGGATGTAAGCTTATCATAAGCCGAATCACTATAATTGTTGTGTTTTTTTTTTCTATCCATTAAACTTTTATTTATTTATTTTTTGACAATTTATTGTACATAGTAAAATCTAATCACTGCACAATTTTTCTTTAGACATTGTCCTTTTGCAACATTGAATTCAATTATTTTTAAATTCCACATACTCACCTATTTACCCCCTTCTAGGTGATAATTCTAGCCCTAACATAGTTTATTAATTAAGCTCAAATGCATTCACCGTTAATCCAATGCTAATGCAATTAGTAAACTATATAATAAATACTCTTAAAACTATATGCTATTTAATTTAATTCTAATACTTTTGCTTATGGTTAAAGAATTAATCATTAGTTTTTTTATGCAATTAATTACTAAATGATTAGTCAAAATGTTAGGTGACAAAAGAGTTTGAACAATAACGGTAGAATGATGATATTTACTAGAGTAAAAATGTCAAAGTCTAAATACATATCAGATGTAGCTAACTGGTTTGCAAAAGTTTGTCAAAAATAATCAACAGGAGTTTAAGGATAGAAGAAGATTACACACGCAAATTGTAGTGATTCGGCTTATTTCAAATCCATGTCCACTCTCCTACACTGATAGCCTTTTGGCTATATTACACTTGATAATTAGTTAGAGACTATAATCAAGTTGTGCTGCTTATATCCAAGTGCTCCTACCCAAAACCAATGCCGCTAATGCCCAGGCCAATAGTGTGACATCCTAGACTTTCAGTTTTGCTTTCAATTAAATAAATTGGGTCTTTCATCAACGTGCCTATAGTGTTATTCTCAGAGTTAATCACTCGTGAAATAACTAGACTATCTAGGGAAATCAATAAGAGATTTTAATGCAATAAGACTTGGGAATTCAACTACGAATTGACTACTCGACCGCACTCATCTATAGAGATCAATATGGCACAATTAAAACGCGATAAGGGATCAGGTATATGTTGGTTCGACTGAGATATATGGCTAAACGTGGGTGATTCCACTAAATTACAAAATTCTCGTCAATCAGCACTAAATTAATTTTTCTGTTGTTTTAGTACCTTGTGTCCGTGATTGGAACCTCGAAATTTTCACGATCACTGAGTGTTGCCAATATGTCAAAGAGATTCATTGTGGCTCAAAGAAAATCGACCATGAGTCATTTACACTAAAAATTTCTGAAAGCTACCCAATCGCCTAGCTCACACTAAAACCGCGCCAGATTAAAATTAACTACGAATTTGAATTCGATTTCAGAAATTGAAGATTCTATCATGTCACAAGTCATTTTAGGAACGTCAACTTAGTCTTCAAGATTTTTTTGCAAGACCAAGATTTTTGGTGCAAAGTCGAGGGGGGGGCCTTTTTGTCTAGAAAATTCCGAGCACCGTTTTTTATCACAAAAATTGGGATGCAAGTAGGTTCAATTGGTGAGAAAAAATGTCAATTTGATTGATGTTTTGATGGTTGAATTTTTTAGGGCCAATTGGTGTTGATTCAAGAAGGATTGAAGTTCAATTTGTGCCAATTGTGTACAAAATTCGTATGCCCCCCTTGCCCACAACAATTGGACCATTTCAAAGGCTTCTAGAAGAGGATTTGTGGTTACAAATGATAGAGGAAACTAGTTGGAGGTGTGGGGCCAGGTCAAAGGGGACAGAGATGAGAGAAGACCATGGTGGCCCCCTCCAAGCTAATTTGTTCCCCCTTCCCAACTCTCTCCTTCCTCCTTGCTACCGTCGAGCAACCCCCTTACCAGCCTCTTCAAGCTTCAAAATTCTCCAGAGAATAACCAGCAGCCAGCTCCAAGCCACCGCGCCACCTGTCCGAAGCCGGAGCCACCGCCATTTGCTATCGCGCACCGCCGCGAGCCTCGCCGCTCGTCCCGTTGTTCTATGCATCCCTGGCTACTATCCAGCCTTGCTTTCTCGTCTGGCAACTCACTAGGCTAGCGCAGGCCACCACCAAAGCTCCCTCCATCACCATACGCCACCGCCTTTGCCCGCCAAGCCTGCTACAACCACCACCGGTCCAGCCTTGTCATTTCAGCCAAGCCGAGTAGCCTCTTTAACCACCGAGCAAAAGCCGAAGCTAGTGGTTTTCCAGCCACTGTTCAGCCCATTTTCAAGCCTTTCCCTGCCTTGTTTGGCGGTCCCACTTTGGAGTTTATTGCTCCTCGTTGCGTCCCCGTCGTTTTGATCCAAGCGGATCGCAAATCAAGTGAGTTTAACTCACTAATCATTGCTTAGTAAGTTAATGATGTTTAAGGGTTGATTAATTTAGGCTAAGCTAGGATTAGGTGGTTAGTTAGAACATATTAATGAATTAGTTAATTGTTAATGCATGTTAAGAAGTTTGATCAATGCAATTAGCAAGTAGATAAGTTCTAATATTTATTTAGATAGGTTTAGGATTTTTTCGAACTCGTCTCGGCTTTTAATTAGGCATTACGAGCCTAAGTTTGCATTTTTGGTATTTAATAATTAATTTCCATATTTAATTATTTATTTATTTATTTTCCAAAAATTAGACCAAAATAGTCGGTACCAGAATTTCATGTTGATTGTAATGGTGTGGACAGTTTATTTATTTGACTATTAATTTGTGCAATTGAGTGTGATTTGTGATTGTGGGTAATTATCCCAAAAATTGATAATTTTGGTAATTAATTAGAAAATTACCGAGCATCTGTTTACAACACTAAAAATGTATTTTGGGACTGCTGAAATTAATGGGATGTTCAAAAGTGAAAATATTATATTTTAACTAAGGCCGACCGTATACCCACACATGATTATTTTTATTGGGTATGATAAAAATGGTGAATTTACTAGATGGTCAGGATGGCATATTATATCAACATACTGGCTCTGATATGTTAGTTTAGGGCAAGTGGTATACCGGTGTGTTACATTAGCTCGATGGTTTGATACGTCAGCTTACAGCGAGCAGTACACCTTAGCAGCTTCTAGTGAATATTATTAGTATACTATATTTGCCTGCGGGCTTGATATGTCAACATAAAGGGAGTAGTATACTATTTATCAGTTTAGTGCGAGCTATACTATCTATTCATCAACTTAGGGTGAGCAGTCCTAATATGAGTGGACTTTATAGATAGTATTGAATGGGCCGACCAAGGGAATGTTGTGATGACATGTAATCAATTGAGTCAATTGATCGATGACTCGATTCGTTTTGATGAGTTCAAATGAGTGGTTGATGTGATTTATGTGTCTGTGAGATATACTGACTTGTCGGAAGAAGTGGAGGCAAATGTAAGTCATCTATCTCGTGTTTGTGCTTAGGCAGTCTTTAAGGTATATTTTCTTCCTAATCAAGGCTTAGGGGGTTAAATTTGCTGAGACGTCGTCTCACCCCATTATGGGATAACATTTTCAGATCCCTAGATGGCAGCTCCTCTCAAGCGTTTTGGTAGACCAAAGAAGGTCACGGAGCAGAAGTGTTTCATCCCACTGCATGGGGATCCCAGGGGATGGGTGTATGAATTGGTGATGATTGTGGTCTGGGTGGATGAAGCCTTACCCCGTAAGGTACCTCATCAATACAGATCATAGTATCACCAAGAGTAGAATGGACAAAAAGAGGGTCCTATACCGGAGTCTAAGGTCCCTAGGTATATACTAGACGTTACCCTTGGGAAGGGTACGGCGGATCCTCCAGAAGGTTTAGTCCTAGACACAATAGACCCGAATCTTAAAGTTCTAGGAACCTCGGTGTACTCAGAAGGAGGCTCCAATCAGAATGAAAAGGGGGTGGAGGACAAGGATGAAGACTAGTAGTTGCTTGCAAACCCCCCATTGTTTTGTAGACCTAACATGTGTGTGTGTGTGTGTGTGTGTGTGTGTGTGTGTGTGTGTGTGTATTGACTTGGTTTGTGTATGACTTGTTATGATATGTGTATATAACTGTCGGCGATGTGTCCTAGAACGTTGCTATTTAATCGACCAAGCAAGGATGGGCACGTGTTCGGAGGATCGGGACGTGACAAATAGATCTCACCATCTCATACCTAAGCACACACTTATGACATTATTCACACCTCTCAAATTAATTACAATTGTAAACTCACAAAAGATAAGAATCTAGGATTGAAGTTCTCTCAAACTTTCAAATTTTTTTATTTTGGACCTTGTCTCCTTCTCATCGGCACCTTGGTCTCCTTTTATACTCCTCTATTTCCAAACTAACTGTTGGATAATCTCTGAAGGATTATCTTCCAATCTATCCATCAAATAGAACTGTAAGAAGAAGATTGAGTAACCATTAAGGGACAAAATATAAATCCTCATTGATTTGGTCGCCCATACAAACAAATCTTCAATTTCCATAAGTAGAGTTTTTCAAATAAAGGATGAAATTTGTCTGATTGTCAATCCATCAAAGATGTTTTGCACGAAATATATGTTGCAAAACTATCTTCAAGATTGAGGATCAATTATTATTTTCAATATGTGCAATCTGAGCCAGATCACTAGATGTTGCACAATATATATATATATATATATATATATATATATATATATATATATATATATGGCTAAATAGACTTTTCGATCAGATAATACTTGTCTAAGTCTGAATACTCATTGAGTCTGAATGTTCTTCTCATAGAGTTTGAAGATGTCCAACATCCTTGTCTATATTCACAAGCAAGCTTTGCTACTATCCACAAAGATATGGAGTCCAAGAAGTAGTTATTCAAAACTCCATATGTAATATCTAGATGATAATAACTAGAGCCTGAACATTATTTCTTTATTATTATCACCTGAAAATATTTTTTTTCACATTCAATAGATACGTTATGGAAGGTTTTGTCAATGTTCAAAACATATTAAAAACTTTTCTCAACAATGTAAACATCCGATCATTGCCAGTTATTCTACATGGTGCTCACTATGTCAGTAATTTCTAGCGAAAATTGAAATTTTGCGCAAAGTTTACAACTAGAGTCACAAAAATGGAAAGTTTAACACTAAATGGACACTTTATTAATAGGTTTAGGATTGATTGGATAATTTCCCTAATCAAAATGTAAAGACAAAACATGCCAACTAGCAACATCTGATGCCCATGGGGGCAAACTCAATTTGTCTTACCATCTCACTTCCACATCCCTCACGCCAATTAGAAAAAAAGCATCAATAATTTGATTCAAATCATGTGTGTTATTTGGAGGGGGCTACATCTACTTTCCACATAATCAAATCCATCCATTTTTCCTAAAGAGATGAATTGCCCTAATCATTCAATTGAATTTTAGTATGATGGACCCTAAATTTTATTTACAACCCTTCTTTTCTATTAAAATTTCTATATATGTTGAATTTACTTGCCGTAATTAAGGATATTATTCTTTCTTTCTTTCTGACTTTGAGTGAATATTACCATGGATATTGTCGAAGAGAAAAACCTCAATGAAGCCCAGTTCGTTCCATGTCGTTAAGCAAATTAATGGATTAATTATCAAGTCAAATCCATAAAAATCTGAACATAAGCAACTTTTTAACACAATCCAATATTATAAACATTTATTGTACGTGTTACTCTCAAATTCTTTTTATCCATTGTCTTCTATAGACACATAAGAGGATGACCAAATCAAAAAAAAAAAAAAGCCCTATTCAAAATAAACCACAATTACATTCCCCAATGCAAAAATTTAAGAGATAAAGTTTATTAAACCAAAGAGGGGCATAAAACAAGAAAAGAAAAGATTAAACTTAAAGTTATTTGGATCAACAAAAATATCAAGGTGCTTCAATATGCAACACTATTTTACATCATTGTTTTCAATTATTTTAGCAGGCTTTTGTTACTTCTTACATGCTCTATATGCAGATTTTGTCATCAATGATAGAAAAAAAAATCACTAAATTTTCAATATAACAATAACCTGACTTGATTTTTTTTGGTTGAAATTAATCAAATAATAAATTCCTCATAAAAGTGGGCCAAGAATGGATAACTTGTGATAAGAGCATTCAACAATATTCTAATTAAATTTTGCTAAATACCAATTAATATAAATTTGACTGAAACTCGTAATAGAAAATAATTAAATTGAAGAAAATTATACAAATGTGAAATCCATCAAGAAAGATAAATTTTTTTCTTTAGTTAAAATATTTTAATCATGTAGTGAGTGGAAATAGTCCCACCCAATTGATTTTATATCTTCACAGTCCAAGTTTCTAATTGTGATTGTTTCACAAAATTCAATCTGTGGAAATAGGAAAAAAGAAACCCCCAAAATAAGAAAAGTAAAGGAAGTGGGAAATTAAAATGGTGCAGCATTTAGTGCGCCCTCGTCTAGAAAAGCGGGAAATATAAACGCATGGAAAAATTTCAAATAAAAATTCAAAGAGAATTTAAAATAGAACTTATTTAAAATGGTGCAACCAAACTGCATTTGTTTTCTGACCAAAAAAAAAAACTGCATTTGTTCACATTTTTCTAAAAGAGAATGTAAAGTATAACCTATTTTAACTAAGAGCCTAAAATAATTTAGTTTTAAATGAGGTCCTCACTTATCGACCGGCTAAATCTTCACTAGCCAGTGAACACATGACTTTTACAAATAAATCTTTCTTTGTTTTAGTAAGGAGGTCAGTCCAAGTATGAGGGGACATTCCCTATCATACATCTCACTTGCTGATTCAGGCGACACAACCTGGGGTATTTTTTGCCCAAAACATTTCTTTCATTTTCTTTCTTTTCTTTTCTTTTCATTATACTGTTCATCACCTTCTTGGTCTTCCTTCTTCTAATGCACCATGCCGAGTGTTGAGATAGGGCGAGCGATCGAACAATAATATAGACAAAAGAAGTAAAATAAATTGGACGAGGATTTACGTGGTTCAGTCGTAAAGACCTACGTCCACGGGGAGAGCAGCAGTGAATTTCACTATAGATCAAGCAATACAAGGAGATTACACACTCGAATCACTCAAACACTCACTCGGTATTTCCCAAACCCCAATTACACCCAATACACCAATTTATCTGGGATGTAAATCACGAATAAGCTTCGCAGCACGAACAATACGAAGACCCAAAGCCAAGCACCCAGCGCCTACAAACGTCTCTCACAAACAGAGAACACCCACGGCACTCAGAGTAAACGGCGCTTCGATCAACAACCAATGCTTTTCGGTAAAAAGGGCGTCCCACAAGTGAGCCCATGAGAAGAATAATATATATATTCCACCGCTAGATAATTACGTGCATGAAGAAACCGAATAATCCAAGATTCGGTCAAAGGAAATAAAAGATTGACTTTCTTTTTTTTATTTCTTTCGTCCAACTCCATGCTTCAGTATGTGCCCACCACTTTCCTCTTTTTTTTTTTTTTTTTTTCATGCGAGCAGGGACTCTTTCAGCTTTTGTTCTTTCACGTGCCGCAGGAACTTCATCTACGTGAGGGGACTTCACGGCTTCGAAGTAAAGAACTTTCTATATTTCAATTTATTTCAAAAAATTCAGCTTTTCGTTTCCGGCTTAAACTCGAGACATATTTAACACCGAGCACGCTCGAGCCATAAGTGCATGTGCGGTCACAAGCCTTTAAGCTGACCGGCCGGGCAGTCCTAAATCTTAAGCTCACCTCTAGATTCGACGATGGCCTTGTAATTGGCTATAAACCTTGACGGACCACAAGCCTTGACGGCAAGATCAAATTTGTGTCTCTAGATCTGGAGCCATGATCTGGCGTTGGAACATCGCCGACGAATCTTGCAGTGGCGGTAATCTACTTACGTGGATTTTTCATCACCTTTATATTTTGTACTTCTTCTCAATTCCTTGCAACCTCCGTTAATGGAGGTGCTTGAGCTCAAATAGAGGTCACTTGACCTCGTACTTGAGTCATGCGACCTTAGATCTGAGTCGCGTGACTTCAAATGTGAGGGCGTGTGCCTCAATTGCAGGTGTCAACCTCCATTAATTACAGAGTGGAGGAAACGATTTGCGCCCTTACAGAGACGGTGGTTATATGGAAAACTTGGGCTCGTTTTGTCATATTTGCTCCGACACAGAATGGGTCTACAATGCCCCAGGGATGGTTGGGTGTAGGTGGTGGCCGATAGAAGTGACTTCTTGAAGCTTGAAAAACCGGAATCGAAAAATGGGGTCTTCCTCGAATGGCCGAAGATGATTATGACAACTGCCAACTGTCATGGGCGTGTTGTCGACGGTCGTGGCTCGGCATGGGAGGCTTGGATGGCATTAGATGAGCACCAATGAACCCGTGGTTGAGTGAGTCCGTGCGAAGAAGACAATGAACAGTGACAAGTTCAGGAAGAAGGAAGAACAAATATGACGATGAACAATAATATAATTTGGAAGAAAATGCCTCTTACCACGTCACGAAATTAGCAGATGAGATGCATGTGCTCACGGCCAGTGATGATTTGATCAATCGATGAGCTAGGCACTTAAAGTAAGTTTCTTAAAGCTCTTATTTGAAATTAAATATTACATTTCTTAAAGCTTTTATTTGAGATTAAATATTGCACTTCATGCTCCTATTTGAAACAAAATCATTTTGAATCATTTTTTAAGAAAATTAAAGCATTTTAAATTCTCATTAGAAATCTTGAGGAAATTCCAAGTAAAGGCTTAAAGTGTTCTTATCTTACAAAAAAGGGCCTGAAGAATAAGAGTATAAAGTACTCTAATTTTTTCAAATAAAAATATGAAATAAATCTTATTTCAAAGAAGAATCTGAAGTGATCATGTTAATCTTATAGAGTAGTCTGATCTTACCAGCTGGTCAAGTTGCAATTTCGGAGTCTAATAAAACTAGGAGATCCCATTTAAGTCGAGTTGAATTGAAAATCGTAATCCAAATTGAACTTGAACGGGAAAGATGATGAAATCAGTTTTTACCCATGTTGGAGAGCGTGAAGCAATGGAATCGATGGCGTGAGTTGAATAATTGGATAGCGGGTGACTTGAAATGTCTTGATGTTTTTTCATTTTATCACAATTGTGTTTAAGATGGCTCTTAGGCAAAACTATATATATTCTTTTTTAATTGGCTTATAGTTTATTACAACTCATTTTAACCCACTCATAATATTGAAGTGACTTACCTGGACGGGGTCAACGGGCGATCAAGAAGGCTCATGGCCTGGGCCTAGTGACCTCCATTGCTCTTTGGGAGGGGTGCTAGCCCAAGGTCGGCCCAAGTGGCCGAGCCTACATCATAATTTGTGGCAGATATGAGTGAAAGAGAAGTGAAGGAAAGATAAGAAACTGTGAAAAAAAAAATATATATTATGGGACTCCTTTTCCTTTAATTTCCTTTTGTTTCTTTTCTAATTCTCACGATCTAGAAGTTTTGGATCTGAGAGCTTTGCTCTCCCAATCTTATATATGAGAGCTTTTTTCTCTAATCTAATTCTTAATTTTTGAGTTTTAATGAATAAGTAGTCCCTCTCCAATTTCAATGATGTTCACATCAACTTCAATGTCAAATTTGTACTTGTTCAACATTTTTCACTCAAAGTTTTGGCACTTCGCATTGGCTATAGGGCTTACTCTCACAGGTGTCAAATCTGAGATTTTTCAACATGTTTATGTTATCTCCCTACGGTGATAATGTTGGAGATGTCAAACCTAGGCGCACACTGCCGAAAGGTGAAGTCATAATTACATATGAAAATCTTGACATATGTTTATCACTGATGGTACTTTGTGATTTGGTAATTAGTCGCCTATCCTTTCGCTTGGATCCAGTAGATTTGTTCTTAAAAGATGAGCTTGTGATGATCTCTGTCAACCATGCTATGATGAAACACCTTAATTTCTTGTTTATTTTCTTATTTTGGAGATTTATGGGTTTGTTTTTTTTATTGTGATTTTTAATATTCTCTTTCATGTATCGGTTTATTAATAAATTGAAATTGCTTTTTGACCAAAAAAAATTCATTATGGGACTAAACTGTTGTACTAAGCTACGATTTCTATTAGAGGTGGGTGAGACTGAAATTCGTCGGGAGATATTTTAGACTGAGTTCGGTTGATCAAACATTTTAATACAAAGCAGATATATAGTCCTGAAAGTATGGGCCCACCTGTCAGCACTCGAACTCATTATTTATCTGTTCTAGGCCAGGCCCAGTCTCAAAGCCGATCACAAAGGATTCTGAATGACCCTTAGAGGCCTTGGGCCTACTTCTTTTCTTTCTTGTTCCCCGCTCCTACAATTTGTTCTCGGCTTAGGTGTCGTTGAATAATTTATATGAAGTGCCCGGATAAAAATGGTGACTGATGAGGCGGGGAGCAAGGGTGATAAGATAACAAGCCCTTGGATACTTTGTTCAGTCCAAAATTCCCCGAGGTAAAAATGAACAGAATCATCCATGAATTTATTGATGGTGTTGCACCGATAATGAGTATCCACCTAGATATTGAAAAATCTTTACAAAAAGTTGATTTTTCGTTTTTTATGAAACAGGTTTAGCGGTGATTTTATATATGAATTCATTCGGCATTACAACGAAGATAAACGAACAATCAGAAGACAGAAGACAATAAATGATGGAAATTGAAAAGATAATAATATCAATAAACTGAGAAAAGTACATTGAAAATATGTTTTTTTAATGATCCTATATAAGTATAAGTACATTGCCATATATATATATATATAACCTATTAATTACGAATGTATACCAGCAATTATTGCTTTAAGTATGGTTATAACTACGCTCCCGAGTTTTTAGGTCTCCTAGTCACACACCAACCTCATCCACAACTAGTTACAACTTTTGGACTCATTAAGCAACTCAACCATGGCTTGGTATTTTTGCCTTCAATCAATATTTTTGTCCTCATGTCCTCCTCCTTACTTCCAATTGTAAGCCAAATTTTAGAATACCCAAGTCTTTCTTGTTCCATAGATGAACTTTGTGTTGGAAATTTCCTATAATATGGGCTTATATTAATTAATTGATTTTCTATTTTAAATAATCAGGTTAATGGATATTCCAATATTTGTTAAATCCTTGAGTGATTTTATTAAATTGGATATTGGCATCGATTAATAACGGGCCTAATTGAATAACAAAGTGTAAGCAATTGTATTTAACTGAAGCCTATTATGAGATAGGCTTAGTTGACACACTATTTATTAGGATTTGCTAGATCCTCTCTCTAGCCTATAAAAGAGTAGGTTATGCCTATCAGTTGCTTAATCCCATTAAAAGTTGCTATACTGAAATAGGTCATAAAGAAGAAGATCTGCATTCCAATAGATCTTTAATTAAATAGAGTGACTATTTTTATTCAAGTGAAGTAATGGCTCAAACAGATATGTTTTAATTTATTTGTGCATATCGTTTTTGGTGTTTTACAATCATATATGGATCTTATTATTTTTGATTAATTAGTTATTTATGTGAATAATTTTCTACATGTGATATCAAAGCAAGTCATATATGATTGTAGAACTCAATTATTTTCTTTTATGAACAAATTTGAAACTTTTCCTCTTGAACCGAATATTGGCATTATTTTTTTCATGTGGATTTTTTTATTGATTAATCTTGAAACCTTGGGGTTTTTGTTCTACATGTTGAGATCTTTTCAACCATATATAATTTGCATAATTTCGTTGAGAATTGAGTGAGAATTTTGAATTTGAAATTCTATGGTTTATAAATTGAAAAAGTTCTAGAATTTTAAATTACATGCAATTGATTGATGTTCGTTATAAATTGTTGCATGAGTATTATTTGATATATGTTTTAGTATCTTTTGGTTACATTAAGATAAGTTTTTTGGGCTTAAACAATAGAAAAACAAATTTTGGTCATGGGTGTTAGATCCAAAATTTTGAAGCTTGAATATGGTTGATTATTTCGTTTGTTCTTCATTTAATTAATTCTAGTCAATTATATTGATATTAGGTGTAAGATCCTTGGAAAAATTTCATCAAAAATCAACTATTATATGTGTTTTTTGATTTTCGGATCGAAACCGCGTCATATGACCCGGTTTGCAGGTTTCGTGACCTGACTGGAGGTTGAAGAAGACCTCCAGATGGGCCGGGCCAATAAATTGGGCTCACACCCATTAAATAAAAAATAAAAAAGGAAAGGTTATGGGCGTGAGCCCATAACCAAGAATAAAATAAAGGTTCTGGGCTCACGCCCATGAACCAAGGAAAAGAAAGGTTCTGGGTGTAAGCCCAGAACCAAAAATTTTGGGCGTAAGCCCATTGTTCTCATTTTTCGTTTGTCGCTAATTATGAGTGTGAGCCCAGAATCCTTTTATAGGGCCTCGTGGGTCTGGTTTAAAATTTGGTTTGGGCTCCGTGGGAAGGTCCAATTCGGGTTGCTCGCACGGGCTCCACAGGAGGGTTCGAAACATTTAAAATAAAAATAATAATATTTTAAAAAATTAAAATTGTGGCAAAAATTGTTGGTTGATACATACAATATGATCTTGAGAAGTACATGTTATAAAATATTTTATATTGTTAGATGAAATTTGGGCATAAAAATTAATATATACAATTACTCGCTCAAAAGAGGTTATTGTATATATTAATTTGAAAAATTGCATGAAGATTAATTTCCAATTTAATAGATGGGGATATATAATTGAAAAATATTTATCTACCCAAAGGGAATAATTTTTTTGAAAATTACATATAATTCCCCTCTATGTTGTGATAATGGAGATGTATAATTTAAAGGTCTTGTTTGCATAAAGCGAATAAGCCCTTGATAATAATATGTAATTCTTATTATCGTCTTTATATATTAATATCATAGAGATGTATAATTTAAAGGATTTATTTATCCAAAGGGGATGAATTATTGACAATTATATGTAATTCTCCTTGTTGTTGCTTTACAAACTTCATGCTGTTGAAAATAATGGTCCATTGTACACTCCGTCCAAATGGGAGTTTATAATGTACTAATTATTTTTGTTGAATTGTATATTGCCCATAATTGATATTATTGCATTATGTGTGACAAATATTTACTTTTGCCGTAAACAACAATAATACCATTGTTGAAATGTTAACTGGATCAAATTTCAAGAGATGGAAGCAAGATATAGAATTTGCTCTAGGCATTATGGATATGGACTTAGCTCTATGTGAGAATGAACCTTCCAAACCCAATTATCAAAGTACTGTAGATCAAAAGGCTGATTATACCAGATGGGAAAATTTTAATCGACTAAGCCTCATTGCTATGAAGAGATCTATTGTCGAGCATCTCATTGGTGGTTTACCAAAAGATACAAATGCGAGACAGTTCATTGAAATTGTGGGAGAAAAATACAAAGTCTCAGATAAGGCTGAAGTTGGGAACTTACTAAGTGAGTTGACAAACATAAGGTATGATGCTGCTATAAGTGTTAGGGAATTTATACTAAAGATGGTCCACATTCAGTCCAAACTCAAGACCCATAAAATTATCCTTTCTGAAAATTACATTATGCATCACGCTTTAAATGTTCTACCAGCTGAATTTAGCTAGATTAAGACTGCTTATCGCACTTAGAATAAGACATCGAGCGTTAATGTCTTGATTACCAAATGTGTGCCTAAGGAGGAAAAGTTAAAGAATGAGAAGCATGAGTCCGCCCACTTAATTGCCGATGCCAAGTTGGGTTCATCTAGAGGAAAATGAAAGCCTAAAGGATCAAATGCTCATGGTCCAAAGAAATGCCAAGACTTTAAGAAAAATGGGAATCATTGAAGAAATGGAGATAAGGATTTCAAGTGTTTTTACTGCAAGAAGTAGGGTCACAAAAGAGCCAATTGCTATAAGTTCCAAGCTTGGCTAAAAGTAAGAAAAGAAAGTCACCAAAGTGAGTTATTGGTTTGTTTTGAATCAAATTTGGTTGATATTCCTTTGAATTCTAGGTGTCATGCCCCGAACTCCGAGACACGGGAAACAACCCACCATGGTCATGTAAATGCAACATTCCCAGGTAGTGTAGCCGACCCAAACAAATTTATTAAGCGCATGCGGAACATATTAAGAAACCCCTGACAATTTAAAAGCGAGATAGAACAACAGGAACAAAATCAATTTAATATAAGCCAGCATGCTGTCATAAAATCAACCAAGAATTACAGACAACCAAAATGGGTCGGAGTCTACACACTAGAGGTCGGCCCACCAAAAGAAGGAACAGTCCTAAAACTACTAGTCGGACTCGATCGTCGATCCCTCATCTTCTTGGCTCTGCCACTCCTTGCCCAACTGCATCGACAGTCCACCACTCTCCGCTGGAATCGTCATCTACGGCCCTGAAATATTTTACTCACAACGGGGTGAGACATTGTCTCAGCAAGTTCACCTCTCCTAAGCCCTTATTAGAAAGTAAATACACCCCAAAATGACCTAGCCACAACATCAAGGAGACTTGCCTCACAATAGTCCGCGCCTGCAAATTAGTACAGTTCATATCATTCAATCACGTGCGGATGTGACAACTAAATAATCAAGGCACAGTCACATCATCAACCAATCAACCACTTGGATCGTCTCAGCGATCAATCGGCTCGGCCGATTACATTTCATTCTAGCAAATCAATCAACGTTCCCAACCACGACCCTAAAGGTAAGCTTAACAATCGGTGATAATCACGGCCCCACGCGGCATGACCTTCAATAAGGTGGTAAATTAACTAGTGGCATCACGGCCCCACTCGGCACGACCTTCAAAAAGGTGGTCAATCAACTAGTGGCATCACGGCCCCACTCGGCACGACCTCTAATAGGTGGTCAATCAACTAGTGGCATCACGGCCCCACTCAGCACGACCTCTAATAGATGGTTCATCATGGCCTCAATAGGCACGTCCTTTAATAGGCGGTCAATCATGGCCAAATCCCCATCAATTTCTACACTTAGAATTTTTACACATAACCCCTATTTAACGCAATCACACTCAATTCGCCACAAATCAAGCATCAAATTTAAATTCTAAAAACAAACAACAAATGATCGGCATGAAATTCGAGCAACCGGGGCTAAAAATAAAATTTTCCTTTTTTTATAAATAATGATATTTAATTAATTTCAGAATATTTTAATATTATTTTAATCAACCGAAATTCGAAGCATTTAAATAAATCTAAATTAAAATGTAATTATGTCACATCACCACTTAACATTAATTAACCTCTTTTAACCTTAATTAAACATAATTAAACTTAAATCAATTCCTTAATCCAACTTATAATAAAATAATCTAATCTATCCACATAAACATGCTTAATTTAAACTAAACATACTTAGGGTATAATTGACCCTCTAATTAAGGATTAGTGAGATAAACTCACGGATTTAGACGCCGCTTAGCTCAAAACAATGGGGGCGACACCGGGACTGACTTTCCCCAAAGGCGATCTCACGTCCGGGGCCGGGAAACCGACCAAAACGGCCCTTGAAGGGGCTGCCAAACCCATTTTCGGAGTCGCTGTTGCATGGCCGGAAGAGGAGTTGAACGGCGGTGGCTCGGCGTGAGGGGCGACGAAGGGAAGGGCGGCTCGATCTGCTGCGGCTCTGGCGAATGACGACAGGGAACGGCGGCAACGCGGGCTGGCTGAGGACACGGGCTGCTGGCGCGATGGGCTAAGGAGGTGCGACGACGACGGTGAGTTGGGCGCGGCGGCGGAGAGGTGGCGGAGTGGCGGTGCGGCGTGGCGACGGCGGCGGCTCGGCGAACGGCTCGTGCGCGCGGCTGGCATCGACCGGGGGGGCTTCGGCCGCTCCTCCCTTTTTCCTCCTCTCTCTCTCTCTCTCTCTTTCTCTCTCTTTTGGTTCAAAGGTTGAAGATGAGTGTGGGGTCCACTTCCTTCTCTCTCTCCCCCTTTCCTTTCCTTTTTCTTTTTCTTTCTTTAAATCAAATAAGGTGGCCCACCATGACATCAACATCACCTGATGATGTCACGGTCCACTATCCCCCACAACTTCTTCAATAGGTCCATTTTATTTTCTCCGCCGGGGTCCAAATCTTGTATATCTCAATTTCCACAATTTTTCTTTCAATTGGGTCCAATTAAAGTCCATAAAAATAATCCAATGTCACCACACTTTAATTCACATCTTCACTTGTCCATAGAACCAACTTAAATCCTAAAAGCACGACCAAAGGTGGACCTACTAATTTCTCTTGATTCAATTTAAATTGACTCCCATAAAATCAATTAATGTTTCACTTATCAAATTGATTATTTTCTTTATCCAAAAATCCCTCATATTCCTCAATTTCACAATAAAATGGTCCTCTGCAACATTCTAATTAAAAACGACCCTATTTAACCAGTTGAAATTAGAACCCGAAAATCTGGATGTGGCAACTCTTCCCCCCTTACAAAAATTCCGTCCTCGAAATTTAAACTTTTATCAATCCTTATACAAAAGGTGGGGGTATTTTCGTTTCGATGAGTCTCACTATTCCAAGCTAATCCTTCGGTCTCATGGTGTTGTCCGACCATTTTAACCAAGGAGACCATATTGGTATACACAATTTGCTCTTTCTGAACCAACAACTGAAATGAGCTTCTCATACATGACACTCTGTCGTTCACATCTGATCTCTTCTTCTCAACCCCCTAATGAACCTTTGAAGCTCAATGACTGAAAATTTCTGACAGTCCTATCTAGTCTTTACTCTGACATTGATCTGACCACTGCAAATACTGATTTCTGAGCTGACTCTGGTGTGTGATCTTTCTTCACTTTCTTTTTACCACAGAATTCTGTACCCTCTGTTATGCACTGCTTAAGAAAGAACCCCCTGAAAACTCTGCTAAACTTGTAATCTCTGATCTGGATTCGAAATATAATTCAGCCCCGGCACTCCATGCCAGTGAATTATCCGATGCCCACACACTTCGGTATACCCACTCTGTGACATGACAAAATCTTCAATTTCTGAAATCGAACTTAGATTGGCGGTTAATTTCACTCCGACGCGATTTTAGCGTGACCTAAGCTACTAGGTAGTTTTCAGAACTTTTTAGGACAAATGACTCGTGATCGATTTTCTTCGAGCCACAATGAACCCACTTGACACATTGTCAATTCTCGATTGTCGTGAAAATCTCGAGGATTCAAATACGGACACAGGGTACCAAAACGACAGAAAAATCAAATTAGTGCCAGTCAATGAGAGTTTTCCAATTTAGTGGGGTCACCCACGATTGGTCATTCATCCCAGTCGAACTGACCTATCTCTGATCTTAATTCGATTTTATACTGTGCTGCAATGATCTCTAAAGGTGAACATGGTCGAGAAGTCGATTCCTGGTCGAATTCTCAAGTCTATTTGCCTTAAAATCCTTAATAACTCACTCAGCTAGTCTAGTTATCTCGTGAGTGGCCAACTCAGAGAAAAGCACTAAAGTCGCGCCGATGAAATGCCCAACTTATCCAATCAAAGTCAAAATCCAAAAGTCCGGATGTCACACACCCGAAAACAAGATCCATTCATATCGTACCAAAGCGGACTAACTCCATCTATCAATCGACCATTACCCTCAATTGGTATCAGTAATCCTCTGAATCCTTAGTAAGCTCATCACAATGTTCCATTGTGATATATTTTCATTCCCACTTGTGACTCTTAAGTGATGATAAAAGTCCTAGTTTGCATTATTAAACTTCCATTTACTAACAACTCTGACACTTGCAACCTGCTTGGCGATATCTATCTTCATATCAGCCTACCAATTCAACTGACGCTGATTCTGACTTACTTGCATCATCTGGTCAAAACCGCAACACCATAGTGAACTTCTGACAAAATCTTTTCCCTGAGTGCTACACTGTCAAGTGTATTCAATCACTCATGTAACTCGAATTTTCCATCCTCAGAAATCTCAAAGTCAATCTCTTTCTTACTAGTATCCTCTTATCAGACCTTCTGAACATCTCTGTCTGTCAACTAGGCACCGATTAAAACCTGAGCATCTGGTTCAATTTTGAGGGCAGCTATAAAATTCAAAGGGTAGCCTACCTCAAATTTGAAAACCAAATTTTGAACCCTTTCTAAGTAAAATCTATACTTTAGCCAGTCTATGCACAATTGAAGACTCTCGATTCAAAGCATCAGTGACTTCTTTCATCCTTCCGGGCGATACCAGATACCACTATCCGAGTCCTTCAAAAGATCTAGTTCACAGCGCTATCTCATTCAATTCCTCCTAGGAGAATAAATACTTTGAGGCTTTGACAGTCAATAAAGATCTAGAGTCTTTCTTTACACCAATGATATCTCTAGATCTTCGGAGCGGAAATTGTTGCCGTGAATTCCAAGTTGTCTGTCAGATAATTCGATTCATAAGGTCTCAACTGACGGGACACACATGCAATAACCCTATCATGCTGCATCATTAAGCAACCCAATCCTTTAATTGATGTATCACTGAAGATCTCACACTCTCCAGGACCAGACAGAATGGCCCACACAAGTGCAGTAGTCAGCCTCTTCTTAGACTCTTGAAAACTATACTCGCACTCATCTATCCACAAGAACTTTCCTTACTTTCTTAGTAGTCTTGTTAACGGCAATGCTATCACTGAAAGAAAACCCATATACGAACTGTCTGTAACACTTTGCTAAAACCCAGAAATTTCCGATCTCTGTCACTGTAGTCAACCTCGGCCAACTGTTCACTGCTTTAATCTTGGACAAGGTCTACGGAGATTTCTTCGCCTGAAATCACGTGACCTAGAAACGCAATACAAGTTATCCAAAACTCGCATATGCTAAGCTTATTGAAAAATCCAAAAATACTCGGGGCTTGAAGTACCATCCTCAAATGTCTTTCGTGCCCCTTGGCACTCTTTGAACACACCAGGATAACTTCACTGAACACGATTACAATTGATTTAAGTACCCCTACACATTCTGCTCATAAGACCCAAACAAATAGTTAAGGTATCCGTCAAACTACACAGCATTACAGTGAACTCATAACTGCCGTATTGAGTGCGAGACGCTAACTTCGGTATGTCTTTCTTCTTGATCCTTAACTGATGACACCCTGACCTCCAGTCGGTCTTGAGAAATATAAATGTACAACCACAACGAACCAACTTTCTTCTTCACGAATAGAATAGGTGCTCTCCAAGGTGATGCACTGGGACGGATGAATCCGCTATCCAATAATTCCCGCATCTGCACCTTCAATCCTTTTTAACTCGGGTAACACCATCCGGTAAGGAGCCTTAGGAACCGGCTCTGTCCCAGGTATTAATTCAATCACGACTCTATTTCTCTTCCTGACAACAAACCTGACAACAAACCTGACAATTCTCCATAACATACTTTAGAAAACTCCTGTACCACGATTGTGCTCTCCATATTCGACCCCTCAACTGATGCATCCATTACAATTGCTAGGTAGATTCGATAACCAACAAACTGAACCAGGTCATCTTCAATGACGAATTACAAGGATTGAAGTCCCTCTTTGACTTTCAATGATTCAAAACTTCCGTACGCTAACTGAACAAACTGAATTATACTTCTGCCACGATTCAAAACAACAGAAAGCTCCTTGAGCCAATTTTTTTTATAAATGACTTTCAAGTCATACTTAAGCAAACCCTTCAAGTACCACTATCGTCAGAGATTCATCTTTCCATCACTTTATTACCACGATGAAGATCCTACAACCTTCACTGAAAATCCTGCTGCACTACTCTGGTAAGAGTATCTCAAAAGCATTCTTCCCTTGATCGATGCATGGTCAATCCTTTCATGCTCCTCTAGCCATCGAAGTGGCGTCATATCTGCAATAACGGCGTTTACGCTCTCCTGAGCTTAGACGGACAATTCTTAACCTGATGGCCCTGCCGGCCACGTTCAAACCGTGTTTCCTTTTCACTCTGACCCTGGGCTAACTCATGCCTCCTTTTCACAAACTCGGCACACAATCAGTGAGTCATCTACCTCCCATCAAGGAATACCACGCACCCTTCTTCGCACTGAGATCTGTTCCAAGTACCCCACTAAATATCCCGAAGCATATTTCCTCTGCTCCATCTTCTCAACGGCGGTGACAAAAACAACTGTGATTCCATCTGCCTATACAGACAACCTTTGATCAAACGGCCTTACTAGCGACATCTGTAACAAATCCATTCCCTCTTACAGCATGGGACAGCTCCACGTCTTTTCTTACAGACACAACACACAACGATCGAGTTGAGCACAGACTTTCCAATTCTACTCTTCCAGTTGGATGAAACATGGCACCTTTCTTCTGACATTGGCTTTTCCCCCAATCGATTCCCATTTCTGTCTAGACTAAACCTTGACTCAGATACGATGGCTTGATCCTCGATCACAACGCCATATCAGACCTCAACAAGCGTGGTAACAACGACGGTCACAACACTGGCAGTGGTAGAAACAACGGTAGTTACGGTCTTGGTGGCATTTGCGGCACTGATGGCGACGGCGGTAACAGCGACTGAAACGGCGGCCTACTGACCCCTTCTATCTCCTAACATCTCAAGCATCCTCCAAAAACCGAGCAAACCTTGGACCTTCGGGGGCTACTACCCCAGCATTGACAGGAGGCAATACTTCACCGCTCGCACTAGTCCCGACTTGCGCTCTACCCGGGGCACCACGAGCACCGACTTTCAACAGCAGCCCGCCCCGAAACACAGGGCATACTACCCTCACTTAGCGGCCCTCGACACCTGGTCGCTCACGCTACAAGCTCAACACAAACGCCCGCTTCCAAACCAACACTGAGTGACCACACAAGCAAGCTACCAAGCAACTATCAATTACATGCATTAGAATATTAAAAGCCTTTCCTACTAACTATCCCATGACTCATCGCACCTTATCACTCCATACACAGACCATGTTCTGATACCACTTAAACATGGTTGTCACGCCCCGAACTCCGAGACACGTGAAACAACCCACCATGGTCATGTAAATGCGACATTCCTAGGTAGTGTCACCGACCCAAACAAATTTATTAAGCGCATGCGGAACGTATTAAGAAACCCTTGGCAATTTAAAAGCAGGATAGAACAGCATAAGCAAAATCAATTTAATACAAGCCAGCATGCTGTCATAAAATCAACCAAGGATTATAGACAACCAAAATGGGTCGGAGTCTACACACTAGAGGTCGGCCCACCAAAAGAAGGAACAGTCCTAAAACTACTAGTCAGACTCGATCGTCGATCCCTCATCTTCTTGACTCTGCAACTCCTTGCCCAACTGCATCAACAGTCCACCACTCTCCCCTGGAATCGTCATCTACGACCTTGAAATATTTTTCCCACAACGGGGTGAGACATTGTCTCAGCAAGTTCACCCCTCTTAAGCCCCTATTAGAAAGTAAATACATCCCAGAATGACCTAACCACAACATCAAAGAGACTTACCTCACAATAGTCCGCGCCTGCAAATTAGTACAGTTCATATCATTCAATCATGTGCGGATGTGACAACTAAATAATCAAGGCACAGTCACATCATCAACCAATCAACCACTTGGATCGTCTCAGCGATCAATCGGCTCGGCTGATTACATGTCATTCTAGCAAATCAATCAACGTTCCCAACCACGACCCTAAAAGTAAGCTTAACAATAGGTGGTAATCACGGCCCCACGCGGCACGACCTTCAATAAGGTGGTAAATCAACTAGTGGCATCACGGCCCCACTCGGCACGACCTTCAAAAAGGTGGTCAATCAACTAGTGGCATCACGGCCCCACTCGGCACGACCTCTAATAAGTGGTCAATCAACTAGTGGCATCACAGCCCCACTCGGCACGACCTCTAATAGGTGGTTCATCATGGCCTCAATAGGCACGGCCTCTAATAGGCGGTCAATCACGACCAAATTCCCATCAATTTCTACACTTAGAATTTTTACACATAACCCCTATTTAACACAATCACACTCAATTCGCCACAAATCAAGCATCAAATTTAAATTCTAAAAGCACAAAGGCGATCGGCACGAAATTTTGAGCAACCGGGCTAAAAATAAATTTTTCCTTTTTTTATAAATAATAATATTTAATTAATTTCGGAATATTTTAATATTATTTTAATCAACCGAAATTCAAAAGCATTTAAATAAATCTAAATTAAAATGTAATTATGTCACATCACCACTTAACATTAATTAACCTCTTTTAACCTTAACTAAACACAATTAAACTTAAACCAATTCCTTAATCCAACTTATAATAAAATAATCTAATCTATCCACCTAAACATGTTTAATTTAAACTAAACATACTTAGGGTATAATTAACCCTCTAATCAAGGATTAGTGAGATAAACTCACAGATTTAGACGCCGTTTAGCTCAAAACGACGGGGGCGACGCCGGGACCGACTTTCCCCAAAGGCGATCTCGCGTCCGGGGCCGGGAAGGAGGCCAAAACAGCCCTTGAAGGGGCTAAGCCAAACCCATTTTGGAGCTGTTGTTGCACGGCCGGAAGAGGAGCTGAATGGCGGTGGCTCGGCGTGAGGGGCGACGGAGGGAAGGGCGGCTCGGTCGGCTGCGGCTCTGGCGAACGGCGACGAGGAACGGCAACGACGCGGGTTGGTTGAGGACGCGGGCTGCTGGCACGACGGGCTGAGGAGGCGCGACGACAACGATGAGCTGGGCACGGCGACGGAGGGGCGGCGGAGTGGCGGTGCAGCGTGGCGACGGCGGCGGCTCGGCGAACGGCGGACAGCGGACGGCTCGTGCGCGCGATTGGCGTCGACCGAGGGGGGGGCTTCGGCCGCTCCTCCCTTTTTCCTCCTCTCTCTCTCTCTCTTTCTCTCTCTTTTGGTTCAAAGGTTGAAGATGAGTGTGGGGTCCACTTCTTTTCTCTCTCTCCCCTTTCCTTTCCTTTTTCTTTTTCTTTCTTTAAATCAAATAAAGTGGCTCACCACTTGATGATGTCATGGTCCACTATCCCCCACAACTTCTTCAATAGGTCCATTTTATTTTCTCCGCCGGGGTCCAAATCTTGTACATCTCAATTTCCACAATTTTTCTTTCAATTGGGTCCAATTAAAGTCCATAAAAATAATCCAATGTCACCACACTTTAATTCACATCTTCACTTGTCCATAGAACTAACTTAAATCCTAAAAGCAGGACCAAATGCGGACCTACTAGTTTCTCTTGATTCAATTTAAATTGACTCCCATAAAATCAATTAATGTCTCACTTATCAAATTGATTATTTTTTTAATCCAAAAATCCCTCATATTCCTCAATTTCACAATAAAATGGTCCTCTACAATATTTTGATTAAAAACGGCCCTATTTAACCAGTTGAAATTAGAACCCGAAAATCTGGATGTCACACTTGGTAGCTTGAGTTTAGTGCTACTATTCATGTAATTACTACCTTACAGGGTCTCACAACTCTAAGAAATCCAAATCTAAGGGAGTCATAGCTTAAAGTTGGAAACAATATTGGAGTTGATGTGGAGCGCATAGGGACAGTTATTTTGAATTTAGATTTTGATTTTCAGCTTATTTTGAATAATGTCCTTTATGTTCCTAGTTTTAGGAGAAACTTGATATCTCTTTCTTCACTTGACAAAGTTGGATATTGTCTTTATTTTGCTAATACAAGAGTGAATTTGAGTTATGATTCTAGAATTATTGGGAATTGTGTTTTGTCTGATGGATTATATCACTTATCCTTATCTTCTAATAGACCATATTGTTCTTTTAATGTCGAGAATAATACTAATAAAAGATCTTTAATCAAAGAAAGATTTTCATTGCTATGACATAAGCGATTAGGGCATATCTCCAAAGAAAGGGTAAAGCAACTCATCAAGGCTGATATATTTCCTCCTCTTGACTTAGATGATACTGAGATTAGTATTGATTGTGTGAGGGGAAAATTGACTAAAATCAATAAAAAATGCGCTACTCACAGTCAAAATCTATTGGAAATAATTCATACGGATATTAGTGGGCCATACTCAACCACCTTGTGTGGAAATAATATTTCATCACATTCATTTATGATTTCTCCCATTATTGTTATGTTTATCTAATTAAGGAGAAGACCGGTGCTCTTGAAATGTTCAAAGTGTTTCGCACTAAAATTGAGAAACAATTGGGAAAAATTGTTAAGATTGTCAGATCTGATCATGGTGGTGAATATTATGGGCGATATACCAAAACCGAGCAACAAATGGGACAGTTTGCTAAATATTTGCAAGACTGTGGTATTGTTACTCAGTATACAATGCCCGAGAATCCTAAACAGAATGGTATAGCTGAACGGCGCAATCGCACACTCATGAAGATGAAACGAAGTATGATGGGCAGTTATAATTTGCCTAAATACTTATGAGACGATGCAATTAAAACAACAACTTAAATATTGAATTGTGTACCTAGTAAATTAGTATCGGAAACACCTTTTGAATTGTGAATGGGGAGGAAACCAAGCTTGAATCACTTTCGAGTTTGGGGGTTTCTTGTAGAAGTACAAATTTATGATCCTTCTCAGAAGAAGACCGAACCCAAGACTACTAGATGTTACTTTATTGAATACCCTGACCATTCCCAAAGGGTATAGGTTCTATTGTCCTACTCATGGCGCTAGAATCGTTGAATCCCAAGCTGCCAAATTCATGGAATTAGGTATTGCTAAAGAGAGTTCTTCTTAATCTTTTGAAAGGAAAGAACCAAACAAAACGGTCTCTATTCTATTGCCTATCTTGAATGATGATTCTATAAGAGAGCCTTGCAGAGTATAAATTAAGCAAGAAGCAGATATAGGAAATATGTCAGTAGATCCTCCCATTACAAATGAAATTCCCAAGACGAATTATGCGGCTCCAGAAATGCCTATGTGAAGATCACAACGACAAAGAAGACCAACGCCTCTAAATAATTATCATGTCTATCTTAGAGAAGCTAATTTTGACATGGACATATAGTTGATCCGGCAACTTTCAAAGGAACTCTTAATAATGATTAGGCAAATGAATGGTTAGAAGCAATGAAGGATGAGATGATTTCCATGCCAACTAATCAAGAATGGGAACTTGTTGATTTACCTGATGGGTATAAACCGATCGGTTACAAATGGGTATTCAAAACCAATAAAGACAATACAGGCAACATAGAGAGATTCAAGATAATGTTAATTGCAAATGGGTACACACAGAGATAATGCATTGATTATATTGAAATATTTTCTCCAACTTTTCGGATAATCATGACATTGGTGGCTCATTTTAACTTAGAGTTTCACTAAATGGATGTGAAAATAGTCTTTTTAAATGGAGATTTGGATGAAGAAATGTACATGCAGCAACCTAAAGGGTTTAAAGAAGCTGGAAAGGAGCATATGGTATGCAAACTTTAGAGATCTATCTATGGTCTCAAAAAGCATCACATCAGTGGTACTTGAAATTTCACAAGGTTGTGAGATTATTTGGCTTTGAAGAAAATAAGTTTGATCAATACATCTACATGAAAGTAAGTGGGAGTAAATATTTTTTTTTAGTACTTTATGTAGATGACATTTTGCTTGCTAGTAGAGATGTTGATCTATTGAATGACACAAAAAGTTTTATATCTAGAAAGTTTGATATGAATGACCTTGGGGAAACCTCTTTTAATCTAGGCATTGAGATTCATTATGACAGATCTAAGAAGGTCCTAAGGTTATCTCAAAAAAAGTATATATATATATATATATATATATATATATATATATATATATCTTGTTTTAAAAAGATTCAATATGCAAACTTGCAAGTCATGTGAAGCTCTTGTTGTGAAAAGAGATAAATTGAGTATAGAATAATGCCCCAAGAATGATATTGAAAAAGAAGTAATGAAGAATATTCTATATGCCAGTGCAATTGGTAGTCTTATGTATGCACAAATATATATCAAACCTAATATTGCTTTTGCTATGAATACTCTTAGAAGATATATGTCAAATCCAGGTTATGAACATTGGGTTGCAACTAAAAAGGTGATAAGATATCTACAACAAACAAAAGACTTCATGCTTGTGTATAGTAGAGTAGAGGACCTAAAAGTGATTAGATATTCAAATATTGATTTTGCTAATTGTTCAGATGACAAAAAATCAACCTTTGGATATATTTTTATGATTGTTGGAGGTGCTATTTCTTAAAAGAGCACAAAGAGAACTTAATTACGAACTCTACAATGTATGCTGAGTTTATAGCGTGTTACGGTGCATCAATTTAAGCTGTTTGGCTCAGAAATTTGATCTCAAAATTGCAAGTTATGGACTCTATTGCAAGACCTATGGTGATCTACTATGTCAACACTATAGTTGTGTTTTATTCCAAGAATAACAAGATCAGCAATGCGTCCAAACACATGGAGATCCAATATTATACTGTTAAGGACTTGTTCAAAAAGGGATATGTTGTGATCGAGAATATCAAAATTGAGTCCATGTTGGCAAATCCTCTAACAAAGGCTTACGACCCATTTTGTTTAAAAAAACATGTAAATAATATGGGTATGTTAGGTTCTTTTAATTTCTTTTGTTAGTGGGAGCTATATATAATATGTATTTGTAGATATTATGTTATATGCAAACTGATAATGTTTTCATGATATCTATTTAAGCATTTATTTTCAATGATTATAATTGTTGATTCTATTATTATCATTTCTCCTGTTGACTGAGAAATGGAAGTATAAAACAGTATCTTTAAACGAATTTTAATTTAAAGATGACTAAATGTCACTAATTATGAGATCTCATGTTGGATTGTGACATAGTCATGCAATTTCATGTTGTTTAGAAATTAAGCTAATGCATTTTTATGTCGTTGAGAAATTACATTGAGGACAAATAAGAAATAGTCTATATTTTGATTACATGTTGGCATTATTTCTTACGACACTACCAGGCCCATGATCTATTAAAATATAATACTTATTATACATGATTATGGAAAGTCATGTGTTGCGGTATTTTCTTAACATATTGATCTCTATAGTCCTCTACTGAGGTTATATGGGATTTGATTGGTTTTGAGATGCCGTTATTGGAATATTATTTTTTAAAGTTGTAGCCACATAAAACAGAATTTTCAATTATCAACTCGATAGTGTCATTTTCAATATAAAATCCTTTTCGAAATCAAAATAAATTAATTAATGTAGCCAAGTGAGAGAATGTTGGAAATTTTCTATAATATGGGCTTACATTAATTGATTGATTTTCTATTTTAAATAATCATGTTAATGGATATCCAATATTTGTTAAACCATTGAGTGATCTTATTGAATTGTGTATTGATATCTATTAATAACGGGCCTAGTTGAACAGTAAAGTATAGGCAATTGTGTTTAACTGAAGCCCATTATGGGAGATGCCCAGGTGACACACTATTGATTAGGGTTTACTAGATTTCCTTTCTAACCTATAAAGGGTAAGTTATGCCTATCAGTTGTTTAATCCCATTAAAAACTATTATACTGAAATAGGTCATAGAAAAGAAGATCTGATATTCCAATAGATCCCTAAATAAACAGAATGATTTATTTTTCTTCAAGTGAAGCAATGGCTCAAACAAGTACGTTTTAATTTCGCTTTGCATATTGTTTTTTGTGTTTTATAGTCATATATGGATAGGATTGTTCTCGATTAATTAGTTGTTTATATGAATAATTTTCTACACTTTGTTGAACACCTCTTAATTACTTGCCGATGACTCTTCTTCATAGATGTCAATACTCATGTCATACAAGCTATTGATTTTTTGTTAGCTTGAAGCACTTTTGTCAAACAGTCTTCCACAATCGAATGTACTTTATTGCTCAACAATAGCTATATTGAAAGGTTATCAAGAACCACAAATTATGATCATCAATCAACTAATTTTGTAATCATAGATAATTGCATAATGTAATTATCGATAACCATGACAATCATATCAACCAAACTCAATTAATCAACTAAACCTCACTACTTGTTGATTCAAAAGAATAGTATTCTTTTGTGTAAATGTATGGCTTAGCCGTAGAGTGAGAGTTTAGAGCCTCCAAAGCCCTTGACAACTGCATAAATAATATTATCTCCTGGAGCCAGTGCTTTTCCTTCTCTCTTTCGCCTGAAGAAACCCCACTCTGTGACGTCCACAAAGTGTTTGTGGTTTTGCCTAACTAATTCCAGCTTTAAACCTCCCTCTTCTTCCCAAAAAAATGCAAACCCGTGATTTGATTCATGGATTTAAGGGTCTTGACTACTATTTTTGTGAAATTACTTCTCTATATGTTTATAACTTTTGCGTTAGGTCACATTTTGTTCTCAATTAAAGTGATCGACAAAATATTATAAATATTTCCGTCCACTTAAATGGATAAGATTTTTCTATTATCACACAATTTCGTGTAAAATTTTTTGGGAGGGTTGCTGCTATCTTATGGTGTAAGATGAAAATAAAATAAGCATAAGGTGATTGTGTCAGGAAAATCATCCAATTAGTGTTAAACCTATTATACATAGAATAGTATAGTCATAAACTTCTTAATTTTGTCAAATAAGTTCTAATCTTTGCACAAAATTTCAATATAATCATGATGGCTAATTTTCACTAGAAGTAGCTAGTGGCATGCTATGCAGATTGATCCGTGATGACTAGACTATCAAATTAGTGATTTTTGATGAAAATTGACCAGAACAAGTGCAATAATATTTTGTGCAAAGGTTTAGGACTGCTAATAAAAGTGAAAAGTTTATGACTGGGTTGGTGTTGATGTAGTAGGTTTAGGACCAATTATGTAATTTTTCTAGTTGCATCTGGTAAACTTGCCCTGGACAAGACTTGTTCTTATTGTTTATTGTGTTTGGGGGGCTAGCCTATTTTAATTTCATCCCATTAGTAGATATCCATTAACATCAATTTGTTTTTCTTCCCAAACCTATTAAGTTGTTTGATTTTATTTATATTTGGTAAGGACTTTCGTTCTCCACAGCTTTAATAGTATCAACCATAGATGGAAAGTTGAAGTTTACTCTTGAATATAATACTTAGTGGAAAACTTTGATCGAGCCCAACAAATCGCAAGAGAGACATTCTAGCATGGGGAATGTTTCTATTTGTATTTGGAAATTGCAAAGTTCTTATGTGCCATTTGAGTAGGATATCCAGCAGCAGTTTTTATTTTTTGCTTTTGTTTTGTGTTTTTAGTGCATTTCTAGAGAAGACGATGCTTTTGTTTTTTACGACTTATAAATCATAAATGAGAAACTAAATTTGAGTTGGATGGCCTCAATGGAATGCTACATGCATCAATTGTGGGTGCATAGATTGACAAAAAAAAATTTCTTGCGTGCTAGGATTGCTTGGATTGATGGTTTACCACATCACAAATGGATTGGTAGGTTCATGGAGTAAATGGTACTTAAAAGCCAACAAAACTTTATGGTCACCTTTGGTCGTCTAAACATTTTGCCCGAATAAAATAAGGTCAGAAAAGTTAGGAGAGAATATGATTTATAGAAACATATGCGTAATTTGGTAAATACCTGAATATAAACATACGATATCCATAGAGATTAGTATGCATGAATAATTTCCTCTCTGCCTCTACCTACCTCCTCAACTCCGACTCTCTCGACATTCGCCAATTTGACTCTCCTGCTTTTGTTGCTACTACAATTGTAATATTTGAGATTTTTATTAGGTCAAAGAAAAGGTGGTGGGACTCACTTTAAATAAAAGAAGAAAAAGAAAAAAAAAAAAGAAGTTGAAAAGTCAATAAAGCAAAAGGTGAGGGGAGAGGGCTCGGCTAAATAGAAGCTGAGAGGTCCCTCGACCAGAAAGAAAATAAAGAAAAGAAGAAGGAGAAGAAGAAGAAGAAGAGAAAGAGGAAGAAAGGAAATGGGTTTTGGCACATGTATGCCACGGATGCCTCACCAAGTTGACTTGACTCCATAACGCTGCACCGGTAAGAGATTAGGCCCCTCGTTCATCCAATGAAGTAATTTTTGGATTTAGGACTCAAATTAGGAATTTTTGGGAAATCGAGCGGCGAAGTCTGATTTTGGAGTCGTTGAGCCATGTATTTTTGTAGGAATGGTAGTTTACGATGTTGTGGAGCTGTAAGTTTTTACGGATCGTGATTTGAGCTTATGATTTGTTCAAAACAAAATTTCAAAGTTTCCCGCGCGCAATGAACAATACGCGTCCAACAGCTTTGGGCCTGTATTTTGTCATTTTTCGGCTTTATTTTGGGACGGTCAAGTTAGGATTCTTGTAGAATGTTTGAAAGGCTTTCTATTGACTATAAGTATATTTGAATCGAGGTTTGGAGGAGAAAATTAAGGCGCGATCAAGTTTTGCGCTCAAACTTTATGTTGCGAACGGCTTGAACAATCACTTTGGTTATGCGATTTGTTCGCTCTTAGGAGTCCTTTTGTGAGAGTTAAGGCGTAGTTTAGTCGTTTCGTAATTGAGATAGAGTTTTATTTTGATTTTAACATTATTTATCGGTTATTTGATATGGCCGTGAGTTTGACGATACGAGTATCATTTGTCATTTAGTCGTAGACAACGAGGTGAGTGATACTATATCTTATTTGGTTTTGTAAAATCATGTCTTGAAGTGTGTGTATAAATATATATATATATATATATATATATATATGTATATTGAATTGAGAAGAGCATTTTTATTGCATAAAAGCCGGATCGAGCAATTGCTACTCTTTGGTTGATTGTGGATGTTTAAAAAGCATATTATACAAAGTAAGTGGAGAAATATTATGAAATTGCTTTGCGACTGACTTATGGAAAGGTTTATGATGATTTGAGAAATGGATATGAAATGGATGATGGACTATGCCACAAATGTTATTTGTTTGGTTTAAGATATTAATTTCTGGATTGGATTTCTAGTATTGGAGAATGGTTATTTATGTTCAATATAACTGTGAACCCAATGAGGGGTTTTTGGGGTATGCATACCAGGTTTAGGATATTCTTCTAGGCCAAGCCACTGGCTTTGTAGGTGGAGACCTTGCCAAGGGGAGAATCTTGGTCGTCTTGTCACAAAGCATTGTGTCGTGACCATGGTTAGTTATTAAGCAAAAGATTGGTCGATGGATGGACCATCGACGTGTGTTTGATATGATATGAATCAATGGATAAACTATTGATATGTGTTTTTGATGGAGATTATTCAATGGATTTGACCATTGATACTTGACTTTTGATGGCGATTTAAATGAGTTTTCCATATTAGTATGAAACTCTGATGATAAGAAATAGCTCTTATATGGTTCGATATATATTTTATATATTAAGTTGGCATTATGAAATTTGGTATTGCTTTGTATACATGCATAGTGGTTGCTCGATCTGCTTAAAAAATATGTACTACTCACTAAGCTTATGGTTGCTCACCCTTCTATTTCCAAACATTTTCAGGTCCTTTGGTTAGTAGCTAGTGGGTCAAAGAGTGCTATCAATGGAGACCTTTGGAAGTGAACTTTGGAAACGGTTTGAGACTGCGTCCTTTGGGTGGGAGGATGGCCGTGTTACCCCCTGTAGGATTTGGGGTGTCACAACAATGAACCGGCTCAAGCACCTACTCGAACTCACATTTCCCTTCTTTCTTCACTTCTTTCCCATGGCTTCCTTCTCGACCTTCCCACCTATGCCTTCTTCATCCCCAACCCCTTCCCCTCGGCTTCCCATTCCCGCTTCATCGCCTACTTCTACGCTGCATGGGCTCCGCTTTTTCTTCTTTGCCCAGTTAGGTCTCGCTCTCAAGCTCCAAGCGTTATGTTGTGTTTCCCTTCCTCGCTTGTCGAGCTCGTTGGTGTCGTCACCTTCCGTGCTTGTTCTCTTGTTTTGATGTTGCCGCCCTCCCCCTCCTACTTGGCGCAACGTCCGACATTGTTCGCACCATAGAGGCCGTAGTCAACGTCGGGGTCGAGGCCCAGCCTTAGGCAACCACTTATCTAGGGCTCCCTGAGGCTGGATACCTCGAATATGAGGTTTCGAGTCCTAGATTTGACGAAGGTGCGGCTGCTTGTGTGACGCAGTTGCGTTAGACGAAGAAGCTTCAGGAAATTGGCTCGAATTATTTATTTTTGTCATTTCTTTTAATTTTTACCGAATAGTAGACAGCCTATCCAAATATATCTCACCCTTAAGGTGGAACTTTTTATTTGGATTTGGATTTTCATTGGCCCAAACACTGGATAGGGCAAAAATTATCTTATTTGATATTACATCATATCCACATAACGCAGCTCGAAAGACTCACTCTCTCTTTGCAATGAAGTGAGTAATGATTCTAAGAAACATATGCATTTAAAAGGTTTCTTTAAAAAATAGTCTAGAACACTGATATAAAGTTTAGAATCTCCCTCTCCCTCTCCCTCCCTCTCTCCCTTCCTTCCTTCCTTTAACACCACTCCTATGCCTTATGGAATATAGCCAAATCCACAAATTGCTACCCAAATATATATAAAATGAATGTTCTATTAGGTAATTGTATTGATCACAAATAATTTTTTACTTATGCTAAGATGCAATGTCATACTTTTTTTTGGGTCAAAAAGAAATTGGCATCTATTATCAAATTGATATAAAAAAAAAATCTCAAAAGTCACAATAACAAAGCAAGCCCATAAAAGTCTACAACAAACAAAAAACTAAAAATCAAGACGTTTCATTAGAGCTAGGTTGACAGAAATTATCACAGGCTTGTCCTTCAAGAATATATTTGTAACTACATTCAAGCGAAAAGATCGGCAGCCAATCACCGAATCATACAGTACCATTAGTGATAAGCACACACTATAATCTCAATTTATAATTACAGCTTTGTCTTTCAATGATGCGTGCCTAATTCGCCATCCCCAACACCATAACCGTATGCAAACAATATAAACATATTGAAAAAGCTCAAATTTGACACATGTGAGAGCAAGCCTTGTAACTAATGCAAAGTGGCAAAGTTTTGAATGAAAACACATTATATGAACACATATTTGACATGGAACCGCTGTGAACACCATTAAAACCGGAGGCAAAGTACTTATTTATTAAAACTCCAAAATTTAGAAATAGATCGAAGAGAAAAACTCCAAGATATAAGATCGAGAGAGCAAAGCTCCCGGATTTAAGATTAGATCAGAAGAGTAAGAAAAGAAACAAAATAAAACAAAAGGAACTAGGAGGGGAGGGAGAGATCTAGTTCAAATCCCTCCCCACCAGAAATGGAAGAAATGAATAAAGGCTCAGAGAGGGAAAGAGAGAGAGAGGGAGAGAAGGGGTGGGAAAGGAACAAGATGTCATACTTTGCAGACATGATTATCTAATATCTCTAGACAGTGATCCTCGTCATCCAGTTGCAAGCCAGCCCTGTGCCCTAACTTATTGGATTGCGTACATCCCCTTTCTTTTTCTGTCTCGAAAGGAAAGCCTGTGCCCAGGAGTATAGTCTTGGACCGGGACGGATTTAGCGACAGTTCCATATCTACTTGAAGTTGGTCAAATCCTTGTTAGGGAAAGTACCCAATAGTGCAATTGACTCATTAGCATCGCATCATGCCATGGTTTGATGGTCAAGTGAAACAGACTATCAATGCTCTCCTGACAGTCCATCACCCTAATCACCTTCAATTACTTCAACAGTCATCATTAATATTCAAAACGCGTCTTTATCTCTTTCAAATGGGAGTGAACGCATTTGAATTCTAAATCAACTATTTTACATACCCTGAATCAATACCGCTATCTCAAATTTGGAATTGACGGATCATCTATGGAAGTTTTTCATGCATCCAGCACTATAGTAGCTCTAAGACAAAGTACTCGGAGTCGTAGGTAGTGAAGCCACTGTTAAAAGACGGATTCATGAGAAAGTTGGACTATATAATTTTGTGCATCTTTGTAGTTACTGTTGATTATAAAGCCCATCTACAGATGATCGCTTAGGATGCACATGACAAAATTTCTGGAACAGAAATTTATTTCGATCAGAAATTGATCTCAATTTTTGTTTCAGAAATTGAGAAGTTAAAAATTTTAGCTTATGATTTCTTGTTCAAATTTATTTTTGGAATAGAAATTTGTTTTAGAAATAGAAAAACCAAATTGCGTTACCAAATGGATTTTTGTTCCAAATCTGTTTCGGGGAATAGAGAAACAGAGAAATAGAGAAGTAGAAATTTTATCATGCGCGCCCTTAGAGTTGTCCTTAAGTTCGGATTTATAAAGTTGTCCTACGGTCACCTCTAGCGTGAATTTTCGAATAAAAGAAATAAAATGTAAGCTTAGAGGGAAATGCTTCCATTCATTTTCACCCGCTTCCCTCCAGATTTAGACACCCAAATAAAGAAAATTATTCCCTAAATAATTTTTCTAAATTTCCTGCACTTCTTGATGCTAAACACATTGAGTGGCTAGGCGCACTCAGTGTGGAACTTTTTTTTTTTTTTATGTATGAACCTGGGAAAAAACTTTGAACTCCATATCTAACCTTATTTGTCATTTATATAGTGTACATTTTGCTACTTATTCCTCAATGTCATATGTTATTGAACAAATTCACATGTCTTGATGCCAATATTCAATCCTTAAATTCGGTATAATTATCCAATCAGTCATACACCTTCCAATTTTGCCAAAATAATCTTAAACCTTTGCACAAATTTCAAATATAGTCATTTAGCCAATTGCCACTGGAAATGCTTATGTAGTGATTCACAAATTATTCACGTAAGCATATCACATAAAACCACCAACGATGACTGAACACCACCCAAGCAACAATTTCCGACAGCAATTGACCGAAAAAGACTACATTTTGACCTTTGCATGAATATTTAGGACTACATTAGCAAAATTGAAATGTTAAGACTGAATTGACATCCAAATAATAGGTTTTAGGAATGAACTGATCGCTCAAATTCTTTATGTTTTTTAATGTTTTGAGTCATTAAATTTAACTTCTATTCAACGTGGAACTCTTTGAACTTGAACCTTTCAAGATATAATATTAAAATATAGATTCTCGTACAACTTGTTTATTTATTCTTTAAAACTCAAATAGTATTTCAAATTTTGAAGAGAAATTCTAGAAAAACCTTTTTGCTTTGGAAAAAGTAAATGGATCCTAAAGTTGTTTAATGATATGTTATTGAAAGTAGAAATAAAAGTTAAAACGTTGTTAAGTTGTCATATATGTGTCCAAAATTAACACAATCATTGAGATGATTCCACGCATGTAATTTTCAAATTTCGTGGCATATGTTTCCCTCCCAAAACTTTTTCCATAACGAGGATGGATGGCCGCCCAGATAATGTTTGAAAAAGCATGTCAATCACCAAAGATTCTTTACATCAAGAAAATCCACGTCCCTTCGATATTTGATCATTTTGATCTTCCATGTTGCTTTTGCTAAAAAGTCTCCACAAGAGACTAAACACATATAACTACTATAAATCAATTCTTTTCTTTTCTTTTCTTTTGGGAATTGATGCAAGTGGGAACGTTTTCCTTTTAGATTGCGATGTTCATAATTTGAAAGTAGGGTTTAGGAGAAGAAGAAAAAAGAAAAGGAGGAAAATGAAAAAAGATGAGTAGGTGCTTGGACTTCAGTGTCCATAGGTCGCTACTTTTAACCTAAAAGCCTTGGATTTATTAACATGCTTGTTCCTCCATAGTCAAAAGAATGAACAAGCGCATACACACACAAACATATGGCAGAGATGGGAATAAAGAGTCCTACAGAGAACGCAGGCTTAGAAGTCAGAGAAAGAGAGAGAGAACAAAGGTTAAATTAGAGTACAGAGGTCAGACAAGAGACGACACATCTTGTCTTTCTTTCTTCTTTCCCTGAACAAAAGGAAAGAAAAGAGAAAGAAAAAGCAGTACATCATCTAATTCAAAAGAAGGGAAAGAAAAAGAAAGAAGAAGGGAAGATCATGCTTAGACGATGATCACATCACAATTTGGCCTCACAAAGTATTTGAAATAAAGAGAAAGGGTGAGAGAGCGAGAGAGAGCGAGAGAGAGAGAGAGAGAGAGAGAGAACGAGAACGAGAGGAAGATTTTGCCAGGTTTTATTTTTCTTCCGAACCGAACACCTTCATCTGCCTTCCGGGTGTAATGGGAAGAGCTCCAGAGTTCTACAGTGAACTGCTTCATCCTCATCTCTGAATGAAGATGATGATGACCTGCTCACATCCTCTTCTACTTCCGAGAAGTCAAATGCCCAGCTTCTACACTTCCTCTTGTATGGACTGTCCTCCTCCCCTCTAATCTCTCCTTCTGATCCCTGCAACAAAATTTAAACATTAATTTACATCCACACGCGCATATTGTGCTAGGACTGGTGAGTTTTCTACTTCATAAAACATGAAGCCTAGACCAGATGGTTCTAGTCTGAGAAGATGCTTGATAGATGGATAAAATGGATTTTCAGTTGTCGGGCAAAGCTGAAATAACACATGAAGCATGAGTCCGAACCAACTGTCGAGGTCAGCATGCATCATGCAGCGCTCTGACACCAATGCTGGAATGAGGAAAAAAAAAGATGGTATTATGGTTTTGTGTACCTTAGTAGTGTTCAAAGTTACAGCGGCGATGGTGGTGGCTGTGGTGGGGGTTCTCGAGCAGTGAGAGAGGCCGAGGCTGTTGCGCTTCTGCTTCTGCCTCTCGCGGGCTTTGTGGTTCTGGAACCAATAGAACACGTTCTTGCCTTCAATCTTCCCGTACTTGCTGAGCTGTGCCGTGATCTGCTCGATCTGCTGCGCGTTGGGAGTTCTCATCCCCCCTCTGTACAGCATCTCGAGTATTCCGATTTGCTCTTGTGTCGGGTTCCAACGTGTCCCTCCTGGGTGTGTTTCCACCTGCATGAACGTAGAAGTTCCCATGCACACATAAAATATGAGACTTCAAAATCATATAGGAATTTCTTCACTGCCAAGACATATATTTCTTGTAACACTTAATGACTGCCGTGGCAATCGCAATGATGAAGAGAACAGACTATCTATTTTATTTTGTTATTCGGTCAAACAACACGGTAAATTAAAACCAGTCTCGCTTTTGCTTTGTTTAGAAGAGGCGTGATACGAATCTTTCTTTCTTCAACCGGCCCCTTTGATTAGGTTTTCCCGGTGGCCGTATGCTCCAGGAAGAGAACAAGTAGATTAACACGGTTTAATCACCGAAAAGAAAATTGATCAATGGAAAAAAGACAAACTCCGAAGGTTCTTTGTGAGGTACATTGGACTTGTAAACACGGCAAAGTTTGAATTCCTAACCACTTTGCAAAATGTCACATAGTATGTAGTCAAAATTCACAACTCATGACGTGAATTGTGGAAATTGCCGTGGAAGAGGGAAATAGGCGAGACCTGAGGAGGGTCTCTCTTGTCGTCAGAGGAGGAGCCAAGCCTCCGCGGGCCGCTCTCCGGGCGGATGAAGCTCTTGATGTCGACAAATGCGGCAGTTGAGACCACGTCGGTCTGGTGGGGGAGCTTTGGAACGAGGGGGCGGAGGCGTTTGCAGCCGAGCGTGAGGGTGGTGGGTTCGAGCTCAAAGAATCCACGTGCGAACTGATGAACCTTCATGCTTTGCCTGAAACGAGATGCTTCTGCTTCCCATGAGGGGAAGATCCGGCTAAAAGAGAGAGGCAATTATATAGGGAATGACACACTCCTGTTGAAAAGGTAAAAACAAAAACAAAACGAAAAAGAGGGTGGAGGGGGGAGAGAGAGAGAGAGCAAAAGTGGGAAAGTGGGAAATGAGGTGCATGGTGGGTTGTTCAGAAGAACCCAAGACCAAATGATGAGGCGAGGTTGACTTGGAGATTGATTACCCACACGATGAAAAAGCTAAAGTTGCACCGGAGCAAAAAGGAAAAAGGAGAAACTGTTTATGATTGCCATTTTGCTTTGAGGTGCTCTTTCAGTTGCATTAAATGCACTAGCATGGAAATTTATAATACTTTAAATTATGCCTTTCTTATTGTTTAATTTTTCTTATGGTATTTAATTTGTAGAGTTTGGCTAGTGATTAAAAAACATATTTGTGTGTGGATTAGGCTCATAAAAGGGATCATAGTTTTCTACACCACCGACCGTAAAAAGTTTAATATAGAGACATCCATCTAGATCTTTAACTCATGTTTATCTCATTCTTGAGATTGATAAGGTATTTTTCCATTATTAAGAAAAATGAGTTCTTATCATATCTTTATTTGATTATTTTTCAATAACGTGCTTTTGATTGCATGGATTGGTATGCTCTCAATTGCCTAACTCGATTTTATCCTCTTTACATCATGATTTCTCACTAGCAAAACAATTGCAATATGTCATTTTTCCCCTTTAAAGGTTTATGGACTACAATCATGTCAAGTTGGAGCAAATTGACTCGGTTTACTTCTCCAAATTGAAAATAACGCGAGTAATCAACTTTAAAGGGCCAAGCTTGAAACGATGATTTTCACTGGATAAGTTTATTTTCCCTTTTTGACAGACTATTGTCCATCCTAATCAAGTGGAAATTTGGAAGATTGGAAGGATATGGAGCCATTCAGCAGCTCTCCACTTCTTCATTGCAAGCCAGCAGAAGGAGCCAATCTCTTTTTCAAAAACATGACAAAACTCTCTGTATTTCTCCATCATGCTCGTCAACAGAGACCGAGGAAAAAGGGGATGGAGAGAATAGCCAAGAGGGAATAGAAGGCGGAGATGGAGATGTGAATGTCATGATGGAACAAGCGTGTGAATTTTTTGCGAGGCGCTCGAGTGGTTTTTGGTATTTTGTGTTGTGGGTGTGTGTTGGCCCGTCAAATCGGGTCGTGTTTTTCTCGCTTTCATGATAAGGTGTCCATGCTTTTCGGTGGCCTCTATCAACCTTTTTCTTCCATAAAGTTGAAGAGGTGCGAGGGAATGAAGCAAATAATTAAAAAAATAGTAAAAATAATTCAAGCCAAAAAAAAAGAAAAAGAAAGATCCCTCCAATCCCTATACTCGAAATTGCCTCTTTTCTACATAATCCAATGACGGGAAAAGTGGGGGAAATAAATGAATAAAGAAGGGGGGAAAACTGAATGCCGTCGTCTTTAGGCAATGAAAGTGGAATATACAATTGGAAAATAATAAATATTTAAAATAGGCAAAGTGTTGAGAAAACTCTATCTGAATGTCCCAGATATATGTTTAATATTATTTTGCCAATAAATGGCATGCTTTTTTCTTTGGGAACAGCTTGCTTCAATTTCCCAAACAGTTCAAAACCAGCAATACGTAACCCCACTTTCATTTTCATAATCCGAGAGAGAGAGAGAGAGAGAGAGAGAGAGAGAATTGTGTAGAGAGCTCCAGGGTTAAAGCACCGCACCACCATGGCAGTGGCACTATCACCCTCAAAATAATATTTTATTCCACTTTGATCTTCAATGATTGCGTAAAATCATATGTATGTCTACGTATTGACTCTGGGTGGGGGTGAACTTGTGATTTTCAGTGCTTTCCAGCATGAGAAGACCTCGCACAATTCAGGGTCAATGCAATTGGATTTTATCTACCTTGTTGCATCTTATACCAACGCAAACAAAATTAGAGTTACTCCAAATTGGCTATCAACATATATTTGGGCTAGTTTCCTTACGTTACCACGAGGCTGGAGTTGGAGGATGCTTCGCTTTTGAATATGGCCTTTTGATAACGTTTTAAATTGGTTCTATACAATGATTTAAGTTTTTAAATTAGTTGTTGATGATTGAACAATTTCTGTAATTGTCAATAAACAACAACAAATCTTCATATTCACCTTTCCCTTTAATCATATCACCAAGCTATGCAGAAATACTAAGTTTTCTGTAAGTTTATTTGAAATTACCTTTAACCATGTTTCTAATTGATGGGTTACAAATTACAAATTCCATGCGTATGCAAATTTAGGTAAAAATGATTGTTGGCGGTGCCCTAATTTGTATGGTATAAGTTGGAGACATGGTTGGAAGAAACTTCAAGTATTATGGCCCTTTTTCTTTGATGAGATAAAAATGAAGATAAAGTGATGGAACCTAAATTTTCTTAACCCCAATTTTCTCGTATGCATCACAATGGATACCAAAATTCTGGTAGATGAATTGCTAAACAATGAAAACTTTAGTTTCAATTTTCCGAATGGCTGATCTATGGAGACCGAACCTGGAATTGCTAAGGGAGCTGCCCCTCCTCAAAGAAGCCACCGTTATAGATTGTGGAAGTTCTGTGATTATTGATATGATATATGAATTAGGACTCAAATGTTCAATTTACATTCCAAATGTATCCGTTGACAGGTCCACTCATTTCAATGCAATCAACGGTCCAGATAAATTCTCTCTCTCTCTCTCTCTCTCTCTCTCTCTCTCCAAATTTGACCACGAATGAGGGGTTCCCTGCCTTGAGCTACCCCTGATTTATTTATTTATTTATTTTTTGCCGAAGGATAATAGTTTCATTGCTAGCCCATAAAAGGGGCTCCATTAGATGGAAAGTCTACATAAAAGATAGAAATTAGAGCTACCCCTGATTTAGGGCTGCCAACAGCTAGAACGACCATCCATGCTGCGGTCGCGACCTCTGTGGTAGCATTCATTGTGCACGCAAGCACAACAACCGTGGCGGCCCGGCGCAAGGTCCCATTGTGTCCAACAAAATATAATTTGCGCATCAGTAATAATAAGTTGTGTGTAATATATAGAAGCAAGCCAATCAAAAGCGATAACTTTCAAGAATTAGAAGTAAAATTGGTTTGACATTACTTTAAGTTTATTGATGTTGATTCCTTAAACCGCATCAAACATACAATTGATACTCGAAATACTTTCTCATGTCCTACTCGCAGCATTGTGATAGGTGGGTTGAAAATTGTAGTAGCATGATAAGTGAATTCCAAAATAGTCATAAATCTATTACAATTGTGTTAATTCAGTCCTCAACAAGTTTTTTTTCTAATTGAGTTCTAAATATTTTGCACTTATATTAATTCAGTTTATTCAGTCAATTTTAGCTGGTCAGTACTGATATGGACACCAATCACCAGTACGTGGTACGATTGGTGCTGACCAAGACAATTTTAATAATGTATAATATTTTTCAAATTTATTTATTTTTCTTTTCTTTTTCCCTCTTAATCTTTTTCTTTCTTTTTTCCTTCCCTTCTTCCTCTAGCAAATCATTGGAACTCGATGACTAGCCAAAGGCAAGGGCCGACGAGGTCGGCCACCTTAGGGGCGAGGTTCGCCCTCACCATGGCTAGGTAGGGCTCCTCACCAAGGGCAGGCGAGACTTGCCCTCACCGGCCCTCACCTTTGGAGAGAGAGGGGGGGAATAAAATAAAATAATTCAAAAAAATTAAAACATTATTAAAAATTGCCATGTCAACGCTAACTACTTATGTAAGAGGGCTAGCGTATATATTAGTGCTAGTCAACTAAAATTGGTCAGATGAACTAAATTGGTATAAATGTAGAAAAGTTTATAATTCAATTAATAAATTAAAAAAATTAAAAACTTAATTTATACAATTGCAATAGGTTTAGGACTGTATTGGTAACTTTCCCCAAAATGGGTCATAAATCATATTTTGACTCATTTTTTAAGTTGGGTGAGATATAAGCTACATTAATTTTATAAATATGGATTAAAATGGGTCTAATAAAGTAAAGCGTAATTAATGATAGGTTTTAATGGGTTACAAGGAGCCAATTTAACCCAATTAATCAAAAAGCAATATCCTCTCATGTTTGTGCACAAGCTGCTAATGGCTATGCACAGGTACCTAGCTCCTGTATCCAAGTCATTGGCACCTAAATCTAGTCTATCAAGATCAAGCTCAGTTCCTCAATGGCTGGATTTAGGTCCATAGAGGCCAGGCCCAAATCCCTCGAGATCAGACCCAAGACGCTACTGCCCATGCCCTAAGCCCTCGGTGGCCATATTTGGATACCTGACTTCTACACCCACATCACTCATACTTGGCCAAGGTCCATCAAAGATGGCCTAGGTACAACAAGGCTGAGCCTACATCCATAGAGGCAAGGCGTATGTCCTTAATTCATGGTTGAAACCTTGGTGCCTGTGCCTTGATCCATAGAGGCTAGGTCCGGGGCCTGACCTAGGTCTCTTAAAGTCGGACCTCGGACCTCAGTGCCCATGCTCAGGTCCTTGATGGTCATGCCCAAGTACTTGACTCTCTCACCCAAAAACTGGGGCTCGGCCCGAGTCTAACAAGGTTGACCATTTCCTCAACTACCATGCAATCTATAAAAGCCAGGCAAGGGTCCTTTGAGGCGAGGCCCCAAACATTGTCCAACCTCATGTGTAGGACCCCCATGCTCGAATCCCCAGTGGCTCTACCCAAATTATTGGCTCCTACACCCAAGTCATTAGAGCTCAACCCAGGTCCATCGAGGTTGGGTCCGATTCCTCAACGACTAGGTTCTTTAAGGCTGCCAGTGTCTTAGTACTCATTCTCAGGTCCTAGCAACCATGCCCAGAAACTTGACTCCACACCAAAGTCACTAGTGCCTAGCTAAATCCGTCATGGTTGGCCCTAGTTCATGATCACCGGATTTGGGTTCGCAAAGGCGAGGTGGCAAAGAACCTAGCTCCTGTACTCAAGTCTAGGAAACTAACCTTAGGACCCTCAAGGATAGGCATGGGACCCTAGTGCCCGTGCACAAGTCCTCGGTGGCCACAGGTACCCATCTCTCATCCTCAGGTTGCAAGCACTCAACCTAGGTGCATCGAGGTCGAGCATAATTCTTTGGCAATCGAGCTCGGGTCCACAAAGGTTGGCCCAAGTCACTCAAGACTGACTTGAGACCTGATGCCCATGCCTTAGATCTACAAACGTTGATCCTAGGTCCGTTGAGGTCAAGCTTGAGACTCGAGTATTGTGCTTGGGTCTACAAAGGTTTGGCATGAGTTAAGGCTAGTTCTATATATACATACATATATATATATATATATATATATATATATATATATATATATATGTATGTATGTATGTATGTACACACACACTTTTGAATGCATAAAGAATCAAACTATGATCTTCAACATGAACAAACAACAATATCACATCTTGACCAATATTTGTTTCTGTAATAAAATTGTGTAACTTTTATATTTTATTGTAAGTATTGATTTTCTACCCAAAATATAAAATTGGTTGGTTCCAAGAGAACAAGGAACCAAACTAGAACCAAATGGTTCCCGTTTTGAAGCCTCTTTATTTTTGTCCATCAGCGTGGCGTTTACCCATGTCTATGTTACTCATGTGCCATGCTAACTCTTAGCCCATGACCTCACCCAAGTACCCGAGCTCCCTCACTAATTCAGTATGTCGGTTCATGGAGTCACCCGTTTTTTAAAGGCAACAAATGAAGGAGAAACATTACTAACAATTGGAGCCTATGTTTAGTCTGGATCGGGTTGGATATGAGTCACTAAAATTATATTGCATAAAAATGGGTTAATATAGGTTGAATCATTTTTGACTAACTTAAACCTAACCCGATCTTCCCATTTGCTGGCCTAATTAGTTGAGAATGCAAGATGATATTACATAGAGACCTATGTATGCTCCAATAATCATTGCTATTTTCATTTGGCGCCAAAAATTACCACTAAAGTATTTCTTTTGAGAACTCAGTTCATGTGAATCCTTAAAGTGAGCCGTTACAACATATAGTTTTAACTTTTAGCTTCCAATGGATGTAATGAGATGAGATGCAAGCTCAGCTCAATTGTTCATGTTGACGAGTTGGATTGTATGTCTAAAGCCACACGTTCAACGCTGGCACACAGCTAAATCCATAATGCGACCATCTTTCCGTCACTTATTGGACAGCGAACTTGATGTTCAACATAATAGGTGGTTTTTTCAACGAAGCCACTCGTTTATTAGAAAGAGTGCGCTCATGCTCCTAAATTAATAAAAATAAATAAAAATTTGAATTAAGACATATATTTACTGTGAATACCCTAAAGAATGAAGTAAAAAATGCTAGCCATCTAACAGTTCGATTTTAACAATTGACTCCTTCGCACCCCAAATCCCACATGCCGCAGGATTTATCCGCTCTACTCGAGGCGGGCCAATGCGGGTATTTGTTGGGGCGGATTAAATTGTCGTCGTTGTTCTATTTCAGCCCTTCCGCTTGAGAAGGAGTAGCGCATGATGCGGCTTACAGATCTGGTCCTGTCTCTCAATCTCATGGTCTGACTTGTAGCATATATTCGTACCAATTAAGGATCGATCTTGAAATTGACGTCGTTGCGCGATTCTTGGACGATGATTTTGCTAACAGCTCACCGACTTTGAGAGAACCTCTATTTTATACTTCTTCCTTTCTTTTCGCCATTTATCCTTTTGGACTTTTGCATCGTGGGTTGATGACAAAATTCTTTCTTTGCGTAATGTATTATTGAGATCATACCTAATTCAATAATGCCTGCATAAAGAGAAAATTATGCAGATGATGTATTTTATATAAATAATTATTTTCTTGACTTGTGTATTAATCCTTTTATCGTCTCTACTTCCCGTCTCAATTCTCTCCCTTGGAATAATTCTACATGGAAACTCAAGCAGTGAATTCGAGGATAAAACAAATCATATTATGCTCCCAGAGTCAAAGTTGCACGCGCATCGAAGCACAATATTGATGAATTTATGAATAATCACATCGATATTCAAAATGGTAAAATGTCTGACAAATCAAGAAAATAATAAATGTATGTGCCAGAATCCGATCCTCTAGGCTCATCGATGTCGTCTCCATCAGATACCTCATCCACCTAGACCATTAATTAATCTATGGAAATTATTAAAAATGGTAGTAACATGTACGATTAGCATTATTTTGAACAGCAGAGATTTATTGAAATACCCACAGAAACATTAAACGTAGTAGAGGATCTTAGTAAGAAAATCTAATTTTGATTCTGCGAAAAAGAGTTATTTGAAAAGTATTTTTCAAATAATGATTGTTTATATAATTTAGAAAAATTAGTTAATGAAAAATATTTTCATCATCAATAATAATTTAGTCCTAATTATTTTCGTGGCCAATAAAAAATTATTTATTAATTTTTCTAAACAATGAGATGCTCATTTTTCAGAAAATATTTTTCAAAATTTCCACAAAATGAACACACACCCAATGTTTTTAAACAAATAAATACAAGTCGCATCATTAGGTATCCTTACAAAATTTAAAACTTAAATTAATAAAAAATAACAATAAATTCAGATAGTCTTTTATAAGAAAATCTAAAATAGATAAACCAACCAATCGTAAAAAACATCATTTCAAATCCATATTCTACTTCAAAAATCTTTAGGTTTTCTAAAGAGAATTTTTACAAAAGAAGATGTATTTTTCTATTAGTATCTAGAACTTGCAAGACACATTTACCATCATATCACCAATTTAATCATTGATTGCTAGTCTCAATCAATCCATGGATCTCGATCCTTAATGACGTCGTCCATGTTACTCCGTTTTGCTAACTTCACCAAACCAAAATCTCTCATGACCTACGAACCCCGATTCAACAAAGCTCCCATGTTCAATGAAAATTATCTTTATTTCATAATAATAAATTATTTGAATAGCATTTTCAGAAAAAAAAAATTTGTCAATAATGAAAATATCTTTTATTCACTAATTATTTCAAATGATATAATTGATCATTTTTAGAAAAATAATTTTTTAATTATTCATTTTCTACGAAACAAACGAAATTCATTGGCCTTGTTTTTCAAATGAAGCTTTACTAATTTCACTATTTATGTTCTCGAGATGTCCATTAATCTTCGTAAGTATCCTAAATCAAACTTATTAAATAAGGAAAATATCCAGTTCGAGAAACCTAAATCTATTTTATAGGATATGAACATCCAATCATGGCATTATTTCAATTTCTTTCATGTGCAAAAAACTATGGATATTTGAGCGCTTGGTTTAGATACAACAAGATCTCATATTCAAGTCATGGCTTCTCTCACTCAGTTTCCCTAAAGGCCTCTAGGGTCTAGTAAATGTGTCTTAACTAGGAGATATAAATATATTCATGGAAAATTAGTTGAGTCAAAGGTTCCAAATATCTCATCTTATTAAAAAGATGTTGATTCTAATGTAGAGAAGTTTGAAATTAAGTCGGACTTTAACATTTTTAGTAGGTTGAGCTAGGTAAACAATTTGCCTAGTATACAACTATTGTTGTTGTTGTTTTTCCTTCCTTGGAAACAGCACAATAAGTGCTAAATTTTTGTTTAGGGATACAATTAATTACATTGACCAGCCCTCTAGGTACGAGGAAATAATTCAATATCTGTGCACAATTTCAATGTAGTCTTTCCATTCTACGTGGCACCATACAATGATGGCAATTTCTAGCAAAAATCAACCAATATGACTACATTAGTATTTCGCGCAAAGTTGTAGGACTAAATTGAAAAGTTTAGAATTGAATTGACATTTGTACAATGTAATTTTTTCCCAAGTATGCATATTAGAAGAGTTCACCAATGTAGTTCTCAAAAATGTTTTGAGAAATTTACCCTCTAATTGGTAAAAAATATAATTTGGTCCATCCAGCACATTTTCCATCAAAATTTACAATTCCTCAAGCGAAATTAGACTACTTGTGAAAGATTCAAATCCATGTAAATGACATATTGCTCCATGAAATTCTTTGATTGTCAGTGTCAGGCGAAATCTGTCTCGACGTGTGTGTTTGGTCAGGGCGATCGGGTTAAACCTTTTTACCAATAGCATATCATGCTAATAAAATCGAATCATATCCCATTCCAGCTCAGAGAGTTGTCCATGCATGACCAAGTCAAGGAAAGTGGCGTGTGCACTTTTCAAAATTAAGTACCATGTGAATTTTCATAATCAAAACTTAGTTGCTTAGAAAGGTCTTAAATTTACGCTAATTGTAATTCCACGCCCTTTATTGGTCCTTCATTCTTCTTGTATAATCTGGATTCCCACAGGCACGAAAACCTTCTTATACAACTACTAAAGATGCAATATAATCGGAATGGCATGGAAGAACTACATAAAGTGAATGTAATTCCGTTCTCCCCCACATTCTTCAAGTGGTCTTTTAGGCTAATCTCAATTTAGGTAAAACTGTTCGCATAACGAAATGGAAAACGTGTTTTTGCTTCTAGAGGTTTAATTTTTCCCCAATTCAATCAATATGTTCAAGAGAAATGTTGTTCCAATCAATCCAAACTTAAGCACAGCGTGAAAGCTTGATCCCAAGTAGGCAATAAGCTATAATGTCGATTTTATTAACTTATCTATCCATCAATATATGACACAAAATTCCAGTTGAAAATAATGCAAAGGAGTCAATTTTTGTGACCGTCACACAATGATTAGTGGCTAGTGCCAGCTTAAATCAAGCCCTAGATCAGCTTCCCTAGATTACCATGTTCCTCCTTGACGACAATATATATATATATAGAAAGAATAGTTTGAAAAGTCGGAAAAGAGGGGACAGGGAAACCACTCCCTTTGGAAAATATATCAAAGACACCCCACAGATTTCGGTGATGGACGTACGTAAGTACCGAGTCCTTACCGCCAGAAATTGGTCTGGGACAAAACCTACACTTCAGTCGCGCTGGTTTGAATCTAACCAACCCCTTGTTTTTCTTATTATTAGATATTTACCCATTTCATTTTTAAATTACCCTTTTGTCGTTTTCTCCTTTACAAGAAAAGGACAAAACCGAACGAGTTGTTTTTTTTTTTTTTTTTTTTTTTGGTTGAATGAGTTTATACAACACAAATTTCATATATTTGAAGATCCAATTTGCGTCCGATTGCAATTTGCTACTTATATACATAAATAAAGCAAGAACCCAAATTAAAATCGAGCTTCAAAAATTGCCCAACCACACCTTTCCAGAGTCAATCGGGAACTATCGAATTCATCCCAAAAAGATCATACTTGTCTTACATCAATAACAATTAGTATCAATACAAGACATGTTTTCAATTGGATTTTGAACATAAATAATGGACACACATGAAATCAATAATTGACATACCTAACTTAAAGCACCTAAAATCACATGTTCTCATACTAAGTATCATAACTTAATTTGCGAAAAAAACTCATGCCGAAAGTCCTTCATATTTTGTATGGAATGAAATTATATGCTAATTTTTAATTGGTATAATCAAATTTCAATAGATTTTTTATGTGCATTTTATATCTTCAATGCACTCGGTGTAATCTACATGTTCATCACCAAGGGAGCATTTTTATTTTCAAACTTTGGAGCATATCATCTTAATTTTGCCCTTTTTCCATATATAGATTGGAGATTATGCATTCTAGCTGATGTATATCTGCATAGTGATTCGCTAGCAGCTTTAAGTTGAGCCTCTTTGCTCAATCGGACACTTCTTTCTTTTCCTTTTTATCTATTAATTTATTTTTTGGCATTTTACTGCGGCCCCTTTTATCTCACGTACCGATCATAAGTAGCTTTTGGAGTTAAAAGTGGCATATAAAGCTTGTCCACGGAATGATTTGATGCATTTAATCTGCCTCTTTTTGGGGCTGCTGTAGATTTGGCTTTATCTTTTGCCAAACTGATGTTCTAGAAGTTATATATCTTTCTCTTCACCCTCTCCTTTTTCATTTTTTTTTTTTTTCATTTTTCTCGAGCCAAATTCTTTGCACCATAATCACTAGCCAAATATCTGAGTCGAAATACAGAAAAAGGTCCAAAAGGAACTTGGGTTCATGCATCTTTTTTAACGGCCGAACCACGGCCGATAGATTTATTATAAAATTTACTTCATGATAACACTTTATGATAAAAAATAATAGGATAATGAGAATTCTATGAAACCATTATTAATCGTTTTTAAAATTTAAGTTAACAAATAAATGTGTCATTTAATATTTCGATGATTACCATATAAAGGATTGTAAGGAACTTAACTTTTTTAGAAAAAAATAAAATAAAGATATGCTAGGGTAAAGTGTAGTTGAATTGTAAGAAATAAAAAGTGAAAATGAAAATGCACAAGTTACAAAAGCATTTACAAACTCTTTAATTCGATAATGAAGTTCTTACTCTTTAATTGAAACTGAAGTTCTTACTTTTCGAAACCACTTTCTTGTGGAATTACACGCCCTGTTTTTCTTTTTATAGTCAAACAAAAGAAGAGGCTAAATTCCAAAATTTCAAATCGCACCGAAAAAAACACCGGACCAGTTCCCCAGGAGTGACTTATGTGCTTCATGGAACATAAATTGCCAGATGTCATTCCATCACTGATGTGAAAATTGTCGAGACAATAATGAGTGTTTGACAAATCCAAAGATCTCTTTCTTTTTCGGAAGGTCCAATTTCCTGATTGCATAAGCTGAGTGAGATCTTGACTATCTCACTAATCACAAAAAAGAAAGCAAAAAAAAAAGGAAAGAAAAGTTGAGTGAGATCTCCCACGACACCGCACTAAATTTGTCCTGATTAAAAAAAGTAAAGACATAACTATTGACTAATAGGAATAATGACTCATTGCAGAGAAACGTGTCATGCATATCAATTTCCTAATTGCTTGAATTTTTGCATAGTATCACGAGTGTACAACACATGGCACGAATTTGAACGGTGAAATTTTCTCTCACGAGAGAAGTACGGATCCGTTCAAATTTATCATGCGAACGAATTAACGACGAATGTAAAATGAAGCAACCCTGGCATGTAATCAGGGTTTTGCCCCCGTCTCGATCCACCGCTTTCGGTCTCACGTGAGCATACAAACCCTAGAATGGATTTTAATTTCCACCATCAATCACGACTTTGCTTTTGTCGTCGATTAGAAATTCTCTCTCCCCCACCCTATTCATATAGACTCAATCATTGTGCACCTAACTTGGTGAATCCAGCGATCTACCCTCACCATTGGTCCATCAGAGATTCTGCAGCATCGCTCCTCATCACTGCATGCACCTTCCTTCTCTTGATCACCATGCATGCAACCCCAGTCAACAAGTTCTATTCCCTGCTTGAACTAAAGATACACTCAAAAACCACTTCTCAGCAATGTCAAACATGCTATCATGACCCCATTCTCGGTGGTCACCTAATTGTCTCCGAGTCTAGTGGAACTCCTTTAGCGACCTGACAGCTTTAAAGAAGGAACAATCGGATTGATTGTTGTATCAAAACTTTGGTAGATGCAGTCAAAAAGATCTCGGATGTGGCTACAGCGACCGGTTTGGATGAGCAATTGTGCGCTTGACTTTAGTGCAGTAGATTCAGTATTCAAATTACGGTAATTCACACTCATATTAACTTCGCATGTTATCCCTACCACATGTGAGTAAAGTTTTATCCGATGCGTGTGAATGGGGTGATTTGTATTTATTCGTGAGAATTACCAAATGAGCTCAAAAAGTCTAGATACTTCTTATTACTATAAAAGGAATGTGCCTCAAACCCATGACCTCATAAACTTTTGTACAAATATCAGTTTGCTCATAAACTTTCAAATTCTACTAATTTAGTCTTAAATTTTTGTTTGAAATTCTTAATTTTTTTTGGAGATTACTGACGTGGTGATGGCTCACATAGGGTTGTTGATGACTAAACCATCATGTTAGTGATTTTCGGCAAAAGTTAACCAAAATAATTTTATTCAAATTCCACGCAAGATTTCGAGACTAAATTGGTACACACATAATCAGTTCAGGACAAAATGGGTAATTTTCCCAATTTTTGAGTTCTAGACATTTTACTTAGGTTGATTAATCCCCAAAACTTCTTATGAAACGGGTGCAACCAAACATTTTTCAATTCATTATCGTATTCCATTTCTCAACTCGTTTGTCAAAAAATCAATGTTTTGCGGTCCTCTATTATGATCAGAATTGTGCTTAACTTTCATGCAAGAATGAAAGGCTGAGGTTTTCCGACAACCAAATGTTGCCGACCGGGAAATCAGGCCCTTGATTGCACCAAAAGTCAAAAACATATAGAACTGCTCCTACAACATTTAGATTCATTTATCGTCCACATTGATTTCTTGTTCACCTTCCATTCCCCCAATCAATGCTTGTTCATCAGTGCAATGATATGTCCCTCCTTACAACTGTTGCTCTTTCATCTCGTTAAGCACGTGAAGAGGTGTTAAATGCTGTCAATATCATTGCATTGCTGTCTAATGATGATCTTACACATTCTGCTTTCATCATTTAATGACATGAGATCATGAATTCAACCTTCTAATAGAGAATGCATGGTAGAAAGATCCTTCATTAAAAATGGCAAATCTTTGAATCTATTAGGATGATAATTTAGAATATTAAAATCCAAAAGACTAGATAATTGGATGTAGTGAAACCACATGTATAGAAGACCCCATACAAATGATAAGCAAGGTGAGCAAAAAATGGTTCAAACTAACCATAACAGTGCGGTTTGGTTGTGAAAATTTTGAAACCAAATCTAATTGCGAAACTGTTTTTTATATTTTCCTTATATTCTATTTTTTCTGTAGTTAAAAACTCTAAGCTTGAAACCTGATACATCGGGTTTGATGGGGTTTGGTTAGTTTTGGTTATATATACTACATGGTTTGATTGGGCTTTTTGAAAATTGTTTTTATACAGTTTGGTTAACATTTGGCTCAATTTAACCTCCAAAACAAATCGATATGCACTATATTTTCTCTTTACGATGAAGGATGCTTTAACATGATTCTTGAAATTCTTTTCCCCTATACAATGTTTTAAGCGGTCCCACAGCGTCAATTCTTTTTATAATGTGAGGTCGAATCTCTCATCTTGGCTAATCCTTATAAATACATATAAACTGTCATGTTCACATGAATTAGGTAAGACTTTACTCCCATAACTGGCATAACTTCCAAGGTCAATATGAGCAAGAGTAATGTGATTGGACCACAGAATTCCGCCACTCTGTCTCTCAATTAGTCTAATTGACGTACCTGTGCGTATAATTTTCTTAAACCCAATGAATCGAGACCCTCTTTTCTACGAGTCTTGTTTTTCTTCGTCCATTATCTGTACCTCTAATTCATAAGTTGCAAAGTACGAACATGGCCCGTATCTGTATTTACTCAAATTTAGTGCTTCGTCGTCCATGACGAGTTACCCAACAATCAGAAACATGGTCCGAGTAAAATTCTTCGAGTTTCCACAGGAAATTCATTACAAGATGACATGAGCATTTTCTTTTCACCTCCAGGAAGAACGTCAATCAGATGAAGTTGATGATATGATAATTGTCGGTCAAAGATAGAGAGAGAGAGAGAGAGAGAGAGGAAGTTGGATCGCATGATAAGGTGGGGGTGGGGGTGGGGGTGGGGATCCCACGACCAGTGGAAGAAACGGTGGAACTCCATCATTATTGTATCCCCAAAGACATTGTCATCATTCGCACGTGTCGATGGACCCCTCGCACGCCCTCATCCATCTAAAAAAAAGCTTCTTGTGCTTGTGCGTGTTCGTGTGCAGTACACGAGTAAAACCAAGAATCACTTTCATTCTCTGAAAAATGACAGCATACAATCGATGCCCTGCACGGTGTAGAGGGCGCAAAATACGCAGGTGAGAATCTCTGTCCTTTTTTTGGATAAAAGAGAAAAAGAGCGAGCTATTTCGAAAAAGTATTTATTAACTTTTATCGGTTTAAATATTAATGTAGTGCAAATTCAACCTCCCAAATAACCCTCAAGTATCTCTTTAGGGGCCAGAACTCTCATTCGTATGGTGGATACATGATTCCATGTTGTATCATGATCCTGATGTGATAAGCCGTGAATACAGTTACATTGGTGTTAACAAACTGGATCTTATTTGACATGATGAATATTTTAGTTTATAGCTAGTTAGCGAGCGCATTTATAATTTCTTGAACGTTTAGATCTACCTTAAGATGATTTTGAATTTTTGAGATAAGTCAAGCTCAAATTCTAAATTTGTGGCCAACACATGCTGAATTTTGAACATTCTTTTGGCCAATTGTTGAATTACATTTCAACATCGATGAGTCAAAATAATGAATTAAGACCCTCTAAATTTATGGATGAATTCACTTTGAAAGGAGAATGTATTTCAAAATCTGTCAATGTACCTAATTGGACCGTTATTGAAAGGTTTGAAACAATAAAGTATGTGTCAATTAGAACAATATTAGATGTTCGTCATTACACTACATTCTTGGTATGAGTGTTTTTTTCATCTGTTATCCTCACAGTGCACCTCAACAAATCTTTCGCTAATATATGCAATTTTGCGTTAGGTCTCCTCCTTCTTAATGTAAGTATCCTTTTGCTCCAGCATCATCTCAATTGGAATATCCACTTTGGTCGTGCCATAAAGCTCAGTGGAAAATCTTGGGTTACCAATAGCAATCTCAATTAGGGAAGTCACGTGGAGGTTTCTTCTATGAGACACTTTAGCAAATGTCGATACATAGCATCTAGCAGGTCACTAATCAATCTTTAGCTTTGATGGATGCATACGTTTTTACTTAGAGAAATCACCAAAAGGCGGATCAAGTTCAAGCCCGTCAATATATTTAGTTAAAGTCACATTTTCAAGAACTTAATTTAATGAGCTATAAATCAACTATGATATTTACCTACTTTACATTACACCACATCTTGAAATGAACTTTTTTGTCCTAATACTCTCAAACGGGAACTTTTCCGGCAAATGAGCAGTATATGGTAGTAAAAAGGAAAAAATCAGTAGATTTACCTGTGCCTTGTGGTTTGGTTAATAGCCTTCCCTTGGCCAAAACATGTCGGTAGTGGAAATAGTTGGAAGCGTGAACTGAAATGCCATCCCGGAAATAACTTAAACTTTTCACCAAATTAATAGTAAAGAAAGGCCCAAATTCCCCTACCTTTTCCCTTGATGACTTTATATTTCTATTCTCTTTAGTTTTCGTTTTGCTTAGAAGCCTTTTTTAACATGGAATTTGATGGAAAGTGATTGTCGTTGATGATACTGATGCCACATTCTCTCTCTCTCTCTCTCTCTCTCCCCTTAGAGTATGCCAAATAAAGTGAATGTGAGTAGCCATCATTGCTATGATGGAAATATATTCCCGACTAGATTTGGATGGACACCTTTTACACGAACTCATCTCACACGACTTTATGTCCTACAGTGGAACACGTCCCTCCCTTTTGTTCCTCCCTTCTTTTTCCTCAAGAAAAGGGAAGAAAAAGAAGGTGATCGCATGGTGAGCGGGGAAAAAAACTCCCCGTCATGTCGTGTAAGGGAAAGTGGGTGCAAATATGGAGGGAAAGGGATTCTCTTTTGGGGCAGTGAATGGATGACAGTCCAAACACAATTAAGTAACAAATCGATGGCACTGAAAGATCCTCTTACGACTCTATTCAAAACCTCTTTTGCTTTCCTCCCTTCTTTTTGCTATTCCAATTTCTTTTAACCCCTCCGTGGTGCGCTTTGCACGAACTCGGAAGAGTGTTTTCTTGATATTTTGACTCTCTCAAAAAGTCTTTTAAGATATCTTCTTTTATTCGTCTAACCCTTGGATCTCACAGTTTTGGAAGAAGTGAAAACGCAACTTATAAAAGGAAGTTGCTTTTAGCGATACATGTCAATGTACTGTCCAATGGAAGCAGACTTTAGTGTTGTTGTGGCCCCACTCGTCGCAGTTGTCAAAATAGAGCCTACAATTCCCGCCAAAAGAAGACGAGAACATTTCTGTATCAAGCGAAGAAAGCTTGAGAAATCATCAAAAACGACGCTGATTTTCAGTCCAATTTCACTTCACATCTCTCTCTCTCTCTCTCTCTCTCTCTCTCTCTCTCTATATGAGGTCATCAACGCCCACAGCAACCTCACCAAGGTAGTAGGGGCATCATCCATTTACACTGTCCTGTCTTTTTTAGCTCGACTTGCGTCTTACACGTCTGCTTGTGGATTTCTATAAGATAAATACCCTTTGGGCCCTTGCTCGCCGTCGCCAACCCAAGCTTTCTTGCCCATGGTATAATGTGCCTCATGCAAACACCAGTTGCCTTGTCATCAATGAGAAAGTGAAGGTGACACGTCATCGTCACAACTTTTACACAGAACACGTTAGCTTTTCATGTTAGATTATACCTATCAAACATATGATCTGCCGCTTCCGAAATCAAAGCCATCATTCCAGCACAAGGATCAAGCCTGAACGTAAGTTTAGGCCGGTTACTCAACCATTTATTTTTGTTGAGTTAGCTCACGGTTAACGCTCTGAGCCACGATCATATAACTCCGAGCAAATTGTGGCGGCGAAACCCTATATTTTCATTCCAAAGAGAGAACCCGAGTTCAAACACATTAATATAACCATAAGGCCCACCTCCACTAAAACATTTAAGTAAATAAGTTATGGGCCAGCTCAGTATACATCAACGTTATTTTCGTAAATGCACCATCAATAGAATTCTATCATCCCATATTTCAGCTAAAGCAAGTGAAGCACCAAGCAAACAGTTTGAGAATCGAAAAATTGGTCAAAGAAGTCCTAAATCCATTACACTCTTATCAATTTAATCTTAAATCTTTTAATTTTGTCAATTAAGTTATAAACCATTTTATATTTTGCCAATTGAGTCCATCCAATTAATTTTAGTCAAAAATCACTGACGTAGCACCGACTGTCTTACATGGCATAATAGGCGTTGACATTGAGAGTTTTTAATAAAAATTTTACTTTTTCGATTTTTATTTAATTTTTATTTAATTTTTTTCTTTTCTTTGTTTTTTTCTTTTTACAACCTTAGTCGCTGAGGTAGCAGGGCCCTCACCATTGCAGGTGAGGGTCACAACCCTCACCTAAACGGCCACTGGGTGAGGTCCTGGTGCCCCTCGTCGTTAATAATTAAAACAAGAAAAGGAAAAATTAAAATTAAAATTTATAAAGTAAAATTTCGAAAAAATTTTAAAATATTATTAAAAATTATTATCGTCAACGTTGGCCATGCGATATAAGATAACCAATGTCCATGTCAGCAAGTTCCATCCAAAATTAGTTGAATTGATTCAATTGGCAAAACATGAAATGATTTATAACTCCATTGTCAAAATTAAAACGTTGAGAACTGAATTGTTAAAAATGTAATAGATTTAAAAGTTTTTGGATAATTTTCTTGTTTGAGAACCAGTACTAGTTTCCATATTTGAATCACTAAACACTATTGCATGGGGAAAATCATCCAATCAGTTATACACCTATTGTACGAATGCTAGTTCAATCATAAGTTTTCTAATTTTTCCAGTTAAGTCATAAATCTTTGTGCGCAATTTTAGTATAGTCCTCCGATCATCACTAAGACAACAATTCAATCATTGTCAACTATCCTACATGACACACCATCACGTAAGCAATTTCATGCGAAAATTGATCAAAAAGACTACATTAAAATTTTACATAAAGATTTAAGACTAAATTGGCAAAATCAGAAAATTTAACACTTAGCTGTCATATATACAATAGGTTTAGGATTGATTGGACAATTTCCACTTGTGGCAAGTATATTTTATGTTTTCCTTTCTTCCCTACCTTTGATTTTCTCACTTGTGTGTAATTAATAACTGATACTTCTTTTTATAGCCCAAGAAGACAAAAAATCAAAGGATACTGCTCCTTTGACCTTGCAAATAAGTGACAAATGGGAATGAGATTAAGATAACACAGATCCATTTTGAATGGAGCTTTTCTCCTTTCACTTTCCTGAACGATCTTTTCTTCTTTTACTAGTTCTTGTCAACCCATTATGCTAGCTTTTACAACATATGTGACAGCACAAAATGCAATAGCAAAAAGTTCTAAAGGTACGTAAACAGGAGACAAAAGCTATATCACCAAACTCGAACCTCCTTCTCATTTTCCATCTCAGGTTGGAGATTTTGTTCTCTAAAGGTCACTTAGTTTAACCCAAAGCTAAGAACATGTAAGTCAACTATGGACCCAAACACCATAACATCAAGACATTGATTTACTTAGTTTAACCGGGAAGAGGATCACTTAAGAAGGGTGGAATCTTGATCATCGTACATACTAGATGTTACTTGTCAAGTTCACCTCACAATGAATAAATTCATAATGAACCCCCCCATCCTCGTGTGTACCGCTTATCTCTGATCTTAGGATAGATACATATATAATTAGTTGCGCACGAAAAGAGCTTAATTCAAGATGCCAAATGATTTTTTTTTTTCTTTTTATTGCAATTTGGGGGTAGTTGTGTTAATTTTCGCTTACCAAATTAAATTAAAATTGCCTCTCAGATTCGTTTGAATGCAAGCTACTGACACAAGATTCGCAAGAAACAGCATAAACAAAGATATTTCTCCAACGATGGAATCCTCGAGATTTTGGGAACGTTTTTCGACCATTGGCGTTGCCAGATTCACTGTCCCCAAGTGTTCGTCAATGCATACTTGAAAGGGATAAGTACAGCGGAAATCTTAAAACTTGTCGCGAATGTGCATTTCAGTCCTAAAACTTGCAAAATGTTCATTTCAGTCCTAAAACTTGTTGAAACGTTACAAATGAGTCCTAAAGCCGACGCCGTTAACTTTTTTTCGTTAAAAATGCTGACATAGCATTTTAAATTATTTTTTATTTTCCAGGTGGATTTTTTTAATTATTTTTTAATCATTTTTTAAAAAAATAGATTTATTCATTTTATCTAATTTTCACCAAAAACTTAAAAAGATAAAATAAAAATTTTATTTTTAAAAATTGTTTTAAAAAATTGTTTAAAAAATGATTAAAAATAATTTAAAAAATCCACTTGGAAAATAAAAATAATATAAAATGCCACGTCAGCATTTTTAACGGAAAAAGTTAACGGCGTCGGCTTTAGGATTCACTTGTAACGTTTCGACAAGTTTTAGGACTGAAATGAACATTTTGCAAGTTTTAGGACTGAAATGCGCATTTGCGACAAGTTTTAGGACTTCATTTGCATTTATCCTTACTTGAAAATGCCCCCGTGACGGGACAAATGTCTGACCTCCTCAAAATTCCCAAATACACTAACAAAATGGTCCGAATAGAGTGAGCTAAATCTTAACATTTTTCAGGAAAACATGTTGTTCATTTTTCGAAATTCAAAATTTTGAATTGCTTAGAAAAATGAGTTAATAATAAATATTTTCCAAGTTAATGAAAAATCTATAGTAAAAATCAAGAAAAAAAATTTCTCTTTAAAAAATCGGAAATCATTTTCTAATATATGGTTAGGTATCGATGCTAAAAATAGAAACTTTGTGTTTTGGCACATGAATTCCAATGCTTGTTCTTGGGCACTTGGCAATGGATCGGGTCTAGAAACCAAGCCAGGTCCACCTGGGTTCATTGAGGCCAACCCCAAGTCCAAAGAGTATGGGTTTGAAACCGCAGTGCTTAGGCCTGGGTCCATAAAGGTTGGGCTGCAGACACTAGTGCTAGCGGTTGGGCTTAATGTTCTGATGTCCTTACTCAACTCCTCGATGCCTTGGCCTGAGACCTGATACTCGTGCTCGAGCTCTTGTGCTAAGTCATGGGTCTATTGAGGTCAAGCTCAAGTCCACAACACCCTAACCTAAGATCATGCGCCCATAATTGGGTCCATCAAGGCTGAGCTTGTGACCCCTGTGTTAGTGCCCGAGTCCTCAATGTGCAAGCCCATGTCCATAGAGGCTAGGCTCAAGTTGTCACGCCCCTGCCCCACCCTCGATATGAGAGCGTGACTTGGCGGGTTAGCATCAACGTCCCAAGCACGTCAATCACCCCAAAAATCTTTTATCTTTTATTAAGCACATGCAGAAGCGAATTAAAAACAATCCCCGTATACCAACAAACATGGAAATCGGGCAACATGTATACAAGTCAAGCAAACAAAAGCAACATATTGTCATACATATATACACATATTAAAAGTTATTTTGATTACATGTCTACCCTAGTCCTGGGCTACTTATATTCATTACCACATATCGACGATCAAAGGCTGAGGTAGCCTAACTCCTCTATCAAGCTTCTCCAAAAATGGACCCCATCCTAGGCCCTTCTTCTACGATGCTCCCGTAGGATCCACCAGAAGGATGATGCCTCAGATGGGACCTAAAACGTCCCCATTAAAAAAATGAGGCACCAAGCCTCCTACACATGGAGAACCAAGGTGTTTATCCCTTCTTAGACCATACAGTGGTAATATACTTTCAGTAAGTAATGCCCTCTCCTAAGTCTACTATATATGTCACGGTAATAACCATATCAATCAAAAGACCAGGACGGACGGGTGGTAGGGTTGGTTACCCATCCTAAACCTAAAATGGTGAAAACAACAAAAGTGAGTTGATGGCTTAATAAGTAGAAATCTCTAATTCTCCTATAGGAGGACGTCTCGTTATCGATCCTCGATTACAAGATTGCCACCTACTTGTCGATGGCAAATCAATAGCAAGGTTCGTGCCTTGCCTTGCTTATGTATATGAAGGGCTCTCAATCAGCTATGTGCTTTCAAGCATCAAAGATAAGGAGTTAATGCATAAAAATAAGCAATTCAAAGATTCGTGGCTTACGATTATTCCAGTTAGTAAGAGGGATGCGTGCATCACATAAAACCCATTCAAGCACTAAGTGACTTGATGCAAACATATGCTCAAATTGATGCAAGGACTCAACAATATATATCAAAGAGACTCGGCTTTTGCAAACCTCAATTCCTTTATCAGTGCAAGCATCAATTCAAGCATCACACATGCATCAGTCATGGACCACACATAGACTTCCAATTTATTTCAGTCAGTTCAGTTAGTCGAAATTCATCAATTCTTTTGATATCAACTGAGCAGCGGTCCCTCCCTTAGCAACCGGCATTGTCTCGATCTCATTATTAGGATGGCATCCAGGGCGACCCCCAGGCATCGGCCTCACCTGGGCAGCATCATCCACGATCTCAATATCGGGATGGCATCCGAGGCTTTACCCTAAGGAACGACCCAGCATACCCCAGCGTCGGCGATAAGAGTCCATTGTGTGTCTATGCATTCAAGCATCAATCAATCCATTTTGTTATCTTGAATCATTACCCGAATGAAAGGCCCAAAGGCATGCCATACAAAGTGAGTAAATGACTTTTGTGCCCATTTAACTAGACTCATGCCGGATGCGATTTGAGCTTATGTTCTTGACTTGAAATCGTTTGCTTTGGCTTTGGTATTGACCCGATGCTTATCCCAAGTAACAACACGCTTCAATGTTGTCCCGAGATCAAGTGTGAGCCGTGCACCCTCCTTGGCACACGTCCAATTTATCGAGACCTTTCCTTGCATCCAGGTGTGCTCGACACCCACGCGAGACCATGATTTACTTGATGTAAAGACAAGTAACTGAAAACACGCAACAAGCACAACATACAAGTAAACACAAGCAAGCGATGACAAAATCCTAAATCGATACGCATAGCACATCACCCAATTGAAGAGTTAGGAAAGCCTACTTACAACTTTTGAGCCTAGCTCCAAAATGCTTCTTTGGAGGTTGGTCAACTTCTAGGATGGCTTGGAAGGGAATGGCGTGAAAGAGAGGAGGGGGAGGAAGAGGATAGGAGAGAATGGCTAGGCCTCCAAAATGTGAGAATGCCTTCTCCTATTTATAGGCCTATTCCTCGAGTTTGGGACACTTGGAGTGCCATAACTTGGCACGGAGGGATACTTAAGTGCCATAACTTTAAAATGGTACACTTAAGTGCCAATATCGGAGTAAAATGGAACACTTAAGTGCCAATCTGGCCAAAAATCGGCCAAAATGTAGACGTGGCATTTCCCGGTGACATGCTTAACCGACGTGGCAATTTAGTAAAAACAAAAAAAAGCACACGTGGAGGAGGAAAACGACGTCGCTCCATCCATTGTGCATTTGGCCAAACTAAACGATGTCGTTTTCCTTTAGTGTTAACGACGTCGTTTAGCTTATTTGGATTTTAACCGTTCGTCCATCGGTTCACACCAGATCTAACGTCCTCTCCATCGCTGTTCATAGCTCGCCGTTCGCAGGTCGCCATTCGTAGGTCATCGCTCGCTATCGTTGCTCGTCGTCGTCGCTCACCGTCGTTGATTTGCTCAGGCTTTTTCTCTTCTTCCTCTCCCCTGTGGTGAAATTAGGGCTCCGACTCGTTTAGTAGGGCTTGGACTTGAAATTTGGGGGTCGGCTTTCCCAACTTAGGCTTGGACGGTATTGATGTGATATTTATGCCTCAGATGTAGTGCTAGAATTCTATTGGGGGGTTCGAGAAATGCTAGTTTAGGATTGGCCTCGAAATGTAGGGCTTGGTGTAGGGCTTGGCAGGGGGAAAATTAGGGCTCGGTGTAGGGCTCGACGCCGCCCCATCCAATGTGATGTGTGATTTAGTGCTTTGATGTTGAATTGTGATGTGTGAAGGTAATATGTAGTGGTCGGATGTGAAATGTGCGATGGTGATTGGTGATTGTTAGGGTTCGGAGTATTGGACCTTGGATATGTTCGAATCGAATCTCTTGTTGTCGTGAGGATGGAGACTTCTGGGTATTTTTTTTAATAAATGACATTGTTAAAATTGGTGTCATGAGGACCCATGCTTATCTGCTCTCCATATTTTAAAGGAATGCGATGACATAATCAAAGTAGTTGTCGGGTCCCATCTCTATTTGTTTGTCCCGAGGCCTCTTTTCAAGATGCTGTTTGTCGACGACCTATGCATGTTCCCTCTTTCTTCTTTTCTTTAATAAAGAGTGTAGGGAGCTCCACTTGCAATTGTCTGTTGTCTTTTGTGAATGTGGTCCCAAAAGTTAATTGTTTTTCCTCTTTTGTTGCAGAAATGACTCATGATAAGGACTATGTTGCTGTCATTATTTACTACGGTGGGGATTTTGCGATTGGGGAGGATGAGTGGGAGTATGAGGGGGGGAATAAGGGTACTATATTTGTAGATATAAAAAAGGCATCTTATATTGGATTTGTTAGGAATATAGTGACATATTTGCCTTGTAGAATACAGAAGTTACTGTACTGTGTTCCTGGGAAAGGCTTGAGAGATGGTTTGAGAGTTTTGGAAGATGATAATGGTTTTAGGGATGTCCTATATCATTATCTTCATGGCAAAGAGGCGAAAGTATTTGTTGAAAACAATAGTGATGGTGAGGACGAAGATGATGACAGAGATAGCACCCGAGTAGGAGAAGGAGGAGATGGTATTCAAGCTAGTACTGAGGTTAGGGATGAAGCAGGGCATGATGGACAGGACGGGGAGGAGAAGGGCGCAGATGCTGTTCACTAGAGCGATGGTGACATAGGTGATGTCACCATCACTGAATTAGATTGGGAAGTAGCTGAATCCAGTGATGGTGATGATGATGATGACGATGAAGGGTTGGCTGCTGGAAATTTATTAATCTTAAGTGACGATGACGATGAGGAGCTTACACAGTTAAGGAAGAAACAAAGGGACTTTTTGTCAGATAGATTTGCAACTTCGCAAGTAGCTGATGAAGTTCTAAACAAAGACGAAGGCCCTGCAGATGTTGGTGTTGCTGGCCAGGAGACAGATTATGAAGAAAGCATCGACACCGCTATTTCCCAGGACAAACTTGAAGATCAACGAGCTGTGCGTAAAAGGAAAAGTAAGTTTCCTTCCTATGATCCATCCGTTGCCTCTCCTACTTTGTCAGTAGGTATGAAATTTCATGATGTGATACAATTTAGGGAAGCTATAGTGAAGAACTCCATTGCTGGCCAAAGAAATATTGTATTCATTAGAAACACTCAGAAATTTGTAAGAGCTAGGTGTTCGCAGCAAAATTGTCCATGGAAGATTTACGGTGCATTTGTTAAGAAGAGTGGGTCTTTCCAGATTAGAGCCTACCAAGAGGAACACACTTGTTCCATTAATTTTCAAAATGAAGGGTAACAAGTGCATGGTTGTCCAAGCACTTTTTCGATCTGATCAAGCTGATGCCTGAGATGAAAATTTCTAACTTTAGGATGCTGGTGAAGGAGCGTGTAGGCATCAATGTATCTAGGACTCAGTGCAAAAGAGCAAAGCAAAAGGTGATAAAGATACTTATCGGTCAGTATGCTAAGAAATATGGGCAGGTGTGGGAGTATGCTTGGGAGTGTAGGCTGCAAAACCCTACAAGTAGAGTGTTTGTAGAGGTGGTTAATAGACCGCTTCCTAATCATGGGACCAAGTTCGATAAGTTCTATGTGTGCTTTGATGCATGCAGACGGGGATTTTTAGCTGGTTGTAGACGGATTATAGGATTGGACGGCTGTTTCTTGAAGGGCTTGTGCAAGGGAGAATTGTTAGTGGCGATTGGAAGAGATGCGAATAACCAAATGTTCCCACTAGCTTGGGCTATTGTAAAGATTGAGAACAAGGACAATTGGTCCTGGTTCTTGAAAAATTTGATGGCTGACTTGGAGATAACAAACGGGGAAGGGTGGGCATTTATGAGTGACCAACAAAAGGTAATGCTTGCTTCGTAATATGAACATGTAATTTGCTCTAGTCTTTCTTACTTTGAATTATTGTAGGGATTGGTTCTGGCAGTAGCAGAGTTGTTGTCCCATGCTGAACATCGAATGTGTGCGTGGCACATATACGGAAATTGGGCAAAGACCTACAAAGGGGATAAGCTGCAGTTGCAATTTTGGCAATTAGCAAAGAGTGCAAACATGGCTGACTTTAGGATAGCCAAAGAAAGACTGCTTCAGTTGACAAAGGAAGGTTGTGTTACCCTATTTCAACTAGAACCGAAGCATTGGTGCAGGGCATTTTTCAGTGAGGAGTTCAAGTGCGATAGCGTCAACAATAACATTTTTGAAGTATTTAATTCGACGATAATAGATGCCAAATGCAAACCAATCATCTCAATGCTTGAAGATATACGAGTTACGATTATAACTCGGCTGCAGAAACAAAGAGATGAGGCTGCAAAGTGGACAAGACAATACGGTCCTAGGATTGCCAAGAAATTGGACGAGAATTTGGCTGCAAGCAGGCATTGTCATCCCATTTGGAATGGAGATGACGGATATGAGATTATGAAGGGTGCTGATAAGTATGTTGTCAATCTAGGAAGCAGGAAGTGCTCCTGTAGAGCATGGCAAGTAAGTGGAATTCCATGTGCACATGCCATATGTGCCATCCAGTTGAAGGGCGACAATACAGATGATTACATCGATGATTGGTACCATAAATCAAAATACCTTGCTTCCTATCAGTTTATGATGCAGCCAATTAGAAGCGGCAAGTTTTGGGAGCCCATGGATCATGAAGCACCTCAACCTCTACCACTGAAGAAGAAAATTGGAAGGGCAAAACGAAGACGAAAAATGGCGGAGGGAGAGGTCTCGGGTCAGCATAGAATGAGCAGGCAGGGTGCAAAGATAACGTGCTCTTATTGTCGCGTAGCAGGCCACAATATTAAGAATTGTCAATTGAGGAAGCAACAACAACCGTTGAGGCAAGGTGAAGGGCCTAGTGAAGAGACAGTTCGAGAGATGCAAACAACAGGGCCAAGTGAGTCGACTGTTCTTCAGTCGACAACTAGAACCCCGGTAAGTCATGAAATTTATTTTATGTTTATGTTGCTTTGTCGTTTATCATAACGCCTTGTATATAATGTGTTTATTAGGTCACAAGAACCCCAGGAAGTCATGAAATTGAACAGCCTGTTCGAAGAACGCAAGGTAGAAGATGGCCAGCTGAAGGATTGGCCCAAGCAACATCACGACCAGCTGAAGGATTGGCCCAAGCAACATCACGGCCAGTTCAGTCGACTGTTCTTCAGCAGCGAAAGAAATACCCAGTGGTAAATTCAACCATTTGTATTCAGTTTTTCCATTTTCTTACATTATTATATTTATGGTGTCTTTTGCCTCTTTCTCAGGTTCGAAAAAAGCAAGTTGGAACTCAACTGCCAACCGAAGGGCCATCACAAGAGCCACCCTGAAGGGTTACCACAGGGGCCATCAGAAGAATCACAATCACTACAAGGGGCACCACAAGTACCACCACCAGTACCACTAGAAGGCCCAACAGAAGGAGGTGTCCCTGAAGTTGAAGGGCTACACAGAAGGACAACTAGAAGAAGGCTAGGTGAAGGGGCAGCTACACAAAGGCCATCTAGAAGACGCCCAGCTGAAGAATTGGTCGAAGAAGCCCCGGCTATAGCTGAAGGGCCCAAGAAAGCAAGAAAAAGAGCCAACAATGAATAAGTTCCTGAAAGTGACGCCCCTATTCAAACAAGAGGGGCACTTGGGAAGAGGTTCAGACAATATGGCTATGGCCTTTATACAGATTAGCGTACTGGAACCGTTATTCTGAATGTAAGTTTTATTTATTGGTTGCATTTAATTTAATTTATGCTGTAGACTTTTGCTGATAATTTATTATTTTTTTGTAGCCGGGGAGAAGTTCAGAGGTTCTTATCTCAGGCCCAACTCAAGAATCAACGGCTGCACCAACAAGAAAGAAAACATCAACTGTGCTGACAAGAAAGAAGAGAAAGAACCCAGTTGCAGCTCCTTTTGAATCAATTCAGCCTAGGACATTTGCAGCTCCATCTGAGTCAGTGGATACTGATAAGGTTGAAGAAGAAGTTGCACGTCCAATTAGAAAGAGTGCAAGAATTATGAATCGAGTGAAAGGCCCATCGAAAGGAGCACGAACAGAGAGTGTCGTGCATATTGATTGATGAGATGGTGGTGGAACTTAGGAGTCAAAACAGTTATGTAAACGTTGCGTTGCTTGATGAGATGGTGGAACTTGCTATGGATGGCATCTTTTTTTTTTCTTTAGTTTGTCATTGATGTTGTGACACTTAATTTCAATATCAATAAAATGGATCTTGCGCTGCTTGTCAATTTTTGCTGTTTGTCATGGATTCTGCTTTTACTTGTTACTGCTGTTGCTGTTGGTGGTCTGTGGTGGTAGCTGGAGTGTTGGTGTGGCTGTGGGGGTGGATGGTGATGTTTTGTGGTAGTGAGTTTGTTGTTGGGGTGCTAATGTGGTGGCTGGGGTGCTGGTGTGGCTGGTGGTGATGCTTGGTGATTATGGGTTTGTGATGGGAGTTATAGGCTTACGCTGCACCTACACCTGGTGCAAGTGTGCAGTTTGCACATCTTACACCATGTGTATTGGTGCAAGCTAGTGCAAGATTAGCTTGCACTAGTACCTTGTGCAGCAACACCACCAGCATGGTGGTGGCTGGAGCACCTAGTGTGTAGTGTGGCTAGTGGTGATGGTTGGTGGCGTAGCTGGTGGTGGTGGTTGGCGCAATTTTTAGAGAAAACCCGCAAAAAAAAATTAGCACTTAACTGGTCATATTCTAAAAAACTTAGCACTTAACTATTCAATTTTAATTACAACTGACACTTAACTGATCACTTTAATAATAACTTGACACTTAAGTGATCCTTTTTTCATTGCGACTAGCACTTAAGTGATTGCTAAATATAACTTATGGCACTCGGGTAATCACTCAAGTTTGTCTTGTGTATATGTTGTTGGTCTGCATCAAAATAGAGAAGATGATGGTAATAAAACTTTTGGCAACTCCATATGACAGCACAAACAACAACAAAGCCACAATGATCTTGTGGAACAGCACAAACTTCTTCGAATCTTTCAAAAAGAAAAAAGCCTACGTTTAATCCGAACAACACCATTTTTAACTATGGCAGTCGGAGAAACTTTTTCTCATTTTCAAGTGCTTTACATTTCATCATAAAGTACAATAGACAACAAAACAACACCATAATAAACGGCTAGTAACACTTTCGTTCAATTTTCATCATTGAGACTTCATTCTTGAAAGGTTTAGTTGAAGATGCTTGAGCGTGCATTGAGACTTCATTCTTGAAAAGTTTAACTGAAGACGCTTGAGCTTGCATTGAGTCAACCTCGTCCAAGTCGTCCACGAACACATATGGAGATTGTTGTCTTTTATGAAGTAGATCCAATATCACCTCTGTGACTCGATCAGAGAACTTCGCATCAACCCATATGAAGTATTTGCACTTTGACGCTTCTTTATATTGGGCGCATCCATAAAATCTTCTCCTAGGATTGATTCGAGTCCACGATGTTCTTCTTGGACTCGGTAACCCACAAAAACAGAAATGTTGACCTTCTCCTTCGCTTCGGTGAGAGGGGATTGAGGTGCTGCTGCTTCGGTGAGAGGGGATTGAGACGCTGCTGCGAGTCCTGCTCTCCATTTCCAAGATTCGACGAAGGAATTTTGGGCAAATGAAAATTAGGGTTCGAGACTTGGATTTTGGCCGATTTAGGGTTTTAGATTTGGGGCATTTGGGGAGATGATGTCATTTTTGGAAGATTTGGGGCTTTTATTATACAGACGACGTCGTTTCTAGTTAGTTAGAGCCGACTCAGCTCTCCGGCGAACCACGCAAGCAATAAAAAATAATAAAATAGTGCCACGTAGGATTTCCGACAAGGGTCGCCGGAGGTGACACTTAAGTGTCCCACTAGAAAAAAAAAAAGTGGCACTTAAGTGTACCGTTTTGAAGTTATGACACTTAAGTGTCCCCCCGTGCCAAGTTATGGCACTCCATTTGTTCTTTACTCCCTAATCCTCTTAGATTTTTATGCAAACTTATGATTAAGCCTAAGATATGAATTTGCCTATATAGCCTCCTTAGTCGGCAGCTATGCTTATTTGTGTTTAATTTTGATTGGTCCACCTATTTGCTTATCCTCCAAGGCTCACTCTAAGCTCATTATTGCCTATGGCACCTAAGGGACACATAAGCCCATTTAATGCCTAATGTCTTCTTCTAATTGGTTAGCCCTTACATTATTCACAAAGGCTATATTTCAGGGTCATCATGGTCTAACATTCTAGGGGACACCTAAGTGGTGATTCATCCATATCATTTATGAACTAAGATCCAAAGTCATTAAATGAAGCCTAGATATTTTTGCCAAGCAACTTGAGAAGCAAGTTTTTTCACCCCCCAATTGACATGTGGCATATAATGGATAGACTACGACCAAAGGTTGTGGAAGATTCTAGAACCCACAATTACCTCTTGACACTTGTCCAATGATTTATCCCTGCATTACTTGATTTGTGTTAAAATCTCATCCAAGGCAATCATGAGACTAACATAGCGTGTCGCCTAATTAGGGAAGTCATTCATATTTGTACATGATCGACTGTTCTATGAGAATCGAGGTTTATGCCAAAATTTACTAAACTTTAACCAAATGAGTCTGACTAAGTTGGTAGCCTTCTTAAACTTGTCCATGACCATTTTCAATTAGAATTGGTCCATTGGATGTCTTAAAATAAACCTCGTGGTTGGTCTTGGTTATTTGTCTTAACTGAGTCTCAGTCGGCTAAACATGCCATGTCTTGGTCTATCTAAGGTTTATGTCATTAATTCCCATGATCGACCCTTATACCTTATTCTCACAGCTTGGAATTCAAGGGTGTTACACAAGCCCCCTACGTCCATGCTTATGTCCCAGTGTCGGGACTAAGTACATTAACACCATGCCCAAGACCTCAGTGTGAGTACTCGAGACCTCGGCACCCACGCCCGAGTCCTCAGCACCTGAGCTCAAATCCATTGAGGTTGGGTTAGGGACCCTAGCACATGGGCCTATGTCCTTCAAGGCTGGGCTTAGACTCCAATGCCCACATCCCTATCCATCGAGGTTGACCCAGGTCCATCGATGTCAAGCCCGGGATTAGGGGTGTCCAAAAGAACCAGGACCGCCCGAACCACCTGAAACCGCCTGGAACCAGTGGTTCTTGAGGGAACCGGTCCAGTTCCCGATTCCAATTTATGGGAACCGATGGATATCGATCCGATTCCCAATTCCATGGGTGGATCCGCCCACTCGGATCGGATCGATTATATTATAAAAATATATTAATTTTTAATATTAAAATAAATTCTGAAATTACTAATTAGTAAAGCTAAATCTTAGGACTCCATCTCCTCTCATGGTTTTCATGTTTTATAAGAATTTAGTAAAGTGTGTAAGCTACCTTTTAGCAACTCAACAAATGGTTCCTTCAAATGATACTTTCAGGACTCACATAGAATATTGTGTTCAAGAAAATGTGGAATATCGGTGGAATTGTTTCTACAAAAAGAATTCAGTAAAACAAAGGTAATAAGAGATTGAACATTGTTAGGGGATAAAGGAAAAGACGATTTACATATGCTAATCATCCAGAATCTTGAACTTAAAGAATATTTTAGATTTCAACTGAAATGATTCAAAAATAGGGAAAAAAATACCTATTTCTCTTCTTTGATAGTGTTTTCCAATAAAATAAAGAAAAATGGTACCCTTAATTAAGCCAATTCGATTTAAAGAAAAATATTACTCGATACGAAAAGTACTCACGGTGGGATTTGAAAAACGATATTATTATTGGTGAGACCAGTTCCATGGATCTACTCGGGAACCAAACCGGACCGGCAGTCTGGTTCTTGGATGGATCCATACAACTAACGGACGGTTCCCAGTTCCAATTTTTTGGAACCAATCCTTAGCGGGCGATTCCCGATTCTAGGCCAAGAATCGCCCACTCGGACCATGCACACCCCTACTTAAGACTTCGATGCTTGTGCTCTTGCCTAGGACCTAGGTACCCATGCTTCCAGGTCGAGGTCCATCAAGGCCAAAGTCAAAGCCATAATGCCTATACTCAATTTCTCGGCTACTCATGCACAAGTCACTAGTGCTCAAATAAGGTATGTTTAATTAAGTAAATCAAATCAAATTTTCTTAGCCAAATGGCGAATATTATTTTCCAGTTCATATTTAGGTTTTAGCCAAACACTAATAAGTATTGTAATTTTCCTAAAAAATGACATTTTGGAAACTATTAAAAAAAATTAGATGTTTTGTGATATAAAAGGAGGTTAGGAAGGGAATATTGGGTCAAAAGCATATCCTTAGCTCTTCGGGCTTATGTAGGCCCAGCTACGTGTATGGCCCATTATTACAACTGTGATAAATCGCCGATTTGCATGGCAAAACAATCTCAATGATAAATAAATGCGTCGAAACCTTAGGAAGCAAGAATTAAAGGAAGAGGCTCACATGGAAAATTAGAACTCGCATGATCCGAACGTTGGTTTCGGATTTGGAATTGGGCCCAAAGAGCATAAAATCAGAAACATGTAGAATTTCTTCATGGACTTAACGTTTTATCATTGTAGAAGCCCTTATGGTGTCGAAAAGGTCTTGTTTTGATTCAAATGAGACTTTTGAAAACCAATGAGAGATTCAGATTGAGAAATGAATATTATATGATTGGATTGTCGATGAAATGGTATTAACTTATTAATGGGTGAAATTGTCCAGTTAGTCCTAAACTTATTGCACAATTATCAATTCAATCATAAATTTTCAAATTTTGGCCAATGTATCCCAAACCTTTACGTCTATCAAAAAACTCTAACGTAACAATCCACAATTTGCGTGAAATAACCGGTGATAAATAGACACCATATCAGTAATATCCGGCGATAATTAGCCGAAAGGACTATATTGTAATTTTGGACAAAGGTTTAGGAATTTATTAACAAAATTGAAAAGTTTAGGATTGAATTGACACCCATATAATAGGTTTAAATTAACTATGCAATTATCTCCTTATTATTGAGCTAAAGTTGATTTTGTTAAAAGAAACTTATGGATGGATGAAACTTTTACCCTGAAAATATTCAGGAGAAGAATTTACTTTTACTTGTCATATAGTATTAACTAACTGTCCTAGATTATTAAAGTTAAACATGTCATTTAGTGGAATATTTATTCTTTTGTGCTTAAAACTCTAAATTTTTCCCTCAATCTTTCTTTCACAAGAGTTTCAAACCTTTTCCCCGAACTTGATATTTTGTTGCTAGAATCTGAGTACAGATTGCTGACCAGCACATGATTCGAGTGAAACTGATTAATGCACTTCAGGTTGATGGATCACCATAGCTTTTTTCATGATCTCTTTCTGCTGCACTTCTACGTGGGGGTCACCTGCTTCGGTGGTGTCCCCTGGCACGTTTGGGAATCGGAAACAAGACGCCAAATCACATCTCCATCGCCCACCCTGTAAACCACCTCATCGTCTAAAGCCGGGACCACACGCTTCCCTCAAACTTTCAAAAGAACCCGAAAACGATCTATGAAAAAAATCTTATTTTTATGCAGCATGACATGACAATTAACATTAATGCTCTCAGGTTCACGAGATCTTGTGCTGCGACATGATGATCTTGAATTCCGTGAATTAAATTAGACCACAAGCATTCATCTGGTATCGCTTTCTCGGTCGGGCTGGCTTCGTCTTTTTCTTTGTAAAAAAGAAGAAGAGAGAGAAAAATTACAATCAACAAATAGAAATTCCTCCCACGCCCGAAGAACTAGAGGCTCTACAGTTTCTTTTCTTAATCAAAACTGGAGACGGACGGTGCGCTGGTCTGCACCAGCAAAAAGATCACTTTTCGTCAGTTGCTCCTTCAATCTCTTCAGCCCTGGCCTAGATGAATGCCTCTTTGATCTGGGGCAACGAGTATTTCTCCCTGAACCCGGCTTTTCCCATAAAGAAACTATTTCAAAACACAGACTCGTGATGAATCTCCTCCAAGTCCTCCAGTTGTGGGTACTCGTTCAAGTCCGGGGTGCGGCATGACCTCGACTTAGCCGCCGCTGCCGCCTGGACAGCATCGACCTGGGCCCCGACCTCAGCTGCACGCCTGCGGATGGAGGCAGCTGAGACCTCACCCAGCGAGTCCCAGCCCTCGTGCAAGATGAGGTCGGGGAAGTTGAGGCGCGCAGAGGGGCCGCGGAGGTAGAACACAGCGGTGTCATAGGCGCGGGCGGCAGCCACAGCGGTGGCGTAGGAGCCGAGCCAGATACGGGATCGCTTGTTGGGCTCCCTGATCTCAGCCACCCACTTGCCCCACTTCCTCATCCGGATACCCCTGTACGGCTTCAACTGCTGCCGTTGCTGTTGCGGCCTTCTCTTGATTCGCTGCTTCTCTGTCGTCTCATCGTAGCGTTGTCCGCTTTCCATAGTAAGCTCTTAGTTCTTGAGAGAGAGAGAGAGAGAGAGAGAGAGAGAGAGAGAGGGGATAGGGGGAGTGAAGATTGGTTTTTTACGGAGAGATTAAGGAGGAAGACCAACTGGTGGGGGCTATAAATAGAGAGAGAGAGAGAGAGAGAGAGAGAGAGAGGCCGATGAATTTGGCAATGAATTTGGCAAGATAGGCACGCCAAGTTGCCGTCTTTCGCAGCACTAGCGCGAAGCCGCCTTTCCTTAATCTTCAAAACTCGGCCGACATAAGAGTCTCTCTCTCTCTCTCTCTCTCTCTCTCTCGTGTATAGGAAAGGGAAATTTATCACGTCGGTGATGAGAGGGGACTGTTATATTCAGTTGATCAAGGACAGTCTTATGTCTGTTTTTTTGACAAAGTTGACAGTTTGTACTGTCACGTGGTGTTTCTTTGGGTGGATTCTATGCACGTGCCCGCAAAGGAGAGAGGGGGGAAGGTGGGGAGAAGATGGGGCGAAATTCGTGCATTTCAAGTGGAACAAGTCAACCGACCAAAAAAAAAAAATGGAACAAGTCAACGTTTTTGAAGAGGAGAAAAGTGTTTTGCACGACATTACCGTGGGGCGAAGCCCGAAATTTCTAGTTAAAACTTGAAGTATATCACGCTTTGAAAATTGGCCCTATAATATGAACTAGCGAAAATAAAAATAGAATTTATAACAGGTATGCTATCTCATATGCACCCGCTCTTCCGATTTCAAAAAAGGGAATGCCTATTAGATACCAAATTCCTTAATTTGTCCTTAGAACCATACTCTATTGAACAAAACTCTCAATTTAGTAATTTGTGTAAAGATCATTCTCAACTGCTATATCATAGTGATATTCTTATAAATACACAATATAATAACTAGAAATTGTTGATTTCCTCATTCTAGTAGAACTTCTTAATGTTTCATCAACATTCTCTTGAGATGCGTGTTGATTAATTGGTTGTTCAACAGTTTATGGTAATTGCTGAACAACTAGATGTACTTGATTAATATCAACAAGTTGTGGAACTCCAATGATTGGTTGTTCAATAGCCGATTAAATTGAATGGTCGTTATGAACAACAACCAATCTTATACTTGAAATAAAAGATTGAGTGTCTAAATAATATTTCTTAGGAACAAGACCCTTTGATCAATCGCTCCCATTAATCAAGTCATTTTCAAGAAATTTAACGTTTCTTGATTGCGAAATAGCCAATAAAACCTATATCCCTTGAACCTTTAGGGATATCCAATGAAACACCCACTAATGATCCTTAAGTCTAACCTCTTTTCTTGTGAATTGTAGACTTCCACTTTAGATAAGCATCCCCAAATACGTAAATGTTGCAAACTAGGTTTCCAACCTTTAAACAACTTAAAAGGTGTCATTGGGACAACCTTGGTTAGAACCCGATTTAATATATACATTGCCATCGTAAGTGCTTTAGTCCACAAAGACATAGGAAGTTTGGAGCCGTTAAGCATACTCTATATTGTATCCAATAAAAATCAATTTCTCCATTCTGCTACATTGTTTTGGTCCGGAGAACTAGGCATAGTATATTAGGCAACTATCCCATGCTCTTGAACAAACTTCGCAAATAGACCAAGTACTTGTCCATCTTCAATGTATCTATCATATAATACTCCACATTTATCTGATCGCACGATCTTAATTTGTTTACTGCATTATTTCTCTACTTCCATCTTAAATACCTCAAAAGCATCTAATGCTTTATACTTATTATGAAGCAAGAAGAGAAACATAATGTGAGTAGTCATCTATGAATGAGATGAAGTATTTGTGATCATACGTGTCGATATGTTGACCACAAATATCCGTATATATGATTTCTAATGTTTCTGTTTTCCTCTTAACACATTTCTTCGTCTTGTTGGTTTGCTTTCCTTTTATGCTATCCACACAAGCATCACAATTGGTAAAATCTAAAGTACTTAATATTCTATTATTTATCAATCACTTAATTTTATTTATGGAGATATGTCTCAATCCCAGTGCCACAATATAGAGGAATCTTCATTCACAACACATCGTTTTGTACTAGCATTATCATGAATATGCATCGCATTATAATAGACATCGTCTTGTAAATTAATTCAAAAAAGATCATCAAACAAAATACCACTCAACAATTCCAAATTTAAATGATAAACTGAAGTTTGAATTTGAAAAGTTAAAAGAGTATCCTAAAAACGCAAGTCTTGAAACTAAGATTAAGTTTCTAGAAAAACTAGAAACATAAAAGATCATTTCCAAATTCAAAACAAAGCCACTATTAAGAACTAGTCTGCATGTCCCAATATCTTCCACATGCGAACGCATCTTATTTCTCAAATAGATATTTTGTTCATTTCCCACTAGCTTCCTGTGGTTTTGAAAACCCTACAAAAATTTGAAATGTGGAATGTAGATGAAGAATCAATCCATCAAGTGTTGTGACTTATATCAACCATATTAGATTCATAATAAATACAAGAGATTGATTACATTTCTTCTCGAGCTAGACCTTAAATCTAAAAATAGAATTTGTAACAGGTATGCTATCTCATATACACCGCTCTTCCGGTTTTAAAAAAGGGAATGCCTATTAGATACCAAATTCCTTAATTTGTCCTTAGAACCGTACTCTATAGAACAGAATTCTGAATTTAATAATTTGTGTGAAGATATCTAGTCAAATATGATATCTTTATCTAGTGAACTAATACTAGAGATTTTGGTAGTGGCGAAGCACTAGAGAAAGAATTTTATGGTGATGGGTTTGCTCTGAACTCTTGTAACAAAGGTATCTCCAAGAGTGAAGTTAAGGTATCGGATATATATCTTCATATCAAGAACAGAAGCACCGGCCCTAGTGTCAATAAGGGCAATGTTCGAATAAGCTTGTTATATTTGGATGGATATATTTTAACTAGAAATGTGGGAGAATAGAAGGAGAATATGTACAAAGATCTTAAATTTTTGGAGGTTCAAAATTTTTCAAAGAGAAGAAGATTACCTCTTCAAATTCTTTAGACGAACCTTCAATGTCACTAGTTTGTGACCAAGTTTGGATGACACACAGCATGTTTGATGGGTTCATCTTTCAAGGAGAATACTAACTCTACATCATCATCTTGGAGTGACACTCTAGCTTTCTATTTTCTGAATCGAATGAGAATTTCTTCCTCTAGCCTTTGGATAGTTCTTCACAAAATATCCTTTCTTGTTGCAAACATAGCAACTGTTAAATTTTCTATTTTTTCTAGAAGAATCTAGTCTAGAGCATCTTCTTTGCAAAAATTGCCATTTATGCCTTCTCCTTGTATGTCCTAAGAAAAATCTTTTGAAGTGTCTTAGTTGCTTGCATTGATCACTGCAAGAAGGATCATCACAGAAATCTTTCTTTGAACATCTAACTATTAACTCAGGTTTTTCGTAAGCTCGGTCAAGTTCTCTATTACTTTTAACATAACTCCTAAAAGCTTTTTTATGAATGCAAAGATCATCAAGAGCAAGATATATCTCCTGTTAGAGTTTCTAAGAGGAACATTAGTAATTGCCAGCCGTTTATTCTGAAGAGATTATTTCACAACTTGTCCAGTTCTTTTGGAATAGAGGACAAGAATATCTACTCCAAATTTAGTTCAGCTCCGAGCGCACAGAATAATGGGATAAGTTCACTAGAAGTCTTAAAACTTATCACAAAAGTATAATTGAATCCTAAAATTTACAAAAAGTACAATCAACTTCTAAAACTTATCAAATAAATGCAATCAAGTCCTAAAGTTAACACCGTCAGTTTATCTAACGGAAAATGCTGATGTGACATTTTTAAATTAATTTCTCTCTCCTAGTTGTCATTTTTATTGTTTTCTTTTGTAAATCTTATTTAAATCATATTAAAAAAAAAAAAAAAAAAAAAAAAAAAGCTAACATTTTATTTTAAAAAATTGAAAAAAAAAAAAACTAGAGAGAGAAAAGAGAAAAGTAAGGCGGGGCCACATCAATAGGCAGCATCATCCTTTGCTACCACCTATCGCTAGTTGTAGGTGACAGTGCCTAGCCCTCGCCAACTCCAAGCAAGGCCCCGCGGCCCTAGGCGAGGGCAGGTGACCTTTGCCATCCTTGGCAAGGGCATCCAAACTTGGGTACTCACCTAGATTTGGGTGACGCCAACTGTCACGTAGAGCCAATGAGGCCCCACTAGCCCCAAGTAAAGGCCGATGATGCTCATTAGGCCTAGGCGAGCGCTAGCGTCACCCAAATTGGGGTGCCCAAGCACGAAGCTAAGCCTAACAATAGCCGCCAACCCTTGCTTGGGGCCAACAACACCTTGCCCAAGACTGGCGAGGGCCGATCACCCTCGCTTGGGCCGATAGAGGTCACTAGCCCCTTCGGCAATGGGTGGCAGTGGCGGTGGCACCTATCAGTGCACTCCTGCCCTACCCTTCTCTTCTCTCTTTTTTCTTTCCATTTTGTTTTTTAATAAAATTTTCACTTTTTCATTTTTTAATCTGATTTAAATAAGATTTTAAAAATAAAACAATAAAAAAATGCCAACTAGGAGAGAGAAATTTATTTAAAATTGCCATGTCAACATGTTTCATTAAATAAATTGACGGTGTTAACTTTAGAACGTCATTGCACCTATTTAACAAGTTTTAAGATTTGATTGCATTTTTTGTAAGTTTTATGACCTAATTGTATTTTCATAGCAAATTGTAGAACTCCTAGTGAACTTGTCCCTAAAATAATTTAAGCTTAATAAGATCTTCTAGTCTACCAATAAAGAATTGGTGAGTAACCCGAATCCCATGATGAAAATCTATTTAAAGAAGGTATGTCAGTTAATCCTAATAAGAGATAGTTCTCGACCAATCTTTTAGGCCTCTAGTAAATTTGCTCACAAACTCGGTCAATATATCATACCGACTTTCGACAATAAGTGCTTTGGCATTAAGCCAAGCATGAAATTTCCATAATCTTTCTGGCCATTTAGAGTATGAAATATCATTGAGTGAGAAGCATTATTTTAAGGTCAAAGATATATGATCTAGGTTTAGGTCATGAAGATTTACTACTTCTAGCTCAGATGAATTTCATTTCATTTCTACCTCATAAGGGTTGGCCATAAAGATAGTAGGCTCATGGGTTCTGGCTTAGAGATTAAAGTATTGTCAAGGGAAAATGAATCTAATTGCGAAGTAGATTTAGAATGAAAGAGTTATTTCGTTTGGTGGAGTTGAATGCAACAATAGCCAATATCTTTTGTTGACTCTAGTCCCACAATAAAGCATCAAGTACATTTAAGACCATATAGGTAGGGGGAGACTCCATGGAAAGATTCAAATTTTGGTTTCTTTTCTAATCTAATCTATTTTTGCCTCTACATTTCTCTTATATGGTTTTGAAAGTGTAGCAACATTACTTCAATATGTCTTCGGAGCCTCTTTAATGATCAAGGCAATTGATGTAGTTTTAGGAGGAATCATGTCCATCCGAGTTGGGTTTCAAGGCTAGGAAGATGGGTCTGAAGGAGAAACAAACTTTCCTTCATGTATGAGCTTGAACTATCTCCTCAAATTTTCCATTTCAATAGTATGATCCCCCAAGTAATGACAAAGAACATATTTACCCGATTCCATCTAGTAGTCTCTTTTGGAATGTCTCAAGTAATCTATTTAAGATCAAAACCATTTGATCAACCTTTTGGTCAATGTTGACACCTAAATTTTGGGGGTTAATTTTTGCTAAATAAAAAAATAAAAAAATAATAATCACATGGCATATAGTTTAGGAAAATTTTATTTTTTTGTTATATTCTATTAAGATTTTTCACATATTTAGGTAATATACACTGGGAGATGCATTTTTGCGCAAAAGGGAATTTTTTGATGGAATATGCTAAAAATATTTCAGCGATATATTTAGGGGTATCATGTATAAGCAAAATTAGAAATGAAATACACCACGAAGATACAATTTTTTGGCATATAAAAGGGGTCACATACGGTCAAAAATAGGGGGCTGGTTTTTTCAGAAAAAAGTCAAAGTCAAAAAGAGAGAGAGAGAGAGAGAGAGGAGACGTGAGAGATGCGCGACATGAGGGAGAGAGTGAAAAAAAAAAAAAAAAAAAAAGCAAAAAAAAAAAGAAAAGGAAAATCCCTATGTGACGACTGTTCGTCTTCTTCGTGAGGGCCTCCGATGCGTCGGCCCTGCACCCGCGCCACCCACTGTGCCGGCGCCGCATTTCCACCGGCCGCCCCGCTGGCAACGCCTTCGCCACCCGTCACCGCCACTTCGCCGTCCTCACCGAAGCCCACCGCGACCTAACGCCCTTGTTTGCTGGACGCGGCATCCCCAGCTCCGCCGACCCTGGACGCCACTCCGCTCTACCATCTGCCTACTGGAAGCCACATCGCCGCCACACTAGCTGAGTCACCGAGCCCTCCTTTGCCACACCTCCATCTGCTACCCCCGTGTTGGCTGCCGTTGCTTCAGATCTGCCTGCTGCAACTGATAAAGGCTAGTAAATACACCTAGAGAGGGGTGAATAGGTGTTTATGAAATTCTTTTCAAACCTTCAACCAAGATCCTTTGGCTTGAAAGTAAAAATCAGAAATAAATGAATCACGCAGCAATTAAAGTAAAGAGAGTAGGGTAAGAGAATTTTGACACTGAAGTTTATAGTGGTTCGGCTTATTGTAAGCCTACATCCACTCTCCACGCTGGCAGCCAACTGGCTGTAATCACTATGTAGCAAATAAGAGCTTTACAGTTTACGATTTAGACTTCTTTTATTGAAAGTCTATTCTACAGCTTCTCACAATTTCACACTGTAAGTATCTCTCCTTAGTACACACTTTGAGCTCAAGAGATTTTGAGAACAAGTAGTTTCAAAGGTTCGAACTTCGAATTTTTCTATCGGCTCACACTATTTTTCGAACAACTACGACACACCTTAAATATCCCTTCGTGCCTCCATAGTCGTTAGCACTTTCCAAGAGTTCATCCAATCTACCCGTTGGAATGAATCAATTTAGGTGATCTTCACGTTGTCGAATATAAGTGGAAGATAGCTCATCAATCATGCTCGTCCATACAATCAGGATCTTGAGTTTTCAAAAGTGGATCCTTCCAAAACTTGCTTGATCTTCAACGGATTAAATCCAAAAATCTTTCGAGCTTAGAACCACAGCCAGAAATCTTTCACGGATAAATTAAGAAAGATAATATCCAATTCTTGATTTCCTTAACCGTAAGAATAAGCTGCTGACAGCTTGGCAAAATCGCAAAAGCGAGTCGGCGACTTCAGACTTTGATAGTGTCTGGAGATCATTAGACCGTAACTTCTGGGTCTATTAACCTTCAGACGGAAACGCTTGGGTTTTGAACTCTTCAGACTTAAGCGACTGAGTCTTGGATTCTTGAGACTTAACTGAAAATGATGTTTTGTTAACTTCAAAACACATAAGGGATTTTTCTTCAACGGTAACAACCCCCCAACAACAGCAAGTTTAGATCCACCGCCGTCGGCCCGCACGTTTGCCACCACAGGGACCCGTGACGCCAGTAGCCCGTCAAAGCCACAGATCCGCCTCTACTGTCGCTCAAGGCGCGCCCCTGCACCGTGCCACACCTCGGATCTCCACTCTGCGACGTCGTCGTCCCCCCTTTGTAGCCCGCGAAGCCTGACGTTGCGCCGATCCACCCTCGCCAGAGCCCAAACGCCGCGGCAAGCCCTTGCTCCACGGACCCGTTGCAACCTACACCTTGCCTTGCCAGAGCACCCCCCCTGTTGACGACTCGCCTCACCGGCGGCAACCCACCGAAGCTGTGGGTGAAAAAAAAAAAAAAAAAAAAAAAAAAAAAAAAAGAAGAAGAAATTAGGTAGTTTTTTTTATTATTTTACCTTACTTTATTATTTTTGTTATTTTATTGCTTTACTTTATTTGTTCTTTTGTAGTTCAATCATCCCATAATGTAAAAATTAAGATTGCCTTATATGGAATAGCATGTGAAATTTGTGATTGTCAGTCTGATTTTCGCGCCCGAAATCCAACTCACAATCACTTTAAAAAATTGCCAATCTGATCTCCCGCCCGAGATCCGATTCGTTATTTTTATGAAATTGGTCAACCTGATCTCATGCGCGAGATATGGTTCGTCAATTTGTCAATATTACTGATTTGCTGTTGTGTCATCTAAGGTAATTTTCTTTTAAAAAAATCAAAAATGTAGATTAGAATTTATTTCTTATTTTAGGGTTTGCATGTTTAAAATAGAAATTTTATCCTGAATTTTTTTAAAATAAAAACTCAAAAAATTAAGAAAATCAAATCAATTAATTTAGGTTGCTAGTTTTTTTTTTTTTTTTTTTAATCTGGATTGCATGTTTAATTATTTGACAATTATTAATCTCAAGAATTAAAAAAAAATGAAAAAAAAAGAGGAAAAACAACAAAAAATCATCATGCATATGTCATGTAGAATTAGGATATATTTTGCACGTCATTGCATATTAGGATTTACTCTACTCATCTCAAATAGTTTACACCATGTTGCCATGTCATGTAATTTAGGTCATGTTGCCATGTCATATTAGATTATTAGCATGCATTTCATATAGATTAAGTTCTCATTAAATAAAGTGAAAAAAAAAAAAAGAAATTGCTTGTTAATTAGAAATCATATGTAGGACTGTTGATGTGAATTTTAATCTAACAACGCAGATGCTTTCGTTGCTATGAGGTAAGTCCTGCAATTTATTTACTACTTCACTTAGGTGTTGAATTGGTGATTTGCGCACTTGCATGATTGCCTCACATGTTAGGGAAATAGACTTAAAATCAATTTAAGCTACTTGCCAAACATTTTTCAAAAATAAAAGAGAAATGTACCGAAAGGGCGTTAAAGAAATCTAGTGTAATCAAGTCCCCGAACTTACAATCTCTGGTTCGTAGGAGTAAAGTAAACCTTCCGTTATTTTACTTGGGTTTCTAATCGACCCACCAAAAATAGATTAGTGGCGACTTCCGATTGAAAATTATTTGCATGTTAAGAATTCGAACCTAAGTCGCGAATTGGTATGGGTTTGGGAGAGCCCGAGCTAAGCTTAGGCTTAGTAATCTATTAGCTAAACCCTAGGTGATTCATTCTAAAATTTGGTCGCGACAGTCAATATGATAAAGACAGGCTTAGATAGTTGAAGGTTTGGTATTAATTGTCTTGAGAATATTATATTGTGCCAAAACATTTTTTGACTACCAATTTAGAACAATTTCAATAGCAATGACTTTCTTTTGTTTGCCATGATCATCAACACCTATAGGACTTTGGGATTTTAAGCATATGATGGAATCGATGTTGAACATCTATAAATTATTCTAATGTAGGAAATTGAGCATTAGGATTAGATCTTTCCAAAGGAGAAAAATCTAAAGGTTGGAACATACAAATAGATAACTTTGAAAAACATGAGGATCCAAGTGTTGTGGGTATTTTAAAAGGGAAGCTTTTCTTAACCCTTTTATAAATAGGTTTATAAAATAAGGCAACTGGTTTTTGCGGTGAAGGTTTCTTTTCGGATGATGACTCAAGTGCCAAAGGAGGCTCACACAGTTTAGGGACCAACAAAGAAAGTTGTGATTAAGGTGGTTCATATAAGACCATGAACTAGGGGTGATCAGGTCCAGGGTGGGTAGGGTCTAAACCTGGACCTTGTACCCGACCCTGTTATAACCGGTTCCCTTTTTTTGGACCCTGTACCCGACTTTGTTTGCATTGGACCCTGTACTCAACCCACCTTCTTTTTCCGGTTCGGTTTTAGGGTTAACCATGTTTATATTAGAACCTGTTTTGCATAAAAATTGTTGTATAGCAACCTCACAACCTGTTTTGCATAAAAATAGCGAGAACTGGCGATTAAAAACACTGTTAATTGAAATGCTAATGACTCTCATTCTTATCCAAAAGTTCCTAGGTATCACCATGCACGCTTTCAAACCAGCAGAACGATCGATCTCAAAGAAAATAAAACTTCTCTAATCTCCAAACTGAAATGCAAAGTGAATCCTAACCGAAAATCTGCCAACGATTTACACAAACAGCTTCCATTTTGCATTTCCAATCAGTAAATCAGAAGTTCCTAGGGACCTCAACGTTGTCCTTGATGCGCTTGATCTTCTTCTCCTTCTTCGGCCTCACATTCCACATGGTACAAAATCTCTGACAAAAACCTTAAATTCATATATAAAGAAAAATCAACAAGAAACCATGCTCTAGAGACATATGCAAAAGTTATGATTTAATAAAGTCTATTTACTTACCACAAAATCGAAGTTTCCACAAAATGAAGTTTATTTTCCAATGATAATGTCCTTGGTAAAATATCCAAATCTAAAAAAAAAAAAAAAAAAAAAAGAGAGAGAGAGACTAAATAAGGCATTCACATTAAAGATGTTTATGCGAATGAATTACAAGATAGAAAGAAATATATATCACTTGCCCGCCTCAAATTTTTCCACATTCTCGATGCACTCTTCAACATTAATTGGCATGCGAACAGCTCTCAACCAATCTTGAGTACAAATTAAACCTTCCACCACTCTAGGAGTCAAAGAACTTCAAAAGCCATCAAGTACATGTCCCAATGTACTAAAAGCCGACTCTGAAGTAACGGTAGTCACGGGAATAGACAAAACATCTCAAGCCATCAAAGATAAGATTTCATATTTTGACCCAGTACTCTTCCATCACATGAAAAGATCGATATTAAGGATATCTTCACTTTCAGCTTCAAGATATCGATCAAGCTCAGATTTATTTTCATCCAACACTTTTTTCTTCGCATGGAGAAAGTTTTTGTGCCAAGCATCGATTTCACACTCATTGTCATCAATATTGGCATTGGAAGCATTACTACTATTACTCACACTTGAACCACCAAATTTTTATTTACTAGAAGAGCCAACAAAAGATCACTCATAAGATTTATACAAATTCCCCAATGCGACCTTCACTTTATCATGCATCTCATCAATTTTTGCTTCATCATCATAAATTTGTTCAAAATAGAACTTTACATAATTCAACTTCTTTGTAGGATCCAATGCAACTGCAATCAATGCCATCATATTAACTTTATCCAAACTCCCATAATACTTGTCAAACTTCTCTTTCTTTTTTAAACCCATAGCTTGAAGCTTTGGGTCTAAAGAATTCGCCACATTATTCAAATACTTATACAATATAGCTATCCCCTCAAAATAATCATTTGAAGTGACATATGAACTACCTGACATCCTTTTGGTTGCATTATAAAAGCGTCTCAGAAATTTAGAAAGAATGATGGCATTTTTCCAATCTTCATCTTGAGGAGGATTTTGTCAATTTCCCTTAAGAAAAATAAATCATCTTCTTTCATTCTTTTAAAAGCTTTCTTGAACTTTATGGCAGTGTCTAACATCATGTAAGTGGAGTTCCATCTAGTGACAACATCAAGACAAATCGAACCCTTGTATGTAATCATCTCGCTCTCAATGCAAGCTTTGAATGTCTTAACTCTCGCCAGAGAACTCCTCATATACCTAACTACGTTTCGGATGCGTGCAATAGAATCATGCACCTCATTCAATCCATCTCTTACTATCAAGTTAAGTATATGAGCAGTGCATCTCATATGTAAAGCATCGCTATTCAAAATAAAAAATCCTTCTTCTGAAAACTTTTCTTTCAAATAACCAACGGCCACATCATTTGAACTAGCATTATCTACTGTTATTGTGAACATCTTTTTTTCTATCCCCACTAATAAATGCATTTCTCCACAATTTTTCCAATCTCCCTACCCTTGTGACAATGCATCGCCACAAAATTGATTATTCTTTTTTGCAACTGCCAATTTTCATCAATATAATGTACAGTAATACACAAATAGTTCAAGTTTTGAATGGAACTCCACATATTTGTTGTGAGTGCAATCCTAGATTTAAGCTTATCAATGTAAGCTTTCAAACAAGTCCTTTCATTTAGATATAACTTCATACAATCTCTTGCCACCATAAATTGTGAAAGATGATGGAAAAGACGCTACAATTCAGTAACAAAATTGCAAAAACCAACACGCTCAACCATGGAAAATAGTTGTTCATCAATAATAATCATTCGAGCAAGCATATGCCTACAATGTTCTTGATCAAACTTCCATGTCGTTAAGACACTACCACCACTAGTAGTATTTTCCCCTATCTTGCCAACCACATCTTTGTCACGTGATGCAAACAACATTTGCTTTTTATTTGCACGAGGATACTTTTTGCAATTTCTTAAGTGCTTCCACATAGTAGAGGTTTCATGATCAACATTATACGTATAATCCATCCCGCAATGAATGCACTTCACCTTAACTATTTTCTGTGTTTTCTCATCTATAATTCTCGAAAAATTATCTCGAGTCTCTAATTCATTAGCTCACTTTTTACTCGAAGGAGGATGAGAGTTATGTACCCTTACCTTGTTTGTCGCGCCCATGGTCGTAGATTCCACTTCATCAGCTCCATGGAATGGCAATTCCATGAGCGGAGTCATTTCATCATGTCCCTCCACTTCCATTGATATGTTTTTGTCTTGATCCATTGACTGAAAACTGAAAACAAATTACATAATATTAGGATTCTACAAAAGCATATTAGTTTTCATAGTAAATCAAAGGGAAAAAGCCACAAAAAACCCCAAACTTTGCCCCGAGTGACACATTTACCCTAAACTTTTTTTTGTGCCGTGAAAATCCCCAAACTTTCCAAACCGTGACACATTTACCCCATAAGGGCATTTTTATCTTTTTAGTTTCTGTTTTTTCTTTTTTCTTTTTTTTTTCTTCTTCTTCCCTTCGCCGGCCATGGTGGAGCAGGCGGAGGGAAGCCAACGTTCAGCGAGGGTCGCCCTCGCCGGCGTGGGGCGAGGGCCGCCCTCGCCGGCGTCGGGCGAGGGGCCTCGCCCTCGGGTGAGGGCCTCCCTCGCCGGAGTGGCGTGGTGGCCCTCGCCCGACGCCGGCGAGGGCCGCCCTCCCCACGCCGGCGAGGGCGACCCTCGCCGAACATCGCCTTCCCTCCGCCGGCTCCGCCATGGCCGGCGGAGGGGAAGAAAAAAAAAAAAAAAAAAAAAAAAAAAAAAAAAAAATTTAAAAATGAAAAGACCAAAATGCCCTCCAATTTTGGTTAAATGTGTCACACTTGGAAAGTTCAAGGTTTTTAGTGTCACAAAAAAAAGTTTGGGGTAAATGTGTCACGGTTTGGAAAGTTTGGGGTTTTTCACAGCACAAAAAAAAAAAGTTTGGGGTAAATGTGTCACTCGGGGCAAAATTTGGGGTTTTTCGTGGCTTTTTCCCTAAATCAAATCTCTCAACATAACTTTGGACACATAGAGTAATTCATTCATCCCAGGAAGTCACTAGTCGAAGCTATACATTTAATTTAAACAGAATGTCTTGAAACCCATTGATCAGACATCACTTATATAAGACGAGGAAGAAAATCCAGTATAGCTAAAGCCAAATAAGATACATTGCATTCAATCAACTGATTGCATTCAAGGAAATCCAGTGCAGTTGAAGCCAAATAAGAAAATCCAGTGTAGCTGAAGAAAATCTATGGAGGGGACATTGCATTCAACCAATGGGACAAAATAACATACAATGCACAAGATTCAGGTGTGACATATAATTTGACATTATAATAATACCCACAACCCTTTCAAGCATTTGATATTATTGACACTTGCATGTAAACAAAAAGATTTTCGTCATTTCATGGCCGAACTTGGAAAAAGTGTTACATTATCTGCCTAAGGAAAAGGACAAGCTGCTGATAATGTTGCAATTCACACCTTTATATTCACCAACCAAGAAAATTTAAAACCTGAAAATTCAACCTGCTAAACCCAATTCACTACATTACTCATATCAAAGGACTACTACCATGGTCAAGAAGAATTTATTTTACGAAATATAGCTGGGTTTCATATGCCAAGCTTCGCACATGCCACATGTGATCACCAATTCCATTGTTCCAAGTGCACCAAGAACCCTCTTCACAAATACGACATTGCTATTAGATTCTAAACAATACCAACTCTTCCCCTAAGAAAATTTGGATTCACAACAAACATAATCTAGGCTGAGACCAATCTCCTCACTCGACAAATGGTAGTATTTAATTGCTGAAAACATTAGGTGCCCATCTATCCTCTGACTCTCCAAAAATTAAACCCCCAACACATTGGCACTCAATGCTCCATGATAGAATTCATCCTTCCACACCATCAAAGGCTATCGTTCAGCTCTACTTCCCCAGTTTACCATGAACAATGAAGCAATTCCTCTCCCCCCACCCACACAAACTATTTCCCCAGTTTACCATGACCAAAATAATATTGCCTTCAAGATCCTACACCATCAGACAATGATCCTTCCAATAAATCCAAAGTGCAATACTTATTGTTCATACTTCAGAACTAGGAGTTGCATCAATACAAGCATTGATTGTAAGACAAGCATTAACAAGGAAATGGTTTGCAACAACATGTGGATGAATAAAAATGTTGGCTAACAATTTCAATTCAACTCTCTTGCACAAAACAAAAATCATTTTCAATTCAAGTACCAAAAAAATCAAAGTGAATAGCAGTTTAATAATTTTCACTTCAAATGTGTCAATAAATCAAAAACAATTAGATAGACCCATCTGGAAAATTTGTTCTTGTACAAAAGTTTTTTGAGCTTATAAAAAAAAACTAGAGAGAGTAGCTCAAAGGTGCTTGAAACTTACATAAACAAATCGAAATCTTAAAACCTAGCTTGATATCTACACATCAGAGGCTATCATTAAGTTGATCTACATAGACTATTTATAATCCCACTATGGTAGTTTAGAAAAACCAGGGAAAGCACCCCCAAAGAAAACGAGAAGAACCTAGCTTCAATTTGAAAGAAAATTTTAGAAAAATCGAGAAAATTTGTGAGCTTACAGATGAGGAAGCCAGCAATGGATGAAATAGAGCGATAGGGAGCTGGCGATGGCGCGACAAGGAAGCAAATGAACGCAGATGAGGAAGCAGCGCGACGGGGAGTTAGTTCTGGCGATGGCACGACGAAGGAAAACACTGTGAAGTCTGTGGGTGTGAGAGGTAAAGAAAGAAACAGTTGGGGGGAGCTCGTCGAAGGAAAACGTTGATAACAAATTAGGGTTTTGGTCCTTTTGGACTTTTGGGTTGCCTTACAAACCGGTTCCTGAACTGGTCCGGTCGATCTAGTTCCTAGGTGGGTAACCCTCGGAATCGATTCCCGAACCGATTTCAACCGGAACCGGTTCCTGACCCTGTTTTTCGGGTGGGCTAGTCCGGTTGCACACCCCTACCATGAATTGATACTTTCCTCCATCTTCACCAAGAGATTCTATAGTAAGGTCTCCATCAAGATAAATCTAGTAAAGACTATCTTTTGATTGTTTCTTTCTTCTGGACGGTCTATCATCTTTTTCTTCATTTGGACGGTTTGTACAAAAGGAGCACTAGCAATCAAGATCCCAAAAACAGTATCATATTCGGGGATCTTCATAGTAATGAATGGCCGTCTCTCCTAATCGTAAGACTTAATCAAGGTTTTTGGATTTGGATAACCAACTTCAACTGAAGTATCAGTTGCACAAGGTTACATCATAAAAATAATAGGAAAGATAGAAGAAGAAGAAGCTTCTTCTTTTTCCTTACTAAATTAACAACAACCATGCCACCTTTTTTCTTGGTAAATTGGGGCTCTGTAGACTAGATTGGCCTAGAGTTCTTGTAGTTAGTTACCTAAACGTTTGGAAGTAGCTTAACTAGTTGATCTCAGGAAATTTGTTTAGGCACAAGGATACGAGAAGTCTGATCATTATCCATCAAAATGAATAAGGCATCTTCAAAATAGGGGAAGTTGAGTTCAATAGCATAATTCCGAACTCAATTAATCATTTGATAATGCAAAGTAGCAGCAATAGAATCTAGGATAGTAAATAAATGAAGGGTAGAATAGTAAATAAAATGCACCGAAGGGCAAAATAGTAAAATAAATTCGGCCAAGGACAGAACGTAAATTCAATGTCAAGGGTAAAATCGCAATAACAACAAAAAAGAGGGGGCAAACCAATAAATAAATTAGGCAAATGGCAAAACTACAATAATAGCCAAAAAGGAGGGCAAAACGGTAAACAAACAGAAAAAAGGGCTGACAATGCCCATACAACATGCGCCTCTATGACCACTTGCACGCACCTTCTTCACTGAACATAATGGATGTCGTTTGGTCGCTGAAAAACACCTACAAAGTCTGTTGATTCTGCAGTAGTTTTAGATTGATTTGTTGTTCTGACTTACTGCGATTTTCTTTTTTAACTGGAATTAGCTGGTAGATGATGTTATTAGGACTTAATGTCTTCTGGAGATTTATAATAGACTTCTCAAGCTTTACATAGACATATTATATGTGCGATTTAGCCATCGTTTGCCCTGCCTGATGCTTCTTGCAAAGATCGAGCACTAATTTGGTGTTGCGATTGTTCTGTTCTGATGTTCTGTTTTAATCGATCTCTATTCAGATTTTCTAAGTCAGCGTCTCATCAAAGTTGATCAGGACATGTAGATCTACAACATATAAAATTTTCATAGAAATATAAGTTCATTTGGCTAGGGTGATCGTCCATGAATAGTCATTGTTCTGCACTGAAAATCTGCTTTTGATGACTAACATACATGAAGTCCCTGATCTTTATAAAATCATACATTGTTCAACCTTGTTTGTTTTTTTTTTTTTTTTTTTTTTTCTGATTTCCTGCTGGAGGTTATGTTTAGATTCATGGGTCGGTGCTTCATGATAGTGGAATATTGTGGGATTCAATGGTTGTTTTGGAAAACCCTTTTGATGTGTTTTGGATTCTTAAAGAGACAATAGTCATTTTCAAGCTCCATAGGACTGATAGATATATCAAATTGTTACAAATTGCGTCTATTCTTTGTGTGCTTGCTGTTCATATGTCCTGATGTGTGGAATTGTTTAGTTGTGTCATTGATGTGCTGTTCTCTATCCATGTGTGCATTTGCTGTTTTAATTGATATTGAAGATGTACATAATATTAGTCCTCTAAGCTGCTGGACGTGAGAAGTTCTGATATGAATGACCTGAGATTGATGTTATGTAATTCTTGAGGTGCGTAAATATGCATGGTGAGATGGGCATGTATGGATACGGATTGCTCATCAAATTGTTATCGTTACCAGCTTTGAATATAATAAGAGTTTTGCTGGCCATTTTGTTCTCATGGGGAATGCGAGGATTTCAATGCCATTTTGGGAGTGTTCTAGTTGTGTGAATATATAGAGAGATGCCGCATTGATGTTACATTTGTTTTCCATCAAATTGGGGCAATTCAAGGCTTGAAACATATAAGAAATGATAATATTTCATGTTGCCCTGTTCTATGATAGACTGACTAGTTCATATTCTAGTATTTTTGGAAATTCATGTGTTGATATGATGATAGTGTCTCTATGAGATTTATTTGGGATATAACCTAAAATTTGATCTAGAGACTTTGTGACTTTAGTCACTCTTTTTTAACACAAAAGATGTCATGCTTTTGATTGTTTTGATATGTGATGATTGTTTCTTTCATTTGTATGCATCTAGTCATCCAGATTTCTTAGATTAGGTTTAGAATAGAATCTTGAACATGGATAAAGCGTGAAGATGATAGAGGTCGATGTCCATTCCAACCATTGTCATGTACTATTTATTTTCCCAACATATGTCTCGGGTTCCATGCATTGTATAAAACCCGACAAGTTGCGGGTTTCCTTTCTTTCCCGATTGTTTCCTCTTTTGAAAGTGAATGATTTCCTCATAAGGTACTGTAAATGAATTCCGTCCCATTAGCATGGAATCCCCCCTTCCTCATCCATTTTCCGTTTCAATCCGGTGTGGACATCTGACTACCATGTCAAAATCGTGGCCAATATGAGCTCAAAACTTAGAACAAAATCCCTTAAGATACTTAGCGGGTGACAAATAAAAAGAAATGTCATGAGATGTCAATGGGTCCTTAACGTTGTAGCATACAAATTGTGTTACAAAACTTTCGTGGATCAAATATGTACTACCATTGCGTTGTCTTCCTATGCATTCAGGTTCAGCATGTCTATATAGGATTAAGTAAAAGCAAGAAGCGCCTTTTTTGAACTCTCCCAACAAATTCAAAACATTACTCAAATTTTCAACAATTACAAAAAAATTATATTTGAATCTACTGGTCAATATTTATATTTCGTGAAAGTTTCGAATATTTCAGGCTACAAATTAGATATTTCAACATGGATTTATCCGAGCACGCTTTTCTAGTTGCATGTCCCAGAAATATCGATAAAGCATTAACGTTTCCGAGAAATTTATCACATGGAGGGGAAGAGAGAGAGAGAGAGAGAGAGAGAGGTCGCTGCCACGATGAAGACCCAAAAAGAGTAGAAAAAGAGAATACTAGACTTTCCGTCCACGCAATCGCAAGCCCGTCCCGTGGCCATGAACGAAACAACACGCAATTTGCAAATATAAAAGAAAAAGCCAATAATAATAATAAGGGATAAGTGCATTGGAATTCCTAAAATTTGTCATGAAAATGCAATTAAGTCCTAAAACTTTCAAAAAGTACAATTAAGTCCTAAAACTTGTCACAAAGTGCAACTAAGTCCTAAAACTTTCAAAAAGTGCAATCAAGTCTTAAAACTTATAAAAATTATTCAATCAAAGTCCTTCCATGAAATGCACTTTTTGAAAATCTTAGGACTCGATTACACTTTCAAGACAAGTTTTAGGACTTTATTAAACTTTTTGAAAGTTTTAGGACTTGATTGAACTTTTGTGATAAGTTTTAGGACTTAATTGCACTTTTTAAAAGTTTTAGAACTCAATTGCATTTTCATGATAAGTTTTAAGACTTCTAATGCACTTATTCCTAATAATAATAAGAGAGTCGGCGAAAAATCAGGCGTTTAAAAGTCAAGTGTATCTCCTGGCAAGATTCGGTTATTTTTATTTAATATATCCTCTCTCCTTAAAAAAAAAAAAATGTGAATTGAAACTTCTTGTGGATAACCTTTCAGAAAAACAAGCAATGGACTTTAAAAAGCAGCAGCCGAAAAAGCGGACTAGGACACGTTGGGCGGGTAGGTCGATCGACTTCTCTACCACAATGACTCGAGAGGTGATGATTCGTTCATGGATTAAAAAGCACCCACCTTTCTGTATTTGACAATTTGATATCGATAGCATTCGCGAATTATGCGCCGCTAGTAAACTAAATAAAGATGTTTTTTGGTCGGTAAATAAAGAAGTTTAAATTAAGAGGAAAGTAGCAAGTAAAGGGTGGCTGATCACGTGACAGGATTGGTCGAACCGGAAGACTCGGGGCCATTGCCTGCCGCTAACTCCGTCATTGAACATGGGACGGAGCAACTAGGCCTAACGTGCTTGGCAGTAATAGAACTGCATCTGGCTGACCTGGAAGCTCAACGTCGTTGAGCTCTCGCCTTGGTGACCGGTTAGTACCTTGAATTCTATCGTGCTTTGGGGACAAAAAGAGTAGAAACAAAGAGGACCCAGATGGAAATGAGTTAGGCTCAATGTGAATGGGGATTCAGTTTGGGGGAATTGGGGAAGAAAAAGGTGAAAGAGCTCTCCAGGGACTTTCATCAAACACTTTGGATGCAGCCAGGGCTTTTCTTGAGCGGTTCCGAGTCCACATCTTTCTAAAAGGAGAACAAAAATCCCGCTTTCAGGATCTCGCGAGGATTGGTGATGGGCCTTCTGTTAGGCAAGGTTTGAGCTTATGTAACCTAATGCAATAATAGTACCTGGTCTCCAGCCGTACCTTGAGATCACTCCTCTACAAAGAACCCACTACAACAAAAGTTAGTCAATCTCATCATAAGATTGATTAGCGTGAGACATGTTCATTTTACAAGATCTTACAAGATCCATATTCATCGGCCTCATCGTCGCATGCCATGCAGATGCTAATCTGCATCTCAAACCAAAAGGTCAAACGAGCAAACCTCCTTTGCACCGACACCTGTCACTTCCCTCCTTGATGTCAAGTAACTCGAAGCCAAATAAAAACGAGATAACACCTTCATGTTTCTCAAAATACTTCAAACTACTCCCAGAAGCTTTGACCGCTACATGATCCACCATCTCATTTAGAGAGGCGTTTTCTGCTCATAAACAGAGCAAACGCCACAGATGTTTCCTAGCAACGACAAATGCGGGAGTTGCGGAAGCGATTTTGTTGCTTCACCAGTAATTATTTGCATTTTTGTTATCTATCCACTGAAAAGTTTGCCGTTAGTCAAGTCAAGAGTACTAAACTAAAAATACGATAGAAAAGACCTACAGAAAAGAGTTGGGTTTCCTTTCATGCAGCGACTTATAGAGCAATATCAAAACCAGAAGGTGAAGTATATTCTACAATTTAGACACATTGAGAACAACCACAAGGTAGTGGCAACTCTAGGAGTTGAGCGATGGTTATCAGTGATATGGGTAAGCATGGTTTTAGGGGTAGAATTAAAGAACCGGACCGGTCAAGGTTCTAGTAAGAGATGATTCGATTCATGGTTTCACTTTTGTAGGAACTAGGATCAGGAAATAGGAATCGAGAATCAAAACCAGAACGGAGACTAGAAACCTAAAGCAAATTCCCTAATTTTTCTTCCAAACCGGAACCTAATATTTATATATTGTAATTTTTTTGTAATATATAATGAGTGAATGTTTTATTTAATCTTCTTTTTTAAGATATGGATCGTCTTAATAAGGAGATCATCATCAATAAATATAGTTTACCAATTGAAGTAATGAATATATGTGGTGAGGCTGTAATTGTAAATTTAAAATTATTATTAAGTGACTAACTATGATTGTTTTTTCTTTTAATTTCAAGTGATTAAAATTAGGAATGATTTTGCATGGATGATTAAGGACGGAAGTTATATAATTTATGTTTTATTTTATGTGTTTTGATTTTTTTTTTTTTTTTTACTTGTTCATTTATTATTGCTATTGATAAATGAGAAACTTTCATTTTTACTGTTATGTGTTTTGAACCTAAATTGAGAAGATTTATTAATTATTTTATTTTACATGTTCACTTTTTATTATTTATTTTATTTTACGTGTTCATCTTTTATGGACCAAAGTTCTATAATTTAGGTTTTATGTTACGAGTTTTGAACCTAAGGTGATGTTTTATGGATTTTTTCTTATATATATAAAGAACATGTTAGACCTCAGAATCTGTGACAAGGTAAGTTCCATGTTTTAGACTCTAACGAGTAGGTTTCAAGTTCCAAACAAAATTTCTAAGGAACCTAGAATTGCTCACCCCCAAATAGTGACAGCATATAACAAACAAACTTGAAAATAGCTAAAGACACTCAAGAAGGGATGAGTTCATACTTTAGAATCGTAGAGTATTACTCCAAGCCACCTTTGTACTAACATTATACATAGAATTTACCAAGTGCTTATATTCTATGTAGCAAATACCGAGATAAAAACAACATAAGTGCTACACCTTTTCTATGTCGCTCAATTGAATGTTAGAACTTTTTTCGCCCACTTAAGTGCCATAAGTGATTTGCCTTATCGGAAAATCCAATGCTAACGTCGTTCGTCGTACATGGTATTGCGGATGCTAATAATGACAATTAATAAAAAAAAGTTCAAAAATAAAAAATCTCATGTCAAAATGGAAAATTAATATTAAAAAAAAAATCTATGTAAGATGATTTGCCAAGAATGGCACTTAAAATATTGATTTTACTTCGACATGGCACTTAAATGAGCAAAAAAAAAATATATATATAGCATTCGAATAAGCGCCTTATGAAAGTTATGCACTCCTACTATCAATTTCCCAAACGTTTTTATCTATAAGTGAAAAGGTTGGAGAGAGCCAATCAATACAACTATGGACCTAAACTTTATTATAAGGGTATTACGTAGACAAATGCCTTGCATTAATTAATTCTTTATAAGACATATTAATGGAAGTGAGTACCATATGTATAGAACTAGGTACTTATCATGAATGAGGCCTATTGCATGTAAAATCCAAAATATGTTAAATTTAATTTTCAATGTTGAAAAAAAGAATCATCAAAACCATTATTATGTATTAACACATGAGTAGTATTAATTACAAATTATCTCATTTGCATCTCCTTTTTCCCAACCACCATACTACGCTTAACTCTAGAAACCCATCAGATATATATATATCTGGGTTTAACATTGAATGATCAATTATGTTAAAAAAAAATAATCACATAAAGGCTCACATTTTATCCATCCATTTTTTTAATTCCGACGCCTCATAATAGTTTAATTTTTTTTTTTTGTCAGTCCTACTCTATACCTAATCTACACTCACTCTCAGACTTTTGCCCTGCCTCTTGCAGGGCGTGGGCGTCGAAACCCACTTCTAAAACTTGCGCGTCCCCACCCCATCCCTCCTTGAGAATGTGAGGGTTTGAACCCCTCACCTCCCCCTTCCATGTTGGAAGGGTGGCCACTGGGGCGAATCCCAGTGGTTTATAATAGTTTAAATTGATCATAATATCTTTTGTAGGTCCCAAATTTAATATTAGTCCTTACTTTTTTTGCTTCTCTTTCTTTGAAAATTCTGATGCATTTAGAATTAACAAAAAATATATATCAGCCAATGGTTTGAGTGGATTGTCATTGGAGTGCAATTACAATTGTGTCATAATTTTCTCGTCAACAATTATTTATTCCACTCAATTAGCCCTACTTTTTAGTTTTGTCAATATAGTCCAAAACTTTTGAGCGATATTACAATGTTGTCTTTTCCCGCCAATTAACACCAAATATTGTTGGCATGGCGTCTAGTCATTACTGGCCGTCCTAAGTGGCATTCTAACACGGGCAAATTGTTAAATTCCAAGTCACAATTTGTGACGGCAACTATTAGAGTTATTTAGAAAAATTATGATAGTTTTTGTATCTCTCAAGATTATGTGAATATCATTTATGATTCTACGCATATTAATTGATATATTATCTCATTTAGTCATTCACAAAGCTAATAATCTTCATTATGAATATATCAAAATATATAGAAAATTGTCTATTTCTCTTTTCCGCATTCTTCTAAACTTGGTACCAGAGCTTTTTTTCATGCGACAAACCTAGTGCACCGAGTGCACTATGCACCTAGTGCTCCTAAAAAATTTCCCAATTTTTTTCTATTTTATCATTCTTAATGGTGCACCCATGCATGCCAAGCAAATATATCCATCCTCGATGCTCAACAATGTTCACCTAAGTGCATTATTCCCATTTGAGTAAGCGCTATGGTGGTTTTTTTAGAATGTCTCTAACGTGTCGCGAGTCGAGCTTTTCTTTTCCATGGAGGTATTTTTGGACAACGCAAAGACGCGTTTTCACATAGTAACTTTTCCCTCAGCACCGCTTGGCTTATCCATTTGCTGTAACCACGTTAGCCACATCGGCTGCGTTTAAGTTACTATCCTGACAGCAAAGTCGACTGCAAAGGACACATGCTACTCGGCTTCAATACCTTTGATTCTCGACATTTCACGTGTCATTTCGAGAAGCCACACCATCACCAAACTCTGTTGGACCAACTAGATCTGGAAGTTTCGCCATCAATAACTATCGGACGCCGCCTCATCCGCTACGTCTCAGTAGTTGGACATTATTCAAACTTGCATTCAAACTCAACATGACATCTTCAATACACTTTGCGTTGGAGGGGATATTAGAGTTATTTAGGAAAAGTATGATGGCTTTTGTATTTCTCAAGATTATATGAATATCCTCTATGATTTTGCATATCTTGATTGATATATTATCTTATTTAGTCATTTACAAAGCCTATAGATAGGCTAAATCTCTATTATGAATATATCAAAATATATAGAAAATTCTTTGTTTCTTTTTTATGCATTCTTCTCAACTGCAATTGAGAAAAGACTACATTTAAATGGAGCGCAAATGGATTATATTGACAAAATTGGAAAGTTAAAACTAAATTATATTTGTATAACGGGTTTAAGATTAAACTAACCATTTTTCCAAATATTCAAATAATCACTCCTTCAACGGACCCATGTATAAGTATTTTTGAGATAAATACATTAAGAGTATCATAACTTTCAACGCTCACTTGAGCACCACAAATTTGAATTTTTTTTTTTTGGATAAAGACAAATTTGAAAAATTGATCACTTAATTATTAGAAAATCCGATGTGGACGATGATTGTCTTATGTGGTATCGCCGATACTAATGTGGATAACTAATAAAAAATTCGAAAATAAAAAAATCCACGTTGGCGGATCCCAAAAGGATCACTTAAAACTAAAGCAGCCTCGTATGGCCCCACTACTTAACACCGCGCCATAATCAGTGGACGATCCTTTACACTGCCATGTTCTCCTTTCATCAATCAAAAGTCAAATCAGAACGCAAAGTTTTCAAGATTCGGGAGGGCATCTAATCTCATAAAACATCAAATCCATATTACAGCTTCCACCCGGTGCAGAATATGTGTCTGTCTATATTGTCCCTGTTTATGGTAAAGCTCCCAGCATCGGTGAGACGGAGATATCCCATCTGAGAACCAAAGAGGAGCTTAATCTCTATGATCTAGGAATATTATAATAGAAGATTCCTCCCGAACTCGAACAACTAGAGGCTCTACAATCTCTTTTCTTGATCAGAACTGGAGACGGACGTTGCGCTGGTCTGCACGCGCAAAGAGATCACTGTTCTTCTTTTGCTCCTTCAATCTCCCGAGCCCTGGCCTAAGTTAATGCCTCTTTGATCTGGGGCAGTCAGTTTATCTTCCAGAACCTGGCTTTTCCCATGAAGAAAGTATTTCAAAACACAGATTCGTGATGAATCTCCTCCAAGTCCTCCAGTTTCGGGTACTCGTTCAAGTCAGGGGCACAGCATGGCCTTGTCTTGGCCGCCGCCGCCTGGACAGCATCGACCTGGGCGCCGACCTCGGCGGCGCGCCTGCGGATGGAGGTGGCCGAGACCTCACCCAGCGAGTCCTGGCCCTCGCGCCAGATGAGGTCAGGGAAGTTGAGGCGGGCGGAGGGGCCGCGGAGGTAGAAGACGGCGGTGTCGTAGGCGCGGGCGGCGGCCACAGGGGTGGCATAGGAGCCGAGCCAGATGCGGGAGCGCTTGTTGGGCTCCCTGATCTCGGCCACCCACTTGCCCCACTTCCTCATCCGGATACCCCTGTAAGGCTTCTGCCGCCGCTGCTGCTGCTGCTGGTGCGGCCTTCTCTTGATTCGCTGCTCCTCTGTCGTCTCATCGTAGCGTTCGCTTTCCATAGTAAGCTCTTGATTCTTGAGAGAGAGAGAGAGAGAGGGGGGGGATAGGGGAGTCAAGATTGGTTTTTAGGGAGAGATTTAAGGAGAAAGATCAAGTGCTGGGGTTATAAATAGAGAGAAAGAGAGAGACTTCTGTCGGCCGAGTTTTGAAGATTAAGAAAAGGCGGCTTCGTGCTTGCGCGGCAAAAGACGGCAACTTGGCGTGTCGATCTTGCCAAATTTATCGGCCTTCGCTCTCTCTCTCTCTCTCTCCGCCCCGCGCGTAGGAAAGAGGAAATTTCTTAGGTCGGTGATGAAAGGCGATTTTTCTCTGTTCAGTTAATCGGGACTGTCGGGGGACAGTTTATATCTGTTTTTTTGACAAAGTCGACAGTTTATAATGTCACGTGGTGTTTTTCGGGTGGATTTTATGCACGTGCCTGCAACGGACAGGGAGGGAAGACGGGGCGAAATTCGTGCAAATCAAATGGAGCAGCCACTTACGACAAAAAGGATAAAAAAAAAAAAAAAAAACCGAACAAGTGGCGTTTTTTAAAAGGAGAGAAGTGTCGTGCACGGCATTAGAGGGGGTGAAACCAGAAACTTCTAGTTAAAATTTGAAGTATATTATTAAGGAGTGATCGTTCCATATGAGTAGGTCCATGTTATAATTAATTCCCAATTTTTAGACCCTAAAACCTATTATATTTGCCTAGAACTAATTGTGAAATCTATCCAGTTCTTCTAGTCCAATTCCAGGGTCTACTTGAGAACCTGTTTTATTTCTTTTTCCTTTTTTTGGTTCATTTTTTATAGTAAAACATATGAGGTTGTGAGTAACGAAACGATTTAAAATAAAATATGAACAACATAAATTTTAATCTGCCAAAAACAACAATTCATAGTATAAATACGTAGCCACGTCCAATAATTAATGATAAAAAAGTTCAAACACCACGTACAATAATAAATGATAAAAATTTCAAACACGTAATATAAAACATAAATTATAAAACTTCATTCCATATTTATCCATAAAAATTTAGAGGAAGAGAAAGACTGGTGAGGAATTTTGATGAAAGACAAATGATGAAATAGTGTTGAGATTAGAATTTAAGGGAAAAAGAAATTAGGGTTTTCGTTTTCAACTTATAAAACTCATTCCAAAATAGGACGGTGCAATCCGATTCCCAATTGGGTATTCACTCGAAATATGTTCCCAAACCTATTTTTCAAGCAGTTCAATATAGTCCCCAGGTAAAATCAGTTTGGTTGCACAGCCCTAATATTACATTAAATGCATATGTTCAATCACATATGCGGCTTTGAAGAGTAATGTGGCATTTGCAATATATAGAAGAGGCAATGTACACAAAAGGAAAAAAGAAGAAGAAGAAAGTACTATATTTCTTGTTTTATTTATCGTCATCGCCATGCATTAAAAACCACTCATGAAAATAATGAGTCTCGCATGGTTACATTGATTTTTCATATGGGTTTTGTGAATAGGAATTTTTTTTTCTAAATTAACTAAAAGAAGTTCTTTTTTTTTTTAATGCACTCTCTCTTATACCAGGTGTAAATGGTATGTTGAAATTGAAAAATTTCCTTACCAAGTATGGAAAATCATTTTATCACGTAAGTATAGAATCCCCCCTTCCTCATCCATTTTCCGTATCAGTCCAGCGTAGACATCCGATTATTATGACGGAATCATGGCTAATATGAACCCAAAACTTAGAACAAAATTCGTTGAGATATTTAGTGGGTCATGGCTCAAAAAATCTCTCATGAAATGGCAACAGGTGCTTAACGTCATAACACATAAATCGTATTATATTATTTTGGTGGATCATATATATAAAATCACCAGGTCACCCACCTATATATTTGGGGTTTGGCATGTCTATTTAGAATTAAGTAAAAGCAAGAAGCAATCTTTTTTCTTTACTCTCCCAACAAATTCAACACATTATTCACATTTTCAGCAATTGCCGAGAAATTATACATGAATGTACGGTCAGCGTTTATACATCGTGAAAGTCTCGGATATTTCAGGCTAGAAAAGGGATATTCGAAAATGCATTTATTAAAACACGCTTTTCTGGATACACGTCCCATAGAAATGGACAAAAGCAGTAACGTTTCCGAGAAATTTATCGTATAAGGGAGAGCGAGAGAGAGAGAGAGAGAGAGCGGGGGAGATGGGTCGGTGCCAAGAAGGAGACCCAAAGATAGAAAATGAAGGATGTAGATTTTTGCAAAATACAAAAGAGAAAAGCAGGAAAAAAAAAAAAAAAAAAAAAAGGAAAAGGTGTAGGCGGAAAATGGGGTATTCCAAATTGAGAAGTGTATGTGCTGGCACATTTGGGTTTTTTAATTAATGTATGCTGCCCTTTTTCAAAAAAAATTCTAAATCGAAAATTTTTGTGGATAACCTTTGGGGAAAACAAGCAAATGGATATCTAGAAAGCAGCAGCAGAAAAAGCGGACTAGCACGCGGTGGGCGGGTAGGTCGATCGACTTCTCTACCGCAATGACTGGAGCGGTGATGATTCGTTCACGGACCAAAAAGCACCCACCTTTCTGTATTTGACAACCGATGCGTCAATATCGATCGCATACGCGAATGAATGTGCTGTTAGTCAACTGAATAAGATGAATATATAAGGAAGGAAGTTGTGCACGAAGGTGGCCGACCATGTGAAGGGATGGGTCGAACCGGAAGGCGCGGGGCTATTGCCTGCCGTTGACTCCGTCACTGAACACGGGGCGGAACAGCGTAGCCCAACTTTTTTGGTCGATCCACCTCACAGTCCTTTGATTCGATTAAGACCTCACTTTCGATGTTCATGTTGAACGCCGCTAGAAGGGTTCAACATCATTCAGAGCTCTTTCTTTGCATCCAAGAGCCTTCGTGCTCAACAATTTTTAAAGAACTGTGTCACAAACAGTAACTCTTCCGTACTCACGTGCCCTTGTAAGGGGAGGTTGGGACTATCGAGTAAAGAGTGAGTGATGCATAGAGAATGAATATAACTAGTTTATAGGAAGTGGCATCGGCACAATTGATGTTAAGAGTTTTATGATAAAATGATGATGTAAAAATAATAGGAGTGCCAAAACTTTTGTATGACGCTCACTTGAATACTAAAACTTTTTTTTCACTCACTTGATTGTTATATTGGAGAAAAATCGATCACTTGAATGCTAATTCAGTCAAATGCATTACGTGGAATTTTTTATTTTTTAAATTTTTTTGAACTTTTTTATTTCCATCCATATTTTGCTTCTTTTTTTTTTTTCTTTAGTGGGACGAAGGTCACCAACAACCCTCATTGACCGTAGCCGCCTCAGCCAGATTGGGCGAGGGCCGCCTCACCCTTGGCCACAAAGGCCTCGTGTGAGGCCACGGAGGCCCTCATCGGTTGCTAGGCAGCCACGAGTGATGCTACCCAAAGCAAGCAAAAGTCATCATGGCCTCACCATCGCCCTCAACCAAGGCCTTCGCGGCGAGGGTGGCCAAATTTGGGCGAGGGCCTCCTCGCCCTTTGCCGCGAAGGCCTTAAGCGAGGCCACAAAGGCCCTCATCGGCTGCTAAGCAACCCGCAGCGCCACCCAAAGCAAGTGAGGATCGTTGAGACCCCTTCAGTAGTTAGTGAGGCCTCAATAGCCTTGCTAGTGATCGGCGAGAACCCGACGGCCTGGCTTAGGGCCTTCATAATGAGGGTGGCCAGATCTAGGTGAGGGTCGCCTCGCCCTCGCCACAAAGCCCTAGGCACCTACTGTTGGCGAGGCCGCGACAACCCTCTTCCGCTCTAGGCGGCGTCGCTCATAGCTGCCTAAAGTTGGACACTGCCTAGAGCGACCTCGACGGCCTCGCCCTGGGCCTTCATGGCTAAGGGCGAGGTGGCCCTCACCCAATCTAGGCAAGTCGACCGCAACTAATAAGGGTCATCAGTAACTCTCGCCAAAGCAAAAGAAATAATAAATAATAATAATAATAATAATAATAATAATAATAATAATAATAATAATAATAATAATAATAATAATAATAATAATAATAATTCAATAGATAATAATAAAAATATTAAAATAATATTTTTGGTGGTCACATCGAATGACCAGCTGACCACATTAGCTTTTTCGGCTAGGCAAATCGAAAGTGATACTCAAGTGACTGATTTTTCAAATTTGCAACACTCAAGTAAGTGAAAAAAAAAAGTTTTGACCCTCAAGTGAACACCATACTTAAGTAAGCACTGTACAAAAGTATTGGCACTTACTGTACTTAGCCCTTAAACAGTTATATCTCTACGAAGATATGATTGCAAGATTGACCTCTTGTACACAAATTGATCGGAAGTTAATGCTGCTCTCATAAACCAATTGTGCCCAAAGTATTTTGCCATCTTGCTCGACAGACTAGACGTCCAAGCAAATTAGGTGAGGGATGATCCAATACAAGGATGCTATTTGCCATACTATTCATAGGAATGACTATAGATAGAAGGCGCCACACATGTTATTCTGCTGTCAAAGTACTACCAGCCTATGAGAAATGGCCTTCTAGTAAATGAGTTAGAATCAGTGAAAACCTAGGGTCTACTTGGTCTTATGAGGGCGAAGAGTGAATCACCAACGCAAAATGTGCTCAAATAAAGTGCGGCCGTTGACCCGGTTTTAGAATCCAAAGGTGGCACAAGAAAGAACCGATTCCTCACTGAATAGGGGAAATGCTCCTAATCAGTAGATAAATCTTAAGATGGGTCTACTGCCACATTTTCAACAAGAGGAGAAACTTCCATTGGTTTGTTGAGTTCAAGAAAAGGCTCCAAATGCCACCCTTGTCGGGGAAAGAACAAGTGACCAAAAATGCCCGAACAATTGTTATAAAAAAAAGTGACCTGTGGAGTGTTATGTTCAGTTGGGTGAGTGTTGTCATTCGATGTATTATCCAAGTGGCGCATCAATGGTTGAGGGACTATTCAATGTATGACCCAGAGTGGCAAATTAATAGTTAAGGAACATGGGGAAGCAACAAAACAACTTGCAATGAGGGCGTTGTGGAACTGAGCAGGGGAGAATATCATGGATCGCGATTCTTCTACATTCACGTAACTTTGTAAGTGGAGTTTGGGGTTATTGAATGGTGAATAACACAAAGGGGATAAATACAATTGGTTTGTGAAAGTGGCATTTGAACGGTTAGTGTTAAGATTAGGATAAAATAGTTATATCTTTATGGAGTTTTAAAGCAGGGTTGGTCTCTCGTGCACAAACTAGTCAAGAGATTATGCTACTCTCCTGATGAGATATGACAGGCCAAAACCAGTTGTTATACCTAAAGTGTTCTGATGTCTCACTTGATGAACAAATCGTTCAAGCTAAACTACTTGTGGTACGATCCGATACGAGGTTGCTATTCGCCGAACCACTCTTGGGAACACCTATAGAAGGAAGATTGGCTTGGTGTCATTGGCTCACTAGGTGCCGCATGGACAATTCCACAACTAAAGAACTATCGACCCATGACAACTGGGTGTGGCTAACCTGAAAGCTCGATCGAGCTTCCGTTGTGGTGACTAGTTAGTTCCTCGAATTCTTTCATGCACTGGGGACAAAAAGACTAGAGACAAAGAGGACACAGATGGAAAGGAGTTAGGCTCAATGTGAATGGCGGCTTCAGTTTGGGGAATTGGGGAAGAAAAAGATGAAAGAGCTCTCCAGGGAATTTCATCCACTTTGGATGCAGCCAGGGCTTTTTTGGAGCAGTTCCAAGCCCCCATCTTTCTTCAAGAGAACAAAAATCCCACTTTCGGGATCCTGCGAGGATTGGTAGTGGGTCTTCTGTTGGGCAAGGTTTGACCTTATGCAACCTGATGCAATACATAAACTTTGATCGTGATGCGTTCTCAACGAGCTCCATTAGCTTGGTGAATAAAATTACTTGGGTCTCAATCCGTACCTTGAGATCACTCCTCTACAAAGGACGCACTAACACGAAAGTTTCTCAATCTCATCACAAGATTGATTAGCATGAGATCCATTCATTTGACAAGATTCATATTCATCAAACTCATCGTCACATGCCATGCAGACGCTAATCTGAATCTCAAACTAAAAGGTCAAACAAGCAACCTCCTTTCCACCAACACCCGTTGCTTCCCTCCTTAATGTCAGGTAACTCAAAACCAAAAATGATGAGAGAACACCTTCATTTTTCTCAAGATACAACAAACTATTCAAAGAAGCTTTGACCACTACATGATCCTTCATCCCACTGGAGAGTCATTTTCCCGCTCATTAACGGAGCAAATGCCACCATCGTCTCCTAGCAATGATAAATACGGGAGCATTTACGTTGCTTCACCAGCAATTATTTGCATTTTTTGTTATATATATTATATCCACTCAAAAGTTTGCAATTGATCCAGTCAACACTATCGAGGTACAAATAGGATAGAAAAGATCTACAGAAAATAGTAGGGTTTCCTCATGCAGTGACTCATAGAGCAATAGCAAATCCCAAAGGTGAAATCTATTCTACAATTATAGAACAACTGCAAGGTAATGGCAACTCCAGGAGTTGTCCAATAGTTATCAGTGACAACACTCAACAAACAAACTTCCAAATAGCTAAAGACACTCAAGAAGGTATGAGTTCACATATTTCACAATCTTAAGAATATTACTCCAGTAAGGTCGGGAAAGGTAATCTACTATACACCAAGCCACCTTATGTACTAACATTATACATGGAAGTCACCACTCGCAATCAGATAGAAAAATGGAACTTGCGGAAAATTTGAAGGCGAAAAACATCCAGTCATAACTCTCCTTGGAGCAGCCAAGCATGATCAGAAACAGTCGACAGACCAAAACTTACTTCCACTCTCTCCTGTATGGCTTGGCTTATATTCTATGTAGCAAATACCAAAAGCACCACTTGAAACTAAAGCAGCCTCATACGGTCCCACTACAAAACACTGCGCCACACTCAGTAGACAATCCTTTGGAGTACCATGTTCTCCTTTCTCCAATCAAAAGTCAAATCAGAACGCGAAGTTCTTAAGATACAGGGGGGAATTCTAATCTGATAAAATGTCAAATCCATCATACAGATTCCACCAGGTGATGAATATATCTCTGTCTATATTGTCCCTCTTTATGGTAAAGCTCCCAGCATCGGTGAGATGGAGATATCCCATCTGAGAACCAAAGAGGAGCTTAATCTCTATGATCTAGGAATATCATAGTAGAAATTTTATGAGCACCTCCAAATGCTTATGCTGAATGCACAAAAAACATTTGGAAAAAATTCTTCAGCTCGAGATTCAATCAAAACGGATACTGACTCAAAATCTTTTTCTTCTATCTATATTTTAAATCCTAATAAGACATGTAAGTAAAAGATGCCATACAAATAATAAGGGTGAATTTATACCAAGAGCAGATTTATTATCCTGTCTCGGAAAGAAATAGTTGTTGTTGATGAAGAAGACACAAAATGAGCCTTGTATTGCTGTTAATCCAAGCGGTTGATCCAGTAAGAGAGTTAAGCCTTTGAGAAATATGGTCTATAATATACACAGATCAGTAACTTTTGTACGCAAACTTGTCAGAAACAAACCAGCTAATTAGCCGCCAATTCGTCCATATGGCCATCTCTTCCCAGGTAACCTATGAACAGCTCTTGAATACAATGTCATTGCAATTGAATTATCAAATGGCTATGAAACAAAATTTGACAACAAGAGATGTAAATTTTGTATCAGAAGAAGACATCTTCCTCATCCTCACTATACCCCAACACGAAGCCATTGGGTACTTCCACTGTGTCCCATTCATCTTCTTCCTCCTCATCCTCCCCTTCTGAAAAAACAGAATTCCTCACGCTACCAATCTCAGACCTTCCTGCAACAAGCTCATTTACTACATTGTCCAAGTCGCTGTCTCCATCAACGTCCTCATCAAAGACTGAAAGCGAAAAGAAACTGTCCTCCCCTTCAGCGTCCTCCCTGTCTCTCCTCCTATTGGGCACCAAATCCTCTTCAGTGACCTCCCCATTCTCCACCCCATTCCAAGGAACCCACAAATCAGCATGCCTTCCCAATGCCCGATCCCAATCCCCAACCACAACCGTCCCCAAATTCGCCTCCCTCGCCTTCCTCAACATCTCCGAAAAGTCCGAATCATCAGACACCAAAAACAACCAATCAATCCTTCTACTCATTGAATGCTGCATTTGCCTCTTCAGGGCCCAATCCGCTGCCTGTGGCTTATCCTCCACAGTCTTAACAAAAACGCCAGCTCTCCTCAACTCCGATGCCAAACCGTATCCGACTTTTGGCTTGATCAACACCCTCGCCGCATCATTATACTTATGATTCCCAGCTATATACTTCTCCCTGTACTTTTGCCTCTTCTTCCCCTTTAAAGACCTCATCCTATTCAGCTTCTTTTGCCTCTCTCGTTCGTGCAACTGCTTAAAATGCCTCTTCAAGTCCAAATTCGTCTTACACTTGCGGCCGCACACCCTGCAAACGTAAGGATCGGCCGGGGTCACAATACCTTTGCGCTCGAGAATGTCCAGCTGCTTGCGCTCGCGGCGTTCCTCCACGACCCACTGGGGGAGGTGGATGAACGCGTGCCGGTTGGCGTACGCCGACATCTCGACGACGTCGCCGAAGTTCTGCGCCACCCGCCTGAGGGCGGTCGCGGCCTGGAACGGCGGCCCCCGCGGCGGCTTGTTGTCCAGGTCCCACAGCACCACCACCTTCTTCTGCTTCGGGGTGTAGACACCTTGCTTGTTCTTCACCATGTCGATGTCCGCGCCGGCAGAGGCTCTGACCGGGGCGCTTCGGAGGGCGCCGAGAGATCGCGGCGGGGCTTTCGAGACGAGGGTCGGTTTGAATTTGCGGTTTCCAGGGCTGCTGAGGAAGGAGGAGCGAGAGAAACGGAGGGATTTGGTGGACTGGAGGTGAAGCGCGGGATTGAGCGGCAGAGGAGGAGATTTTACGGAGAGAGAGTCCAGAGATTTGCAGAGAGGAGTCATGCTGTACTCCTTGCACAAGAGCCGGGAGAATCAGATGGGTCGGGACGTCTCCGGCGAGCGACAGTTCATGGCTTCCGAGGGAGCGGAGAGCTGTCGCCCGCAAGGTGTCTGAGGAAATGCCGATGAGAGCTTATCATCGAGGGAGAAGATACGATGCACATGGCGATAAAGGTACGAACTTTATCGGACTTGCTAGTCGGCATCGCCATCATCTTCCTTCGGACGAGGCCCGATTCCACGTGGAGCATCCGGGAAACGGTATCCCGGCTATCGGATTAGGGAATATGCTCGCAACCAGTGAGTCCGCGACCCTTGTTTGAACCCGGACCGAGCGAGTCAACGGGCCCAATCGATTGAATCATCGGGCCAGTCAGGAGCGATACGTGGGTCGATTAATTGCTCAGTTTCCTAGTGAAACACAACAGATACATCGGCTTTTACACGTTTGACGCAAGGTAATTGCAAATTGAGATGGTCGAGATGCCAGTTTGATAAGATCGATTTCTTTATGTCGCCTCTCAATCAATTTTTTTCCTCACAAATGGTACACGGGGTTGATCAATTGAATCGGGTCGACATCAGATTGACCAATTCCTTATTGGGGTAACTGAATTGAAAATAATCTTGTATATATGTGGAATGTCTGCTTAGATGAGTGTATCATGGCCTTAATCATCCACGAATGTCAATAGAACAAATGCTTACGGTTTTTGTATTGGTTTCGAAAAATCTAACACTTACAATGATGCTGTGTACATTGTCGCGGGATAGGTTATTGTTAGGCTATTAAAAGAATATGATGAGGCCTTGTCTTATGCTAGTTTTTGTGTAATCTTTATATTGGTAGCTTCTACTGTGTTGGTTTAGCAAGCAACCGATGGCTCTGTTCTAATGGTCTAATGAAAACTACAAACCTATAAATGCGTAAGATTGATCAATAAAGTGAAAAATCGAGACTTTTCAAGCAACAATGTGTGCATCTAAACTTTAAGCCCTACGAAAGTGCAAAGAATCAACAAATTTAGGCTCCATTTATTTAGCTGAAAATGTGATGTTATTAGAAAATATTTTTCTAAAAATTCATTTTTCATGAAAATGACAATATTTTTCGATTTTTGCCGAAACCTAAAAATGAATTAAAAAATATTATTTGTTATTTGATATGGAAATTCTAATTTGATCTTCTTGGGAAAATTACCAAAAAATTTTGAATTATTTATTCACTCGTTTTGTTCTATTTTTATTTCACTTATTTATTTTCTTATTTTCTTTTTCTTTTTCCTTCTTCCTCAGTCGATCGTCGGTCACGGCAATAGTCAACAATTGATCACAAGTGAGGGAGGGAGGAGCTCGCTCGAGGCCAACAAGCTTAAGGCCTTGCCAGATTAGGGAGGCTCGACCTTTTTTTTTTTTTTTCGGTCGGTAGGGAGGCTCGACCTTTGGCGAGCTCAAAATAAATGTGGCAACAATGGACACAATCTTGCTTGACGCTGAAATTCAGAACAACATGGGCCGGGCCGGGTCAATTTGGATTGTCCAAAGTTACTTTTCCCCCCATGCAAGTTTTGTCTCGAAATGTCGACCCAATTTTCCTTTCAGCTTTCGGCCTTTAACATGAAATTCTGCAACAGCATGAAATGGAATGACAGAGACTTGTCAGGCATGAGACTCTTCCATTCCGATTGGCCATCGGGGGGTGATCCAAGAAACTCCATGTGAAGCTACATGTACTTGTCGTGTAGCTAGCTCGTCTAGCAGTACAAACCTATTCTTGAAATTTCCCCCGTCATTCATATTGCTGTGACCACATGAGTAGAAAATACAACTCGAAACCTTAGGTACATTCATTCTGTAAGTACCTGTACTTGGGCCTAAAGAAACTTGATCTGACAGCCATATTCTTTCTTTCATCCCTCCCAGGCTCCATTGATCAAAACAAGAAAGATCCAAGCACCAGTTCTGTAGTTTTGCTCTTCAGTGTTTTCTTCCTCTTATGTTTTGGGTCGTGACAAACTTAAAAAGTTCAATTGTTCCCCGGGATAGTCCAGAAAAAGTAAGTTAAAAATAACCCTACAGAACCAAATCAAGGGCAAACTTTATAATTAAAAAATAAAATCTCCAAAGTGTAGATATATTGAAGGTAGAGCCAACCCTAGCATACTCAATTATTAATCCAATATCTCTCAATGGTACACCACCAGGACAAAGACCGCATCTAAACGCTTGTCAATGATGAGTGGCTCCAGAGCTGCACATGCCGTGTCCCCTTTCAATTTCAAAAAGATAAAAATGACCAATTGAGTGTCTTCCTTTCCTTTCTTCCTCTCCTTTCTTCCTTCAATTTTCTTTAATAAAAAGAATTGCATTTTCCCCATCCAAGACATGACATGATGGAATCCGAAAAACTGAGATGAGAAAGGATCATAGCACAAACAACTAAAAATTGTGTATTGGCTTCAAAGTGTTGACAAATGGGCCACCCCACAAAGAAAAAAAGGGATCATGATGATATTCATCAAGTGGAATCATATCTCCACTATGAAACTCTAATCTAGGTTTCAATGTACTTTGACATGGGTGCACTGATTGACATAAATATGGGGGACGATTGGACTTGAGTCCTAATTTGGGTCCAACTTTGTTTAATAATTGGTGTTAATTATTCCTAGGAAAACACCAAAACCCAAAAAGAAAAAAGAGCAGAGAAAGGAGATAAGCTTGCTTGTGAGAAATGCCAGAATTAAAGGGAACAGAAAAGATTTTTGGGTCTTAAGTAGCTTAGATGAAAAGGAGGGAGAGTTTGGAATAATAGTGTGTTGGTGACGTGAAAAAGGAGGAGCAGTGCATGTGATGCAAGTAGCTCCACATGGGTGAAAAGCAAGCAGTAAGAGGGAAAGAGAACAGAATAAAGATAAGGCACAACTGCGACGCAGTGGCAGCCACTCTGAAACAGAGCTTCTGTCATTGGATCAAAAGGTCTGAACTTTATTTTTTTGTGCAATCATGTGGTTGGGCGGCTACATTGTACAATCAAGAGTTCGGTGAAGAATGTTGACTGGGGTTTCAGTAAATTTAATGAGACCGTTGTTAGGTTAACAAGATTTGGAGGCAAAGAAAATGCATTTTCAAGTGATCTGGAAATGATCAATTCATGATATGTGTTTTATTCCCACAGAAGGAAGATTGATGCCCTTAGATTAAGTACATGTCCAGCTTTTGAGCCTTGAGATCAATTTCAATGTCATTGTCAACATCATCTGTAACGGCAAGATCGGTGCCTTTTACTCCCTTTGTGTGTTGTCCCTCTTTGCATTTGCTTTCATAGTGTTATGAGAATCTTAATTCCTGAAAAATATGATTCAAACTCAACTACATTTTTAACAGAGAGACAAAAGCACCTGAGGACCCTGAGGACTCGTGTACTTCCTTAAGAAATTCAGAGGTTGGCCATGATAGCGATAAGACCAGATACAAAAGTAGCACATTCCAAGGGAACAACTTCTTGAAAGATATTCATTCATCAAAGAGAAACATTTTCATCAAAATGGACACGAAAAACACAATACACCCAATTCTAAGACCCCCTTTATCTATTCACATTGCAGTTGGAATTTCCAAAACTGCTGCTTTTGTAGTCAAAGTGCCAATCCATATCCCTTGTGGTGAAACAAAAACGCAAGAAGCTTTTCATTCCAAGATCCTGCAGGGTAGTTTGGTAAGACAGGCACAAATGTGGTAAAAGAATGGACAAAGAAGCCAAATAGTCAGCAATGAGACCAATCCTGATATTTCTTTGTGTGTGGAGGGGCCCACTGCGGTTGCCAAGTCCGCGTCCAATGTAACGGTCGGATTGGAGCAAAAATCCAATGAATTGAGGGGAAATGAGTTAGGTTGAGAAAGTGAAGGGTTGAAGGTTGAGGTCCTTGTGTCAGAGTTTGTTTTAGTGTGCATCTGTTCCTTCCTTGTATGTGAAGCCTTTGGTGGATAGTCCAGTGTCCAGAAAGAGGAAAGAGTCCCATGTTCAGACTGGGTTGCTTAACTTGCAGTTTACCGCTTCTATGAAAAGGATGAGAGCAGAGAAAACATGGTTCGGCTTTAGAGTGATCACGAGAAAAATTTTGGAATACATAGGACTATAAACTTTCCAATATAAGTCGTTCCATAGATAATCAAAGCGTGCCGACTTCTCTCTTTTGTCGGTTTATAATGGGTCTTGAAAATGATTTTTTAACTTGTGGATTACAGGAGCTGACAAAGATGCATGCTCTTTTCTCATTCTCCCTTTTTTTTTTGGTTCATCTTTCACTCAAATCTGCTGAAGTTACTCGTCGCCATTCACCTAACTGGAACAGGAATGATTTAGCTTGATCTTTCATCAAAAACTGACTATAAAATGTCATGAAATAGAAAGGTGAAAGCTACAGTTTGGTGTCTTGGAAAGAAAGACTCCGACAGCTTCCCAGTGTGCACACAAGTTCTGCAAGACCATAAAAAGTGTGCATAACTACCAGTGCATCAATAAAATTGATTTTCGAACTCCTGGATCAACAAGAACTGATAAAGATTGATGCCCTTTTCTTCTTTCTTCCAAAACTCTGCCAAGATCAATCTACGACAGCAATGCAACAAGATTAGAAATCACATGGCAATGATCTTTCACCTATGACCCATCAAGAAAAGCTATAAAGAACCAGAATGATGCTCTCTGATAAGGCCTAGTCATGGGCATGTATTGGAATAATGTATCATCATCAAACGCTCCCCCTAGACCTACACTTTTTCTGAGCATGCATGTGTGTAGGTCTCAGGTAGATTGAGATTCAATCGAAGTCCATATCAATGTGATTTTGATTCTGCAACAAGGAACCACAGGGTCTCAGGTAGATTGAGAGTCAGTTGAAGTCCATATCAACGTGATTTTGATTCTGCAACAAGGAACCACCAAGGCTCAAAGACTGCAGCGTGAGGTCCCATTAGGTGGGAAAAAGAGGCTCCCAGTGGTTCTTGTTGGTTATGTCAGAGAGCTTGTGGCCCTTTATCGCATCTACTTTGAACAGTCTTTTCAGTGCCCTCTTAACCATCCAATCCACCCAACCGGCCAAAATATTATGAAATTGAGATAATGCAACCATGGCTTTCAAAGCTGGTAAAAAATAATTGTTAAAAGGCACACAGTTGTGCGAGTGTCCAGGCCAGTTCCTTTTAAAAGGAAAAAAATATTCAAGGGAGACAACAGATGATGTGAAGGCATTGGATGACTACATTTATTTCTCTTGGATGGGTGGAGCTTGTTTAGGTCAAGCTTAATCATCCTCAAACTTATGTGAAATGATCCGTTTAACTAACTTAGAAAATGTCGGAATCATTTCACCAAGCTCCACTATGAGTTATTTATGTCAAGATTCAACACGACTCATGCCTCCGAAATCATTTAAGGTCGAGGTTGAACAAGCACATCAACATCTCTAGACGAGCACTGACCAAAAAAAAAAAACATCTCTAGACGAGCATGGACTTTCAACACATACATGAGAGTTATCTCTATTGTACCTACCACAAAAATGTAGAAGGAAAGGAACAAAGTATATTGTATTGCCAAGACCCATCACCATACGAGTTCATGGGAATAGTCAATCAAAATGTGAATCCATGGCTATAATGTTAGAGGGTGTGTCTACTTCATCACCAAGAGTTAGCTGGGCATTTTCCTCTGTTATTTCCTCTCAGCTTTGAGAGTGACGCACCATACACTCATTTGCTCCTCAAAAGGTTGCGAAATACAAAGATGGTATTTATTAACTCCCACAAATTCTGCAGGGAAACATTGGACCAGCTGAGACTCTGACCAAGTGAAGAGAGAGAGAATGTGAGATATACAGAGAGAGAGAGAGAGAGAGTTTGGGTCCACATGGGTTATTTTGACACTTAAAAGGCCATGTGAGCTGGGAGACCACCAGCTGTAATGTGTCCAATTGTGGGTGGGTCTCCCCCTCCCCTCACATCACTTTCCAACTCTCCCTCCCCTCTTAAGTAAATAAAGTTCATTATGACTTGTAATCTTCACATCTGGGGGATACCTTGACATGATCTCATCGTACGATGCTTATATAGTCATACAGCCGTATTCGATACGGCATTTATGAATCGAGAAAATCAAGAACGTCCGGATAGATCACAATCGCGTCGTCGTACTGCTTGATATAAGTGTAATATAGATTACATTTCGCTTCTCTTCGAGCCATTTTCTTTTCTTTTTCTTTGCCGAAGTGCCATTGCTGTGGCCCTCCACCACAAGCCAAAAGGCTCCAAAGCAGAGAGAGAGAGAGAGAGAGAGAGAGAGAGAGAGAGAGACCGGATCATCATGCCCTTTTTTCGTGAGCGTTTTGGACTTTTCTTTTCTTGGTTCTCGCTTGTTGTGATATGGAAACGTGACCTGAATTCTACACTAGTGACTAGATAGTGCCATTTCAAAGGGTGGGAAGGTGAGTTGGGAATGAGCTTGATTATTGGGGTAACGTGAGAGTTAGGGTAAGCTCTCCATCATGAATAGGAGAAGGGAGAAAACTAATCCTTCCTTACTCGATACGAGCTCTTCAATGGATCTCTGTGTAACTTTACTTTTATAATATTTTTTTGAGCTCCTCTTCTTATAGTTATGATATTATGGAGTTACCTAAACATTAAGATAATAGTGAATCTTTGGGAATCTTATAATTTTAACTTAGATAGCTTGCCCTCGACTTAATTAACGAAAGATTGATATTAAATCATCTATACACAGAAATTAAGAAGCCCACACAACATAAAACGATCCATAAGTATTGAATGGTTCAACACACATCCCATCGTGAGTTAATGCACTATTCAATTGCCAATTGCAAACGTCGGAAAAATTATCATTGCAAGAAACTTTGAGCAACTAGCTGTATTCAGCAAACCTATGTGGAAATAGAATGGCAATGAAATCATGTAGTAGGGTTATGATACGCGTGCCGTGCCGTGCCGGCCTGCTTGCATGATTGGGTAATTAGGGACAAAAAGAAAATGAAGAGTTATTCAGCGCTAGTTGCGCATAGGATAGAGAGGTAAATTTAGAAAATCTAACTACAAATAGAGATAAAAAGAAAGTGAGTGATTATTTAACGAACGGGCGAGTACGAAACAATGGAACGAAAGGTAATTTAAGAAATCTAAAAATGAGATAAAAAGAGGTACTTTGGTGTAGGTCAAAATATATAAATATAGCAGAGAAAAAACAAATAAATATTATATACAATATATATGTAGGGAGGAGAGAAGCCACAAAAGAGCATGCCTTGAGGGGGGCGAAATTAAATCATTAAATGTGGTTAAATGATGAAAAAGTGGCCGCCTCGTGCCGCGAAAAACTCCCGGGACTCCCCTCCGATTCCCTCGTCACGTGGCTTTGTGGGCCCCCCAACCTGTGTCTCTGTCTCTCTCTCTCTCTCTCCTATTGTATTCTGGGGCTTCTTCGTTGCGATTTACACCTCATGCTCATAGGGGTATTCTCATTTTTTCCATTGGAAGCTTCCTAATGTTAAAAAAAAGAAAAAAGGAGATAAAAGAACAGCACCCAGAAAAAATAAAACTTGAGAAGGAGAGGTTGCCAATCCAGCATGAACTAGCCCCTAGAGTCATAGATGATTATGAAAATTGGGCACGCTAAATAATAGAACAAACTGCAAGTGGGTCATATTTTTCGATAACAGCTTGTTAAGTCAATTAGAAACGCTGATTTGTAAATCAGGCTTAAAATTTCTATATAAATTAATGCTTACGATTAGATAGTCATGGCATCGTCATAAGTGTTAATAAATACTTAGATTCTCCTTGAATTACTACCCTCTAGTTAACTTTATCGGGCAAATTAGGGTAAAATTAATTTCTAAGATAATTAATATGTTCGACGAAAAAAAGAACATCCAAATGTAATAATACTAGACACTATATCATGACAATATGTCACATACGAGTGCTACTCAATTAGTATATATTTTCTTTCGTTAGAAGGATGGATCTGGACGACCAGTGTCGACGACTCCTTGGAGCGAGTCCACGATAAATTCAAGTTCATTATGGAATTATTCGATTTGAGACATGATTTTTATTCAATCGCCATCGACCTAAGAAGGCTCAAGGTTGGCGACCGTATCCCCGTATCCCGAAGATGCCAGCAATCGAGAAAAAGCCTCTCTACACAAACCACGCTATCCAAAAGAAATAGGAGGAGAAAGAAAGGGTTTTGCTAGAACAACAGATTTTGGAGACCACCGAACTCTAGATATCGCACTGAATTAAGGACGGTCCGTAAGCTTTCCCAAAGAAAAAAAAGGAAACTAGATAAATACTCCGGATTGAGGAGAGAGAAGCTAGGGGAGGGGCAAAATGGGAAAGAGGGTCGGAAAAGCAAGTGTCCATTCTTTTTTGGCCTTTTAGGAGTTGGCGCAAGCAAGCCAAAGCCAAGCAAAGCAAGGCAAAGGAAAGGCAAAGGAGGTGGGGGGAGGGAGGCCTAACCGTCACGTCCGGTGGAGGTGCCCAGTGGCAATGCAGTGAAGGCTAAGGAAAAATCATCAAGATTAGGAGCCAGCTCTTCTGCTGCTTCCTTGCTCCTCCTGCTTTGCTTTGCTTTGCTTTGCTTCACTACTGGTGGTTGTCGCTTGCTGTTGCCCTCTTTCTCTCTCTACGTCTCCTTCTACCTTCTCTCTCCTACTTCCTCCAACTACCCCTCTCCCCCTCTCTCCCTCTCTCTCTCTCTCTCTCTCTTTCCTTTCTCTCTCTACCAGGACAGACAGACAGACACATGCACAAGACACTTCCACTTTCTCTCTAAAATCATCTCCTCTCTCCTCCTCCTCCATTCCTCCTCCATTCTTTCTCCTCCTCCTCCTCCTCCATTCCACCATCATTGCTCATCATCCTCGTCCTACCTCGTGCTGACTCTCCCTCTCGCTCTGACCCTCTACAGCTCCCTCTCCCTCCCTCCCTCTTGGCGACGCCCGGGGGGCTGATCCCCCTTTGCCCGCCGGAACGCGCCCCCGATCCGCCCGCGTCTCTCCCGGCCGATAATCGCGCGAGGCGCTCCTTGTTGTTGTTGTTGTTGTGGCGATGGAAGCTGGCGGCGGCGGCGGCGGCGGCGGCGGCGGTGGGGAGGATTGCTGCGTGAAAGTGGCGGTCCACATCAGGCCTCTCATCGGCGACGAGAAGCTCCAGGGTTGCAAGGATTGCGTCACGGTCGTCCCCGGGAAGCCTCAGGTACGCTCGCTTCGAATGCGGCCAGCTCGCTCCAGTGAACTCCGGGGTTGGAAATGTCGGAGAGGAAAGAACCCAAAAAAAAAAAAAAAAAGAAGAAGAGGGTCCCGTAGATGAGTGCGTAATCGAGTTGACTGTTTGCTGGGCCGTCGGCGATTGCGTGTCTGAGATCTGGATCTCAAAAATGCTGCGCGATTGCGAGTGTTCTCTTGCTGCTGATGCTGTCTGCGGGAGATTCTTGGGTCTTCTTGGATTGGACTATTCTGGTGTTCCAGAGGACTGTGACGTAATAGTCTCATTTAGGGTGGAACTGACATATTAATGGAAACTTTTCTTGTTTTTTTCCTTGACTGGGTTCTTCTCCTTCTTTTCAAAAGTGGGTTGGGAAATACTAAATTAGACTGGGGAATTTTCTTTTCCTTTTCTCCGGTCATTTTCCCTGAATCGTCATTGCGCTCTGGTGGGTGGTTCTTTGAATCTTCCCGATTCATCTTAGGAGCTGATGGGTTGCTAGTTGAAGGTCCCCCTCATGCTTCTGTGTTTTCTTCACCGAAAAAGTTTTGGACTTTGGAGAGTCGCATCAGTCAAAGCAAAGCGCTGCTTCCGACTTTTGTCTTTTCTTTTTTTCTTTTCTCCCTTTGGTTTGATGACCACGAATTTCACTTCTTGGTCAGCTAAATGTTTTCTGGGTCGAATTGATTATATGAGGGTGGGAGATGCCCAGCCAAAAAGAAAGAAATAAAGAAAGAAAACAAAGTTAGGGAACGGAGGAAATCTTTCCATTGATGCTGTTGTCATCTGGGTTCCTTCCCAGTGGCATCAGAATTTGCGATGGAGTTTCTGGAGGGTCTTGAGTGTTAACATCCACTTATTGGAACGACTAGCCAAACGGCATTTGATGATTGAATTTTTCTCACATCTTAAAATTGTTTGTGGACTTGCTCGACTGCGCATCTTTCTGGGGTACCTTTCTGTTTCTTTGGTTGCTTTAAGAGGTGGAAGGGCATTCCAAAGTCGCTGACCTCAATTTCCGAAGTTTCAGACAAATGTTTGGGAGTCATGCCTTTTGAAAAACAATTGATAATTCAAACGACTCAGATGTTGGACAAGAGTTAGAAAGACCCATGAATTCATGCTGAACATAAAAGTCGGGAATGTTGTGGCAATCATGTTCTCATTTTGCTACTTATATTCGAATCATGGTAGTAAAGTGTACTTACAGTGACATTTTCCCTATTAATTTCGCTATTGTTTATAAGTCTTAAGAACTTTTCTCATTGTATAAAATTGGTTTTGGCGGATAGCTATTACCTCTGCACAACTACAATCCCCCTCTGGATTTTGTTCCTAATTTGTCGATTTGATAGACATGGGAAATTCTGGAAGAAGAAGTAACGTGGGGAAAATGAAAATGGCACTTAAAGAACTGTGAACAATTTGTTATTGGTGGGTGCAGGTACAAATTGGTACACATTCCTTCACGTTTGATCATGTGTATGGGAGCACCGGCACTCCTTCATCTTCAATGTTTGAAGAATGTGTTTCGCCTCTTGTCGAGGGCCTATTCCAAGGATATAATGCAACTGTTCTGGCTTATGGCCAGGTGGGTCTTGTGTCCCATTTTTTGTTAGATGGAGCTAATGTTTCACCTATAGTCTCCTTTTTTTTGCTCATGTCTGTGTGTTCTGCACATGGCAGACTGGTTCTGGGAAAACTTACACAATGGGTACTGGTTTCAAAGATGGTGGCCAGACAGGTCTGATTCCCCAGGTTATGAACTCTTTATTCAGCAAGATGGAAGCTCTGAAACAACAAAGAGAGTTCCAACTGCACGTTTCCTTCATCGAGGTTAGCTATTTTTCCCTTTTGCGACATCGAAAATATTCTATGTCTCAGTGCTTTATGTAACTCTTAATTGCTGATCTTCTGATATAAACTCCATATTTGGTGGAAATGGAACCATGTACCTTTTCCTTTTGTAAGTGATAATTATTTACAAAGAGGACAGAGGTCAATGAACATGTACCGATGTCTAGTTCCAGGATTGACAATATCTCTGTTGCTTAAATGCCATAACAGAAGGCTTACCTGATGAAAAGTCTAGATTTCTCTGGAGCAATGTTACCATGGCATTTTAACCTTCTTTTTCTTTTCATTCTTCATTGAACATTACAAAGTGTGCTACTTTAACAGGAATAGGTACCACAACCTCCAAGTATTGCCATTCTATTCCTCAAACTTCATCATGTTTCACATTTTCTTATTTCATAGGCCTGCCCTAGAAGGCTCTTTTTGGTCCATTCCTTCTACAGATATAAGATATTTTTAGGTTCTAGCATAATGGGCTCAATAACTCTTCCATGAGCATTTGATAAAATGATTCTCATTGAATGATGTATGAGTCGTTTTAGGATACATGACCCATCCTTTGCGCATTTATTTTATTTGCAAGTATCTGTCTGTCGTGTAACTTTTTTAAAGATTTGCTTTACAATGATATGTCTTCTTTTGTGGAAGATTTTGAAAGAAGAAGTTCGAGATTTGCTGGATCTTACTTCTTTGAGCAAATCAGAGAATGGAAATGGCCACACTGGGAAAGTATCTGTTCCAGGAAAACCTCCCATTCAGATTCGTGAATCATCAAATGGTGTTATAACATTGGCAGGATCTACAGAAGTTAGTGTTAGTTCTCTAAAAGAGATGGTTGCCTGCCTTGAACAAGGTTCACTGAGCCGGGCTACTGGAAGTACAAACATGAATAATCAGTCCAGGTTGGTGAAGCTTTTAGTTTCTCTTTTTCAATGTGGTGAAACATAATTTAGTTGCAAAGGTAGGAAACATGGCATTTATCTGAAGCAATCTCATCCACTGGCATCATGTACCATTAGCTGGTAAACTAAGCCTCTTAAATTTCGTCCAAGTGCACAAGCAGACAATTCACATGCTCATGGTTCTTGCTTGGACGTAGTTGCTGCATTCTTCTGTTTTTGTGTGACCTATCTGTTGATAATTCTTTTTGGTGTATCTCATTTGCAATTTGATCCCAATCTAACTAAATGAAAAAGCTGAGTTTTATGAGATGGGGCTGAGTTATTTTCTCAAATTTCTTTTTACTCCGTAATGATGTGTTATGGCCTGTTAGGGTATATGCTTGTTTTGCACTGTCAGTCAACTTCCTGAATGTATAAGAATTTGAGGATAAATGGTAGCTTGACAAGGTCACAAACTGGAGTCCTGGTATCCATTGTTGTCATTTCCTATGGAAGAGAGACTAAAAGAGAGTATTACACATTGTGTTACTATTATGAGATTGTTTCTTGAAAACTTACAACTTTTAGATTGAACTCAACCGACAGAGCTAATGGATGCTTCGAGTCTACCATTGTTTCTTTTTATCTTCTCTTCTGGTGAGGAGGCCTCTTTGCGATGGCAGACATTCTTAATTTTCCTCTCCTGTTCCTCAAGCCTTTCTTAAATATATGGTTTGAAAGACACCAATTTTGAGATGAGATGCAAAACTTAACCAGCGGGCAATAAGGGAGCAAATGAAGCAGCTCTATGGACTTCACTGAGATTGCACAACTTGTATGACTCAAAAAGACGAATACATGTATACTGAATTCCCCTTCTGATGGAAGTTCACCTTTAAAATTGTGTTTACTACCGACCATATAAGTCAGTGAACTCCTTTCATATGCATCACACAATATGAGAAACCAAATGCTGAGTAGCACAATTTTTCTGCTGTAGCTACTCATCTTAAGACTAGAAACCATTGTAATAAAATTTGTTTTTGAAGAATCATGTGAATCTATAGTGAAATTTCTATGCCATGTTCTAGATGAGTCTTACTTTTGACTCTGTCTATGTAGCCGTTCGCATGCCATCTTCACCATCACATTAGAGCAAATGCGTAGGCTCAATCCTCTTTTTCCTGGCGAAAGCAGTCCTGAGAGTTTAAATGAAGAATACCTGTGTGCAAAATTGCATCTAGTTGACCTTGCTGGATCAGAGCGAGCTAAGAGAACAGGTTCTGATGGTTTGCGATTCAAAGAAGGTAAAATAGAGTGAATCTTTCTTTGCTAAGTAATAAATAATCTGCATACTCAATTGGTAATCAGATTCAATTTTCATTTTTTGATAGGAGTGCACATCAACAGGGGCCTTCTTGCACTTGGTAACGTGATCAGTGCTCTTGGTGATGAGAAGAAGCGGAAAGAAGGTGTTCATGTGCCTTACAGGGACAGTAAACTAACTAGGCTTTTACAGGTTGAGACTTAAGAATAATTATCCTTATCATATGTTCATCTAATGGAACAGTGGTCTTAATTAGCAGTATTATCTAGCTTAAGATTGTACAGTATTTGGAAGATTAAGCAATTATTATTGCAATTTTCTTTTCATCTTTAGTAACAATGATGACAAGATCATATCTGCATGTTCCTAGAAATTAATGGCTGTGGAAGTTCTTTTTTTTGCACCAGTTTAGCTTCATAATTATTACCTTATTTCTTATTGAATACCAAGTATGAAGTCTACCTTGTACCTACACTAACTTTGTTTCCATATCAGGATTCACTTGGCGGCAATAGTAGAACAGTGATGATAGGTAAGGCCGAATAACCTTCTTCCTCATGCTTTCCGTGTACCTCAACACTTACTCATGGAACCTGTGATGCTGCTAGATATGGCTTTAGTTGATGCCAATGCTTGTTGGTGCATGAGTACAATACTTTGGCATAACTTTTGTCTTCGATTGTTAGAAGAGAATGCATATCACTCATTTTTCATACTTGTATGAATGTGTTTAAGGTACCGTAGTTGCCTTTTTGAGCTTCCCCTCATAATTTTATCCTAAAAGAATTTCCTTAACCTTTTTCTTTCATGCCTTCTAAATTTGCTTTCATTATTCAGCCTGCATTAGTCCTGCTGATATTAATGCTGAAGAAACGCTTAACACTTTGAAGTATGCAAATCGTGCTCGGAATATACAAAACAAGCCAGTTGTAAGTTTCTGCTAGTAGTTTGCTTCAATGCTTTTTTGCTTTGTCATATGTGGCTGAACATTCTATACATGGTCAAAGTACCATAAGTACGTTTTGTTTTTCTGAATAGGTTAATAGAGATCCCATGTCAAATGAGATGCTAAAGATGCGCCAACAACTAGAGTATTTGCAAGCAGAACTTTGTGCCCGTGGTGGGCCTTCATCAAATGAAGTGCAGGTATTCGAATTTTATGCAAGTCATTTTCTCCATGTACAGCAACGACTTAAGTGGCCAATTTCATGTTTAACCCTTATACACTTGCATCAATTAGTCAGAGTTCAAGAACTCAATTTAAAATAGTTCTTTTTGGTGTCTTGCTCAGCGATATTGCAATCTTTTCTTTAACCTAACCAGTCATACTTATTTTTCCTCATAGGCTCTCAAGGAAAGAATTGCTTGGCTTGAAGCAACTAATGAGGATCTTTGTCGAGAACTACATGAATTCCGAAGCAGATGCTCAGTTGTGGAGCGCTGTGAAACGGATTCCCAGGTATGATATCAACATGTGTCAACTATTTTAGTGCCTGATTAATTTACTGCTTTAGCCCTTTTAAAGGAGATGATATTTATTCAATGATAAATCTATCCATTGTGACACGGAGATCATGGCTCAACCACCAAAAGCTTCCTTACCACACAGCATCAAAGCTGCATACCTTTCTGCCACCTTTCCAAGTCCTTAAATCTTGGGGACTTTCATATGGGTGCACTTTTGTCCATTTAATATCCACCCCGTTGTCAAACTACATGTGCCCTCTGGACTTGGCTTATCCTGTAACAGAATTTGTTAAAATATCACATGTACAATTATGCTTATGCATTTGTGAACCGGAGACATTTCTTGTAGGATGATACCTGCTCTGTGAAAAGTGATGGGCTTAAAAGAGGATTGCAAAGCATGGAGTCATGTGATTTCCAAATGGGTGAAACCATGAGCAGTATGACCCATCCCCGCCACTCTTTTGATTATGATTCTCTCTAGTACTTTCATTTGCTATTTATCAAATTTTCTCCTATCTCATGTTACTTTGCTTTCCTTTTTGTAAATCTTCAATTCCCTTCCCCATTTCCAACTATAGCAGGTGATTCCAGAGATATAGATGAAGTTGCAAAAGAGTGGGAACACACTCTTCTGCAAAACTCCTTGGACCAAGAGCTGCATGAGTTGAATAAACGCTTAGAGGAGAAGGAGGTATGATGGACTTTCCATATTTCTGACATTTCTGTTGGCTGCAGATTAATGGCTTATCGATATTCACTATTTTTGGACAGTCCACACTTTTGCTCGAAATTTCATGATTGATAAACATTCTTCCATTGCCCTTCCAAAGTAGCAAGACCTTTTTATTTGCCTAATGAGGAGATCGCAGTAATATTAACAAATCTTATATTTAATATTCTGAATACTTATGATTCTTCAGAAGGAATGGCGGGGGTTGTTTAAGAAGAAAAATGTAGATGATTGTCTCTGAGTTTCTTCTTACTAGCAATACAATAATTCGGAGTTGCTTCTTATGAACTCTGTAGTGTGCTTTTGCTGGCATACAAAGAAGAATTATCTCAGGATTTTGTTATTTAACGCAACCCTACTAGCTTAACTGGCCTTTTGCTTAATGACTTTGTAGTCGGTACACCTCTAGTGATGTTGTTATAATCTTGTAAGACAGGTTATTGGTCAATATATAATTGTGTTTTACTTATAGAAAAAAGGGAAGAAAGTAAGAATCCATCGGCCACTTTTTTTGTCTTTTTTCCCACATTATTTCTTTTTCTTCTGTTCCTCAGTATACAAGCATTATAGCTTTTGGCTTATCTTCTGTATTTTTGAAACTGCGTATCAACAGTCAGAGATGAAACTTTTTGGAGGCTTGGATACTGTAGCACTCAAGCAACACTTTGGCAAGAAAATCATTGAGTTGGAGGATGAAAAAAGAACGGTGCAGGTAGAATACAGTCTTCAGTTTATACACATTGCTCATTATAGAAAAATTGAGTGTAATGTATGTTTATTTTCATGTATGTCGAGTGTAGCAAGAGAGAGATCGCTTGTTGGCTGAAGTTGAGAACCTTGCTGCTAATTCTGATGGACAAACCCAAAAGATGCAGGATATCCATGCTCAGAAACTGAAGATGCTTGAAGCTCAGGTGATGATGTTAAATTGATCAACATTGCTTGTGTGGTGGATGTGAAAAAAGGGTTTCTTCTCAGGATGATAAATTTTTATTGACTGTCCATGTGCAACAGATTTCTGATCTCAAGAAGAAACAAGAAAATCAGGTTCAGCTTTTAAAGCAAAAACAAAAAAGTGATGAAGCAGCAAAGAGATTGCAGGAAGAAATTCAATCTATAAAGGCACAAAAGGTTGGAACATCACTTGGTCTTCTACGACTACTCTGAAATCCATGACCTCATCATTTTCTAATTTTGCTTCTATCTGTTAGGTTCAACTCCAACATAGGATGAAACAAGAAGCTGAACAATTTCGACAGTGGAAGGCCTCTCGGGAGAAGGAACTGCTGCAGGTATGCATGTCCTGTCCGTGTAGTCCTTCTGAAGACCCTTGCTTTTACTGCTATTGATTAATCCTTCCTTTTCTCTGACATAACAGAAAGAAACTGAAATAAACTTAGGCCTCATATCATAGTGTATGTCTAATTTTAATGAGGCAAAGTAAAAAAAAAAAAAAAAAAATTCGCAATTCTGAGGGGTTCTCTTAGTTCAGTCTCCCCAGCCTTAAGAGAATGGATGGATACTTTTAATTAATTTTTCACTTTTCACGCCACAAATGACGCCATATTCGCTTTTTACCCGACCATGATTGAGCAAGCTTGTAGAAATAGTTGACAACATTTATGCATCACCAATTGCTAATAAATGTCTTTAACTTAAAAGGCCATCAATCAATCGGCTTTCCATTTGAATTATGTGGGATTTATATATAGAGGGAAATAATACTCTGTAGATCTTAAACACTATTAGGATGGGAAGACAAATGCCGACATGTAGGTGTACCTTCCATTGAAGTGTAGAGCTGCAGTAAAGCACTTGTAGTAGATGTCCAAAAAGTTATTTCATTTTGCACTGCAGTTGAAATAGTTTTGCATTTAGAGTTAGATGCATTTGTGACATATTTATTCCTCAAGTCTATTTTTATTATTTTGTTCCTGAAAGGACAAATGATCTGTTTGCATTTTCTTTGCCTCCTACTTTAGCATGCTCTAATATGTTTTATTTTTTGGAACTTTTTTTTTGTCGTCAATTCTTCATTTGCATGAGCAGTTGCGGAAGGAGGGGAGGAGGAATGAATATGAAAGGCATAAATTGCAAGCTCTAAATCAACGTCAGAAAATGGTATTCTCATCTTACGCTCATCATTTTTTTGTGAAGTCCAGTGGTTTCAGTTATAGTTACAAAAATGATTATGCCCGAGATGCAGATCATATTTAACATTTAACATGACATGAAGCTATATACATTTCAATATATTGTTAATTCAGTGGGCAGTCTATTTAAGGAAATCAATGTGCAGTTTATTAAATACGAGAAGTTGTTGCTTTAAGTGTTGCTGCATCCACTAATATCTTGATTTAACTTATGGCTACCATAGTAGCAAGCCTTTCCCGACAAAAGAGAAAAAAAGTAAGCAGCAGCGCAAAACCTGTCAGTATCTTGCTGACCACTATGTTTAGTAGGCTAAATACAATGTACAAACTTCAGTATGGTCTTTTTGCTCCCTTTGAGTTGCGCAAATGACTTGCAAGTCAATGATGCGTGATAGCTGGCAATTATATGAAAACTCCTTTGATTTGCTTATGCTGACATGTGAGAAAGATTGAGAGGATGAAACTTGGAATCTTTGTTCGTCTTTTCACTTGAAGGAAATTTTGTCCCAGGTTCTTCAAAGAAAGACAGAAGAGGCCGCAATGGCCACCAAGAGGCTAAAAGAGTTACTAGAAGCTCGCAAATCTTCTGCTCGTGACAGCTCAGGTATGATGTTCATTGTATCCTTGTGAGAATTTTAGCAGAAATTACTGATTGTTTTTACACAGGGTCCATTTCATAAATCATGAATACTCTCCACCATTTAAATGCATATAAAAAAATTCTAGTACATGATTTACCATATCTGAAGCTTCATTTAGAATCAGGGATATTTCTTTCTGCCTTCTAATTCAATTTTGATGCTGTAATCCAGTTATGGGCAATGTCAACGGAATAAATGGGCAGGTAGTGGTCTTGTTCCATGTTATTTTTTCCCTTCAACATAAACCTATGATTTTCCATTATTGAAGTTAACCAGATAAGTATTGAATTTTCAGACCAATGAGAAGTCCTTACAACGCTGGCTTGACCATGAGCTTGAAGTAATGGTGAATGTCCATGAAGTACGATTTGAATATGAGAAGCAAAGTCAAGTGTAAGTCACTTATTCAGAAAAGAACTTTGATGCTAGCTGCAGTGTTTTGATAGCATTATCAATATATTGGTTCATGTAGGCGAGCTGCACTGGCAGAAGAGTTATCTCTCCTGAAGCAAGTGGATGAATTTGCTTCAAAGGGGCTTAGTCCTCCGAGAGGAAAGAATGGCTTTGCAAGGTAACTGGAAGTGATTCTTGAGAACTTTCAGGAATGCCAATAGTCATGCCTGTGTTTACAAATTCAATGTTTTTACATCGCTCTTTGCTTTTGTTTTCCAGAGCTTCCTCCATGTCACCAAATGCAAGAATGGCCAGAATATCTTCCCTTGAGAGTATGCTAAGCATATCATCCAACTCACTCGTAGCCATGGCTTCACAGCTTTCAGAGGCAGAAGAGCGGGAACGTGGCTTCACTACTCGTGGCCGTTGGAACCAGTTGCGTTCAATGGGAGATGCAAAGAACTTGCTTCAATATATGTTCAGCTCTCTTGCTGATACAAGGTGCTTCTCTTGGCCCAGTTTGCTATTATCTGCAGAAATACTCTCATGTCCTTGCCTTAGTAGAAAAATGACCCTACTACTGTTATCCAATCTTATATCAGTGGACCTATATTACTGTCTTACATATCTTTTCATGTGTATGTGGCCCAAAGAGTAGTGAGTGTGATTGTTAGCAGACTAAGATGGCAACACTGTACCACTCTCAATTCCAATAGTCCCTAAAGAACAGTGAAATTGACTGCTGGCCCTATTAATATAAATGTTCAATAATGCGTTGTGATACCAGTAAATTAGTCAGTTTCCATAATTAATTCCAATCATTGAAATTAACATTCTCAAAATGGCACCTCTGCCTTTTCTTTTTGTCTTCAGGTGCCAATTGTGGGATAGGGAGATGGAGATCAATGAAATGAAAGACCAACTAAAAGAACTCGTAGGTATACTGCGGCAGAGTGAGTTACGAAGAAAAGAAGTTGAAAAGGAATTAAAATCGAGAGAGCAAGCTGTTGCAATTGCATTGGCTACATCAGCTTCAGTAAGTTTTCATCCAATGTCAAACTTTCTTGTCTTTATGTAATTGAGATGATGAAATTGGAAACAATCTCTGCCTTAATTCATGAAAAACTGCAGAATCAGTTTCAAACTTTCAGTGTACAACTATGAATGAGAAATTTGTTCAATTTGGTCCCGGCATACATCGAATTGGAGCAATGATTTTACTTTTACATGTGCTATATAGTTTCCGATTAGCCTCGTTCAAGTTCCAGTGTGGAGCTGTGGCTTGATATCTTTTTTTCTGGTGCCAATTTGTTTAAAACTCTTTGCACTTGGCAATGACAGGCAAACTCTCCTAATTCACTGAAAGACTTCTCTGATGAGACAAGTGGTCCTCTATCTCCGATCTCTCTACCTGCACAGAAGCAGCTCAAATATACCCCAGGGATTGTGAATGGCTCAATACGGGAATCAGTAGCATTTATAGATCAGACACGAAAGGTCAATATCTCCTGGTTTTTCTGTCATATGCCTCGTTACTTAACAATTTGATGTTCTTATAGCAACTTAAAACAGTTTGATATTCCTATCCCAACTTAAGAGTTTAATGCTCCTACTGCTGCAGATGGTTCCAATGGGGCAAATGTCAATGAGAAAATTGGCGGTTGTCGGACAAGCTGGGAAGTTATGGAGATGGAAGAGGAGTCATCACCAGTGGCTCTTGCAATTCAAGTGGAAGTGGCAGAAGCCATGGAGACTTTCTGAATGGATTAGGCACAGTGATGAAACTATCATGAGAACAAGACCTCGCCCACAAGCTCTACAAGATATGATGTGATCCACTTGCAGTCACCAGCTATTACCTGATCTTTTTTCCTTGGAACTTGCAGCATGCAGAATGTTGCATAGCGACACCTAGCCGGAGGTAATTTTGCATGAGTTTGATAAGCTTAAGCGGAGTACCTCGGCAAAATAGTTAGTTTGGCTGAAGGCATGGACATCCTGAACCCATGAGACATGCTAGTTTAACACCCAGCTTTTGCTTTCGGCCAAAGCTACACCTCGAGGGAGCTTCTAAATGGAATTACATGAGAAGCGCGTTCTTTGACAGCAATTTCCTCTCGAATTGCTAGATCGTTCATACAACTCTAGTGCTAGGGATATGCAAGTACCAACTACATTCCTGCGGAGTGTTCTGCTTTGGTTGATATTGTGAAAATTCAGAGAAATTACAAACTTAGTTACTTGGTTTATCAATTGCGGTTAGCATGGTCGCAGTTTAGCCACATGCCAATTGCCACAAACCACCTAATGCGTTCCTCTACTTTTGCAGTTGATGCTGGTTTTTGAGGATCTCTTGCTTATGACTATCTCAAACAAGTGGAAGTTTTACAAGCTGGTTTTGGAAGCTTGAAAGTTTTGCTATTTCTTCATCAGGAGCATCTTGTACAGACGGTGTGATGCTGCTGAACAGTTTCTATGTTTACGAGGTAAAGATGCAAGTACAAAGTAGCTGAACATAACATCGCCAATGGGAGGGTGACACCTAATTTTGGCGCTCCTTTCCCAGTCAATAACAGAAGTTGAGGGAATAGCTTTGGAGTAAGAAAGATGTATATTGGAGGTCTAAATTAGGCTTCGTTTTGTAGTGTTTTGGCCAAGCCTGTTCATATGGTTTGTCGTTTGTTTGTGTCTGTTGTTGTATTGATTGTAGATTGTAGCCTCCTTCAGCCATTGCCACGATACCGATATTCTTTCATACGTTTTTCTTGCTGTTCTCTTTTGATATCTGCGTGTGGGGTGAGTGAACCATCTTGTAAACCTTTTCTTGTCCAGAAAGTGATGAATACTCTGTTAAACCAGTTTGTCTTCAATATGCGAGATTCTCAGTTCACTTGTGTTCTGTATTCAATACAGTCTACGCTCACATATTGTGCCGCCAAGCTCGCAACATGCTTGCTGCATCGCACATGGAAATGAAATAGTTATGTAGATGTAACACCCTTAAGTCTCCTATGTCACCTTTTAAGCAATTCATACGTAAAACACACCCTAAAATAGTCGTAACTTCGTTTGGTTGCTTTATGCATTTTTTGAATATAACCCAAAGGGTCTTGTTGTTACGTTGGCTAAAGGCTCGGGCCATCCCAGAATTTCCTGAATTGGCCATGCGAATGTATACATTTTACCTTTTTCCTCACTGTATCATCAGAGTCTTTCTTTTGTGGCCACATGGAATCATCAAAATTGGGTTGCCAAGATGAGGGCGCGGCAGAGCCTGTTACAAGCTCCTCTGGCAAAAGCTGAAAATGACTACTTCCGGTCACCATAGGGTTAGAACTCATGCAAAACCAGATGGTAACAGTACTACCAAGATGATAAGTAATCAACATTTTTCAATGTGCTGCATACTGTGGAGTACAGCCTAACCAAAATACGCTGCGCCCATCTGAAAGCCATGCAAGCAAGAGACGATCTCGCTGTATAACAGATCCAACAAATACAAACTCTGCATTGAGGAAGAAACTCCCCTCTTAATTCTATGTCCTTATTTCACAAACTGCTGCTATTGTAATGCAGGAGCATAATGTTGCCTAGTACTTCATTGGAACAAGTTGTATGAGCTTTGAGCTGATCCAGATTACGAACACCCTATTGCACACAAGGCACCAAATGGTTTTTTCACAAGTTGCCATTTAGTCAAAATTTCTGGCATCGGGTAGAAGTATGTAGCCAAACGAGCAAATCCAATAAAGGCTCAGGAAACTTCAACCAAGACAGTGCATGTGCTCAAGCAACCGATCAACCACACCAATAGGCATAGTGCTCATCTCTACGCTGGTTACTAACAAGACCACCGCATTGCAAGCAGATGAAACTGCTCCCGTCGGCAAATGCATCCAGTACAATCTGATTCCTTCCAGTTTCTGCCAGTATGGAATTTCCATGAGCATCTGACTCAATTGATGGGCCACTTGCAGTAGCTGATCGGGGGTTGGCCTCTAAAGGTTGTACTTCAGCAATTGCACACTCGGCGAACAATGAAGCCAACTGTTCAACTGCAGAGGTTGATTGGAGTTTGCTTCTGTATAGCTCACGGGCACGCTGCAAGAATTCCAACACAGCCTGGTCCCCTCCTTCAGCCCTTGTTGCCATCACTACCTGTTTGATGCACCAAATTAGCTCCAACCAATGAAGTGTGATTTCCGTCTCTTAGCATATCTTTTACAGCCTTGGTTTTGAAAAACTAAGTATTTCTTTCTAGCTCAAATTGTAATATATTACTTGCACTGAACACAAGTATTGATTGATGGCAGAGAAGAGACATAGATGTTGCTATAGAAAAGACAGACAGTAAAATCATACAACGAAAATGACAATCAAGCATAACTAAGGATGTGAAACTTCTCCCCGTTAAGCATGACAAGGGACATCACCATGAAAATAATCTTGTGCCATCATAAAGCATTCTTCACTATGCATCCACTATAACTACATAAAGGGCCAGACAGAATACAGATGGAAGAGAAGCAATCAGCACTGCATTTATTATTGTGTTGGTGCATCTGTTGTCATAAATTTGGAGGATAGATGATGGTTCAATAACGAGAGTAATACAGTCAATATCCTTCTCAAGCTGAATCATATCTACCAGCTTGCATGAACCGTTTCAATTCATGATAAAGTGTATTGAGTCTGTTCCTTTAGCTCCATCTTCTGCAATTCAGAGGGCAACAGCTCAGCCAAGTCAAAACCCACTGCACTCTATTAATAAGTATTTTCCAAAATCTGCTTCTCAAGGTATATTTTCCTTGTCCGCATGCAGGTCATTTAAGGCATAACTGAGTTGAATCGATTACGGCGAACAAAATGCACCTATTTGCCTGCTAAACTTACTACTTGGTCTCGCTTTTCTACGAACGTATTCCACTGAACTTCCTCTGGAACACGGTATTCTAATTATCCAAAACCCATCCCCATCCTTCCTTGCTAAGCTCGTAAAGGACAATCTGACATCTCAATATGGAAGTGACATGTTATGTTGTTCCCTAATCATTCCAAGGAAACAGAAGAGATGGTGCCCTGTGTTCAAAGGAAGCGTCCCATTTAGCTTCATAAACAGTGTCACCGTTTGAAAAAAAAAAAAAAATCATCATGCAACATCAAAGCTCTTATGCAGTGTCAGATAACAAGAATTGCTCTTTCATTGAAGAGAGGCTGCTGAATACTAAACAAAGCGGCGACCAAAATTCTCTCCACACCTTCATAAACGAACAGACACATTACACAGGTTGTTCAGGTTCCTTATGCTGTTTTTTTCCCCTCATATCCTAAGACTACTGTACATTGGGGTGACATCATTTGAACCCAAAGCTAGCTGGTTCTCAGAAATGCCTCAAGGAGCAGCAGTTGACCGACAGTCATTGAACTTGACACTATTGGACTCACCATAGATGATCCCATGGACCAGCGTGACCACGAAAGGTTCGCAGCGTCAAAATGCACGACTCAACTGTCCAATTCGAGCTTATGCGACAGTCAATGAGGTGCACCGGCCAAGAAGGCGAAAATTGGGGAGTTGGCAGCCCACGTAACGAGGTGCACCGGCCATCAATCACAATCAAGATCCACTCTAACCCCATCATACACTTCATACCCAACAGTTAACAATAATGTCAGCGACCGTACGAGCCAACAATCACGAAACAACACCCCTAAGCATACTCACAAGGACAGCTTGAACAATGGATTCAACAATTTGAAACCCAACAAACTAATCCAAATCCGCAGTTCCCCAAAAAGAAAAGAACCCATGAACTAAAAAGCTGAGAAGAGAAGGAAAAATCACCGCTTGGAGGGCCTGAGAGGGCTTGCCCTGATCAATGAGATGGCGGGCCATGGACAGCAGCTCCCACCCAACATCCCTCCCTTGCGTCTCGCCCTCGCTCTCCCTCATCTCCATGTCTCCCTCCATTGGATCTCCTGCCATTCCACCTCACCCTCCTCACTCCTCTCTCTGTCTCTCCTTTGTTTCCGCTCAATTTCTTCAGCTTCAGCTACGTCGATGCGATGCAGCACGAAACGTGAATCACACCGGTGCCACCAAAGGAGGGTTTTCCTCCTTTTTTTTAAATTTTTTTTTTTTTTCCTCCCCTTTTGGCTGTCAACTTCGGATGAAGATTCTGGGGAAGTGTAGAAAGCAGCTCTGTTTTAGACGATTCTGGGTTTGGCAAGATCTCTCATGTCGTCCCCAAAGAGCACTTTCGTTTCGCTTTCCGTCTCGTTCCCCTCGTCTGGGTCTGGACTCCCGTTTCTCTTCATGCTAATAATGGGTGAAGACTGATGGAGGTTTTGGGCTTTCATGGTAAGATATCAAAGCGAACGGGCTTTAGTTCTGGCCCATTCAGATTAACTTTAATAAGAATTCTCCTTCTATCCATCCAAATCAATCATTGCACGCGAAATATAAATAAAAATTAAGTATGTCGGGTTTTGTTTTGATGGACAAGAACGTGACCACCTTGGATCGCTTAAATGAGTTCGATGCAGTACGAGCTCAATTAACCTTGAGATTGGCACTAATTTGATCCGTTTCAATCCTTTCTTTCTATAAATGAATCAAATTTTCTTTGTAGTATGTAGAAGTTTGAGTTAGAATCTGCTGACGTCGTGGACACGTCGCCCTCCTATCTTCCAATTCTTCCAAGACGAGGATTAATTTTACCGTTTGTGCATCATGAACTTGCACTTCAGAGCTCGTCTCTATAACACGAGCTAGTTTCATACCCACTGCACCAACATATTTTGTAACGGCCCAGTCTGACAAGAGCAAGAAGTTGTCGCCTAGGCTAAAGGGACTGAACAAGGAGCGACTCTTATCATGCCTCTAAGATGGCAAAGGCGGTAGAAATAAATTAAACTATGCACCGGGGGAAAGCGTTTCTCAGATTTATACGTGAAAAACTAAAATTAACTCATGAGAGGTAATAGCAAGATTTGCTTTGTTACTCCAAAGTTAAACGAGACCATGTTAGATGGGTGACCTTCTAGGAAAGTACTTATATGGGATAAGCCGAAGCAAATAATACCTCAAGTGACTTAATCCATGGATGTCATAATATGGTATCAAAGCGGGAAACCCTCCAGTAGGTATGTGGTTTAGCAACAAACTAGATGAAAACTAGTGGGTTTGTAATGACTAGTTCGATGAAGGCGGGGAGTGGTCGTCAGGACAGTAGGGCCTAGATGAGGAGTGGGTCTAGACAGGTTTTTAGGATGACAAAAGGGGTAGAAATGAACTGAACTATGCACCATACAATGGGAGAGTGGCGATATATATGTGAAAAACTGGAATTAACTTGCTGAAGCACTTTTGACTTAATGGAAAATTTTGTTTAGGAATTTTTAAGTAAAGCAAAACTAGGTTAGAATACTACTAAGATAAATGACCTCTTGGGAAAGTGCTCATCTCTATGCCATTGAACAAAATCATGAGGTTTGGTATAGGACGGCCAAAATGGACAATATCTCAAGCGAGGTAATAATCTACCATGTTTTCACTTTAAGTGTTGTGTAAAGACCACTTAGTTTAGCATAAAAAGAGATATGACTGAGTCTATATGATAGTGCTTGCCGGTTGGCACCTTTCCTAGTCAATTTTCGTATGTTAAGCACAAAGATTCACAATATGCAGCCAGTTCCTGCTGGATTTGGCTCCAAAAAACATCTCTACTTGGGGGCAAAGGGCACCAATCCGTAGAATCTCTAGGTTTCATTCGAGGGTGTTTACATCTAGCATAAACCTCAGTTCTCTACTTAATGATCCGATTTATCAGAAGACACAAGTTTATGATATCTCCTACGGATCTTGAGATTTAAAGAGCGCACAAAACAGTATCTTAATGGATTTGTTCTTCATTTTACTCTCTTTGATCCCTTCTATTCATGGTGCACTGTACTGTTGCAGTAGCCACGCTTTCATCACCTTGCAATTCAGGTTTACTCATTTTTTGACAGGCTTCATTAACAATTTACCGGCGAATTTACTGTTGCAGACAAACAAGCAGCGCACAAATGTAGATTAATGAAGAAATGTGTGGTGTGATGACTCAAAAGTGAAGGACAAACAAGTCAGAGAATTCATCCATAGGAAAATACTATAAACTTCGCCTTTTGATCGTGATGAACAATAAAAAAATGGGTATAACTAGAAAATGGGGACTGGCGTGAGCAATGAGATGAACAAACAGAGATATAATAAGATCAGTTGATGACTCGAGATCGAATTCAAGCTTGTCGGCTATGATTATAATAGACGGCTCTTGCGATTCTTTGGCTTATATGCATCGGTTGCACACTGTGCAAATCAGACGCCTGTGTTGAATGGCATGACGACCGAAAAGCAGATATTTCGCACTAGGACAGAGACAATTAAAAAATTCAATTAAAACTAGAAAGGTAGCCGGTGACAAGGATGTGAGTAGGACATACACCGGAATTTAGAATCCAAGGGGATGATGGATGAACCACTTTTATTTAGGTGGACCATAATGTTGCCGCCAGAAATTCTAGTGGGAAGAGTTTGGTGATGGTCCACATTTTCTTTCACTCTAATGCATTCTCGGTAACAATTAGAACAGGAAAAAGAAAAATATTACACCAGAGTTGTGAGGATGAGGAAGCAGTACTGTCCTAAAAAGTAAAGAGCCAACCCCACCAAGTTCTTGACTTCAGCATCAAGCATTTTTTTTTTCCCTCTGCAATTTATCTCCTCTTTCTCATGTCTATGTGGGGACAAAATTCTGGACCTTTAGTTAATGGGAATTCGCACTTTCCCCGGCACTACTTGAGACTTTTGGATCCATCCTTTATGTTATGGCACAGCAGAATCATTTGCAAGTTCTCTGTCTTCTTTTGGCTTCATGGACTTTTAAGGAGGGACGGAGCTGAAACATTGGACATCATCAAGTGGGAGAAAACGAAAAAGATGATACGAAGCATGAGTTATAATTTCTGTTATTGGTGAACAGTCTTGGGCTTACATGGTACCGATTTGGAGTTTGGAGTTCTTGTTTTAGTAATCAAACGAAACCTGACATCTAAAAGGATTTGCATTCCTGCAACACGATATATGTAGAAACGTGTTCAATCTGTACACATACATCAGAATAAAGTCACTCGAATTTCAAGAGGCAAGGCCACTGATGTACGTCACCTTTTGCTATATTAGGAGTAGCCGGAGTCACAATGAGTTGTTAATGACGACATAAAACTCTTTGCCTGACAGATTTTTTTGGGTCGTTATGCCTGACAGATATAGAGATGCGATGTAGCGAGGTTCAATGACGAGATATTTGTTTCATTGGACTGTTGAGTCCATTGCCTTTAACATTAGGCAAGCTCCTCGTTTAGCAAAGTGAAAAGGAAGGGTTACACAAAAAAAGGCTGATCAAAAAGCAGAAACATCAGCACCTAACTTAAAAAAAAAAAAAAGAAAAGGATTCATTCTTAGTTAAATCAGACTTACAGTACTTTGTTCCAGTTTCTAAATTACAAATCTCAGCACTTGAAGAGAAAAGAGAAGAGCCAGCAAGATTCTCAAGGTGAAGGAGCAATGCCGGGAACCAATGCATCCAGATGAGCATTCCTACATGGTACATAGGAGTACGACCACATCCGCGGACATGGCCTTGGCTGTGCAAAGAAATGTGCGCAGTCCGCCACTGGCCTTTGGGATGGAAGGTCCGGAATGCAATTATTTCTCACATTGAGGATGCCCTTCTCAATCAACGCTCTGCACCAAGGCCCGACATGCTGAAAATAATTGTCTGACAAAGATAAGTTCACCAAGTTCCGATACAATCCTAGCCAGCAGATTGGCTCTGGCACCATTCCGTAGAACAAATTCCCCCCGAGGTTCAGTTGCTCTACCTTCTCCATGCAGAACAACGAGAGCGGAAGCGGGCCTGTCAGCTTATTGTTGCCCGCATCCAAGACCACAGTCTCGTCCAGCAGACCAATCTCATAGGGCAAACAACCACTAAACTGGTTGTTCAAGAACAGGACCTCAGTCAAAGTGGACGGGGCTCGCGCGATGCTTCTGGGGATTGGACCAGTGAATTTGTTGTTGGCTAAGGTGAGGTAGAGCACGTGGGTGTTCCCCAGATTGTCTGGCAGCGTCTGATCAAAGGCGTTGTTGTTGAGGAATAGCACGTAGAGATCCTGAGTAAATATCTGAGCGGGTACAGCCCCAGAGAAGGAATTAAACCTTAGATCTAGGAATACGAGATCGGTCATGCCAAGGACTGCCATCGGAAACGGCCCTGAGAGCTTGTTGTTACTAAGGTCGAGCTCATAGAGGTACCGAAGCTTTGCAATGTTTGGGGAAATGGTCCCCGCGAAGTTGTTGGAATTGGCGTGGAAGAGCGCAATGTCCGGGAGCTGATCGAGGAAGCCATCTAGACTCGGAGCACCTAATCCGAAGCCATTGAAGTCTATAGAAGCTAAAGCAGTGGCTGATTTATTGTCAGGTGGGCTATCACAGTAGAAGCCTTTGTACTTGCAAATGTCACCGCCAACCCAGGAATTGGTGATGCCAAGAGGATCTGATGTGATTGTGGACTTGAACAACTGGATCACTGGGTATACCAGTGCAAGCCTCTGGTCAATAAAGTTGAGAAGACCTTGCACAATTGGTGCTTGTACAACTGGTGCTAACAGGGGTGCTTGTATTACTGGTCCTAGCAATGGAATTTTCGACTGAGAACATTGAGATTTGTCTGCATTCCCGAGAAGTTCATCGCCACAATCTTTGCTTGAGCCGCTGCTGCCACTGCCAATGCCGATGGAGAGCTCTAGTGTGTCTCTACTGCGGGAAGTTGCCTCGGCATACAAAACGAGAGAAGTTGGGAGGACATGGAGGAGTGAGAGGATTGCAACAAAAGAGATCTTGGCGATCATTATATGTGTTCTCTCTTCTAATTTCAGATGCGAATGGAGGTTTTGACGGTGAGAAGATGTGGAGGCAGGCAAATGAGTTGGGTCTTTTAAGGAAGGAACAACCTTAGAAACTGCTAGAATGTGTTCTTGTACCTGCCATGTCCACTACTTGCTTTTAGCCTGTGACTCCCACTGAGAGGGAAACTGATAACGCCTCACCAACCCAACCCCAATAGTGAATGCTTGATCAAACCCACTCAGTCTACTTAAATAAAGCAAATTTAGTGGCTGCTTGTTCTGTCAAGTGAAACTCTGTTACACGAATTATGTCATCTTTAATATCATTGTCTACGGAATCGTTTCCTTGACTCTAAAGCGTGCAGAATGTGAACAGCCAAGACGATTCTTCAATAGAAGCTCCAACTTTCTGTCCGACCAATCATCACTTTCCACTTTCCTCCACCACTGGTCCCTGTCGATTTGCAGGCTTGTCATGAGTGGGACGCTCAAGATGGGAAAATTCAGCAAATTGACAATTTCCATCTCGTTATCTTCTAGTCCAACTCTCTGGAAGCATGAACGTAGTGGTAAACAAAAATGATCACAGTACCAAGCACAAAGCGCTCGTGCTTTGTATGGGACGGTTCGGGCCATTTTTCTCCTCACGCGAGAGTCGTTTGTCCCCTTGAACGTCAGTTTAAGCGGTAATTATTCGAAGCGCGTAAAGTTTCTTGCGCACGATACAAACCATCATGGCCTGGATAAAGTGGACTTGAACGTTAATGCAATACAGAGTGCATTCCGTAACGTTTGATGAATAGTGAGTGCACACCCAAGCTCTTGGTCAGGCATTAGAGCTCCATGTTCAACAGGATAGGTCATAGGATAAGCCAACAGAAACTTAGCTTCTGTTCAATATTTCTTGGTCTACCGACTCTAAATCCTCGTCGGTCGTCAGCAATAAGCGATAAATCAAAGAACCTAGTCAAAATCTTTGAAACCAATACCTAAAATGGACCAACTTGGATGCAAATGAACGGTGCCTGTGGCTGAATCTGGCCGAACGGACGTTGATTTTGTTGGTTGAATTTAAAAACTCATCATTTCTTTTGACCCTTCCGTTTCCAAAAGGAAGGGGCGATACGTCTTCCGGGACGCTTTGCCCCGCAATTTCAAATGTGGCGATCGGATGAGTGCATTTATCGGTCGTGTACGTTTAATTTCAGAAAAAATGATCGTCTTAAGCCCAAGTCAATATGCATAAGAAATATTACGCCGATAAATTTTAGGTAAAAATCATTTTTTTTTTAAAGTGGCGTATATAAAAAGTATTGCATGAGACAATTCTTCAAAGCACGAGGCCGTTCCAAATTCAATGTATAGATCAGGCTGTTTTAGAATGGACCCTTCAAAAGAAAATTGACAAGAAAATTGACGTGGTTGAACAAACCAGTACGTTCTAGAAACTTTACACATGGTGGCCAACAAAAGGTGGGACTTTAGACCCAATCTTTGTGCATATTAAAGAAAACCACCAAGAATTAGTGCAAAAAAAAAAAAAAAAAGAAGAAAACCACCAAGAAAATAAAATTAAGAGTTGAGATTAGTTAAATCCCGCAACTTGTACATAAGTAGGCAGTACACATATTGCCAACTAAAAATGAAAGTTTAGACATGATCTTTGCCTATGAATTAAAAAAAAAAAAAAAAAAACCACAAGCACAAAATCATTTTCGCCTGAAGAATTGAGATTAGTTAAATTTTGCAAATTGTAATTAGAAAAAAAAAAAAAAAAAAAAAAAAAAAAAAAGAGGCTGCGGTAGATGTTTCCTCTCAAGTCCGGGTGGGCCATAATAACGGTGGCCGTCATGCTAGTCACATCGTTCATCCGGCAAAATATCGGTATGAAAGTCCCCAGGGCACGGTGTTTTCGAGGAACCCAACGCTCAACTTAGATTGTGATTATAAGAACGGAATTTTCCACTCGGCAAAAAATGAAGGGGTGCTATTTATATTTTTGGTACATTGGATTTACAGTGCATTTGGTAATATTTCAGTTATCGAGAATAATTTCTATCCAGATATAAATTTTTTTATTTATTCAATGGACGAGTTTTAAAAATTATTCCCAAAATAGAAAAAAAAAAAAAAAAACAGAAACGCATTAAGTATGATCCTAAAAATTTCTATTCCCAATTTTTTTCATTTAATCTGGCCAGCAGCAAGCATGTTTGTTCTTCATCACAATAGAATGTAACAAAGTATCAAGCACGACTACCGGATCAATAGATCTAACGTCAGTAGACATTAACTCAAATTTTTCTATAAGAAGGTGAAGATGAAAATCCGGATCAAAGATTCGCCAAAGTAAGGAAGTGAGTTGAATCAAATCATCCCCTTATTATGCATATCGGCAGAGTTAACCCTCACTTGAGGTAGCACCCTTCGCCCAAATTGGCGAGGGCGACCCTCCTAGATTTTATCTAAAATTTCACTCACCTCAAAGTCATGCCCATGTTATTGAAGCTTGATTCGATGATGGCGGTGGAGAAGAGCGATGATCTTAATCACGCCCATGCTCTCTTTGTGAAGAAGACATCTTCTCTCAGTTTGTATTGATGTGTAAAGAGAAGCACCAGGTTACGCTAAGTTATGCTAATCTTGTTTCTCTATAATGACATTATTTTTTTTTTTTCGTTTTCGGTAATAGAAAAGTAATTTTTTTTTTTGAATTTTTATTTATGTTCCAAATTCATTCTGTAGCCACTGATCTATTTCGAGTAACAGAAAAATTAACTGATATACACAAATAAATTTATGTTCTTTTTTTATTTTTATTTCGAGAAACAAAAGAATAGAAAAACATATCAATTACCAAACAAACCCTTAACTACCTTGACCATGGATAGTTAGGCACCTCAATTCTCGCACACATAAGGTTCGAATTGCTTCCCAAGGTCAAATCCTCATATGTTCTCTTCGTCGTCATGTTCGTTAGACTTTTCCGCCATTGATGAAGTTTTGAACTTTCTTATTCATTTAAGTCTTTTGTTATTCCATTGAGGTCTTTTCTTTTTGAATATTTACATTGAAAGTCCTAAAACTTATCGTGAAAATATATTGAGTTTTAAAACTTTCAAAAAATATAATTAAGTTCTAAAACTTGTCACGAATGGTAGATGAGTTTTAAAATTACAATCAAGTTCTAAAATTTGTCTAATTGATACAAGCAAGTCTCTTATTGAAATACATCTAATTTTTTTTTTTTGGTCAGTCATACTCTATACCTACTTTACACTCACTCTCAGACTTTTGCCCTGCCTCTTGCAAGGCGTGGGCGTCAAAACCCACCTCTGAAACTTGCGCGTCCCCACCACATCCCTTCCTGAGAAGGTGGGGGTTTGAAATACATCTAATTTGATATAAAAAAAAATATTGGTGTCATTTTTTTATTACTTTCTTAAGTCGTGCAAGGCCCATGTTGAATTTAAAAAAAAAAAAGATAAAAAGTTTAGAAAAAGGTAAAGAAAAAAAGGAAAAAAAAAGTAAAGCTAAATAAATAAATAATAGAAGAAATAGAAAAAGCCAAGACCTTGGGCTGTTATGCTTTGCTCGCAAGGATCGGCAATCCTCGCCGGGGTGTTAGCGAGGATCGATGAGTAGGTAAGGGTTTGCAGGCTATCATCTTCGTTAGCTTAACAAGTTTTATGATTTAATTGCATTCTCTAAATTTACAAAACTCAATTATATTTTTGTTATAAGTTTTAGAACTCTTAATTCGCTTATTCTAATTAATGAAGTCAAACTTCCTTGAACGATTTGGTTTGGTCCATATGTGGTTCAATGATGACCGCTTTCTTTAAGCATATTTGTAAATTATAAATGGAATGGCTAGAATGTGTGAAAATAATAGCGGCAGAAGAATAGAACAAAAGCCACAAATACTAACTCAATAATGTCAATAGTCAAAATTTTCAACCAAAAAAAGAAAAAGGAAAAACAAAGACAAGCTTGATCACATATAACTTTCTTACATTAGGGAATGTTTTGGCATATGTTGTTTTGCACTTTTGAATTGGCAACGGCAACTGAATTGGTAAAAAAAAAAAAAAAAATTTAAGATTGAATTGGCAACTAAATTGGCAAAAAAAAAAGTTTAGAATTGAATTGGTACAATTACAATAGGTTTAAATTTTTTTTTTTTTTTTTTTGGAATTTTCCTATTAAAGAACTAGCAGCTCCATTTCTCCTTCTCCTCTCGTCTGATTTTCTATGTTTTTCTTGCGCTTTCTGTTTTCTCAGTCTTTTCTTGGTTGTTCCCGGCAAGCATGTGTGCTGCCATGCTTGAAGGAAGGGTATTAAACCCGCCTCCAATGACAGTTTTCCATATCTCTTTTGTTTATGGTACATGAAGAACGAACGACAATCCAAACTCAAGAAGCAATAACACTCAATAGCGTACATAACGGTTGGGGTGGGATTTCATTGACTTTTCCCCTTCCCCTTTTAGTGCCAGCAAGGCTCGCCGGCCGACCCTCACCCAAGCGAGTGGGCAACGCCCGCGACGCCCTTACTTGCCCAAATTTGGTGAGGGCCACAACGCCCTCGCCAGATCTGATCTCGCGAGGGTGTCATGGCCCTCGCCTAGTCTCAACGAGGGCCATGATGGCCTCGTATGATTTAGGCGAGCAAGGGCATTGCAGCCCTCATAGGCACTAAGAGTAGAGGAAAGGGAAAAAAAAAAAAGAAAATTATTATTAAAAATTTAAAAATATTAAAAATATTATTTTTAAAATGCCACGTCAACGGCAGTAACGCTACATCAGCACAAGCTTGCCAAAATTTAGTCAAATGGACTGAACTGGTACAAATGCAAAAGGTATAATATTGAATTAGACAAAAAAAAAATGATTGAATTGGTATAATTACAATAGGTTTATGATTTTTATAGTAATTCTCCCGTTCTTTAATAGGTGCTAGTCGACTCCAGAAACATGTTGAAGAGGTAAGTAGCCATTCGACAGCATGAATTTGATTTCGTCTTTCGTAAGCATTTACTTGATGGAGTACTACTTCACCGGAGAGCTGCCACTTTTATGGCGAACCGCTGCTGTTGATTATGTTTGATATGCCACAATGCCTGGTTCCAACACCGCTGACTACGCGCATTTTTGTTTCGACGGCTATGGAGAAAACAAGCTCTGAAGCCAGAGCTACGTGGTAGGAACTCGGACAAGCAACCTGCCGACTTGAAGCTCGGATTGGTCTACGGGTAATAATTCTTTCGAAACGAATCTATTTTAAAGTTATAGTGCGCTAAATGATCTTTTTATCTGTGTATGGATCACCTTAAAGTTGGATTGTCACTATCTTTAATATCAATATCATCAATAAAAAAAATACTTTAATGAGAGGAACACGGGAGTTTGTCGTTAAGTATTTGACTAAATAGGATCGTTTGGTTCTTATAGAATCTATGACTAAAATATCCTTTAGAAAATGATATGACTAAGTGGAGCGAAAAAGATTTTTCTCATGTAAATTATTAGCTCCACCCGTGATTTGACAGGTGGTGTATGAGGTCCACACCCCTACTGCAGTAGCGCCTTCCGGATATGAACGCCATTGCGGGTGCGTTTGGTTTGGCATTTGGAAAGCTCATTGGGAAAATGCAAAGCAGTTTAGCCTAAAGGGCTTTAGAGGAAATGCAAAGACTGTTTGGTAAATTCTGCTTTGAAATGCAACTTTGAGAGAAATATTGTTTGGTAGAAAACACATTTGCAAAGCCCCTTTGGTGATTAATCTAAATATTTTAATTTTTATTTATCTAAAATTAAAAAAATAATGTTTGTGACTTTTTTGATTTATATTTGACAACAATGTTAAAATGTTGTGTAAACAAATTTATTAAAAAACATCAAATGAAAAAATTTACGTACTATCTTTCTCAATTACAAGAAGAATACTTTCATTACAATAAAAATATGATAACGTATGCTTTGAGGAAAGAAACTCATTATCCTTGAAAATTACAAATATCCTTAATTATTTCTTAAATTCATAGAACCAACAAGGTCTCTCTCTATCTCTCTCTCCAACATTCACATTAACTATAATTTCCAAGGCGGTTGAAAGAACATGTGGTGGTACCTTAGATCTTTAAATTCACCGGCCAACTATTCTCATAACAACAAATTTCCTAGAGGGGGCCAAAAAAGGGGGAAGTAAACGACTTGATCTTCATATGAGGGTAGTGGCTCAGTGTCATAACTCCAATAAGCACGGCGAAGATAATGAACCTAAAGGCCTTTCCCCCTTCTTTCCTCTTGGCCCGCTCCAGATGTTTAGGCAATTCTGTGATATCAAAGTCCTCTAATGGTAGTGCCAGAAATTGCCTTGGTAGTTTTCTTTTGGGTCATAAGTACTCTGGTAGTTGAACGGCCTTTTCTTGCAAAGATTTCAACAGGTATGAAAGGGCAGGTTATGGAGAAAATTTTAGTTAAGACCAAAACTACAAAATTCAGAAGAAAATGAGTTAAGCGCCAGAGCAAACGTAGAGCCCATTCTTTAACACAGCTCACAATGATGAGTGAAGGATACCTTTAATTATGCACCTTCTGTAAGTCACTTGCTAAAATGCTCAACCTCGATTCTAAAAAAAGAAAATTTCGAACGTCGCTCAAAACTAGATTTACAAGTTAGGATATCATCAAAGAAAATAATATGATAATTTAACAATGTCCTCCACAATACTGAGCTACAACATTGTCAGCTGTTCAAAGAATCTTGCCTTCAAAGGTTTTATTACATTAACTAGCTGACACACAAACACACAGCTAAATACATAACACAGGCAATAAAAGCCAAAACTGAGAAAAATATGCCCCAGTGCTTGATCCACCATGACGCCTCTTGAGGGAACAAACAAAATCTCAAAGGAAACAGAGAAATGGTCATAAAAGTAGCCAATCTCTCAGAGCCTCGTACCTAAATGCCAGAAGTAAGGCAGACTCCTCGTACGATGGTGTGCACAATCAAGTAATGCAGCTTTATCAATTGGACGATCAAAATCAACAGACTTTGCTTGAAGCCTGCCACGGATTCACCTTATATCCTTAATGGCAAACTCCTAGAGCTAGCCTTATCAAGTTTTGTCTTCTTCAGATTTATTTTCTCCGATGCGATTTTCTGGAAATAATTTGGGCCACCAAAATCAATCTTAGCTTGCCTCACCTTTTTCCTCTTTCCCCAATCATATTCTTAATCCTGCAATATGAACATATAATATTGTAAATTTTAAGAGATATGTGCTTAAAAATAAAAACATCAAGTGCTACCTATCAATGTTAGAGAAACAGATCGCTACCAACTATGTAAGCCAACGTAGTACATGATATACCGCTCTTTTGCTGCCTTTTCGCTGACTACCCAAAGAAACGCCCATGCTCATCTTTTCCTATTTAATTGTTTATTTTGTTCTTACCCTCGTATCTCAAACCATACAATACAATTTACCTATTCAGCTTCCTTCACTAATGACATCTTTGATTGAAGTTCATAACAGCTAGTATATGATTATGTAGAAGTATGACTAACAATGCTTCAACTTCAGCTTACCATTCATCAAGCACATAACCGATGTTGGTGTTCTCTGCACCATTTGATTCCGCTGTTGGAGAGGGAGAAAAGTCTATCCCAATGCGCAATTGCAATCAAAAGGAAAGAAAAGGTAAACGGAGAGCACCAATTCAACAGATTATTTGGGAAGCACCACTACAAGTAAAATTCACAACCAGTAGATCGAAGTAGGATGATTACGCAAAAAGAAGCCCACTTTATCGTCCTCATGTCACTAAAACAAGGACTGTTTTGTTCATTGCCACAGAATCAAGAAGATGGAATCCCATTCCAAGCAATCAAATTCCTTAAAGGGGGGTTTCTGTTACAATTTTTTTTTTTTTTGGGGCATCTACTATAAAATGAAGGGAAATATTGACGTGAATTGCAAGGAGGTTAACACAGGTACAAATGGCAGCAAGCAAATAGTTCATCAATCCAACAGATACAAAATGGTCGAACAAAAAAATTTATAATCAGAAATCCACAGATGGAGAATAAAGAATCGGTTGTGAAGATTTCTCTGCAATGTCCTCGTCCTTTGTCCTCCCAAAGAAGTATATTCGCAATTCACACAAGCATTTTCCCAAACACCTTCTGTGCAAGTCCACAGGCGCCCAATGAAGAGCAATTCAAGCCTCTCTCGCACCAGCCGTGCCCAACAAAGCTATCAAGAAATGAGCAAGAATCGCATTCTCTCTCCATTCCCCACTCCAACATCAACCAAACAAGCGCCACCACAACTCATTTCGCTTCAAAAATGCGAAATCTCGCAATCAACGGACCAACCGTGAGACATAAGGACAAGGAAAGCCACAAAAGATATAAAAAACCGAAATCACCTCCGCGGCGCAGCGCAAAAAGGTGAGATTCCACGGGGAGCCGCTGCGGCCGGCGACACAGACGGTGAGCAAAACAAGTAGAGTGAACAGGACCTCGAAGAATCCTATGAGAGCGCAAGCTACTGCGATGGCGGTTCCGAGCGGGTGCGTCGGAGAGATGGAGAGAGAATTTAGGGGGTTTCTCGGTCGATCGATCGCGGCGGTCGTCGTCGTCGGCAGCATTGACCGGCGGCGGTGGATCGGAGGACGGTAGTCAAGCTCACAGTCGTCATCGCGAGGGAGAGAGCGATGGGAAAGGGTGAGAGCGTCGGGGAACGTACAGAAAGAACGCCTAGGGTTTTAGTTTTTAAGGGGGGTAAAATTGGTTTTTCGATAAAGTTTTGAGGGTAAAATAGACAATTTACTCATTTTCATTTAATGAGCTCTCAGCATTCCAAATGGACTACTTTCACTTGAAAGCTCCTTAGAAGTGGTTGCCAAACACCCCATTTTGGATTGAAGGGGCTTTGGGGGCTGGATGGGCTTTCTAAATGCCCATCCAAACGCACCCGCGTGTTCTTGTTTCGAAGATGATGAACTCAAAAAACGAGGAGCCTAATGGAAGAAAGGATTTCAAGATGCTTCAACTGGTTTACCATTGTCTCGCTTGTATCACGTTCATGGAGTTATACCGCATCTGCACTGGTTATCGTATAATAAGTGACATGGTGGATGCATGATTGCTATTGGATGCAATCCATGGGAAAAAATTATCCAAAAAGTCTTGATCCTATTACACTTTTGCCAATTTAGTCATAAACCTTTTAATTTTACCAATTAGTCATAAACATTTTCATTTTTTGTGAATTGAGTCAATCCTGCTAATTTTGACTAGAATTTACTGACGTGGATGTCCGGTGCTAATGTGGTATGTTTTTAATAATATTTTAATGATATTTTAATAATTTTTGAAATTTTTATGGTTCTTTTTACTTTTCCTTTTTTTTTTTTTGAGGGATTTGGAGTTTTGCCGGTGAGTGTGGCTGGCCACTCTCATCGAAGCCACCCTCATTGGCCACAAGCGAGGGCTGGCGACCCTCGCCGGCCCTGGGTGAGGGTTGCAATGCCCTTGCCAGCCAAAGCGAGGGCATTCGAGCACTCACCTATAATTGACAAGGGCCGCGATGCCCTTGCCAGATCTAGCCAAGCAAGGGCTTAGCAGCCCTGGCCGGCCCCAAGTGAGGGGGGCGACCTCGCTCAGGGCCCTTGCTTGGCTAAAATCTTGCGAGGGCGTTGTGGCCCTTGCCCAGGGCCAGTGAGGGTCAGCTAGTCCTCGTCTATGGCCAGCAAGGATTGGCTGAAAACCCTAGCCAACCCTAGCTCAAAAAAAAAAAAAAAAAAAAAAAGAAGTTAAAAAAAAAAAGAAAGAAAAAAATTCAAAATTCAAAATGTTACTAAAATTACCACGTCAACTCCGACCATCTATGTTAACAGTTTCCAGTCAAAATTTGTCATATAAACTCAATTAACAATAAGCAAAAAGGTTATGACTGAATTGATAATAGTGTAATAAGTTTAGAACTTTTTAAATAATTTTTCCCAATCCATGGTCATTGAACTTAAATGATTTTGTCTGACAAAAAACAAAAAACTTGAATGATTTTGCAGCAACCTTGATTTTATAGGTAAAAGATTTAAAATTTACGTCCAGTTTTGGATCTTTTCAGTAAATCCATAATACGATAATGTCTGTATAGGCTAAGAGGGTGTCAGGCAAATTTTTTTTTTTTAAACTATTTTACAGCCTTTTGTTTTGACGTCTGGATGCTAATTTTTTATTTTAATTATCTTGTGTCGATGTATGAAAATTAAGATGAAGGTAAATATATCATTAAGTTATCTTGGGTTGGCAAAAAAGCAGAGAACGGATGCAAAAAAGCGTTCCCTTAATGATGGATAAATGGGAAAATTAAATTTAGACCATTTCTCAATTTGTGCATGTCATCGGATCATGTTAATTTTCTCAGTATTGTTCCAATTCTATTGGACGTCCTGAAGAGACAATTTTATCACCAAACACGTTGGCTTTCATAGAAAAGAAAGGTGTTATGAGTTTCCAATATGAGATGATGATGAGATAACTTATTCAGCTTTTCTTTAAGTTGGATTATTTTCAACCCAATTGATGTGATTGACAAAAACACCCACTTGAAAAATCAAAATAAAAAAGACGTAAAACACATGCTCGTGTTTTCGAAATAAAACTATAAGAAAGCAAAGAAGAAAAGTGCATTTACCGGACGATCTGACATTTAGCTGGCACGAGATTCAACCAATAAGGGGGAGAGTGAAACTACTTATCTTTAAGCATCGATGGCATTGCCACCACCACAATATTGTGCTTGACCAATGGTCATCAACTCATCATTGACAGCATGAAGAGAACAATAATTAAGGGCGTGCTGTTGCAAGATATGCACTAAATATAGAAGATACGCCAGATTTTGGTGGATATATACTCGAGATTATAATTGATTATTTTATATCAATCTAGGATTAGATTTGATACACTAGGGTTAGATTTGATATACTTCCTTATTCATTAAACATCCTATGTATTATTTAATTCTCTTTGTACATTGAAGCAATCAATGAAGTGCACAAAATACATTCACTTCTATTCTCGACATTCTTCTTGCTTCCACTCTGTTTTCTGACATGGTATCAGAGTGAGCGTTCTTTTTCTTCTGACTTCCGCATTTTTTGATTGCCTTCCGGATGTTTCTTACCTTCATTGTTGAAGGAACACTAAACCTGCAAAACAAGGTTAGCACTCCGGTGTAGGAATTAGTATCTAAGCACTTCAAAAAAGTCAGAAAAAATAATTTCTTCTTACTGTTTTCTCTCTTACCGACACAATGGCTAAAGAGGATTCATCGACTTCTGAAGGAAGAACCCCAGAGGAGTCAACTGTGCAGCAAGAACACATCGTGGACCAGGAGCAAAGAATCCAGGGCCAGCAGAACCAGGGATGGCCCATCACAGGCCAGGCCACTTCGGGGCAATCGATTGCAACCCAACATCCTTCAAGGCAATCCATCCAGTGGCCGCCTATTCAAATGGCACCCGGCCCATGGATCTATGGGCCCACCAAACAAGCCCATGATCAATGGGTCAAGGTCTCGGAGAACCAGTTCAGCCCAATGGAGGCCCACCAACCGTCTTCGAGGCAAGCCCAACCATTGGGCCAAATTCAACGAATGCGGGCTATTCGTTCGAACCGAGTATTTCGGGTCCGGGACTAAACCCCTACATGGTGATGGGTGACAGACCAAAGCTGCGAAGTCGCATCACCACCGAAGTCGCGGCCAGACTCCCTCCAACGGAAGATTCGAGAAAAATGTGGGAAAATATCAAAGAAATGTATGGAAAACTAGACAGGGTGAAAATTTTCTCTTTGACCCAACAACTCTTGGATCTAAAGCAAGGAAATATGAGCATTGCCACGGTCTACAACAAACTCTCAACTTTATGGAATGAATTGGAGGCAGTCGAGGAGATAGAAGGGCTAGATTTGACCTTGCAGCAGTATCGCGCCATAAGAGAAAGGGAAAAAGTCACTAGATTCCTATTGATCTTGAATGAGCCTTACCATTCCTTTCGATCTCAGATTTTGGCCATGGAACCCATGCCGACGCTTGGTCGGATTTACCAGCTCGTCGTCCAAGAGGAAAGCCAACGTCTTGTTGCCTCTGATTTGCACAGAGCCGGCAATAGGATGGTGCTTGTAGCTCGCGCGAATCACCCACAGGGAGGAGTCAGGATCAAAGAACATGAAGGAAAGTGGCCGCAAGTCTGGTTTGCAGGAGCAAACCCTAAATCCTTCAAGAAGGGAACGGACGGCCAGAACCTGATGATGTGATCCGATAGTTCATGAGGGCTCAATTCGTCCGCCAGATTTGACGGTCCACGAGGAATCTCTTCAGCAAGATCGGACGGCTCACAACGCTCCCTTTCTGCGCATGGATCCAACGGCCCAAATGAGGCCGCGATGGCTTTGTTTTTTAAACCATCTAAAGGGCCACCTTTTGCCACATCATCAAAGCATAATGGACAAAACTTTAAAAGAAAAGGTAAGTTATACTGCAATTATTTCAAACATCCACATCATACAATTAATAATTGCTAGAAATTGCATGGTAAACTTAGAGAGAAAGGGAAGAGGGATTTTTCGACAACTTTACAAGTGACAGGGCAGCATACTGATAAATCAAATCAGTCAATTACCCATGATCAGTATCAAGAAATTATGAAGGCTCTCAAGAAATTGGATGTTTTTGATAGCATTGGTAGTTTTATAGGTACCTCTTATTGTTTGATGAATTTAATTTCAAAGATTGCTTGGATAATTGATTCAGGTGCTAGTGACCACATTATCTGCGATGAAAGTTTTTTTTTTTAAATCAAAAAAATTAGACTTTCTTATCTCAGTCCAACTTCCAAATGGGAATGCTACCTATGTCATGATGACTGGCACAACAAATCTTAGCCCTCTTATCGCACTCCAGAACGTGTTTTATGCCATAGAATTCCATTTCAATCTCATATCAGTTTCTCGAGCTTATGAAGGAAATTCATGTCATGTTCTATTCAATCCTAATCACTGTTTATTTCAAGCCCTTTCGACTGGCAAACCGATGGGCTTGGGTAGAATTTGGCAAGGGCTATATCTTTGGACCAATTTTTCCAGTAATTTCAATTCATCTTATATTGAATCCAATAAACAATCATTGTGTAACAAGCTTTTTCTTAATCATTGAAGACTGGGTCGTTTTGCTGCTTTCCCTTATTTTCAATGTTCAATATGTCCTTTGGCAAGGCAAGCTCGCATACCTTTTGACAATAGCAAATCTCGTGCAAAAAGTCATTTTTCCTTAATCCATGCTGATGTTTGGGGGCCCTATCACACACCCAATCGTGATGGTTCTCGTTTCTTCTTAACAATTGTGGACGATTTTTCTCATGCCACATGGGTATTTCTCATGCAATCAAAGAGTCAAGTTCTTTCTCATCTAAGAACTTTTTTCTCCCTCTCCAAAAGTCAATTTGGAAAATCAATCCAACGCATTCGTACTGACAATGGAAGGGAATTCTTCAATAGCAGCATCTCCAGCATCCACTGAGGAATCACCAGTTTCTTCAGTACCCTCTCAGCCAACACAACAAAATAATCCACCACGGCGATCCGAGCGTGCTACACGTCCACCCACATGGACAAAAGATTATGTATGTGCTACTTCAAATTCTCTAGGTACTCGTTACCCTATGTCCTCATATGTCTCTTTTCATCAATTATCGTCGGATCATATGTGCTGCATCAGTCGTGTATCTGAAGAAATAGAGCCGTCTAATTATAGCAAGGCAGTGAATGACCCACGATGGCAAAAAGCTATGGAGACATAATTGCATGCATTAATGGAGAATCATACATGGGACATTGTCCCTTTACCGTCCCATCGAAAATCGATTGGTTGCAAGTGGGTCTATAAGATTAAATATAAAGCCAACGGCTCAGTAGAAAGATATAAAACTCGATTGGTGGCCAAAGGTTTCACTCAACGAGAAGGTTTCAATTACTATGAAACTTTTTCTCCAGTAGCGAAAGATGTTACGGTTTGCACTTTCTTGGCAATTGTTGTATTTCGTGATTGGTCACTACACTAAATGGATGTCCATAATGCTTTCCTTCATGGTGACTTGGATGAGGAAATCTATATGGACCTTCCGCCGGGATTACAGAGACAGGGGGAGTCTAGAGTATGTCGTCTCCGCAAATCCCTATACGGTCTCAAGTAGGCTTCTCGGCAGTGGTATGCTAAATTTACGGATGCACTTATGGGAGTAGGATTCAAGCAGTCTAGACATGATTATGCCTTGTTCACATGGACAAAAGGTATGTCGTATATCTACTTAATGATATATGTCGATGACATACTTATTATGGGAAATGATAAATTTGCTGTGAAAAGTCTCAATGAATATTTACATTCCGATTTCCATATTAAAGATTTGTGACCACCAAAATACGTCCTTGTAATTGAGATAGCTCGTTCAAACCAAGGGATCTCACTTAGCCAACAGAAATTTGTGCTGGAGATTATATTAGAGGCAGGTCTATCAGGATACAAACCAGCAATTATCCCTACTGAGCAAAATGTCAAGTTGACCACTGCTGATTATGATGCAATTCTACAATCTACAAATAATGACTCGTTGCTCAAAGATCCATCAAGCTATCAGAGACTAGTTAGGAAACTCATCTAGTTAGGAAACTCATCTATCTCACTATGACGAGACTAAACATATGTTATGCAGTTCAGACACCAAGTCAGTTCATGCACAATCCAAAACAGTCTCATATGAATGCTACATTGAAAGTTGTGAAGTATTTGAAGAAATGCCAAGGACTTGGAATTCTCCTTTCTCGTGATTGCAACATGGAAATGACAGCTTAATGTGATGCGGATTATGCGACTTGTCCTATGAGTCGAAGATCTGTCACTGGTTTCTGCATCAAACTTGGGGAATCGTTACTTTCATGGAAGACAAAGAAACAGTCCACTGTCTCCCATCATCAGCTGAAGCTGAGTATCAATCCATGGCCAATACTGTGTGTGAAGTAGTTTGGTTACGAGGCTTACTTCTAGATCTTGGAGTATAAGTCAAGGGACCAACCTTACTGTTCTGTGATAATGATTCCGCACTTAAATTTGCGGCAAATCCAATAGTACATGAAAGAACAAAACACATAGAGGTCGATTGCCACTTTACTCGAGAGAAGATTCAAGAAGGGATACTCAAAACAAGAGGAATCGAGACTACCGAATAGCCTGCGCATATATTCACCAAACCTTTATGTCAAAGGCAACATGCATATCTCCTAAGCAAGTTAGGCGTCTTAGACATATACAAACCACTAACTTGAGGGAGAGTGTTGGAAAATATGCACCAAATATCGAAGATACTCCAGATTATGGTGGATATATACTCGAGATTGTAATTGATTATTTTGTATCAATCTAGGATTAGATCTGATATACTAGGATTATATTTGATATACTTCTTTATTCATTAAACATCCTTTGCATTATTTAATTCTCTTTGTACATTAAAGCAATCAATGAAGTGCACAGAATATATTCTCTTATATTCTTGACATTCTTCTTGCTTCCACTCTATTTTCTAACACGTGCATGACAAAATTTATGAAATATAAGTCAATTTTTGATCAAAATTTGATTTCTTAATTTCTATTCCTCAAATGAGTTTCTCAACAAAGAAACGTATTTGATAAAAACTCAAGATTTCTGTTTCTAAAATAGAAATTCATTTGATAATAGAATAAAATTTCTATTTCTAGGGGAGGCAACGGCCTCCGTTTAGCGGTAGGTGGCTAGTGTCTGACGTCATGGCGATCAGTGATAGGTGTTCGGCGTCCGGCGTCCAATGGCCAATGGCCAGCTACAGGCGATGATGAAAATAGTTTTCATTTTTCACTTTTGTTCTAGAAATAGAAAAATGAAAAATTTTAACTTCTGATTTCTATTACAAATCTATTTTTGGAATATAAAACTATTCCAAAATGGAAAAAAGAAATTGCATTACCAAATGGATTTCTGTTCCAAACCCATTCCAAAAAATAGAAAAATAGAAATTTTGTCATGCGTGCTATAAAAGGTTGTAGAAGAAGGTTGTAGAAGAAGGTTGTAGAAGAGTGTAGAGAGAGACAAGAGAGAACGAGAGAGCAAGGCTCCTTACAACATGGATCACTTGTTCTGAAGAGCTTAAAGAAGCCTATGATTGAAGAAACGCAAAATCACTCGGTCGCTGTAGGTGATCTTCCACCAGCAGAAGCGAAAGCGAGTACGCCGAGTTTGGGACACCGGAGTGCCATAACTTGGCACGGGGGACACTTAAGTGCCATAACTTTTTTCGGTACACTTAAGTGCCACTTTTTTTTTCAAATGGGACACTTAAGTGCCACCTCCGCGACCTTGCCCGAAATCCTACGTGGCACGTGTTTATTATTTTTTAATGCTTGCGTGGCTCGCCGGAGAGCGAGTCGGCGCCGACTCAAGCAAAAACGACACTTTGTTTGCATAATAAAAAATAATTAAATTAAATTAAAAATTAATTTTAAATAAAAATACTCTAAAATTTAAAAAAAAAAAAAAAAAAAAGGGACGAAGGGGGGCGGGCGGGCGAGGGCCGAGCCCTCGCCGCCGCCGCCTCCGCCGTCGCCGGGAAGGGCCGGCGACGGAGGGGGTAGGGTCAGCCGGGGCCGGCGACCCCGCCGACCCTCCCCCTCCGTCGCCGGCCCTTCCCGGGCGACGGCAGGGAGGCGGCGAGGGCACGCAGCCCTCGCCGGATCCGGGCGAGGGCTCGCGGCCCTCGCCGCCCGATCGGCCGGGGCCGGCGACCCCGGCCGACCCTACCCCCTCCGTCGCCGGCCCTTCCCCGGCGACGGCGGAGGCGGCGGCGGTGAGGGCTCGGCCCTCGCCCGCCCCCCCTTCGTCCCCCCTTTTTTTTTTTATTTTAAAATTTTAGAGTATTTTTAATTAAAATTAATTTTTAATTTAATTTAATTATTTTTTTATTATTTTTACACGTCGGACGCGAAACAGCGTTGTTTTTGCATTTTTTGCCACGTCGGCATGCAAAAACGACGCCGTTTTGGACCTCCATCGCCGGAAAATTGCCACGTCGGCCGTTTGGCCGGATTTTCGCCGAAGTGGCACTTAAGTGTTCCATTTTACTCCGATATTGGCACTTAAGTGTTCCATTTAAAAAAAAAGTGGCACTTAAGTGTACCGAAAAAAAGTTATGGCACTTAAATGTCCCCCCGTACCAAGTTATGGTACTTGGGGTGTTCTTTACTCCGAGTACGCCTGCCAAATTTCCTAGTCTTTGTTTCCAGAGCACCCGCTCTTTCCATTTCCATCGTCGCTTGAACATCGCAATCCCGCGCTTCCTTTTCGATCACTCTCGCCATGGTTCTCTCCATCAAACTTGGTGATCTCGCCACACCTTCTATTTCTTTGTCTCTCTCCATCTCCCATCGTATCGCATTGACGTGGAAACGATGTCATCGGTGGGGTTATTTTTTTGGTCTGTCTGCTTCCGTTGAGCCTTTCTCGCAGTTCGACATTGGATCATGGTTGCTCTTCGCAATGGACTCGGTTTGGGTTTCAATCTCGTGTCTACTGAGCTCAAGAGGTAATTTATCAAAAATTGTATCTATGGACCATTAGTTCATTGTTTTTGTAGGAATCCGTATGACCATACGATGTAATGCACGGCAAAAGATGGGTATTTAGCTCTTTCGCTACGGTATAAGGAAGTAAATTCGTTTTTTCATAAGAACATGCAGATAATTTTTTGAATGAATATTAAGATCTTGACTGGAAAATTACTGAGGATATTTTATCTTAATGACTTAAATTTTCATGTTAGCATTTGTTAATAATCGTGAAGTGAAAAAAAAAAAAAATAACTGGTCTAATTAATTCGCTTAGAAGAGAACTAACGAAAGAAAGTAAGGTTGCTAAGTATAAAAATAAAATAAAATAATTGGATCATTTCTCGATTTGTGCATATCATCCGTGCGCGGGGCGCCATGCTAATTTTCTTCCTATCCTCCCAATTTTATTGGATGCTTCCAAACAGACAATACGATGACCGACCACGTTGGCTTGTTGGCCTTTATAGAGAAGAAAGTTGTTGTGAGGATCCGACGAGGGACAAAGATGGGAGAACTTGCCCTGCTTTCCTCCTCCAAGGATTACTTTCCGTCCAGCTGATGTGATGTACATAAACACCCACTCGGAAAACCATCAGACATAAAACGCATCAGTCCACTGGAAGATGTCAGTCATAGAGTAGCCTCAATTTCGTCTTTCATATAGACGCGACGGCGAAGAAGAAATTGCATGTAACAGACAATCCAGCACTAGCACAATATGGAGGATGTGATTTTTTGGCCCAGGCCTTAAGGAAGAGGTTGAAGGGTCGGGCAGCGGCGACGAGATGGTGACAGGCGAGCCAGAGAAAAAGGTCACGGTTCGGAAAGACAGTGGCTTGTGCCGCGAATGGAGAGGGACGGGAGGGTGGAGGAGGAGGAGGAGGAGAAATTGGAGATGAGGGGCAAGGAAGGGACAAGAGAAGGTAACGACGGTGAGGGAGACGGTGCGAGAAGAGCAGAGGAGGAGGGGAGGGTGGCGGTGAAGATGGAGACGGGCAGAGAGAGGGAAGAACTGGAGGGGTACACCCTACGAGATTACAAGATTATTGTCCCTGGATATAACAATGATGAAAGTTCCGACAAGATGATGCATCACAAAATCGTCACTGTGAACATTGGCCTTGTGAAAAGCTCAATGACGCTAGCCGATCCGCACAGAGTATCTCCTTAACTAAACGTATATTACCGTCCTACAACGGGAAAGACCTTTGATCATATGCTGAATCTTCTGAGTGGCGCCAATCTCCATGAGAAGACTTTGGATCGATCTATATTTTTCCATTATGAAATGCGACATCCGATGTTCCGGGATTGCGGAAAAAGTAATTGGACTATGTAGGATTTCGTTGTCATCAACGACGAATTCTCAAGAGTGTTAGGTGTGCTATGACTTTCTTTTTGAACTTATTTTGATGGGTTCAAATTAGCTGCTGGCCCACCAACCGAAAAAAAAAAAAAAAAAAAAGGAAGGGAGCATCCTCACGTGGAAAGAGAGGGACGGAGGTTGTCTAAGTGGGTGCACAATTATATTATAAAATCAAAAATAAGTGAGTCCTCTAGCAAGCAACAGTTGAATTTAGCCCTAAACTGAGCGCAATTTTGACAACCGAAAAAAAAAAAAAATCTCAACCTTGTTTTAGTTCGATACAGAATTGGATTTCTGAAGTAGTTAAATTATAATTTCTACATTTTTCATGTCTGCAGAGAAATCAAAGTGTGAATTTCATATCGTACAAGAATTCCACAAAAAGCGAAATTGGGTGTTCTAGCAACCACTTAGCAGTGAGATTCCAATGCCACATTCCTTAACATGGAAAAATTACCAAAAAAATCGTAAACCAATTGTACGGATGCAAATTTAGTTATAAACCTTTCAATTTGACCATTTAGTCCTACATCATTTGACAATTTATTAATTTTGCTATTCTAGCTAATTTTGCTGGGAAATAGCTATTGTGCGCTGTGCGAGACCACGTAGGACAATTGGCGTTGATGTAAATAATAATAATTATTTTTTAAAAAATGATTTTCTTTTCTTTTCTTTCTTTTTTCATTGTGGCCAACTAAGATGAGCAAGGGCCTTTACAAGCCCTCACTAGATATGGGCGGTGCGGCCGCATCCCTCGCTAGTCACAATGAAAAATAAATAAATAAATATATTATAAGAAAATAATAAAAATGTTCACTTTAGTGTTAGTTGTGTGTCGGTGATTTTACGACTAAATTGGAAAACTTAAAATCTATCACCGAATCGATTTTTTTTAATTTATTACTTTTTTGATAAGTTTGCTTTCCTAACATCACCAAACTATCAAAATCTATCAAGACCATTGCAAGTCACCTGCCGCTAGCCGTCTACCATTACCAGTGAAAATTATTCTTTGTTCGTAGGCCAAGACTTTTTACAATTCAAATAATTGAACATTGCCATTTAATTCAAGAATCACATTATACATATAGAAAAATCCAAGAACAACATCCGCATCGAATTAAAATTCAGATATCATATTAAATAAATTGAAAGTTCAAGGTTATATTGTCCCATTGGACCAAATTTTTAAGACTATTTGTGATGTTATTTTATATGTTGTATCTAAAAATATTATATAACCAAATAAAAATAAATAAAAGTTTGTGGGAAGCACCCAAAATTACACGTGTCATTTTAAGGGAGAAGACAAAATAGTTTTCCTAACGAAATCCGACAAAAATTTCGGACACATAGAAATGCTGGCAATTGGCCACTTACCTGACTATTCGTCCTTCCGTGACCCAATTTACGTTTGACCAGGACGGCTTGATGCTGCCATGAGGTATTATTTACTATACAAGACGTGTGAGATTCCAATTCTTTTGCTGTAGTACAAGCTACAAGACTTTTTGGACTTTCTAATGTGTCGACATACTTGTCCAAGAGCAAGTTCTTGCGTTTGGTTTTTACATGAGAAGATGACGTATTATTTCTTTGTTAAGCAAGGTTAGGCTCAACAATCACGGTTGGTTCGAGTTAATTTCTTGACTTGATAGGCTGAAATAAATTTATTGATACACATTGTCTCGACTGTAATTGACCCAGTAGATCATATCGTGGGTTCATCTTTAATGGGTTGGTGAATGGGTCTTAAATAGGTATAGAGTAGATCAATTTAAGACCCTATACCCATTTAAGACCCATCATGGGTACTTTGGAAAATAAGGCCAGACCCATTATCCCATTTAAGCAAACATGGGTCCATAAATGGATTGTGTACCCACTTTAACACCTCAAAATTGACTCAGACTCATCCAATCTAATATTGTGAAGAAAAGAAGTCCTTCAGCTTTCATTAGAGGAGGCAAAATGGGTCATGGACCCATTTTTGGACCCATATTTCTCACTTATGGGTTGTATATGGGTTATGAAGATGTAAGGGCCTAGTTAAAATGGGTCAAAGTGTTTTAAGTTCAATTTTATATGGATCGAAAATGGGTCACACGTTTTGACTCATTTTCGACCCATTTTAAACATAGAACTTCCTCAGCGTCGTCAACGACAGATAGTTACCCTTCGTCAGTGACCCATTTTTGACCCACCTCTGTTGCTCGCCTCTGAGCCGCCTCTGCCACTCGCCACGGCAGCTCGCCTCCAAGTCGCCTTTGCCGCCCGCCTTTGAGGCTCACCTCCGCCACTCCCTCAAAGGTTGACGAGCTTCGTCACCCACCTCCGCCGACGAGCACACCCACGGGCTCCAACTCCTCGTCCGCTAGAAGACCCACAACCTCAACCGCTTGTTAGTTTTGTTTTTCAGATTCCGATCGGTGGGACGGGGATTCCGATCTAGTAGAGATCCTTGTGTTTCCGTGTCTCTCTATGCAAGTCCCACTAGAGCTCGAGATTGTTACAGGTTCGTTCCCGTTCTCTATGGCTTTCGAGTAAATCAGTGCAAGTATTGAGAGCATAGAGTGAGAGAAGAGAAGAGACACTAATGTTCACCGTGCTAGTGAACCCAGGTGGCGCGTAGGATCCTTCCATTTGTAAATCAATGCAAGTATTGAGAGCATAAAGTGAGAGAAGAGAAGAGACACTAAGGGTGCACATGATAACGTTTTTATTATGGGGAACTATTTTTTTTCAGAAATAGTTTTTTTTATCTATTTCTACTCTGGAAATAATTTCTGAATAAAGTAAGGTAAGGTATTTGGTAATTGTATAAAATTTATATTATTGGAATAGAAAAATAATAGAAATGCGTTTGTTAAAAATTTATAATTTTTTGTATTTATTTGTTTTTTCTTCTTAGTCATGGACCGCCGACCGCCGTCTGTCACCACACGACCGCCACATGGCCGTCGCATAGCCATCGCACGACCGTCACATGATCGCCGCGCGACCATCGCACGACCACCGCATGTCGATCGTCATCACCGACTGTCGTTGCAAGATTGCTGCCCACAACCCAGCGGCTATGGGAGGGGGCGGTGGTCGGTGAGCTGTGGGCAGCAATCCTACGGTGGCGGTTGGTAGCGAAGGTTGGCGATCGTGCAGTGGCGGGCGGCGATTGTGTGGCAGTTGGCTACAGCAGGCTGCTAGTGGACAGTGGCAGTCGTCGGCCGGCAGGCTATGGGTGGTAACAACCATTACCAGCAGTCACTGACGATCGGCTGCCGACAGTGGCCGCGAGCAGCAAGAGGTGGCCAATGGGTGGCCGACGGCTGGCAGTGGCTACAACAAGGAAGAAGGACAAAAGAAAAATAGAAAAAAAAAACTTATTTTTAGAAATTGTTCCCTGGAACAAGAAGTTACTTTTTTTTGTTTCTTGTTTCTGTTCCAAATCTATTCCACAACCACTTTTCTATTTCGGGGAATAGAAAAATAAGTTGACATTACCAAACAGATTTCCGTTCTTTTTTTGTTCCAAGGAACAAAAGAACAGAAATCGAGAGAAATAGAAATATTACCATGCAGGCCCTTAGTGTCCTAAAGTTTACTTACAATTGCACTTCATTTGCTTACATAAAACTGCACTTCATTTGCTTACATAAATTCCTCCATGATATTTTCCTTTAGCTTTTGCATCATGAAAAAGACATCAGTTAGAGATTCACTATAGAAGAGAGGCAAGTAAAACAGGGAATATACAAGGTACAAATGATTTCAAGGCAAATATTGGCATTACCTTTCCTAGGAAATGACCTATACAGAGAACATAGTCAATCGGTGTTGTCATGGATTTACTGTGAACAATCTCACCCAATATACGGTCAATTGCTGCTCCCTGAAAAAGACACCAAGTTTTCATGAGGGAAGCGTTAGTCACTACCATTAGCAACAGGAGTTACTTGCATAGAATAATGGGTGTGCACTCACTTTTGTTACACCAACTGCTCGCACCTTAACTGACCGGCTACCTTGGACAACGTCAACAGATGCATTAGATATAGGACCTGTCCAAAGATGTTGCAACATATCTCGTGCTTGGAGTCTTCCAAATTCAACATCTACCACCATAGGAAGGGAATGAAGATATGTCAGATGTCGAAAAGGGGATCTGGAAAGTCAGCTAATAGTTGTAAAGAGCTCAATGACTATTTGACCACCTGCATATTCATAGTTCCATACAAGCGAGGTTTCTCGGTGTTCAAAATGTGAACGTAGAAGTCCTTTCTGTGAAATACTCAAAGACATGCTGAAAGATGCCATCAGGATCTTAAATTTAGAGTCTAGAATATAGAAATGGAAAGCAAATTGGCTCAAAAGTAGGCACCTTTACGCTGTCAACCCATTCCATGTTTAAATGCTCTGGCAGCGTTGTCATCCAATCTCCCTTTGTAAGACGTAAAAACATCCCGTTCTCAGCTGCCAACCACATGTTGTACTCTGCAAAGTTCTGTGAGTATTCAGCCGGTTAAATATTGCTAAACATGTAGTCAAAATGGACTGTCATGAATATAAACTTGAGTACATCATCTAAGACAATTCTGTCACTCCCACTGAAGACAACCACTGGTGTCCTTGAGTCACTGCAAAGTGCTGTCAAGGGCTCTTTCAATTCGGGGTGCAATTTGAGATCTCTTTCTTTAATCTGGTCACACCTTCTCCCTGGAGTGTCCACTGGCTCAGTCAATGTTGCGTTGAACCCCTTAATTTTCAACCACAGAAAAATGAAGGGGAATAAGTGCATCAATAGCAAGAACGTACAGCCAAAAATGAAAACTCTGAAGTTCATGAACAATCAATGCAACTAGAGCAAGCTCTTATCGAGAAATTCCAAATTTTAAAGCTAAGCTATCGCAATCCAAGTACTAACGAGCCATGTACATATTTAACTGTATAGATGCAATAGTCATTGGCCGCAATGCTTCACCTGTGCTATGGGGTATGTGAATCAGTCATACCAAAATGAAGATCCAGATCACCGCAAATATATACATGGAACAACTCATTCTGTAAGAGAAGCTAAAGTTTTAAAACAAGGTGCTCATAATTATTTTGGATGAGGATATAAAGCCACAGCCTTCAAATTGCAGGGTAAAAGGTATCCATCAAATTTGCATGACAAGATTCACATGAGTTCCTTAACTTCCTATCAAGCATCACTTTCTCCTGGTAATCAGCTCTCTCTGTCCCTCCCTCGAAGGGAAATATAGGAACATTAGAGAACTTAATAGTGTTTGTTTTAGGGAAAATTTCATGATAAAGGAATGCTTTCCTGAAAAAATTTTTCACCAAAAACGTTCTCATTTTCCAGTTAGGGAATTCATCTTCCTAACTTTAAGCATACATATTTTGTTTGACCGTAAATGATTTTCCATTGACTGGTCATTTTTAGCAAACCAAACACATGAAAATTCAGAAAACTAATTCACAAAAAATTCATTTACTCAAACAAACAGACTTTTGATGTTAAAAATGGTTGTAGTAGAATAAATTCTCGTTGCTATAAAAAGGTTGCTGTATTAGTACTACCTCAAGATCACCAATTCATCTAAACAGCCTTTCCCACAATGGGGAGCACGAGCATAGTAATGCCTAAATATGAAGTAAGAAGTTCTGGCAGCTAAAGTGAAGGGCAAAAGGCTGGATACCAAGAACCAGTTTGACTTGAAAGTCAATATGTAAGAAGGGAGGTCGTAATATATGCCAACCCTCAGCCAACATCAGCAGCAGATGACATTAATGCTCTTCATAGTGTGGATCAATCCAAACATGAAAGTAGAGTACCACGAAGGGAGTGAAAGAAAATATTTGATGGACCATTCTAAAAGAATCTAGTTATAGCATTCATCACGAATTCAGGAGCATACCAGAATGAGCAAGCGATTGTTGAATTTTAGACATTGTCCAATGGCATCTTGTACTGGAAGAAGAGGTGGTACTTGTCTTGTCCTTAGCTGGGCCTCAACAACATTATCCTTTAGTACGCTGCAAAGTATATACACAGTACCCACTTGCAATTTATTAAATGCGGCTATGTAAGGATGCACAATGGACATATTTAAAGAATTCCATTAACGGCTCTAAATGTGAAAACAATTTGCATACGGAGCCTCAAATTTATTGGTCAGTCAAATATAGAGGCGAGAGTTGCACACCTTAAGAAAATTTCAGCCCATTCTTGTGCAGTATGGGTTGTCACATGTGCATAATTATGTCGATGACGCTTTTCCCTCTCTTCGACAGGTATATTTAAAGCTTGGGCTATAAAACAGCAACCTCTGTGATGTTCCAAGGGTTCACTAGGATTGCACTAGCGCCTAGAGACTGAGCCGCACCAGCAAACTAAATAGGTAAAGTATAATCTAAGTATCAATGCAGAAAGAGGATAGTTATTCAGGTTGTGAGATGTCCGAAATGAGACATGGGGTACCCTGTCAGAAAAATCCACAAATCAAGCGGAGAGCACTAATCTTTACAGGAGCTTTGCACACTTATTAGCTAATTTAGTTCCATATCTGGAAGCTGAAACGAATTATTAGCTTAAAAAGCTTTCACTTGAAGTTCTCTTCTTGTTCAAAAAGCTTTCGCTTGAAGTTCATACTCCATGGCTACTCAAAATGAAGTAAACAGGGCAGATTAAATTCTTCTGAGGCAAAATTAAGATGTGTTTCTTGCATTTAAACCATAAGTAACTCTGTTAGAATGACTTCTTAACCATATCTTTATTGTTATCTATCAGGTGTGAAATTATTTGGTTTAATAAATAGCCAAGAAATATCCATGTCCAATCTACACAATAAGTTCGAGAATTTTAGGGAGTAAAGATAGATCTCTTAGATAGGAGTTGTCAGCATAAAGTCAGTAATGCAAAGGGTCTCATTATCCATGTCCAATCTACACAATAGCACATTCTCTGCACTAAGAAGTTTCAGGGAAATAGGAATTTACCTCACTGAGAATTAGAACCCCTTTCTTTGAATCTTGACATGCAACAAACTCATAACTAACGAGATTCATGCCATCCCTCAATGAAGTGACAAGTGCAACATCTGAAAAGGCAAAATCAGGTTCAGTCCAACAATCCTCTAATATAGCAATCACTTAGTTATTAAAAGATAGCTTTCAGATATCTATGACTTTTATAATTATGCAGAAACAATACTCTATTATTTCACCATCAAAGTTTGAGTTTGGGACACCTAGAGTGCCATAACTTGGCACGGGGGGACACTTAAGTGCCATAACTTTTTTTCGGTACACTTAAGTGCCACTTTTTTTTCAAATGGGACACTTAAGTGCCACCTCCGGCGATCTTGTCGGAAATCCTACGTGGCACGTGTTTATTATTTTTTAATGCTTGCGTGGCTCGCCGGAGAGCTGAGTCGGCGCTGACTCAGCAGAAACGACGCCATTTACATAATAAAAAATTAATTAAATTAAATTAAAACTTAATTTTAATTAAAAATACTCTAAAAAAGGGGGACGAAGGGGCGAGCGGCTAAGGGCTGAGCCCTCGCCGCCGCCGCCCCCCCGCCGTCGCCGGCCCTCCCCGGCGACGGCGGGGGCGGCGAGGGCCCGCAGCCCTCGCCGGATCCGGGGCGAGGGCTCGCGGGCCCTCGCCGCGATCCGGCGGGGCCGGCGACCCCGGCCGACCCTCCCCCTCCGTCGCCGGCCCTTCCCGGCGACGGCGGGAGGCGGCGGCGGCGAGGGCTCAGCCCTCGGCCGCCCACCCCTTTGTCCCCCACCCTTTTTTTTTTTTTTTTTTTTTTTAAATTTTTAGAGTATTTTTAATTAAAATTAATTTTTAATCTAATTTAATTAATTTTTTTATTATTTTTACACGTCAGACGTGAAACGGCATCGTTTTTGCATTTTTTTGCCACGTCAGCATGCAAAAACGACGCCGTTTTGGACCTCCATCGCCGGAAAATTGCCACGTTAGCCGTTTGGCCGGATTTTCGCCGGAATGGCACTTAAGTATTCCATTTTACTCCGATATTGGCACTTAAGTGTTCCATTTGAAAAAAAAAAAAGTGGCACTTAAGTGTACCGAAAAAAAGTTATGTCACTTAAGTGTCCCCCCGTGCCAAGTTATGGCACTCCAGGTGTTCTTTACTCATCAAAGTTTTGTTCTTCCACTGAGATCCAATCACTAATTCAAAACATCTTAGCAAACAGAATACCCATGAACTTGCTACTAAGAAGCCTTTTCGCTGCATCAGCATAGCATGACCATGCTGCTCTAACGGACTATAGCAGCAAACCCATGAAGCAACCAATGTGAGAGAGAGAACCCTTTGGAACATAAGGCCAGGTATGGTAAGGTTATGAAGAAGCCAGACATCCAGGACTAGAAGAGTGTAGGGAATTCATAAGATGGAATTATTATCAGCAGCTGCGTAAAGGGCACATAGCTTATGGAAGTCAAGAGAACGATCTTGCGACAGAAACAAGAGAATGTCATGGGAAAGTTGCATATGCCTATGTCACGGGCCGATCGATTTGGGATCGAACCGTGCGGCGACTCGGGCAACTTTGGATCACCCAAGCCAAGCCTTACTCGATCAATCGCTCAACTCGCTTGCACAACCGGGATCTTTTAGAGAGAGAAAGTTTAGAGAGAGGAGCTCTGGAAGGAAAGTGAACTTAGATTACTGAAATGTTGGATGATTACAAATGAGGGAGGACACCCCTTTTATAGTTGAGGGCCTCGGCTTACAACCGTTGATCTATTTTTCATCCGACGAGCGAGATCGCACCGCCTCAACAACCGACATAAATACCAACTACTAGCGACCGACATAAATAGAAGCTATCAGCTATCAACTACCGACATAAATGAGAAGGCTTCTAGAAGATGGCTCAATGACGGTCTCGTCCTCTCTTGGAAACTTCGGGGATAAGACTTGGAGATAATCCAAGTGAGAGCAGGAGGTCCTCCACGGACGTGTCACGGTCGGGCTCCGGAAACCTCTTGGATCGGCCTTCTTTCGGCCCGTGACATTCTCCCCCACTCAATCGAGCGACGTCCTCGTCGCTCTCAGCTTGGTCGGCCTTCTTGGCGCGAGCACGGGCTTTGGCACGAGCTCTCTTGTTCTTGTTTCTCTTCGTTCGGATGCTCACGAACGAAGGGCCACATCCTTCTATGGTCCGCTCGGGCTTGGCATGCGACTCCACCTTCGGCTTAGGCGTGGCATGCGGTGAGCACTCGACCTCGGGGAAGAGCACTTGAATCGGCATGGCATTTGTTGGAGTAGGATCCAACTCGACTTTCGGCTTCACCTCGGACAGCTTGTTGATGCGCATCACGGCCTTCAAGCTCTTGTCGAGGCGTCGGATTGACGCGATAGTCTTGGTATCGACCACCCCCTTGATCATGGGGATCATCGACGGGCATTTTTGATCGAGGATCATGAGACACTTGGTCCTCATGTCGATCATGGCTCCCACGCTTTCAAAGAATTGCATACCAAGGATGAGATCATAATCGTCAAGAGGGATTACCTCGAACGTCACCTTTCTTTTCCATCCGCCAATCTTGACATCCACGTCGGGAGTTGCTCCTACGCCATGGAAGTCGTCCGAATTGATGGGCTTGTATGACTTCGTGGATGGTTCCACACGAAGTCCCATGGCTTTGGCTACTTCGGTCGACATGAACATGTTCGGCGCGCCGGTGTCGACCAAAGCATAGAGCATTCGGCCACACACTTTGACTTCTACGAAGAACATGTCCGTGTTTGGTGCAACTTCTTCTTTCGACAGCGATCGGGCTTGGACCGAGTTGACCATCCTTACAGCTCCAATCCGGATCTGCCGCTTATCCTCTTTGGGCTCCTCCTTTTCTTCCTTGATGGCAAGGAGGGCGTTGATTCGGCCCTTCTTCGGGCACTTTTGGGTCCAATGTGGACCTTGGCAAATGAAGCAAGGAGAAGGCGGGGGTTGATCGAACTTACTCGTCGTGCAGTCCGATTGCGGTCGACCCCTTTGGAAGGATGGCTTGGAAGACCCTTCTCCCCATGCTTTGGCTCGGCCGCCTTGATCGTGCGCGCCTCGGAGAGTGTTTCTTCCTTCGTCCTCGGATCGATTCGACCTCCACGATCGACTCCTTTGTTCGGTCTTGGTGAGGTCGACGAGCGACTCGGCCACGCTTAGCGCTCACGCAAGACTACTCACGTCCCGACGCTTGAGCTCGAGAAGTGCCCATGGCTTCAACCCATCCATGAACGCTCCGAGAGCCTCCTCTTCGCTTATGTTGCGAATTTGGAGTTTGAGCTCCGTGAACTCCTTCACGTACTCTCGGATCGCACCTCTTTGCTCGAGGCGATGGAGCTTGCTACGGGCTTCTTGTTGAGCAAACTCGTGGAAAAAAGTAGTCGCGGAACTCTTTCACGAAGTCATGCCATGTTTCCACGGGATTGGCACCGCGTCTAGTCTCGTCGCACCTATTACGCCACCAAAGCATTGCGGTATTAGTAAGGAACATGGAAGCGGTTCGTACCTTGATCGACTCATCGTGGATGTTGGCGGCGCCAAAGTATTGCTTCATGCTCCAAACGAAGTTGTCCACCTCTTTGGCGGATCGTTCGCCTTTGAATTCTTTGGGTTTTGGCACCTCGATCTTGGGCACCGCTTGAGTAGGCATCGCTCCATTGGCGATGCTCATCTTGCATAGGACGAGCTCGGTCTTGAGCTCTTGGATCTCCGCCTTCATGGCTTCGACCTCGTCTTTCCGTAGACCTTCTTCCTCGATCACTTGGACATGCTCCTTCAAGACATCGATCGATGCTTCAAGGGCTTCATCCTTCTCGTGCAAAGGGGCGGTAGCTTCGTTGAGGCCGGTTGTGAAGTCTTCACGGAGCGAGGTCTCAACCTCCATGATTCGGTCTCGCACATCATCAAGACCTTCCATGAGTTCAAGCACGGCACTCCGGACCTTCGTGATCTTCTCATCGAACGCAGCTACGGCTTCCATCGAGGCATCTCTTTTCTTTGCTCGGCCACGGGTCTCCTTGACTTGCGCGGCCTCTCCCTCCATAACAGCTTGTTGGCTCGACATTCCTTCGAACAGTTGGCACTCCTTCTCCAAACGGAACTCTCCTTTGCTCTGATACCACTTGTCACGGGCCGATCGATTTGGGATTGAACGGCGCGGTGACTCGGACAACTTTGGATCACCCAAGCGAAGCCTTACTCGATCAATCGCTCAACTCGCTTGCACAACTGGGATCTTTTAGAGAGAGAAAGTTTAGAGAGAGGAGCTCTGGAAGGAAAGTGAACTTGGATTACTGAAATGTTGGATGATTACAAATGAGGGAGGACACGCCTTTTATAGTTGAGGGCCTCGGCTTACAACCGTTGATCTATTTTTCATCCGACGGGCGAGATCGCACCGCCTCAACAACCGACATAAATACCAACTACTAGCGACCGACATAAATAGAAGTTATCAGCTATCAACTACCGACATAAATGAAAAGGCTTCTAGAAGATGGCTCAATGACGGTCTCGTCCTCTCTTGGAAACTTCGGGGATAAGACTTGGAGATAATCCAAGTGAGAGCAAGAGGTCCTCCACGGACGTGTCACGGTCGGGCTCCGGGAACCTCTTGGATCGGCCTTCTTTCGGCCCGTGACACCTACATGAACGTGTGCATTAAGCATTTTGAACATTAACATAATGGATACTGAAAACCAAAATTAACTGGAATTTGATTTTGACCCATATTCTTTATTATAGTAGGGTTAAAGAGTCGATACAAATAAGAAGGCTATATTTTTCCGATGAATTGAGTTTTGCTATTGAACTGGTAATTAATCGTTACAACTATATCGTTATCTTCTTTGGTGGAGAGAAAAATCTCCAAATGTGAAGCATAAACCATAAGAATCATTTGTTCTCGCATTACAACCATCTAAATGCAATAGAATAGGAATAGGAAGATTCTTATAAGGAGCAACTACTTTGAAATATCAAATTCCACGAGTAGTATTATCCAACTATGCATATCAATCAGAAAAAGTTAAAAGATATTTCAAAAATGTTTTTGCCAGCAGTGTGAAGAATGACAGTCTTATGCGTCAAAACTAAAGTGCTATCAAGTGCTTCGTGCATTGGATTGATGAAACTATTTCACTAAGAATTTAATGTGGTCCAGCCAACACACAATCCACTTTTAGTAGCAGCCTTGCAATTGAGTTAAGTCAAAAATAAATCATCCTACAACCAAATTAATTATCATAGAGCCATTGTAAGTTAGAAGACAAAACAGACCAGGTGATGTATAGGAACAACCGTCAATCTCCCAAATCTTCCATTAATGCATCCAACAATTTCATGGACTTGGCTTGTAAGTTTTTGATCTGCCCCAACATACAGGACAAAAAAGTAGTGGTCAGAATCATTAGTAATGAACTACATGGTATTGACAAATTTGCTGAAAGAATGAGACAGAAATTGTTTTCAGTCAGTGATATCCAACTTATCTATAGAATGGAATTCGGTATTGCTTTAGTTAAGTATAAGCACACCTCAGTTCAAGTGTAGTAGCAACTTAAAGAACAGCTTGTACTCTTTCCTAGAGATATAAATAAAAACTGCAAGGGAAAATAGCTTTTAAGCAGAGAACATTAGAACCCAAACTGAGAACCGTATGTCGGAGATCAACCTTCCAAATTACCAATGACAATTTTTCAAACGTAAAAGCAAACAGAATTTATGACAGGCAACAGAACATAATCAGTTAGAACCCATACAGACTGAAAGAAACCTACATGCAGGAACATCTATTCTTGTTGGTACAGCAATTTGCAGCAAAACAACTCTGTCATGCCAATTTGAGTTTTCTTCAAGAAATTTCTCACATGCCAGCATCTTTTGGGGAATCCCCTTGATTATATCCAATCCATCAATGCCTAAGATCACCTGTAAAATTAAATCATAAACAATAAGTTAGATCGAAAGATGCAGTTTGACCATTCAAAAGCCTCTTCATATAATATTGAGAAAAGACGTAGGCATACAATTTGTCTTCCAAATAGTCAAGGAATGACAAACAATAAAAGATGCGTGATGAAAATGTTCTCTACGTTGACTATGAAAACAATATACCTTACGACCAGCAAATCTCTCTTTGAGTTCTTTTATGTGTTCCTGAACTGGTTAGGTGTCAAGTGCTCGGATGAAACAATCAACATCCATCCCAATAGGAAACTAAAGACATCCGGCACATTAAAAGAAAAATGTGAGTTAACATTCCATGCATTGTGGGCTAAGAGTAATGATATAACCAACTTTCAATTGAGTGAGCCTTTTGGATACTCAATGGGTTGGAAATTTTCATGTTATATTAGGAGGGACATTGGGAGAAACTCCACCATAAAGCAATTCAAAGAAAAAAAAAAAAGAAGAAGAAGAAGGAAAGAAAAAAAATAAAAGAAAAGAATGGTGATATATGATGGCAGAAAAATTATTTTGAAGGAGTGAAATTGGATAGTGACATTGGCTCTAATTAGATCCTGGAAATCAACATGTTGATGGGTGATTTGAGCTTAAAATTACTATTATCTCACCTTTAGCCCAGCCTTACATTACAACCCGAGAAAAGTCCTATTGATTTTTGGATGGATGATTAGCTTACATTAGTGGAGAGAGGAATGAAAAGCAAACTTATGAGATTTGGATATAATTATTGAGAATTTTTAAGAGGTTACACGTTAATGTGAATTTATCTGGATTACATATAATTCGAAAAAGATAAGGACTCTCACACACACACACTTGGATCACATAGTTAGAATCAGTCTTAACTTATAAATCAATTTCAATGTTTGGATGAAATTTGTGTTTTTCTTTGAATTGTGAATTTGAGCAATTATGGAAAGATATCATGGAGAAGGTTGTTAGGTTGAGTATGTGTTATGTCTTGATTTTGCTCGAGGACTAGCAAAATGTTAAGTTTGGGGGTTTGATAACTCTATAAAAATAAAGTTATTTTACCTATTTTAGGCAACAATTAATGCATTATCTATGAGAAAATATTTGGATTTCCTTCTGATTATTTGAATTTTCCTTGTTTATGCAGAATAATGAGATAAGGAGAAGATAAGGAAAAGAATGGTAAATATCAGGAATTGAAATAAAAAAGGCAGTGGAAGATAGATATCAAATCAGAATCATCTTATTTACTCCCTGATTTTATGCGCAATTGCTTGGAGCTTGGATATATTCTCAAAAGGGGAGAATATTGAAAGTAGAGGGAGAGAAGTTAGGTTTTTGTTAGATCGTTTTTTCATTCTTCTGAGAGTTTTTCAAGTATTTTGAAGAGAAGACTAAAGTGGTGACAGATTTCTTGTTATTTGATTCAAGATGCTGGGTTTGATTTATATTTTTATTTCTTATTCTACCATGTTCTAATTTTCTTTTGTTAGGGCTACGATGTATCCTAACCATGATGATGTGAATTTCATGATTTTTATGTTTTACAATTGATTTCATTCATGTGAGTTATATATTATTGTGCATAATGCTTTTGAGTGACTGGCCACCACTTAGATGATCCGATGTACATGTTTGAGACTGAGAAGTGATAATATGCAATTGCTCATTATAATATATAACCATGAATTAAACGTGGATAGAAATATACCGCGTTATTTGTGTAGCTTTCGGTGAGAAGTTGATTCAAAAGACTCATTGTAAGCTGGGAATATTCATAGTTTTTAATGCACTCATGTTTATTTTAATTCACATAAAGATATAGTGGATTAATAAGCTGAGTAGGTTTGCTATACCTAGAGATAGGATAATAAATATGTTAGGAAATTTTGCTATCGCATGTTTGATATTGTTCTTATATTCACAACAATCTGAAATTCATATCTAATGGTTATGGTGAAATCGGATGCTCTAACATATTTATCTGATCGATTTACTGCATTTAGTCTACGAATTTTGTTTTTAATTTATTCTCAATTATATTTTAATCTGTTAGATAAATTTTAGAATTAGTCTATTTTAGTATTTAATTGGTTTATTAATCATCGATCTCCGTGGAACGATACTTTTTCTCATCATTATATTACTTGTTCGACACGTGCACTTGCGTTTAGAATTTTACGAACAAGCGGCGAGCGGGGAAGTTGTTTCTTTCAATTTTGGCAAATTGAAGACTAAGAGGACAAAAAAGACAGAAGATAACAAGTACTAAGAGAGGACGCCATGAGGAGCCATTTAATGCTATTTATGTCGTTTGAATTAGGATTTTTCTCCTTAGAATATATAAAATAATATAAGTAACACATTATATGTAATATTTTACATACATTTTATATAATAGATACGATTAAGGTTAGTCCGGATTTGACTGACCCTAAATTCCTAAAATCGAGGACCAACTCGTACAATGTTAGTCCAAGGATCCCAAGGCCAAGGATCGACCCAATCCATGTAGGAGTCGGACCAGGTTCACCAGATTAAGCCAATCCAAGGTCGGTTTAGAGTTAACATTGGACCAATGCTCATTCTTAGTGTTAATGTAGACAATTTTTTTATAACATTTTAATATTTTCCCTTTTTTTTTTTTTTTTTTCATTTCCTTTTCCTTTCCCTTTGTTTTTTTTTTTTTTTTTTTTTTTTTTTTTTTGCTAAACCTAGGTTGGTTGGCAAAGTCATCGAATGGGGTTAGGAAAAAAAGGAAAAAGAAAAGAAAGATGAAAATAAACAATAATTTGAATAAATATAATAATATTATAAAAAATTGTCAATGTCAAAGATCGACACCGACACTTAGGATGATAAGATGACAAATCATTCGATATCATTATGCCTTTTTAAGCTTTAAAATGTTTTCCCATCCAATAATACTCTCAAAGCCTAATTTTCATCTTGAGATATTGACGAAACAAAATATTGATTGAGGTCGAGTATCACCGTAAAAATTCTGAAAACATTAAAATACCAAAAGATAAATGCGTGAACGGGGACGTAAACCCCATTCTCATCCCGCACCTATTGTCGGCGGGGGCAAAGCGCCACCCTTCGCTTCTGCATCTGTTACAGTTAAGTCTCTAACGCCCCTCATCCATCATCGACACGACAAGCGATGCGATATGATTCCTATCGATGTAATCCCACTCACGAACGAACCCACCCATAAGATTGAAGTCTTTCCATCGCTCTGAAAGCATACCATTCGAGGGTCTTAAAGTTAAAACACGATGCCTCTCTGTCTTCATCCGAATCTTTTTTCGTCTTAGCAGCGAAGAAGAGGTGGTACTTGTCTTGTCCTTAGCTAGGCCTCAACAGCAGTATCATTTAGTTCTCTGCAAAGTATATACACAGTACCCACATGTAATTTATTAAATGCGGCTATGCAAGGATGCACAATGGATATATTTAAGGAATTCCATTAACGGCTCTAAATGTGAAAACAATTTGCATACGCAACCTCAAATTTATTGGTCAGTCAAATATAGAGGCGAGAGTTGCACACCTCATGAACATTTCGACCCATTCTTGTGTAGTATGGGTTGTCGCATGTGCATAATTATGTCGATGACGCTTTTCCCTCTCTTCGGCAGGCATATTTAAAGCTTGCGCTATAGAAACAGCAACCTCTGTGATGTTCCAAGGGTTCACTAGAATTGCACCAGCGCCTAGAGACTGAGCCGCACCAGCAAACTATAAAATAAACAAAGAAATAGGTAAAGTATAATCCAAGTATCAATGCAGAAAGAGGATAGTTCTTCAGCTTGTGAGATGTCTGAAATGAGACATGGGGTACCCTGTCAGAAAAATCCACAAATCAAGCGAAGAGCACTAATCTTTACAGGAGCTTTGCAAACTTATTAGCTAATTTAGTTCCATATCCGGAAGCTGAAACAAATTATTAGCTTAAAAAGCTTTCACTTGAAGTTCTCTTCTTGTTCAAAAAGCTTTCGCTTGAAGTTCATACTCCATCGCTACTCAAAATGAAGTAAACAGGGCAGATTAAATTCTTCTGAGGCAAAATTGCGATGTGTTTCTTGCATTTAAACCATAAGTAACTCTGTCAGAATGACTTCTTAACCATATCTTTATCGTTATCTATCAGGTGTGAAATCATTTGGTTTAATAAATAGCCAAGAAATATAATTAGCACATAAGTTCCAGAATTTTAGGGAGTAAAGATAGATCTCTTAGATAGGCGTTGTCAGCATAAAGTCAGTAATGCGAAGGGTCTCATTATCCATGTCCAATCTACACAATAGCACATTCTCTGCACTAAGAAGTTTCAGGGAAATAGGAATTTACCTCACTGAGAATTAGAACCCCTTTCTTTGAATCTTGACATGCAACAAACTCATAACTAACGAGATTCATGCCATCCCTCAATGAAGTGACAAGTGCAACATCTGAAAAGGCAAAATCAGGTTCAGTCCAACAATCCTCTAATAAAGCAATCACTTAGTTATTAAAAGATAGCTTTCAGATATCTACGACTTTTATAATTATGCAGAAACAATACTCTATTATTTCACCATCAAAGTTTTGTTCTTCCACTGAGATCCAATCACTAATTCAAAACATCCTAGCAAACAGAATACCCATGAACCTGCTACTAAGAAGCCTTGTCGCTGCATCAGCATAGCATGACCATGCTGCTCTAACGGACTACAGCAGCAAACCCATGAAGCAACCAATGTGAGAGAGAGAACCCTTTGGAACGTAAGGCCAGGTATGGTAAGGTTATGAAGAAGCCAGACATCCAGGACTAGAAGAGTGTAGGGAATTCATAAGATGGAATTATTACCAGCAACTGCGTAAAGGGCACATAGCTTATGGAAGTCAAGAGAACGATCCTGTGACAGAAAGATAGAGAATGTCACGGGAAAGTTGCATATGCCTACATGAACGCGAGCATTAAGCATTGTGAACATTAACATAATGGATACTGAAAACCAAACTTAACTAGAATTTGATTCCGACCCGTATTCTTTATTATAGTAGGGTTAAAGAGTCGATACAAATGAGAAGACTATATTTTTCCGTTGAATTGAGTTTTGCTATTGAACTAGTAATTAATCATTACAACTATATCGTTATCTTCTTTCGTGGAGAGAAAAATCTCCAAATGTGAAGCACAAACAATAAAAATCATTTGTTCTCGCATTACAACCATCTAAATGCAATAGAATAGGAACAGGAAGATTCTTATAAGGAGCAACTACTTTGAAATATCAAATTCCACGGGTAGTATTATCCAACTATGCATATCAATCAGAAAAAGTTATAAGATATTTCATAAATGTTTTTGCCAGCAGTGTGAAGAATGACAGTCTTATGTGTCAAAACTAAAGTGCTATCAAGTGCTTCGTGCATTGGATTGTTGAATAAAACTACTATTTTACTAAGAATATAATGTGATTCAGCCAACACACAATCCACTTTTAGTAGCAGCCTTGCAACTGACTCAAGTCAAAAATAAATTATCCTACAACCAAAGTAAGTTCATTATCATAGAGCCATTGTAAGTTAGAAGACAAAACAGACCAGGTGATGTATAGGAACAGCCGTCAATGTCCCAAATCTTCCATTAATGCGTCCAACAATTTCATGGACTTGGCTTCTAAGTTTTTGATCTGCCCCAACATACAGGACAAAAAAGTAGTGGTCAGAATCATTAGCAATGAACTGCATGGTATTGACAAATTTGCTGAAAGAATGAGACAGAAACTGTTTTCAGAAACTCTCAGAATTCGGTGATATCCAACTTATCTATAGAATGGAATTCAGCATTGCTTTAGTTAAGTATAAGCACACCTCAGTTCAAGTGCAGTAGCAACTTAAAGAATAGCTTGTACTCTTTCCTAGAGATATAAATAAAAACTGCAAGGGAAAATAGCTTTTAAGTAGAGAACATTGGAACCCAAACTGAGAACCGTATGTCGGAGATCAACCTTCCAAATTACCAATGACAGTTTTTCAAACATAAACGCAAGCAGAATTTATGACAGGCGACCGAACATAATTAGTTAGAACCCATACAGACTGAAAGAAACCTACATGTAGGAACATCTGTTCTTGTTGGTACAGCAATTTGCAGCAAAACAACTTTGTCATGCCAATTTGAGTTTTCTTCAAGAAATTTCTCAAATGCCAGCATCTTTTGGGGAATCCCCTTGATTATATCCAGTCGATCAACGCCTAAGATCACCTGAAAATTAAATCATAAACAATGAGTCAGATCCAAAGATGCAGTTTGACCATTCAGAAGCCTCTTCATATAATATTGAGAAAAGACGTAGGCATACGATTTGTCTTCCAAATAGTCAAGGAATGACAGACAATAAAAGATGCGTGATGAAAATGTTCTCCCCATTGACTATGAAAAGAATATACCTTACGACCAGCAAATCTCTCTTTCAGTTCTTTTATGTGTTCCTGAACTGGTTGGGTGTCAAGTGCTTGGACGAAACGAACAACATCCATCCCAATAGGAAACTGAAGACATCCAGCACATTAAGAGAAAAATGTAAGTTAACATTCCATGCATTGTGGGCTAAGAGTAATGATATAACCAATCAAAATTTCAAATCAAAGCAATGAAAATGAAGCCGTTGTGATCAACAGACTAAACTTATACATACCGCAGCTACCCTCGTCAGCCTCCCTTGATCTTTAACTCCTTCCGGTGTACCCTCAAGCCCAAGAATACGAGTACAAGCGCTCACAAAGTGCCTTGCATAGTCATAGGTAAGGAAACTGGAATATCATGAAAAGCTGATGTCATGATGGTCCAATGTTGCAAAAATACAAGAAATGTCCTAACAATGAGTTGCATGTAGGAAGGAAAACTTAAAGGCAAAAAAGCTTCTCAGGTTTTACATGTCCAAGGCGTCGAGCTCACAGATGAACATGAATAAGTACCCCACATAAGGTTTTCTAATCCAGGAGACATGTTGGATCATGGACAGGAAACAAACACATACTGTCCATACTATTTTTGATTCAGATAGACCTCCAATTCCAATATATTTATGAGACTATAGAATACACGTTTTTTCGTATTCGCAGTTCCAAACTGTCTAAAAGTTAAAAAATTTATCAATGCAAGTACATGCAAGAGAATGCATCTACAATTGCAAAGCTGGAAAGACAAACCTAGTGCAGCATCCAAATAAAGGGTAGTCTTACCCAATTAAGTCAGCGGCAAGAACAGCACGCAGAAGCTCAGACCCTGATGGCAGAGTCCTGTGAATTTCAAAGGAAGGAAATGGTATATGAAGGAACCATCCAACTTTCATGTTGCTGTTATATTCCTTCAAGCATTTCGGCAGAAACATAAGATGGTAATCATGGCACCAGACTACATCACCTTCTTCATAGTGCTTATTTATAACATCAGCAAACATTTTATTTGCTTTCTGATATGCAGCAAACTGAGACTGAAAACTTCTTGCATTTGCTAGGCGATCTTCTTGTGGAAGTCCAAAATAATGAAAAAGAGGCCATAATATATTGTTACAATAGCCATTGTAGTATTGATCGACAATCTCCTCATCAAGGAACACCGGGATACACTTCTGTGAACAAGGAAAGGAGCATATGGTAAAGTTGACATCTATATCACAAATAGAGACACCGGCCAATTGATCTTGGTTAAATACATTAAAAGAATGCAAAGCATGATATAGCACAGAAAAAATGGGGAATCCGATGCGATAACATTACTTCTTGAGACAAAGCATCAGTAAGAGCCCTCTGTCCAATCTCATCGGGCACATTTACGCCAGCCCATCCTATCCATCTTGGCTCAAACCCCTCCACACCTTCGACAAAGTCAAATGCATCAAGATCCACCTCCTTAGAAGAGCTTTTCAGAATTTTTGGGAAAAAAAAAAGTAGCGAATAGAAATATAATAAACTAGAGAACCAAGGGAGTGAGCCCTACTAATCATGTAATGGCTGCAACAAAAAAAATGGGATTTTCAGGAAAAGGAGCGACCAAATGATACTTACCCTCAAGAGCAGTAACTAGCCTCGCAGGAATCATCTCGAGAGACCATGAGTCTTCCCCTCTTCTGACTGCTGAGACGGGCAGTTTATTAGCCACCACCAAGAGTCTTTGTTTGGAAGACCTCCCATTTGGCCTTTCAAAGCCATCAGTAAATGCCCTGGCGACGGCAGCCTCTTCCAAAAACTGTTCAACATAAGATATCCCCGAGTTTTCTCCTTCTCTAAAGCACAGTCCATTTTCTAGCTCAGCCTCAGTTGTCTCATCTGAATGGGAAGCATGGAGATCAATGTGTTAAGAAAATACCACAACATATGACCTTTCATAATCACATATAATAAGCATTATATTTTCATGGATCATGAGTCTACTATTGTAGTAAGAAATAGTGCCAACATGTGATCAAAATATACATTTTTTCTTATCGGTCCTCAATGCAATTTCTCAACGACATGAAACTGCATTAACGCAATTTCCAAACAACATGAAATTGCACGACTATGTTACAATCTAACATGAGATCTCATAATCAGTGACATCCAGTTATCTTTAAATTAAAATTTGTTTTAAGATACTATTTGATATTTCCATTTCTCAGTCAACAGGATAGACGATAACAATAGAATCAACAATAACAATCAGTGAAAATAAATGCTTTAATAGACATCATAAAAGCATTATCAGTCTACATATAACTATAATATCCAGAAATACAAATTATAGAACTCTCACCAACAAAAGAAATCAAAAAAATCTAAGATACCCATATTCTTTACATATTCTGTAAACAAAATGGGCCGTAAGCCTTTTGTTAGAGACTCAGCCAACATGGACTCAATTCTGATATTTTCAATCACAATATTTCCCTTTTTTTACCAAGTCCTTAACAGTATAATAATAGATCCAGTTAACATTTCAACCGTGGCATTATTGTTATTTACAACAAAGGTAACCGTTTGTCACACATAATGCAATTAGATCGATTATGGGCAATAAGTATTTCAACAAAAATAATTAGTACATTATAAACTCCTCTTTGAGCAGAGTATATAATGCACCATTATTTTTCACAGCCCGAAGTTTATAACAATAAGGAAAATTACATATAATTGTCAAGGATCCATCTCCTTTGGACAGACAAATCATTTAAATTATACATCTCCATGATATCATTATATAGAGACGATAAAGGAGAATTACATATAGTCTTCAAGGATTAATCCCCTTTGGGCAGACAAATCCTTTAAATTATACATCTCCATTATCTCAACATAGAGGGGAATTATACATAACTCTCAAAATTAATCCCCTTTAGGTAGATAAACCTTTTGAGTCACACATCCCCATCATTCATCTCTAATATATCAATATACAGGGGAATTACACATAACTTTCAAAAATTTATGACCTTTGGGCAGATAAATCTTTTTGAGTCATACATTTTCAAATTAATATACTCAATAACCCCCTTTGGAAAGGTGATTGTATATACTAATTTTTATCAATAAGGAACTTCAACAATTTTATGTCCAAAATTCATCTAACAATATGAAGCACTTTACAACATGTGTTTCCCAAGATCATACTGCATTTATCAAACAACAATTTTGCCACAATATTTTCCCGGAAAATCAAACAAGAACTTTCCCAGAAAAAAATCAGACCGAACACACGAGGGCGGATTGTCGTTTATCTTGGCGAATCGCGAAGCGGGAGGCGGACTGCGATCTCAAGCGAGGCGTGCGAATCGGATTAGAAAAATCTCTCTCAATTCTCAACCAAATTATACAAATTATATATGGTTGGAAAGATCTCGACATGTAGAACAAAACCCCTATGGTTTCAAAATCAATCAAGCAAAAAATCCACACGAAAAAATAATGCCCATAATTGACTCAAAGATGAGGATTTTGAATTTGTCCATTAAAAAAAAATTGGGTTCTACGATCACATATGATTAACTCTGATACCACATGTAAAAAATTATTCACATAAACAACTAATCAATCAAGAAGAAACGGATCCATATATGATTGTAAAACATCGATATCAATAAATACAACGGAATTAAAGCATACCTGTTTGAGTCATTACTTCACTTGAAAAGAAAAGTAGATCACTCTGATTATCAGGGATTTATTGGAATGCCAGATCTTCCTCTTTATGACCTATTTCAGTATGGCAGCTTTCAATGATATAAAAGCAACTGATAGGTATAACCTATCCTTTTATAGGCTAGAGAGGAGACCTAGCAAACCCTAATCAACAGGCGTGTCAACCGAGCCATTCCCATTACGGGCTTCGGTTAAACACAATTGCCTACACTTTCTTTGCTTTCGCCTAGGCCCGTTATCAATAGATGCCAATACCCAATTTAATCAGATCACTCTAGGTTTCAACAAATATTTAAATATCCATTAACCCAATTATTTAAAATAGAAAATTAATTAATTAATGTAAGCCCATATTATAGGAAATTTCCAACACTCGTTAGATGCCAAAACCCAAGGGAAGACATCCTGACCGTCGACCCTACAAATCCAGCCCCTGCGAAATTGATCATCATTGACAATTTTGACATCCGACCCCAGAAATTCCCTAGGGTAGCGAAGAGTGTCACGGACCTACCGCGCCTCAGAGGGGCGAGCTGTGAAATTTTTTAGCATCTAGGTCGTGTACGAGGCACAATCCTAGGAAGAGGATTTGTAGGGACCCAATGACGGACGGCAGAGTTCTTTCCTTGTCACATGATCTTCTCCGTGTTCGGGATACGCGATCGGAAATGGCTTCCCGAGGATCTCATGATGAATGGAAGAAAGTCCCATCGATGCCTATGTGCGCAATCAGAGGAATGGTCAGTTCCCCATTTCTCGCACTTGATTTGAGGGGTCACGTTCAATGGCGTGAGTGAAATGTCCGCCATCTAGCACTACCCGTCACTCGCTCCACGTCCTCGGCTTCCAACAGGAGGCTATTTAATCTAGGTTTTGATTAAAATAATCCTAAAGGCCAGACTGCCAGACTGCAGAAACACCTCGCGTGTACTTGTATTGAGATTTCAGGTAGTTAGAGAGAGAGAGAGAGAGAGAGAGAGAGAGAGGGGGTGCTTTACGCGAGACTAGTGTATTCATGAAACTTAACTGAATCTACAACCTAATGAGAATGACTAGAGTAATCAAGCCATCAAGCTCAGGAAGAGCTCCTGATCGCAAACTGAAAGCACAACAGCACAAAAGAATGGGAAAAGGCTGAGTATCTCTGCAGTTTGAGTCGAGTCGCGGGCTTGCGGATTCGGCCGTATCCTAACCTTTCGGAACAGCACCCCACTCGCACTACAAGAGGACAATAGAGAAAAAACTAAGGCCGCATTTCCGAATATGACGCCAAGGAGAGGAGGAGCGTTGGTGAATTCACTATTTCGTTAGGAACCGCCGGCCTGTGGCTCTTCTAGCTATATCGGAATCACGAGAGACGGCCGATCCGCCAGCGACCACCGAGGAGAGACGGAAGAGCTCACTTGGTAGCGTCGTCGACCGTGCTCGGGAGGGAGGGACTAGAATCTCGACCGACCGACCGACTAACCGTGGGCTCGTGATCAGGCGCTGACGCGGGCTAGGGTTCGCATTGTGCGAGGAGGAGAGAGAGAGAGAGAGAGAGAGAGAGAGAGAGAATCACCACGTGCCGCGAGCCTCTGACAGGAGCGGGTTTCCGAGAGCGGGAAGCCGCGGAATGCTGCTTCTCCGCGGTCGGTGGGAGCAACAGAGGGATGGTGAAAGCTCTAGAGCTAAGGAGAGATGGAGAGAGACGGGGACAGATATGGAGAAGAAGGGGGCAGAGGGGGAGTGAATGGGGGGAGACGCGGTGTCATTCGGTCCAGGCCTTTTCCGCTTTTCTTTGCTTTGGCGGGGAAAGAGAGAGAAAGAAAGAGAGGGAGGGAGTGAGTGGTTGTTCGTTGCTATTGCTGCCGCCGCCACCTCGTGCTTCATTGGTGCCTTCCTTCCCCTCCTCCTCTTATCATTTGGAGGGAATTTGTTCCTCCCTTCCTCCTTTTTTAAAACTTTCGAATCCCCTTAAGGCCCGACTATGTGAAAGCTCGTGAAGTTCGCTAAATCTAGATTTTTTTTTTAGGGACAGTCGGTATGTAATTAGCATGATTTGAAAGCGTGATTGTCTTCAATTCCCATGTCAAAAAAATCTCTGGATCCCATGACCAATTGCGCCGACTTTACAAGGCTAAATTTCGAAATTAAATATGGTCAATTGCGAGTATGTAGATGTAATTTCATGATTTTCTTTTTCTTTTCATCCGATACTACGCAAAGGATCATTTGCACAGGCCCCTTTTATTGACATGTACAAAATAATTTCTATTTGATGACCTGTGACATGTGTACCGATGCATGGTGTGAAGCTTCAACTCATGCAAGGGATGACGATGGTGGATAAAAGTGTTTTATTTGGTGGGTGCATCATGTGGCAGTGCGGAAATTTATTGAAATTTTTTTAACCTATTGCATTTTTACCAATTCAATCATAAATTTTTCAATTTTATCAAATGAATTCTAAACATTTTTCACATTTTTTCAATTAAGTCAATCTTGTCAATTTCGATCAAAAAACGCCGACATTGATGCCAATTGTTCTATGTGGCACGGCCAATGTTGACTAGGAGTGAGCATGGTCCGAATTGAGCCGGTCCACCCCTTAACTTTAGGACCAACTCGTACAACATCGGTCCTCAATTTTTGGGATCGATGACCAACCCTGTTGAGTCTATGACTGAAGATTGGACCAACCCAATGGGTTCACTTTGGTTCTAGGGTCAACCCGTGACTAATTGATAATTTTTTTGTTTCATTTTTTGTACTCCCTAAAAAGACAAATCTACCATTTCGAATTGCATATCTATCATTAATGTGGTGTTGTGTAATCAAATTATAAATACCAGTACATATTCAATATATTTAAGATAAGACAACAATAAAAATTTCCCACCGGCTAAAAGTAAGAAACCATAAAAACGATTAAGATTGCTCATGGAGATATGGGACAAGATGGGAAGTTGAGCGGCGAGCGGGGAAGTTATTTCTTTCAATTTTGGCAAATTGAAGACTAAGAGGACAAAGAAGATAGAAGATAACAAGTACTAGGAGAGGATGCCATGAGGAGCCATTTAATGCTATTTATGTCGTTTGACTTAGGATTTTTCTCTTTAGAATATATAAAATAATATAAGTAACACATTATATATAATATTTTACATACATTTTATATAATAGATACAATTAAGGTTAGTCCGGATTTGACTGACCCTAAATTCCTAAAATCGAGGACCAACTGGTACAATGTTAGTCTTGTTAGGGAAATCCCTTATGATGTTTTGAAGATGACAAAATAAATCAAAGGCCACTAACGTGTTTAATTGTTGAGTAATAGACTATGCAAGTGATAGAACATGTAAAAGATATTATCAAAGTCTATACTTGGAAGAACTAGAAGACAAGACTCTATACTGAAGCTAAACTTATTCAAACTGCGTCCAGACCTTAAAGCTAAATCTGTTCAGATTGTAAAGTCTAGTTTGAAGACTTCCAGACTCTACCATCAAAGTCTGAAGACTGCCAGACTTTAGATTGAGTGTTTGCTCACGCTGATGAATTCCAGACTGAACGCGATGAAGACTGAAGAAGAAGACAGATTCAAGTTTATCTTCAATTCTTCAAAGCCTTGGTTTATTATAAGATGTATAACGGTTAGTGATCTGATTTGGATTCTACATTAAGATAGATTTGATTAACTCAATCTAATAGATTGACAATTGAATCATGAAGACAAGAACTTTTTGTACAAAGAAACTCTACTTATGGAAACCAAGATTATATTTGTATGGGTGATCAGAATCAATTTGGGATTCTACTTTTGTCACTCAACGGCTACCAAATCTTCTAGATATAAATCTATCCAATTGGTAGATTGGAAGACGATCCTCAAGATACTGTCCAACGGCTAGTTTGGAAGATGAGGAGTATGTAAGGAGATCAAGGACCGATGAGCAAGTAAGATACTAAGCATAGAATTTATAATTCTAAAGTCTGAGCCAACTTCGATCTTACACTTGTCTCACATGAACTTAAACGTTTGTGATCGTGAGAGAAATACCAAAAGAGTGACTTAGTGAGATAGTGTGATCTACTACTAAGTGTTTGCACTCAAAATTGTAATTTCTTGTTGATTGCATAATGGAATCAAGCAGAAGGCTATTAGCGTGGGAGAGTGGACGTAGACTTGATCTAAAGCCGAACCACTATAAATCTTGTGTTCTTATTCTCTTCCCTCAACTCTTTTATTTTGTTCGTAATTTTATTTAACTGCTAAAGTCCGAACTCGCTCAAAGTCTATTATTTTTCAGACTTAGTTTCGAAAGTTTGTTGTTCGTCAGACTCAATTTCAAAGTTTGATCCTTATTCAGACTTTGCTCGAAATTTATTTTATTCTGCATTTATTTACCAAGGTTTATTTCAAACACCTATTCAACCACAATTAGTGCTATTCGCAAATATTGTCATGATGACAAGGGGAGAAAGCGAATCCAAAAGAAAAGGAAAAGAATTGTGATTACCTCAAAAAGGCAACAAATTGAGGGGGAGCTTTGATCAATTATGGAAAAATCTTTTTGAATTGATCGTGATCTTGGTACTATAGAAGGAAGGAAAAGGTAAATGTGTTAGAACTTACCAAGTTCTACAAAATCCGGTTAGTGCATCTTATATTACCTTTTGTCATCAATAAATCTCTTATTGATGTTATCATTTTATTATGACAAAAAGGGTAAGTGACTTTTATAATGCATTTGAAATTTTTATTGGATATTTGCTCATATATGTGATCGAAGTGAGCTATATTGCATATTTTTAATATTCGATTTACTTTATAAAAGCTAATTTCTAGAAATTATGCAAGACACATTTTTGTTATCATTTTATATTCTCCACATGATACTATATCTATTATTATTACTTTTTGATTATGACAAAAACAGGAAGAGAATATAAATATGCATATGTGTTGATTAGTTGATATTATTTATTGCATAATATTGAGCTGCGATTATTTTTCTATATATTGTTATGCTCAATCTATTTTTGAAAATCTAAAATTTGGTGATTGATTTATCAATATTTTAGAAAGTGTGATTACACATCTGCATATTCAAAGATTGTTTTGTCATCATCAAAAATGGGGAGATTGTTAGGGAAATCCCTTATGATGTTTTGAAGATGACAAAATAAATCAAAGGCTACTAACGTGTTTAATTGTTGAGTAATAGACTATGCAGGTGATAGAATATGTAAAGGATATTATCAAAGTCTATACTTGGAAGAACCAGAAGACAGACTCCATACTGAAGCTAAACTTATTCAAACTACGTCCAAACCTTAAAGCTAAATCTGTTTTGATTGTAAAGTCTACTCTACCATCAAAGTCTGAATCTACCATCAAAGTCTGAAGACCGCCAGACTTTAGATTCAAAGTATGTCCACGCTGACGAATTCCAAACTGAACACAATGAAGAATGAAGACAAAGATAGATTCAAGTTTAACTTCAATTCTTTGAAGCCTTAGTTTATTACAGGATGTATATTAGCTAGTGATCTGATTTGGATCTACATCAAGATAGATTTGATTGACTCAATCTAATTGATTGACAATTGGATCATGAAGACAAGAACTTTCTATACGAAGAAACTCTATTTATGGAAACCAAGATTATGTTTGTATGGGTGATCAGAATCAATTTGGGATTCTACTTTTGTCACTCAACGGCTACCAAATCTTCTAGATACAAATCTATCCAATTGGTAGATTGGAAGACGATCCTCAAGATACTGTCCAACGACTAGTTTGGAAGTGGAGGAGTATTTAAGGAGATCAAAAACCGATGAGCAAGTAAGAGACTAAGCATAGAATTTATAATTCCAAAGTCTGAGCCAACTTCGATCTTACACTTGTCTCTCATGAGCTTAAACATTTGTCATCGTGGGAGAAATACCAAAAGAGTGACTTAGTGAGATAGTATGATCTACTACTAAGTGTTTGCACTTAAAATTGTAATCTCTTGTTGATTGCATAATGGAATCTAGCAGAAGGCTGTTAGCGTGGGAAAATGGACGTAGACTTGATCTAAAGGCAAACCACTATAAATCTTGTGTTCTTATTCTCTTCCCTCAACTCCTTTATTTTATTCGTAGTTTTATTTAATTGTTAAAGTCTGAACTCACTCAAAGTCTGTTATTTTTCAAACTCAGTTTCGAAAGTCTGTTGTTCGTCAGACTCAATTTCAAAGTCTGATCCTTATTCAAACTTTGCTCAAAATTTATTTTATTCCGCATTTATTTGCCAAGATTTATTTCAAACACATATTCACCCCCACCCCCCTCTAGGTGTTAATACTAGCTCTTTCAAGTCCAAGGATCTCAAGGCCAAGGATCGACCCAATCCACGTAGGAGCCGGACCAAGTTCCCCAGGATTAAGCCAATCCAAGGTCGGTTTAGAGTTAACATTGGACCAATGCTCACTCTTAGTGTTAATGTAGACAATCTTTTATAACATTTTAATGTTTTCCCTTTCTTTTTCATTTCCTTTTCCTTTTCCCTTTTTTTTTTTTTTTTTTTTTCTAAACCTAGGTTGGCAAAGTCGTCGAATGGGGTTAGGAAAAAAAGGAAAAAGAAAAGAAATATGAAAATAAACAATAATTCGAATAAATATAATAATATTATTAAAAATTGTCAACGTCAACATCGGCACCGACACTTAGGATGATAAGATGATAAATCATTCGATATCATTATGCCTTTTTAAGCTTTAAAATATTTTCCCATCCAATAATACTCTCAAAGCCTAATTTTCATCTTGAGATATTGACGAAACAAAATACTGATTGAGGTTGAGTATCACCACGAAAATTCGGAAAACATTAAAATACCAAAAGATAAATGCGTGAACGGGGACGCAAACCCCATTCTCATCCCGCGCCTATTGTCGGCGGGGGCAAAGCGCCACCCTTCACTTCCGCATCTCTTACAGTTAAGTCTCTAATGCCCCTCATTCATCATCGACACGACAAGCGATGCGATATCATTCCTATCGATGTAATCCCACTCACGAACGAACCCACCCATAAGTTTGAAGTCTTTCCATCGCTCTGAAAGCATACCATTCGAGGGTCTTAAAGTTAAAACACGATGCCTCTCCGTCTTCATCCGAATCTTTTTACATCTTAGCTGCAAAGAAATCTTTATACTTTGGTACTTTATTAGCCTTTGCTCATCGGTTTTCCAAGAGAATTGCCGGGTCCCGACACGACATCAGCCTTTGCTCCCAGATTAGATGTCATGAAATTGAATGGCCTGTCACTTCACCCACCATTGAGGACAATAAAGAGAGACTAAATATCAAAGATCCAAACCCGTTATCTTGGAGGGGATAAAGCTGTTCAATTCTGCTCTCATATTATCTTCACGTAGAACGGGACAAAAGAAAATTGGAATTGGATAATTATAATTTGCTAAACATCACTCTTTAAAGAATCTCCATCCTTAACATACGAATTCGTGAATTTCTGGTTTTCTAGTGGATTTCTTTGGGCGTTCGCTTTCTTCTTCTTCTTTTGCTTTTTCGTGGAACTCGAATGAAGAAGGGAGCACTTTTATTAAATAGGCATGGCGATGACGAACGAACAGATCCAGCTTTTCGGCCCATTTATTGGCCTTGCTTATTCTCATGAATTACAAAGCAAGTAGCCATCTATCCCTCTTGAGCCAAAGGGATGATATCTCAATATGTAACGTGGTATCTAAACTTTTAATTTATTCAATGTAATTTATGAACTTTAGCTTGATGTGCAATGTGATCCATAAATTATTGGTACATGTTCAAATTGTTGTCCTTCATTTAATTCAAGTTTAGGGACTACACTGAATATTTTCATATAATTCAGAGACTATTTAAACAATTCCATATAGTACAATGATCAAACTGAACATATAAATAAAATCTAGGGACCATATTACACAAATTGAAAGTTCGGGAATTATATTACACATTGGCCCAAAATTTATGGGCCATTGATGTCATTTTCCCACAAATTAATGAAATATTCAGTTTAAATCATGATATGCGAAAAATATTCAAACTAAACTAGCACATCGAACTTAACTGAACAAGCTAATGAGAATGATTAGAGTAATCAAGTCATCGAGGTCGGGAGGAGCTCCCGGATCGCAACAAAAAGCACGATCGCACGGAAGAACGGGAAAAGGCAAAACACCTCCAAAGTTCGAGTCAAGTCGTAGGCTCGTGGATTCGGCTGTATCATGACCTTTTGAAACAACTCCCCGCTCGCGCTGCAAGAGGACAACAGAGAAAAACTGAGGCCGCGTTTCCAAATACGACGCCAGGAGAGGAGGAGCATCAGCGAATATGCCATTACATTAGGAATCGCTAGCCCGCGGATCTTTTCACTAAATCGGAATTGCAAGGAATGACCGATCCCCTGGGAATTGCCAAGCGGAGATAGAAGAGCTCACTTGAAAACATCGTCGACCGCGTTAGCTCGGAGGGACTCGAATCTTGACAGACAGGGCTTGTGATCAGGCAAGGCGTCGGAATGCCGCTTCTCCGGCAGTCGGCGGGGGCGAGAGAGGGATGGCGAGAGCTCTGCGGTTCCGAGAGAGAGGAATTTGTTCCTCCCCTCCTTTTTGAAATTTCGAATCCCTTATATTTGGAGATCCAGCTCTGCAAAAGCTCATAAAATTCCCTAAATCTCGATTTTTACTGACAGTTTTCATGTAATTAGTGAGATTTGAGAGCGTGATCTTAAGTTCTTAAATAAAAATCCCCAAACCTCATGATCAATTGCCCCTACTTTGGAGGGCTAAGTTTAAAAAATAATCTACATCTATAATGCGAATGTGCACATATGTGCGCAGGTATGTAGATGTAATTTCCTGATTTTCTTTTATTTTCATCCTATACTGTATAGAGGATCATTTGTATCGGCATGTTTTATTGACATGTGCTTAATAATTTCTATATAATGACTTGTGCCATGTAGGGGTGAGCGGTTCTCAGTTCCTTACAGGTTCCGCTTGGAACCTGGAACTTACCCTCGGGTACAGGTTCCTCATTTTTTGGAACCTAGAACCTACCCGTCAGAACCAAGAACCTGGAACCTACCCTGTCATAGGTTCCGGGGTCGGTTCCAGGTTCTTTTTTTTTTTTTTCATTTTCAGTTAAAAAAAAAATGCTTCTATTGGAACTTACCGAATGATTAATTAGCCGAGCTATATTCCCTTTATTTGTGGCATCGATTACAAGTTCTTCATTGATCTTGAAGAGCTGCACAATGTCTTATCATGTTTAGAAGACAAACTGATAGATAATGCAGATCATGATTTCAATGCTAATCAATGAACCTGATGAGCCAATGAGACAAAGCTTTGGGAGGGAAAAAATCATGAAGAAACACACTTCCTAAACCCACAAGCACTATGCATCCTCAGCAAGCGACGAGTACATGGATCAATTAAAATGTGAAAATAGTGATGGAGATCTTGGACACATTTCGCTTTAGAAGAGCACAAACATGATGGGCAATACTCTACTTGTGTAACAGAGCACACCATGTCATACATTTATTATTGACACCGGAACTATTCAAGTGAACACTTCTCAACTTCTTTGAAACAGAGAATTAAAACATGTAGACTTCTTTGTTATTTGACTCCCACTCTTCTCCAAGCAGTGTAATTGAAAACAAAGATATAGAATCAGTGTAAACTTACATGAGTATCTATCTAACATATCCCTCCTTGAAATGCAACAGCAAAGAATATAGAAAGAAAGCAAGAGCGAGCGTCGGAATAGATTAAAAAATCTAACTCAAGAAATTATACCGATGTTAGTTATGATAAAAGACATGAAAATAATAAATATCTATATATGGACTTACTTCCATGCTATGTCCTGCTCTTGCAGCACACATAACATGAAAATAAGTAGGACATTTGCTGCATTGAGTGCAAGAGCCATGAGCCTGCTTACATATTACACAACTCTGCACCACAAGCAAAGAAAAGCATTTGAACAGAAGCACTAAGCATCTAGAAGTTAATGGCAAATAAACTAAGCAGTAGACAACAAACAAAATCAACACATGAAACTCAAATACTCAATTGAACAGTAAGCTGCTATAAAGCTATTATGAGATCAGGTTCTCCTCTATTGCTAAACGCTTTTATCATTCCCACAATAAGTACAATCCACCACATCAAAGAAACAACAATCTTCAAAACTGTAAATCTAAATAAGTATGGATTACCTTCAAAAAAGAAGTTGGATGAATTCTAAGTATTCCAGTGGCTGGTTCCATTTTCTCATGATTCAGAAAACCAACTTCAGGGCGAAACCACGCGCATGTGACTTGAACCCAGAGCGGCTTGATATTCGTTGGCTTCAAAGCACCCCCAAGAGACCAACATTTAAGCCAGTCAAAATAATTCCAAGCAAGAAAATACTAACTCACACAACACCAAGACATAGATTTAGAGCAAAAGTCAGACAATTGTCATAATGAATTTCATATGATACAGCTTCCTCAAAAACCCAATAGTAATATTTCTAAAAAATCAAAAGCGATATATCTAATATTATCACCATGAACGTCAAATAATTTAAAAGTATAAGAAACAACATATGAGGACAATAGGATATTAAGACATTGAATCTAACCTTCTACCGGACAAAGACAACACTGCCTCCTCACATCAAGCGTTTCACATGCCCCGCAAACCCATGAAGTGAAGTCTTGGACATTGTTTGAAGTGAAGTCTTGGACGTTGTTTACCCCATAACATTCTTGATGCACAGCTATCTGACACCTGCAATCAAAAGTGAATTCAATTCATTTACAAAAGAAGACCAACTATCTGGTGACCTTTGATTCAAATACCAAAATAAGGTGGACAAATGCTATCTGAAAAGATGTAAGACCTGTTGCAGATTATCATTTTGTTATAGTCCCAATCTTCAACCCATCTACATACGGCACACCTTTCCGTCGTCCCTTTAGCAGAAACAAGCACATAACTCTCTGCCAAAATGATAAATAAATAATAAAGCACTTCATTCATTCCAAACACTAAGATTCTTTTTTTTCACAGCAGGGGGAATTCTGCTCGCAAACTTCAGCCTCTAGCTTTTGTTTTCAAAATATCTGTCTCTTCGAATGTAAACAACTTTCAAGCACTACATTTAAAAAAAAAAAAAAAATCAAACTTAAAACCATAAGTCAAAAGCTACAACTGCTCTAGTAAAACCACCAAATCCCCAAGCATCTTCCTATTTGAGATGCAGCATCACTTCAATGAAGATGCAATTGTACCATATAATGAGCACAAGCGCTGCCCTAGCCAACATGGGGAAAGACTAATGCCATTTGACTAGCTGAATCGGAAGGAAAGACAGAGAGAGAACACTCACAAGAAGAGGTCAGCGGTGGCTCGCCAAGCAGAGGTCAGCGATGGCGTCGAGGGCGAGCGGCGATGGCGTCAAGCGAGGGGCTAGCGGCGGTGGCGTCGAGCAGAGGTCGGCGAGCGACGGTGGCGTCGAGGGCTAGCGGAGGTGGCCTCGAGTAAGGGTTAGCGAGTGGTGGCGTCAAGGGCAAGCAGCGAGCCAGAGGTCAGGGCGGTGCCGTCAAGGGCGAGAGGAGGTGGCCCCAAGCAGAGGTCAGCGAGCGGTGGCATCGAGAGCGAGTGATGGTGGCGTCAAGGGCGAGCGACGAGCCAGAGGTCAGCCGCGGTGCCGTCGAGGGCGAGCGACGAGCTAGAGGTCAGCCGTGGTGCCGTTAAGGGCAAGTGGAGGTGGCCTCGAGCAGGGGTCAGCAAGCGGTGGCGTCAAGGGTGAGTGGCGGTGGTGTCGAGGGCAACTGACGATGGCGTCGAGGGCGACCGGCGGTGGCGTCGAGGGCGACCGGCGGTGGCGTTGAAGGCGAGCAACGGTGGCATCGAGTAGAGGCGGAGATGGACGGATGAAGAGAGGACTATGAGTGAAAAGTGTCGTGTGGAAGTGAAAGTTAATTTCTGATTTGGGGGTTTTAAACCCTAACCAGACCGGTTCCGGTTCTTTGGTTCCGATTCCTATGGGAACCAGAAGCGGAACTGGGAACTGCCGGTTCCTAGAAAAGGGGAACCAGGAATCAGAACTGGTCCCTTTAGAACCGAGAACCAAACCCGAACCTCCGGTTCGGTTCTCCAGTTCCGGTTCTACCCGGGAACCACGCTCACCCCCAGTGCCATGTATATAGAAAGATGAATGGTGTGAAGCTGTAACCCGTGGTAGGGATGATAATGGTGGATAAAAGTGTTTTCTTGAACGGATGCAACACAAGGTAGTAGGAAAAATTATCCAAAAAATCATAAATTTATTGTACTTTTTTTAATTCAGTTTTAAATCTTTCGAAGTTGTCAAATGAATTCTAACATTTTTCATGTTATGTCAATTGAGTCCATTTGATTAATTTTAGCAAGAAATCATTGACGTGGACTTGAGTCGTCCTATGTGGCACAATCGACTTTGATGTGGATAATTTATAATATTTTAAAATATTTTTTAATATTTCTTTCTAAATTTTTATTAATTCTTTCCTTTTCCTTCCCCTTTTTTTTAACCCTAGGCTGGCAAGGTCGCTGACTGACCCTCACCGGCCGTAGGTCAAGACACTCCCTTGTGGCAAGCGAGAGTGTGAAGGCCCTACCCTAGACCAAGCAAGGGTCGCTAGCCCTCACCAGAATAGGTTTAGGAAAATAAAAGAGAAAAAGGAAAAATATATATAATATATATAATATAATATAATATAATAATTTGAAAAATATTAAAATATTATTAAAATTATTTACGTTAGCGCCGGTTTGCTACGTAGGGTGGCTGGTGTCTATGTCAGCGATTACCAACCAAAATTGGCCCGATTGATTTAATTAACAAAATATGAAAAAGTTCAGGCTTTAATTGACAAAATTGAAAGTTTTAGTATTGAATTGATAAAAGTGTAATAGGTTTAAGATATTTTAGACAATTTTCCCCACGGCGGTGATGATGTTCCAATGTGTTATGAATGACATCTTACTTGGTTGTTAGGTGTGTATGTATCTCCCTTTCAATTGGTTGATTATACATCATAGTAGTCGCATAAAATACAATAAAATTGTCAAAAAAAGTCATAATCTATTGAATTTTAACCAATTTAGTTATAAATCTTTTAATTATGTTTTGTCAATTGAGTCTATCTAGTTAACTTAATCGAAGAATCGCTGACATGAAGGATGGTTGACACTGACATGGATATTAATAATGCTACGTAAGACAACCGACACTAACAATCGTGAACATGGAGCCATAAACCCATTTAGAGCAAGGCGAGCCGATGTGGGCCAAGGCACCACCCTTCACTTTTCCATCTCTTACAGTTAAGTCTCTAACGCCCATTACTCGACATCGACGCGACAAGCTATTTGATACTAATCATTTCGACGTAACTCCACTCGCGAACGGATCCACCAACTGGATTGAAGTCTTTTCATCACTCTGAAAGCATAGCATTCGAAGGTCTTAAACACGATGCGCCTCAGTCTTCATCTGGAGCCTTTTGCATCTTGGCAGCAAAGAAATCTTTACACGCCGTATTTTGTTATGCGAAAAGGAGGCGCTTTGTCTTGCGGCCATTCTCTTGCCACCGCACGCTTTCAGAATCCGACGCATGGGAAAGCCGAGCGCAAAGCAGATAGAATAATGGTAAATTAGTGGGACGAGAATCATCATCATCACCCGGCAAAGTTCCTCTCATGTTATAAAATGTCTCCCCGACCATGCAAAGCAGATTGATTCGTGCGGATCATGATGTCGTAGTGGCACGTCTTTGCATTCCGTACATGAAGTAAAGAGATCTCGATTTAATCATTTTGTTTACAACTTCTTCACTCCCCCGACCGACCCCTCCGGGGAAACGATTGATATAGGGGTGTCAACGGTTCGGTTTGGTTCGATTTTTAGGTTTTTCGGTTTTTTAGTTTTTGATTTTTCTTTTTCTTTTTCTTTTTTTTGGGGGTGGGGACGGCTTACCTTCTATATATGCTCCTTAAAAATTTATTAGATTAATCCCTTTATCTAATGCTCCAAAGAATCTTGACCCCAAAAAAGGCCCCTTCGAAGAATGTTACAATGATAATTTTGGTACATTGCTACTTTGTTATTGTGAAGTTCTTCAATGATACAATGTCGCAATGCTACTAGAAATGGTTAACATCATCCATTTTTCTATCTATTTAGGAACTGAATTTGTGAAAATGATGTGTTTCAGGCTCCATTGTTTGTGGTGACTTCATGTTGAGTTTTCATTATTTCGGCTACAGCACTCTTCTCTAGTGAGTTTGTTAGTATGGAGTAGATTATGGATCTAATATTATTCTTATTTTCATAACTATCATATGAAGTTGTTCATTTATGCAAACATAACTCCTCTTATAAAAGAGAAATTATGCGAGTTAATCCACGTGATATACAAGAATCTGGCGGCGACAATCGCCATCTGTCCGTCAGATGGTGCGAGAGTGAGCTAATGAGGGAGGGCAGCGAGTGAGGAAGAGGAACAAGTTGCCGCCCGTCCATCGGATGGTGCGAGAGGGAGCTGGTGAGAGAGGGCAACGAGTGAGGAAAAGGAACGACGAAGGAGGAGTTGCCAGGTGGTATTGAAAGGCATTTTGATGATTTCGAAGGAGGCGAATCTCCATCAAACCTCCCCACGGCTTCTAATCAGTCCAAGATGGTTGTTCCACCTTTAAAAAATGAGACTTCAGCCAAGAAACCTTCCTTGAAGTTCCTGATATATGGTAAGACCGGTTGGATTGGAGGTCTACTTGGGAGGCTATGCGAGAAGGAAGGAATCCCATTTGAGTATGGAAAAGGGCGCCTTGAGGAGCGGTCACAGCTTGTGGCAGACATACAGAATGTTAAACCCACCCATGTTTTCAATGCTGCTGGTGTAACCGGTAGGCCGAATGTTAATTGGTGCGAATCCCATAAGACCGAAACCATCCGCACCAATGTTGCTGGAACCTTGACTCTGGCAGATGTCTGTAGGGAGCATGGGCTTTTGATGATGAATTATGCCACAGGCTGTATATTTGAGTATGATGCTGCACACCCAGAGGGCTCGCGCATTGGCTATAAGGAGGAAGACAAGCCCAATTTTACTGGCTCCTTCTATTCCAAGACAAAGGCCATGTTAAATTGACTTGCGATTTCTATAATTCGCCCATATTGCCTCCATGAATTGTTCTCTTTATGGATGCACTGATCGTTTCTGCTTGTGAAAACAGGTTGAAGAGCTTTTGAAGGAATACGACAACGTTTACACACTCAGAGTCTGTATGCCAATATCCTCTGACCTCAACAACCCCCGCAATTTCATTACCAAGATTTCGCGCTATAGCAAGGTGGTTAACATTCCGAATAGTATGACCATTTTGGATGAGCTGCTTCCCATCTCAATTGAGATGGCAAAGTGGAACTTGAGGGGAATATGGAACTTCACAAATCCTGGAGTCGTGAGCCATAATGAGATTTTGGAGATGTACAAGGAGTATATTGATCCCCAATTCGAGTGGGTAAACTTTACATTGGAAGAGCAAGCGAAAGTGATTGTTGCCCCCCGAAGCAATAACGAGATGGATGCTACTAAGTTGAATAAAGAGTTTCCGGATTTGCTACCGATCGAGGAGTCACTGATCAAGTACGTGTTTGAACCGAACAGGAAGAACTAAGCAGATGACTGGTTTTTGGCAGTGGTCGTCTCGTTCAGTATGTGCCCATTGCTTGAGGTTTTGTAGCTGGATTACAAACGCCATTCCTTCCATATTCATCTAATTGTTTCTACAGTTGTCCCCGAGGAACGAGGATAGTTCTGCTAGTGATTCAATTTGTAATTTTTACAAGCTGGCTAGTACGTTTTCTCCAGTCCTTTCTTTTGGGCTGGCTATTTGATTCTTTTAGTCCCTATGTCATCCAAGAATTGGATGACATGAAATTTATTTTTCTACTCTATGAGAACTAATAATTATTTTTGACTTGTTATAATTTTATAAGATAGCCTCTGTCCGTATACCTGTTTGGTTTGCGGCAAATTAATTCTGAATCTTTCTTTGGCATCACGAGTTTGAGATTTAAAACAATGGATCTTTTTAATGTGCTGAGTTAATTAGCAATCATGTTAATGAACCTGTCAACGATTGTCCTGAAGGTACTCGACAGGCAATTAATCAAGAAAATTTCACAACTCTCACTAAACAATCAATACCTCAAAAATTGAATCATTCCGTACGGGCACTGCTTAACCAGCTCCTCAGGAGCGCTCAGCTATATCTTCCGGCAAGATGTAGCATTTCTAGGCAAATCTTATTCTTCAAGCGAAAGGGACCCCATTGTTTAAAGACCTTACTAGATAAATTTCTATCCAACAAAGACGATGAGTCTCATTCAGCATCCACAAGAGCGAGGCATATGAACTTTGTCAGTGCCTTCCACTTGGGGATGAGCACCTCAGTAAGGTAGTAGTTGCCCGGTTAATAAATTTAGGATTTGACTTAACTAAATGATAGACGTTAGCAACTGCCTAGGCACTCAGTCTAGCAGTAGTTGTATTTTCCAGAGAGCAAAAGGCTGTATTTATTACTATTTTTGACAGATTGACTTTCTCGATTGTAAATCAAAGTAAATTCCCAGTTCATGACCTTGTAGTCGAAAATTGCCAGCTCAAAGCCATATCAAGGATGTGGCACTCGACTTAGGTATGAGACAGCCCACAAACACGGGAGGTACATGGAGAAATTAGAAATATAGAGATTGATATTTGTAATGGGAAGGCTGAATCTCGGCTTGCAGTGCCAACATATCCCCCAGAAATCAGCTCTGTTGTCTTACTCCTCAAAAAGTGAGGCATTTGCCAGTTCCTTGAGAAACGTGACTACGTTGTCAGAGGATGTAACCATGTAGCGAGCAGTTGTACGGGTCCGCCCAACAGCGCATGAGAAATAGTTTTCCCCCTTGAGATCGAGCACATTCCAAGATATTTTATCCGGAGATGACCTCCTCCCACTACCACTGGCATGGTTGTTAGTTCTTTTCTCAGGGTTTGGTAAAGGTCGTTGTGTCTTCACTGCAGACGTTTTTGACCCGCTTTTACTGGCTTGAAGCTTCAATGAAGATCGTTTCTCCCCTGTAGACTCCAGTCCATCAGTAGCCTTGTTTCTGGGAATCCCTAGAGCATCAGAAGGAAGTTCTGGCTCGAAAAATGTGTAGATATCTTTCATCCTACAGAAGAAACTAATCTTATTTAGGATGCACATGATAACGTTTCTCTTCTGGGGAACTATTTCTTTTCAAAAATAATTTTTTCCTATTTCTACTCCGGGAATAATTTCTGAGTAAAATAAGGTATTTCATAATTATACAAAATTTCTACTCTTGAAATAGAAAATGAATAGAAATGCATTTGTTAAAAATTTATAAATTTTTATATTTATTTGTTTTTTTCTTCTTAGTCACGGACCCCCAACCGGCGCCTGCCGCCACACAGCTGTCGCACGGTCATTGCACGACGGTCACACAACCGCGGCACGACCGCTGCACGACTGCTGCACAACCATCACATGACCACCGCACGACCGCCAACCGTCATCACCGACCACCGCTGCAAGATTGCTGCCCACAACCCACCAGCTACGGGAGGGGCCGGTGGGGTGGTGTGGACGGCGATCTTATAGTGGCGGTCGATAGCGAAGGTTGGCAATCATGCAGCGACAGGCGGCGGTCGTGCGGTGGCAGGCAGTTGTCGTGTGGCGGTTGGTGATGGCAGGCTGCCGACGAACGGTGGCGGTCATTGGCCAACGAGCTGTGGTGGCGGCAACCGTTCTTGGCGAGTCACCGGCGGTTGGTCGCCAACAATGACCACGGGCGGCAAGAGGTGGCCAACGGGTGGCTGACGGCTGGCAATGGCTGCAACAAGGAAGAATGACAAATGAAAAATAGAAAAAAAAATTATTATTAGAAATTGTTCCTGGAAACAAAAAACTACTTTTTTTATTTCTTGTTTCTGTTCCAAATCTATTCCCTAGCCACTTTTTTATTTTGAGAAATAGAAAAATAAGTTGATATTACGAAACTGATTTCCGTCCTTTTTTTTTTTGTTCCGAAGAATAAAAGAACAAAAATCAGGAGAAATAGAAATATTATCATGCAGGCCCTAATGTTCACAGTGCTAGTGTACCCAAGTGGCGCGTGAGGTCCACACGTCTAGTGTAGTGCCTTCTAGATGCGCGCGTGGGCCACCCTCAATGATAGTAATCAAATAAACAGGCATGAGCAAACACCATTGCATGTTCTTGTTATGAAGATCGACGGATTCAAAAACTACGAACCTAGTGACAGAAAGGGAAGATTTCAGGCAGCCTCAAGAGGTTTACCATCGTCTCTCTTGTACCGCAGGTTCATGGAGCTTGGGGTCTGCATCTGCACTGCTTATCAGTATAGTAAGTGAGATGATGGATGTATGATTGCTATCAGATGCAATCCGTGGTCATTGAACTTAAATGATTTTGGCGTAACTTTGATTTTTATAGGTGAAAGATTCAAAACTTATGTCCAGTTATGGATCTTTTCAATAAATCCTCATATGATAATGTATGTATACACTGAGAGGGTATTTGGCACTGTTTTATTTTTATTTTTTTTCCTTTTATAGCAATTTGCTTTGGCGAATGGATGCTAAGTTTTGATTTTACTCATCTTGTGTTGATGTATGAAAATTAAGATGAAGGTAAATATATCGTTAAGTTATCTTAGGTTGGACTATTTTTCGATTTGTGCACATCATTCTTGTGCAGGGTCATATTAATCTTCTCTATATATCGTTTCAATTTTATCTAACGTTTCTGTATAGACAATCCTATCACCTAACGCATTTGTTTTTATATAGAAGGAAGCTGTCGTGAGTTTTTAATATGGGATAAATATGACATTACTTGCTCTATTTTTTTCCTGCAGTGATTACCTTCCGTTCCACAAATGCGATTGACATAATCACCCATTTGAAAAGTCAAATGACGTGAAACACATTCTATTTTTCTTTTAAAATAAAATTAGAAGATGGCAAAAATGAAAATTGCACGTACCAGATAATCTAGCACTAGCACTAGATTCGACTTTATAAGTGGGAGAATGAAACTGCTTATCTTTCGGCATTGGTTGCGTTGCCACCACCACAGCATTGTGCTCGACCAATTGGTCATCAACTCATCATTGTCAATTATAGTTAAACATGACTAGGACAGGGACACAAATCATTCGGCGCATGTACATGTAGGGCCCTTTCATTTTATTTTTTTGGGGCTTTTTATGTTATGTCATGCTGCTCTTGACAACTAATTTAAAAGGAAAAAATTAACTCATTTTTCCATCTAATAGGACCTAATATAGAGATTATTAAAAAAAAAAAAGCATTAAACCTATCGTGTGGAAACTAATTTAGTTCTAAAATTTTCAATTTTGCCAATTTAGTCATAAATCTTTGAATGATTTTTCAATGTAGTCTTTCCATCCGATTTTATACAAAAATTATTGATGCGAGCACCAGTTATCCTCAATGGCATAACCGATATTAACATGAACAACTTTTTCATTTTTATAAAGAAAAAGAAAAAATGCAAAAAAGAAAAAATATATTTTTTTTAAATTACAAAAATTATCCTTGTTAATACCAACCGTGCCATTCATTTTAGCGATTTCCAGCTTAAATTATTTAGAAAGACTAAGTTTAAGATTGAATCTATATCCATATGATAGGTTTAAATTTTTTTTAGTAATTATCTCAAGTGAAAATCATGTTGAGCAGTTATGAAAAACTTTGTTGAAGGAGACACTAATGCTACTCGACCTCAATGTATGTGCGAGCCACGTACCCGCATCGGTCAAAAAAGACTAATTAGATTAATTCATCCAAGGTAGGCTTCGATTAATTTGCGGACTGAAATCAAGTCTAAAAGGTGCTATCTAGACAAAAGCCAATGATTAAAGATACACGAAATCACTCTGTAGCGTTCCTGTCGGTGGTGATCTTCCACCACTAGAAGGGAAAGCGAGTAGACTTTCCAGTTTTCCTTAATCGTTTCCAAAGCACTCAAGCTCTATTTCTCCTAATTTCTATTATTTTGTTTCTTGAAATAAATAAATAAATAAGAAATTCATTTGGTAATGTCAATTAATTTTTCTATTCTTTAGAATAAAAAAGTAGTCGAGAAATAGATTTAGAACAAAAACAAAAGGTAGAAAAAAATGATTTCTTATTCCCGAAAATAATTTCTAAAAATAAGTCATTTTATTTCTTTTATTTTTCCTTTTCTTCTTCTTCCTCACCACTCGCAACCCGCCGTCTGTTGCTGCTGTTTGCCGGACACCGCCACCGCTCGCTATTTGCTGCCACTGCCAGCTAGAGGAGGAGCAAGAAGAAGAAGAGAGGGGAAAAAGAAAAATTTTTAAAAATTATTAAAAAATTAAAAGAAATTGTACATTACAAAAAAAAAGTTGTGGATCGTACTAAACGCTTTCTTTTTTTAATTCCAAGAATAGAAATTTTGCATAGTTATCATACACGTTCTTTTACTCAAAAATTATTCCAAATAATAAAAATATAAAAAAAGAATATTTCTGAAAAGAAATTATTTCACGGAACAAAAATGTTACCAAATAAGTCCTCACTCTATCCATCTCCCATGCTCGGTGAGCTCACACCTTCTATTTCTCCGTCTCTCTCCGTCTCTGATCTCGTCGCATTAACGTGGAAACGGTGTCGTCAGTAGGGTTCCATCCGTCTGCTTCCGTTGAGTCTTTCTCGCAATTCGACGTCTGGTCGCGCGTCCTCTTCGCAATGCACGCTGTCTCTATTTCAATGTCATAGCTTGGAGAGACTGAGTAAATTGAAAACTAATTAAAAATTGGGCCAAATAATGGCACCGTGCCAAATCGGACAAAATCTATAGATGGTATATGTGATTAATGTGCTAAATTGGGACTAAATGGAGGGAATGTCACGGTTAATTTACCAGAAAATGTATCTATGGACCATCAGAAGATAGAGAGATAGAGAAAGGAAAATTATCCAAAAAGCCCTAAACGTATTACACTTTTATCAATTTAGTTTTAAACCTTTTAACTTTACTTAGAATTAAACATTTTCACTTCTTGCCAATTAAATCCATCCGATCAATTTTGGTCAGAAAATGCTAATGTGGACACCAACAGTGCTACGTAGGACTACAAGCGCTGACGTAGATAATTTATAATAATATTTTGAATTTTTTTATTTTTTCCTTTCTTTTTTTTTTATTTTCTTTCTTTTCTTTTTGGAATTCTTCTTTTACTTTTATGGTAGCCAGTCAGCTGGTCTCCCTTGCCACAAGCAAGGTTTGGCCGAGTGAGGGCAAGCCCCGACCGAGTGAGCCCTCGCCCAGCCGAGGCCCTAAGGCAAGGCCAACCTTGCACAAGCCAAGCGAAGGCAGCTTTACAAGGCGTCAACCAAGCAATGGCAACACTAGGTGAGGGAGCCCTCGGCGGGGCTTGTCTAGGCGAGGCTAACCCTTGCCTCGCCCTCATCGAGCCGAGCCTCGCCTATGGGGGGCAAGGCCCGACTAGGCGAGGCTAGCCGGCCAACCACCAAAAAAGGAAAAGAAGAAAGCCAAAAAGAAAAGAAAAATAATAATTAAAATTCAAAAAATATATATTATTTAAAATTATCCACATCAAAGCATCGGCGAGTCTTATGTGGCATTGTTAGCGTCCACGTCAGCATATTTTTAGCTAAAATTGGCTGGATAGACTCATTTGGCAAAAAGTAAAAAGGTTTAGGATTGAAATGGTAAAATTAAAAGATTTATGATTAAATTGATAAAGGTACAATGGGCTTAGGACTTTTTAGACAATTTCCCGATAGAGATATATTATGGTTAATTCCACGCAATATAAGTCTAAAGCCACATTAGTTCATTAGGAAAAATGATCTAAAAAGTCCTAAATCTATTACACTTTTACCAATTTAGTCTTAAATATTTTAATTTTGCCAATTGAGTTATGAACCTTTCCACTTCTTCCCAATTAAGTCCATTCGACTAATTTTAGCTAGAAGTTACTGATATGGACTGTCGGCGTTAACGTGGTACTTTTTCAATAATATCTTAATAATATTTTGAATTTTTTATGGCTTTTTTCTTCTTCTTTTTTTTATAACTTTTTTCGGGTTTTTGGATGTGTAGGGCTGGCAAGAGTTGCCGCCCAACCCTATCAATGAAGGTGAGCCTTATTAGAGGTTGATGTGGGGATCAGCTCACCCCCTTGGCCAACAAGGGCTTTCCTCACCAAATTCGATGAGGGCATTGGAGCCTTTGCCCATGGCTAGAGACCTCCGCTGGCCATCGCCGAGCCCCGGTGATCAATGGAGGGAAGTGAGGGAAAACAAAGGGAAAAAAAGAAGAAGGAGAAATTCAAAATAAAAATTAAAAATGTCTATGTCGATACCAATCATACTGCGTAGCATACTCGGCATCTATGTTAGTGATTTTGGCCAATTTTAACTAGAAGAACTATATTAACAAATCATCAACAATTTAGCTAAATTGAAAATTTAAGACTAAATTAGCAATTATATAATAGGTTTAGGACTTTCTTAGTAATTATCCCAGATTTTGAACATTACTGCACCAATAAATGCATCAAAGTGATAAAGTAAATTCCGTTATGGTTCACAGCCCATGTTAGAGGAAACTTCATTTTCCTGTGTAATCTTTCTTTAATATTTAACCCCAAAAAAAAAAAAAAAAAAAAAAAAAAAAAAAAAAAAAACAGATGTTCTTAACTCGTACTAAATTTCCAGAATAATTTATCGCACTTGCTATGAAACTTGAAGTGAAACAAAAAAAAAAAAAAAAAAAAAAAAAAAAAAAAAAAAAAAAGACCATTTCTGAATTTGTGCGTGTCTTCTTCTTGCATAGAGGTAATGCTAACCTTCTCTGTCTCCGTCCAATTTTGTCGGATGTCTCGAAAGCGAACGGCTCTACCCTCGACACTCTGGCATTTTTCAGAGAAGAAAGATATTGTGAGTTGTCGATGCGGGACAAAAGACGGGATGGCTCCCCAGCTTTTCTTCCGCATCCTATTGATGTGAATGTAATTGACGAGAACACCCACTCGAAGAGCCACAATATATAAAACACAGGCCCTCTCTCTCCGCTCGCAGATGCAAGTCATATTAGATTAACCTCGATATCACTATGCTTTTTAAATATATGTAAATGCACACACGAAGGACGAGAAGAAATTGCATGTTCTATACAGTCCAGCACTACTGGCACAGAAGAGAACTAACTAAAGAAAGTAATGGAGGATTTGAAATTGGCCCTGGCCCTGGAGGAAGAGGTTGAAGGTTCAGGGCAGCGGCGAAGACATGGTGAAAGGCGAGCCACAGGCAAAGGCCACAGGTTTGGAAAGACCACGACTCGGGCCGCGTAAAGAGAGACGAGCGGGATGGTGGAGGAGGAGGAGGAGGAGGAGGAGGAGGAATTGGAGATGAGGCGCAAGACCAGAGGGTGGAAAAGGGGCGGCGTCTCCAGGGTGGTGGGTGGCGAGACGGTGAAAGAAATCATCAGCGGCGGAGGCAGCAGCAAAAGAGGAGGTGACGACGTTGAGGAGGAGGGGAAGGCGGCGGTGGAGATGGAGATGGAGATGGAGGACGTCGTCCGTGATTAACGCCGCTTCTGATAACCAGTCACTCCAGTCATCAAATTTTAAAGGCTCGTTTAGGCCCCCACGTTATCGCCAGCGAGTTACAGGACGACTTCTCGGTACAGCGAGGTCAATCAATCCTGTCAACCTGACAAAGACGACAACGATGGCGAAAATGCACGAGAAAATTACTGCTACGGACATCGGCCTCGTGAAAAAGCCCAAGTAGTTAGCAGATCCGTACACGTTTTCCCCTTACTAAACGCACGTTAAATTACCTTTCTGACTCGTGTTGATGGGCCCGAATAAGCTGCTTGGCCCAAAAAATTAAATGAAATGGAGGCTCATCAAATTTAAAAAAAAAAAAAAAAAGTGAGTGGGGGATGATGCAGACGGAATCGCGTTGTGTAATTGATTTCACACATATATATATATATATATAATACCATCAATAAGCAAGCGTCATCGGCTTAATTTTGCCCTAAATTTTGCCCCATTTTGACAGCCCGAAAATAAATTAATGTTGACGTTGTTTATTTTAGTACAAAATCAGATTTCTTAAGTCAATGAGATTTCAATTCTATATTTTTCATGTTTACAAAGAGGGAGAACTATACAAAAAGTTTCAAACCTATTGTACTTTTATCAATTCGATCTTAGACTTTTTAACTTTGTTGATTAATAAACATTTTCATATTTTGTCGGTTGAGTTCATTTAACCAACTTTTGTTGAAAATCGTTAATATAAATAACAGTCATCCTATGCGACACAGCCGATGCTGACATAAATAATTTTTAATAATTTTTTCGATTTTTTTCTTTCATTTTTCATTTTTTTTTCCCTCACTTCTCTTCCTCTAGCAGTTGCCAAGCTTGGCAATGTCCAACAACTAGCCAAAGGCAACCACTGGTGATTGTCATGCTCGCCCAAATCTAATGAGGACAATCCTTGCCCAAGGTTGAACCTCGTCCAAATCTAGCAAGGACAACCTTGATTGGTTGTTTCCCTTAGCCAATTGATGGCAATCGCCAAGCCCGGTGACTAGCTAGAGGAAAAAGAAATGAGGGGGGAAAAGAAAAAATAAATTTGAAAAAATATTGAAAAAATATTAAAAATTATCCATATTAGCGCCAATCGTGCCACATTGGACAACTAGCGTCTACGTCAACAATTTCCTAGTAAAATTGACTAGATGGACAATTGACAAAATATAAAAAGTTTATAACTCAATTAGCAAAATTAAAAGATTTAGAATTGAATTGAGATTTAAATCAAATTGTGAAATTAGATTTCACATGGTACAAGATTCCTCATAAAGCAGAATTGTGTGTAGTAGTAATACCTAATATTGAGATTCCAATTTCACATTCCTAACATCACCTAACTTTTTTTTTTTTTGGTCAAATAACATCACCTAACTTTGAAAAACCTAATTCTATCACAATCGTGAGAACACCGCCGGTCACCAATCACCGGCTGTTTACGTGAGCAGCGAAAATTTTTCTTTCTTAGAAGGCTGAGGCCTTTGACATTCCAAATAATTGAAAATGAATGTCATCTAAGGAGCAAGATTATTTGAAATGCGAGTCCATCCATTGGATTCCTACCCATGATACAGCCTTTCTATGCGTTCCCAAACGCGAATTTTCCATTTATTCAAATAAGTCACCACGCGCAAAGCATTGTGAAGTTGTTTAATTTCTTAGTAAAACGGGAACCTTGAGACGCATGATGAATAAAAATTTCGTGTGAATTATCCAAAAGTCACGCCTGTAACTTTTAAGGGACAAGACAAAATGGTTTTCCTAATCGAAATAGGACAAAAACTTTGGACACATCGAAATTCTTGCATTTCTCCACTCGTTCCTTTCGTCCTTAAGTAAGCCAAGCGACGTATGATGAGAACGCCTTGATGCTTCCACAAGATATTATTATTGACTATACAAGACGTGTGAGATTTCAACTCTTTTGCTACAAGCTACAAGACTTTTGACTTTGTATAAATCAATACGTTCGTTTAGGGGTAAATTCTTTGCATCTGGTTTTTCACATGATAAATTACACATTCTGTCTTCGTTAAGCAAGGATAGCTTCAAGAATCATGATTGGTTCTAGTTGATTTATGGACTTGATAAGCTAAAATGAATTTTCCAATGCACATGGTTAGATTGCAGTAGGCCCAGACTCGTCCAATCTGTATATTGTGAAGAAAAGAAGTCTTTCAACTTTCATCCATCAAGAATCCTTCGATATGTAAATCAATGCAAGTATTGATGCTATGTTTGGTATCTCAATTTTTAATCAAGATATGATTATATAAGATAGAATATAAAATCCATGGATTTTACTATATCATATCTATTGTTTGGTGGATCACAATATTAAAATCGATATTTTCATATTCTACTATGGCCATTATTTGGTATGAACAATATGTCGATGTAAATGAATCTGAAAATACACAAATGATAACTGTAAGAATCTTCCATGATTCACTACTAAAGAAAATATAAATGCATAAACAATAGTAATATCGAATAATCAATCCATTATTATCATATGATATGCATTTTAAATAGCAAAGGAGCTCATTGAAGCATTCCAATGCCATAGGTTCAACTGTAACAAGAAATGTAAACAAGCTATGACAACATTAATGAGGTAGATTAGACAATAACGCCCTGTTTGTTTACACTTCTTTTTTTTGTTTATAAATAAAATTTTTATTTTTTTATTCCGGAGAACAAAAAAAAAAAAAAAAAAAAAGAACGGAAACGCATTTGTTTGCATTTTTATTCCAAATCTATTTTTTTGTTCCCAAGAGCACATTTGGAATAGAAATAAGAAACAAGAAAAACGTGTTTTTGTTTCTAGAACAATTTTAAGAACAAATTTTCTCTCTCCTCTCTTTTTTTCTTCTCTTTTTTCCTTCTTCTTTTCTTTTTCTTTTTTCTTTGGCCGGTCGCCGGCCTCAGCCACCAACTTGGCGGTGGCCCGACGAGGCCAAGCCTCGCCGGTGGCTGGCAAGCTTGGCCTCACGGGATCGAGGCTAAGCCGCCGGCCAAAAGAAAGGAAAAAGGAAAAAGGAAAAAGAAAATAGAATATAGGAAAAATTTAAAAAAAATTATACAAGTTTACCAAACGTGTTTATGTTTTTTTTTTTTTTATATTTCGGGAAGCAGATTTACGAAACGCGTTCTTTTGTTCAAAAATTGTTCTTCGAAGTAGAAATATATATATATATATTTTTTTTTATGTTCCCTGGAATAATTTTTAAACAGAAACACAAACAAACGCACCCTAAATGCCAAATCTAGCAAGAGAGGGAAAATATGAGTTTTTTTACCTTTGTTATTTCGAAATTTATAGCGCTTCGACTCTCTTGTTACTTTCATGAAATTCCTAAATTGCAAAACTACAGAGGAGAAGGAATTTTGACTTTCTTACTTCTTTTGTGGAATTTTGACGTGAATTAGAGAATTATTGAGGAAAATGAGTTTCGATTTTCTCATCATTTCTGTCGAGTTTTAACATAAACTAAAGAATTACGAAGGAATCATGAGGCTTCAACATGAACTAGAAACACGCAGTAGAATGAGATTGAGAGGCTATATTTTTAATTCCTTAAGAAATCTCATTGCCTCTCATTCTTGGAGAATTAGAAAGATCGTTTTCGAGTTTGAATTTGTTCATTCAAAATTTAGGTTATCCTACTTCCTCTTTATCAACTTATATTTTTTTACTATTTTTCCATCTATTTTTATTTCTTTTTTATTTCCTTCCATCATTCCTTAGCAAAAAAATATTAAATAATAAACTATATTAAAATACCTAAAATATATAATAAATATCGATGCTATTATATATGTGTATATATATAGATATAGATTACAAAGTAGAAATAAATATGAAGATAAAATATAGGAATAAATTAAAAAACGAATTTATTGTTATTGTTTTTCGAATTTTTCCATTAGAATCCAAATATTTTCCATGTTTAATTATTTATTAATTTAAGAAGTTATTATTCAAGAAAAGTAGCTTTTATATTATGAATACAAAAATCTTGTCCTCCTTTACCCACCTTCCCATGAGATACTTTTATCTAGGTTATATCTCTCTATTATCTGATTTTACAATATTATGGGCATGAATCAAATACAAGATATGATTAGTATTATCCTATCTCGATTTTTATCTTCGTTACCAAACAAGTCTGAGGACATAGAGGGAGAAAGGCCGTACTAATGTGTAATCACAACCTTGAATTTATAGAGGTGTTTAATCATCTCCATTATTTCATTCCGAACATTTTCCAAATGAAAAGAGAAGCATTTTATGTAATTTGTTGCCTTAACAAACAAGGGGAACGTATAGCAAATATAACATCATTTGATATTGAGACATTTCACGAGTCAAAAATTGGATAAAGACTTATTTCTATTATAGCAATGCACGGTGTCCTGACTAATTTTGCATTGTCTTTCACCTTTCTTATATAAAAGAAAAAAAAAAGGAAAATACAGATTTGTCTAGGTAAGCTTTTCCTTTTAACTATTCTTTGAGTTTAAATCCCGCGATGGGTGCATTTTGACTTTTTCAAAAGCTGAAATCACTCGCCATGCAAACACCCCCGATATGGTTTTTTTTCCATAATTTCTATTATTCGAATAGTGTTTTAAATTTTGGTTAAAAAATGAAAAGTTGATATTGTTCTGGAAAAGGTCCATTACAAAGACCCGCCCACGTTATAGGGGTTAGTTTGGGAAACGAAAACCTTTATTATATATTTTTTTTTTCTGGAATCCACTTCGACAATTGACATTTTTCGGATTATTTTTCTCCTGGCCATATTTTTCTTTTTTTCCAGCTTATTGACAAAATGGTAATAGCGTGCGAGTAACGTCGATGTGACGTTGCGAATGAGAAGGAACCCGTGATTAAATTACAGAATCATAATGATAATAATAATAATAATAATTAAGACAGGGTCATGGTCAAGTGGCCATCGTGGGATTGTCCCCTTCTCCATCAATGGTAATTACTGAGGACACTTTTTTCGTAGATGCCCAAAAGATTCATCGGAATCCGTCATATGGTCCCCGCCCACCACCGAAGGTTATAACCCCACGTTTCATTACCCAATTTATGCCTTGCTCGTATTAGCTCGTCTATGCGCTGTTTTTGTCCCTACTTTTCTTTTCTTGTATTTTCGGGAAAAAATCAGAAAAATTTTCAGACCATACCCACAATGATACATTTATTCTGAATTTTTTTTTTGTTATATGAAAAACTCTAAATTATATTCATTATGATATATTTGCCTTATGTCAAATTTCTGAAATAGTTGTTGTTTTTGTTTCATTTCAATTACTTGAACAATATACTAATAATATTTGCTTTTTGCACCCATGTCAATAATATTTGCTTTTTAATGTCTCACATAGGCATAAATATGAGACTTTTGGCATCTCATCAAACATTCAGGATAAATGTATCATTGTAGACATAGTTTAGGATTTTTTATCGCTTTTGCTTTGTATTTTTCACCCTTTGTGGATTATATGGCTAACCTTCCTAATGTCCACAAATGTAATTGCCTTTTAGAGATGTCAAAGAACCAATCTTCAAATAATGATTACACTCAAGTACGTTAAGAGTACCTATATTAAACCATGCATTTATCTATCAATTTAAATCTTTATAAAGGTTTGTTTGCTTTCATACAATCTCACATCATATCAAAGTGGTAGATCCAAAGTTCAAATTTATCTAGATCCTCTATTGGACTCCCCATTATATATCATGTATTTTCATGCTTTAATCATAAGACATAATTCAACTTAAGGGTGAGGGGAAGGGCTCTAACACTTTGCCAAGTTGAGAATTCTCAATCACATAGAGCGAGATAAAAGTCATGCTCCATAAATTGGAAGTAAATTTTGGCCCGCAATAGAAAGAAACTTTGGGACTAGGTGTTGGAGGGCTTAATTAGTGTACCGAGGACATGTGGTTGGTGAGATTTATTTTAAACAGTGGTTATCATTACTCCTCTTCGCTTGAAATGTCCTGTTTTTCGTCGAATAGAAACCACACACGCAGCACCTGCTCCGTTCCAAATACTTTTCTTTTCTTTTTTTCAACTTTTCGTGGGTCCCACGACCCAGGTGGTATTTTTTAGGGAAGGGGGGGGGACAAAAGATGGTGGTTAGTCGATTAATTTACCCTATCGCCATTTTTAGGGACAGAAGATCGAGATGGTGCAAACTCATTTGCTTTTTTTTTTTTTGGTAAAAGGTAATATATAAATATAAATAAAGCTAAGTCAATATACAAAAATCGGCACCAAAACTTATACTCAAACCTTCAAAGGAGACAGAGTGTAGGGGAGCCAATGGTGCAAGCTCATTTGATTAATTTGGGAGGATTCGCATCATGGTAGGAGGTAGGAGGAGAGAAGCCCGACCAGAATTAGGAATTACTGAGAAACAGACGAGAGCGGGGAGGGCCCCGCGGTTTCTCCGGTCCCCATTTCGGACAGCGATCGGCCACGAAATAATTGACTCCAGCACGCCCCAAAGTAACTTAATACTTCCCCGGCTTTTAGTGCGGGGCCCACCACCCAACGTCACTCATCGGGGTTTCGTATGCTTCTGCTCCTTCTTCCTTTTCCTCTCTTCTCAATACGACGTACAGCAGCACCGCATGCCGCGCATTCTCTTTCCGAAATTTCCTCAAGATTGGTGACACGCTCGTTTTTTCTGGTTTAGAACCTTCTTTGTATTTTCAGCATGTCGGATTTGTCTCGGAGCTAACGAGGGTGAGCTTATCGGATCGACTAAGCTGATAATTACCCTGACTGGATCGGCCAATTTGATCCAATTCTCAATACCGTTTATCTGATTCCTAGTTCTATCAATAATTTACAATCCTATTCCTAATTTTGAGAGGAACTCGACCGCACTAGATCAACTATTTTTTATTAAATTTATATTTTTAATTTCTTAAAAATAGCAATAAATCCTAAAATAATAATAACTCTAGTATTTTTTAAACTTTTTATTTTTTTTGTTAAACGACCGGTTTCACTAGATTGGACCGGACCATTGGATGGTTGGTTTGATCTAATTGTCGGTCATGAGATCATTCGATTTGGTCCCCAGCTTCAAAAATTGGAAATCGGAAATCGGTCCTTTTAGTTTGATTCTCAATTCCCAAGTGAAATCGGATCGAATCGAGAATCAATTACCCTTAATACTAACTAGCTGGCACATCGGAGGGTTTGATTCCTTTATTAATGAAGGATGAGCAAGCTTAATCTAGTTTCGTTAGGTGACTTCTAGTATAACATTTGGGCTTCGCCCCTTTCGGTATCCCAAAAATAAATCAATTCCCATAAAAAAAATGGGAAAACATATTAAGTACATTGATCAATTTATATATTTTAACTTAAGCTCGAGGTTTATTTGTTCGAAGAAAAATTATTTTTAGAAAATAATTTTTCGACTTTTTGGTTTTTTTTTTGTCGAAACTTTTTGGTAGTTGAACGATAGAATATTAATCCTTGTTCAGAAAATGTATTTCATAAATTGAAAAGCAACCAATTGGATAAGAAGGAACACAACTTCCCCCCCAAATAAGAAGGAAATTACTCTTATTAAATCACAAAATAAATGAATACCTGATTATCTTCCTTTAAAATCACGAAATTTTTACAATTCAATTGAATTCGAACTTGGACGTAAAAATCTCACTCTAAAAATAAAGCGAAGGGTCGTATTTGTAAAACTATCGATATGGATATCAATAAATTATGCGGTTATAAACAGGTCAACACGCAATTGCGTAACTAGCAAAGGTACTGGATTGTCATATCTGCCGGGCACGAGGTCGACTCGAACTGGAAAAGAATCGAGTAGTATTCAAATCGAATTCGAACAGCTATTATTATTTAATAAAAGGGGGAAAATCATTTATAAGCCACCGCAATGGAAAGAGAAGAAAATATCTACTGCAATAAGGAAGGCCCTTCCGATTGGGGGGCGGGCCCCACCTCCTCCCATTTCCCGTGGGGCCCCCACTCTCTCCCCCCTGCCTCCAGCCAATCACGTCTCGCCTCTGCGATTCCTCGCCGGGGGGCCCTGTAATAGTCTCCTTCGTCCACTCCCATTCCCACAAATTTCACAATTTCCCCTATATTCTCTCTCCCTCTCTCCGTTTCTCTGTCTACATCGCCTTCTATAAAACCGCGATTCCTCTCCTTCTCGCTCCTCCATTCCCATTCTCTCTCTCTCTATATTTCTCTCTCTGTTCTGATTCTCCGATCGGATACACCGAAGCCAAGAAGATGGATCTCAAATCGCCACCGCCGGCGGCCGCCGTTGCCGTCCTCGCCCTCGCGCTGGCCCTGACGATCGCCTCCGCCCTCGACATGTCCATCGTCAGCTACGATCGGGCCCACGGCGACCGGTCCTCCACCTCCTCCTCCTCCTCCTGGAGGTCCGACGACGAGGTGATGGCCGTCTACGAGAGCTGGCTCGCCAAGCACGGCAAGGCCTACAACGCCCTGGGCGAGAAGGAGAAGCGCTTCCAGGTCTTCGAGGACAACCTCCGGTTCATCGACGACCACAACGCCGGCGGGAACCGGACCTACACCGTCGGCCTCAACCGGTTCGCCGACCTCACCAACGAGGAGTACCGGTCCATGTACCTGGGCGCCAGGATGGATCGGTCCAGGCGGCGGCTCGGGAGGGCCCGCAGCGATCGGTACGCCGTGGCCGCCAGGGAGGAGCTGCCGGCGTCCGTCGATTGGAGGAAGAAAGGCGCCGTTGTCGACGTCAAGGACCAGGGGAGCTGCGGTGAGTTCTTGTTTTAATATCGCATATGTATTCGCTTGATTTGATTTTCGTAACGCTTCGGATACTTTTAATGATTTTCTTTTTGGTATTTTCGATGCGGTACGTTTGTGTAACGCATCCGCGATGATATTAAACAAAATGAAAAAAAGAGGCGGAAATTTTGATGTTGTGGTCAAGGATGCGTTTACCGGTAATTTGCTAATTTACTCTGTGGGAGGAAAAAAAAAAAAAATTTGCGTTAAATATTAGCCCTTTTTGCTCGTTAGGAAGTTTCGTGCGTTTGGTTGTCTGATGGTAGCTTCCATCGTTTTGGACAGATTTCCATGGTTGCGTTCCGTTTTCGTTGTGTTGATCGCGTGATTTACATCCTTTTATGGGCTTCGATAGGGTTCATTCATGAAGAACTATCGGCTGTTATTCATATATTCAACTTATTCATATATTTGAACTTGCTTTGTATCGATCTTGTAGAATAAGTATACTCTCTTTTCGATTATAGCAAGAGAGGATATAGACGGGAAGGAAAAAATATTTTTGTTCTCTTTTTCCTAGAAATTTAGAAAGCATATGAAGGTATAGTAATCGCTGCAAATCTTTTTGCTCTTATTTGAATTTTCCTATTTTTGCTAAGTCATTTTTGTGGCTACAAAGTTCACAGCTTGAGGGAGCTTTCATGGGCTGTCGCTACATGCGCCGAATTTTAAGTTAAATAAGGAGGATCAAGCAATCGAGATTCCCCAATTAGGCCCAAAATAAACTGCCATTAGCGCACAAGCTTCTCTGAAGTCACTGTTAATGGATTTGAAGTGAAAATGGTACTTTACTTGGAAAAAAAGAAAGCCAATTGGTATTTTTTTTTTTTTTTTTTTTTGTCGCAATTGTAGCTGCTAATGCAGAAGGATTTTGGGAAGAAAAAGTAGCCAAAATTGATTTAGGCGGTGGTGGATACACGTACATGTGCATAAGGTCATTAGGATTGTTATAAATCCCATGGACTAAAAGCTTATGAGCGAACGATTGACGACAAACTTTGAAAACCCAGTTTGCAAGGGGTGATTGTGTTTTATCTATGTATTGAGACATGATTATCTTTAAGAAGATTAATTGGCAGCAAGTTGATGTCCTGTTAATTCTTCTTCATATCTGTTTCTTTGGACAATGAAAATGAAGTGTGGAGGGAAGGTGTAGCTTCAAGTTTGCAGCTTATCCAGCAAACTTGAGTGCAAAATCCGACGATGGAAAGGCTAATGGTGGGGCTGAGAAACAACTACTCACACTTGACATCCAAATGCAAAAAATTAAGGGTGTACAGAAGTTAGCTTATTCAGTAATCATGTGGAGGCAAAGCTAAATTCCTTAAATATTTCGTGAAGAATTCATAGCATTCTGGAAAGGGAAAAACATCTTATAATTATGTGAAAACGTAGAATTTTTTTTTTCCCAATAGAACCAGAGGAAACACTGTAAGCTCTCTCTATATTTTTGTTTCTCATTGATCTCCATGAATTATAAAATTGGTATGCCTTTATATATCAAAATAATTTGCTAAAGAGATGAATATAATGAGTATGACACGTGTCCATGGAGGCATTGATGATGTGCTGTCTTATTGATTAATATAACAGGGAACTCAGAGAAAATATGGGCTTGAGATTCTTCTATCTATACCTGCTTGATTGGGTGTTTATTTTTGACTGAAGGGAGTTGCTGGGCGTTCTCTACAATTGCTGCTGTGGAGGGGATAAACAAGATTGTGACTGGTGATTTGATCTCTCTGTCCGAGCAGGAACTTGTGGATTGCGATACATCCTACAATGAAGGATGTAATGGCGGGCTCATGGATTATGCCTTTGAATTCATTATCAACAACGGAGGCATTGATACCGAGGAAGATTATCCCTATAGAGCTGTAGATAGCACTTGTGACCAATACAGGGTTTGTGTCACAATTAATCATCTAATAGTCTAATGGGCATAATAATGATCACAAAGGTAATAACATGTCATTCCCTCTATGCCATCTTTTTGCAGAAGAACGCAAAGGTTGTGACAATCGACAATTATGAAGATGTTCCAGAAAATGATGAGAAAGCATTGCAAAAGGCGGTTGCTAATCAACCAGTCAGCGTGGCCATTGAAGCAGGAGGCCGGGAATTCCAGTTTTATGATTCGGTAATATCCTTAGTTTAAGGTCTTATTTCCTTAGTTGGTCCATCAACCTAAAAATATTGCATGCTCAATCATAAGAAGCTTTAGCTTTGGCGTAATCATCATGGAGGAGTGTTGCTTGCAATTTCTCTCTAAAATTCAACTATTCATCCGCAGCTTGAGTGTCAACTATGCTAGTTACCTGAAAAATTATCACGTAGAGGAGTTGATGAGCTTCTGTGGAGTAATGAAATTCTGGCTGATATAGTCCTTTTTTATGGTCATTTGAACTAGATTTTCAAAAAGATAGGTCTACAGGTCCCTTTTTTGTGAATGCCCTCGCATGAGACCAACCATGCTGCTCACCTGAAAATTCATCAAGTAGAGGAATTTATGAGTTTCTTTGAAGTGATGATTTTCTGGCTATCGAAGCTTTTTTTTCAATGGTCATATGAACTAGATTTTTTGAAAAGATAGGTCTACTAGGCCCTTTTTATGTGACTGCTATGGCATATTTACTTTTCAAATGGTGAGAGCTACTTTGGAAAGTTACTGTTAAACACAAATTTCTTGGAGCAAGCGCAGATGATTTTCAAAAGGCTTATGCCCTAACCGTGCCCTCTGGCTTTTACAGGGTATATTTACTGGCCAATGTGGGACAGCTCTGGATCATGGGGTTACTGCAGTCGGATATGGCACAGAAAACGGAGTTGATTACTGGATAGTGAAGAACTCCTGGGGCGGTAGCTGGGGAGAGGAAGGGTACATCAGAATGGCACGAAATGCGGCCAATACCCCCACTGGCAAATGTGGTATAGCAATGGAGGCCTCCTACCCCATCAAGAATGGCGAAAATCCTCCCAATCCTGGCCCATCTCCTCCATCTCCAGTGAAGCCCCCAACTGTCTGTGACAATTACTACTCTTGTCCCGAGAGCAACACCTGCTGCTGTGTCTATGAGTATGCAAACTACTGCTTTGCCTGGGGATGCTGCCCTCTCGAGGCAGCCACCTGTTGTGAAGACCACTATAGTTGCTGCCCTCACGACTTCCCGGTCTGCAATGTAAATGCTGGGACCTGCCAGATGGTAAGAACAACCAAGTCAATTCAATTTCATCATGAATTGCTTCCTGAATTTGGGGATGCATCTGACTCGACCTGAACATATAAAAGTTAATTCAAAGTGCCTCCTTCATTAACAATCCTTTGGTGTTCTTTCTAATTTGTTTTTGTGTGACAGAGCAAAGACAATCCACTAGGAGTCAAGGCATTGAAGCGCACTCCTGCTAAATTTCACTGGGCTTTCGGAAGTCATGGACAGAAGAGCAGTGCGTGAAAAAAAAAACTTGGGGAATTGTATGCTGTGGATGGAGATTCTTAAGGAGAGTCAAGAAAACTACAGCAACTCATCTTCTCCTCCTCATTCTCATTAAACTGCAGATCCACAGTGCCCCTTTCTTAAATTGTTCGTAAAGTATGTCTAGGAACTGGTTCTGTAAATAGACTTAATTATTTTATGCGGCATGAGATACACAGACTTTGCTGCTGCAAGTTTCTGAAGCATCCTCTGTAAATCTAGGCTTCATTCAGCAAGGGGTTCTCGGATGGCTCCCTTATTTTAATAGAATTTGAATGCGTTGTTTCAGTCCACGCCTCTGATTATTGTGTTCTCTGGTGGGTTAATTTCTTTTTATGATGGGAAAGCGGCTTCACTCTGTTTAATCTCTTTGGTTTGTCTCGAACAGATCGCAACCCTTTATTGAAACAACTCTTAAGAGAGATCAAGCATTCTTTCCCTGAGAACGGACATCCTTGTAAATTGGTGATGGTTCAAAATTAAGTGGTTTAAGAGAGAGCAAACGTATATTACTAACAGTCAGGGTGCCAGTCTCGGGATCCACCTACATTCTCGAGCAAAATATGCACGTTCTTTTAAGTTGATTACTGCTTTCCAAGTCCTTACAGAGATTCAAGCAAAATTTGCTGCTACATTATTATTATCCCCTGTATGTATTGATGGTCCCGAGACATTCTACTTAGAAAGCGTATCCACCGTGCAGACTTTTGGCCCCATGCATACATAAGATCAATGTGATGGGGTCCCGTGAATATCTTGTCGCAAAGGGGAGTGGAGAAGTAACTTGGTCTGATTATGTGGCACGTATGAGAAAGGTACTTCTAGCCTTTATGAAGTTCAGCCTGATTACAGAACTTGACACCAGTTCAGACAACGTTGCTGTCCAACCTATTACTCTGGATCTGTCTCAAGACATGAATCGCAGTTCTCTCTCTCTCTCTCTCTCTCTCTCTCTCTCTCGAATTCATTCAGCAGGGAAAAAAAATCAAGTGGTTTGAGAATGGGGACCAATCAGCGTGTCCCGGGCAAGTTCTCAATCGTTGCGCACAACTTCATCCTATTGACAATTTGCCATGTCCTTTCCTATCAGCATGTTCAGGGGGACCATCACATAATGGTGGAGGTCATGTATCCCACAACGATAGGGATGGAACAAAAAGGAATTGGGCCAATCCAGTTGTTCGGCTCAACCCTGGCCGGTGGATGTGGTATGATCGGCCACAAGATTAGCTGATCGTGATCCAGAACAAGGCAGTGCTAAATCAAGCTAAGGCTCCAAAGTTCGTCATACTATATGCAGAGCATTCAGTACGGTACGAGGAGCATAATTTGGCTTCACAGAAACAGACTCCGCATACGTACATAATGCCTGAGCATATCATATAAAACTGTACTTTCATTTTTTATAAACAGATGAACAACTGATGCAGAACTACTAATGTACTACCGACTGACTGCTCGGAGCCTGAAAGTGCTGTGTCTATGTCTACTTCATAATTACGTGATGTTTCGGCTTTCCTAATTAATTAAGATTTGGCGACTATTCTCCACCTCTAACAGGCTCAAATCCTAGTCCAACAAGTACCTGATCTTTCACGTCAAATTCACAGTTCGGGGGCGTTGGCTTTTCTTCGCTAATAGCATTCAGGTGACATGAAGGCTCCACTTTCACATCACCAATCTGAACTTGGTTTTCATCCGCTTTTGCTCTCTGGCATCCATTGCTGATGCTGTTCCCGTCTTTGACAGCTAGATCGGGAGGTTCAATGGAGTTATAAGGCGGGATCACGGGAGGTAGCTTCGACAGAAGAGGCGGGATTGGCCACATGGATGGGCCCTGGACACCGTATTGAGGGGTGTTCCAACCGAGATTGATGGACTTGACTGGGCAGCTGTCCGGTGCTTCCTCGAACAACCTTTTGGCGCCAATGAATTGGCGTTTCTCATCCTCCAGGTAAAATGTCTTGTGGTGTTCAGTGATGGAGATATGGGATTTCCGGAGGTAGGGATTTTGGAGAGGTAGATATGGTCTCTGTATCGCGAAAACACCGGGAATGCTTTGGAGATAGCTGAATTTTCTCTGTATGCCGATCACCAAATTAAGATCTTCCGCTATCTGGAGAAACCAATGACCATAATGGACAATGATCAGGAGGGAAGGCAAAGAAAAAAAGAGAAGGAAGAGAGAAGAAGACCTTATCCAATGATCCAAGCTGAACTATGCCTTCTCGTACCGAAATAATGGCAATTGTCTGCAATTCAAACAATTTAGCTGCAGGTGCATTTGTAAAGGGTAAAAGAAAAACTGGGTTTTTTTTGCTTTTTAAGTCCGGGAAACACCGACCTGAACGCCGGTATCGAATTGAACCTCCCATGCCCTCGGTTGCTGCAATGCAGGAAGTAAAACTTTCATGCAAATGAAGATTGAAGGACTATAGAAACTGAGACTTGCATCTGCTGTGCTTACTCAAACAGTGAAATTGCGTTACTTGTCTTACCGGCTCAGTCGACATGTTCCACGAGGAGACGAGGTTCGGATCGCTTTCGCTCCCGGTATCTCTCGACACCCACTTGTGACTGTTGTCTGCTGCCACTTTCCCGACCAATCTGCAACAAGAATTGGAAGAAATCACTCTTTCTTGCCCCGGAAAGAGACACGAAAAGATGACAATGCGAGGGGAGTTCGATTAGAGTCCCACCCTTCACCGTAACTGTAGACCTCATGAGACATTTTGAAGAAGACCTCTGGTCCAAACCTTCCCTTCGGGTACCCACCTCCCACCTTCTCACACTCGCAGAAATCACAGAACCCATCTTCCCAAACAAGAATCCTGATTCAGAAACCAGATGAAAAAGCTCAAAAATTGACGGGAGATAAGAAGAGGGTCTCTCAGTTCTTTTTCAAGTCTCTCAAAATCACATAACGGTTACCAGTTTCTTTTGTTCCCTTTGGCTCTGTCAATGGCACCCCCTCCAAATTCCCACCTGCAGCAGAGCAACATCGATCAAGAAACAGCGAAATGTACGAAACTTTACGCCACAGAAACTGATGATTCATGAGTGCATCTCTACTTTGGTGGAGGGTAGTTCCGAGGCAAGATTCTCCAAAAAACAGCATAAACCCACTTCGAGGAATTAGAATGATTTGATGAACATGAACACAAGCTCCTCAATGTATGCTGCAGCAGACAATTCAGCATTGGAAGTCCACCGTCCATTCTCACTCCGCGTGTGTGGGTGTGGGTGTGTGTGGGTGTGTGGGTCTGTGTGTGTGTGTGAGAGAGAGAGAGAGAGAGAGAGAGAGAGAGAGAGAGAGGAGGTAGAATTGGAGTGCTCACGTTGTACTCTGGCTTATTGCCCCCTTAAAATGAAAATTACAGGCTTGTGAATATGTTAAAAATGACACTGTATTCCTTTACCAAAAATACACAAAATCGTATTATCTTGCTGTGAAATTTTTAATTCAAGACATTTTTCACACAATTATTCAAAATGGAACCTATATTTATTACGTGAAGTGTTTTTTCTTTTCTTGGCAAATACCACGAGACTATATTTATCTTATTTTAGGATATAAAATTCCTAGTACAATTGATTTTAGGGTTAATACCTTGAAAAACCCCAAACTGGTACATCTATGACAAATTTACCCCAAATTATTTTTTTGACCATGAAAAATCCTAAACTGGTACACTTATGACAAATCTACCCCGACTGACCATAAAAAACCTTAAACCAGTACATTTATGACAAATTTACCCCAAAACTAATTTATTTAACCGCCAAAAACCCCAAAGCGGTATATTTGTGACAATTATACCCTCGGTTAAATTGAATTAATACTATAAAAAAATCAAAAAAATTATAAAGCTGTGACAAACAGAGGATAAAATCCTAAATTGATATACCAGTTAACCGTCACGTGTTATTTAATGTAATAATTTGACAATAAAATTTAACAGAAATTAACAGAGGGTAAATTTGTCACAAATGTGCCAGTTTGGGATAAATTTGTCAAAAGTGTACTAATTTGGGGTTTTTGATAGTCAAAAAATTAGTTTGGGGTAAATTTGTCACAAATGTACCAGTTTGAGATTTTTCAGGTATTAACCCTTGATTTTATCTGGCAAATCAAAATGAATTAGCTGATTTGATATTCTTTCTCCAAATCTTGTGGTCTCATGCACTTGAAAGTGGGTGTTTGGAATCACACTCTGAACTTCAACAAACCTCGGTTATCAGCGACCCCAGTGCCTCCTTTTTCAATCAAAGGGGTGTTTAGGGTTCAATAAAGTACAGCACTTAATTGACAACCCAAACCCTCTTTTCCCTATCCGTCTGATCTAGATCAAAGACCATTTCCTGAGAACGACATCGGAAGAAGCTTCGGCATTTCTTCGCACGTGTCAGTTTGTGTCGACCTGATTTTGTTTAAACCGGGAATCGGGATGTGGTGTGAATTGTGATGTCGCCATGGAGTAGCAGGTGGTTCATGAGATCATCTCACATGTTTGGCAAACTTAGGTTTTTTTAATCTGTGCACGTTACTGCATATATAGAAGCTGCTATGAACACATGAAAATACGATACGTCACAAACCCTTCAGTCCGCTGTGTTTTCCATCACGAAATCAGTATTCAAACAGTTCACTTGACTTAGTATATCATACTTGACAGAGTACTGCAAAATGATTGGGATGTCACGTTCAATTTTCCACGTCGTTATCTTGGGGAGTATAATATGTGGACCAATTCATTCCGCATGGAGCCAGACTAAAGCGAAACGATTGCCCTCAGGTCCGGGGCCTGGAGCGTGATGCGCGGTGAAATTCAGGGGCCGGAAGAATAATAAATTGAGCATTGACATGTTGATGATGGGGGCTTCTGTTTCCGGCCAATGCAAAGCTGGAGACACGGCAAAGGGAGAAAGGCCTTGTTTGAGAAAGATCAATTCGCACAGTTATTAATCGCCCCAGCTTTGGCAATGCGTCTCATCCACCACGTTTGGCTCATTTACTCTCTCGTCCTGTATACCTATGTAGTGATGTAGCTGTAGCAAGCCGTACATGGCTATGTCAAGCACAGCCACAACCAATAACCTAAGTAGCACCGACACGGACACGCGACACGACACGACACGACACGCCGACACATCATTTCTTAAAAATAGAGAATTTCGACACGTTCCGACATGTTATATATTAAATATATTTTTATATATAAATACATAAATAAATAATAATAAAAATAACCTAGAATTAATTTACACAAAAAATATTAAATAATATCATTCATTATTTTAATTTGTTACAATAATACACAAAACTCAGAGGAAAAAAACATTGTTTGAAAAAAAATGCTGAAATGATATTTTTAAATTTATTTATTTATCATATATAGCATTTTTTATTACTTCTTTCATAGTAAAAGACTTTTAAAAAATAAAACAATTCTAAAAGACAAAACTGAAAAAAAAAATATTGACCCCGTGCGTGTATATTTATAGCAATTTTATTACTTCTTTTATTACTTCTTTTGTGTATATTTATATTTTGACCCCTCAAGTATTATAAATTTTTAAAATTGACTCCGTGCGTGTCGGAGTCGCGTGTCAGAATTCTAGACTCGCGTGTCGGAGCATGTCGGAGAGAGTTGACCACGTGTCGGATTTTTCGACACTCGTTGATCGCGTGTCGGAGCGTGTCGGGACATGTCGGAGCATGTCGGACACGTGTCGGAGTGTCGGACACAACACGGAGGCTTTCGGAGAGTGTCCGTGCTACATAGCCAATAACAACATAGCATTGCCGCTTATAATGGAGCTGATCTAATGAGAGCTAACCCTATTTTCTACTTTTTCTTTAATCGGGAGGAACGAGCCCAGAGACATGACTACTTCAAACATTCAGGGAATACGAGCAAGCCTCGCATAAACCGGTGAAGTCCAAGCATTTGGCTTGAGCAAATGACCCTAACTTGGAGTAGTTTTGCGAGCAATTTGTAAGATTGAAACAGGTGCCTTATAATTTGCAAGTTGAGAATCCCCTGAAACCCTGATGGACTACGCCGACCATTGGGGTGAATTTTTTAATTAGTTGCCTATGTCTCAACTCTATCTGTCTATTAGACATATGATAGTGATACTGAATTATGCTTTTATGATATCTCAAGAAAGGACCCCATACATCATTCAACATGATGTAATTGAGTGATCAAGTAACGTGCAACCACCATATGATGTTTCCTCCATAGGATTGGAACCAACCATCTTAAGTAGTTCGAAATACTCTTAGTATATAAGAACGTTCACCCTCAAAGTTCTGATATATGAAGGATTAATTTGCACATGTTACTAATTCAAGATCAAATATCTTAGCAAGTGAGTCTTTAGAAAGTTATCTTAATAAGCATTAGCATATGTATTTTGTTAAAGAAATACTTAACCGGTTTAATTGACATTTGCAAAGAATGCTGTAGATGTTTGAAAATTCAAAGACAACTACATGATATGCAACATCATTAAGTTCATGAACTCGCGATGTCAAAAAAGAAAACATTTGTTGAAATTGGTTGATGATAATGATGTGAATGAGATTAAAATTTGCAATAACATAATCTCGGAGGGGTGGACTAATGAAATATGTCCAGCTCTAGAGGTAGCCCCCTTACTAGCTATTGGGTCCCTTGTTGACATAAATCAGTAGATTTTTCTTTTCATGACAAGAAGGCTATCTTCAAAAGATAAACCTCAACTTATGAAATTCCCTACTAATTTCATGGACTAGTAAGAAATCATCTGGACCTCAAATCGGTCGTCAAACACTAATCAATATTTTTTTTTCTTATGCGGTGCTAATACGATCCATAATTGCAAAAAAAGAAAAACAGATACATTTGCTTTAGATGTAAAAGGAATGTTCTTACACCCAAAAACTACGATAAAAATCAATGTTATGTATATCTATGATTCTTGCATGCTAAGATTGTTTATTAACCGTTATCGATTTGTGAGTGCAGTTTGCCCTCGTTATAAAATACCTACATTTATTTATTTATTTATTTTAAATTAAATGGAGGCTAAACTCAATTTAAAGGTCAAAACAGTGTGACATCACTCAGAAGACCTTAAAGACAAAATTGTTCTTTACAACTACAAAGAATTGGATGGGGGCGCATAGTGTAAATTCGTCACCGTTGGTGACCTACGACACTTGATAGTATTGCGATATGAAAAATGGGTCCTGTGTTCAAAGCACACTCAAAGTTTGTCCCCTAATCACTAATCAACTACGTGGGTTATTTCAAATATGTGAAATTCAAGTATGTATTTCTCAATAGTTATGACAACATTATTATCAGTCGATATATATTTTTATTGACAGCGGCAACTTGCGGGCAACATTCTAGAATATTATAAATTCTAAACCATCCTACAAGAGGAGTGCTTTGCTTGCCCAAGTGATTATCTCCCTCTCTCTATCTCTGTCAATTCTGAAGTTCAATTGTACCAGCTACGTTAGCTTTTCAAAAAATAAATAATTTGAAGAACATATTCCTAAAAATAATTATTTATATTAATTTAAATAATTAATCGATGATAATTATTTTCATTATCAATAAAAATAAAAATTCATACCGATTTTTTTTGTCTCACTTATCCTGGTACTTCCATTACTTTTTTTTTCAAGGTTGTGTACTTTTGATTTTTCTAATCAAGTCTTTCTACTTAAATAAAATGCCTAATCAAATACCTCAAACACAATATTCGGTCAAATCCAGCTAACACCACCATTGCAGGACGTCAAAGTGTCAAAGTGGATTAGATATTGCCTATGTGGACACCCGATGTGTATAGTGAATGAGCGGTAGAATGAACGCTAAAGAAAGAAAATCAACCCATTCATACTCCGACGACCACATCGACTGGATTTGGCTTTTTTTACATAAGTAGAATGGTTTGATTAAAGAAAAATTAAAATTATAGGGATTCAATCAAAAAATAGTAAAAGTACGTGGATAAAAAGGAAAATTCCCTCTCTTTTTTTTTTCCTTTTGGTCTGTTAATGTGCAGTCGAATTCTTGATTGACACATTCATTCTACTTAGACGCCCTTGCAAAATGTAGGGCATGAACAATGATATCATCGCAGCTGATGACGCTCCATACGATAGGAAAGGAACCCATACTTGATTCTTATTACTCAGTGGTCCTCGAAGTGAAATTGCTATTTGGCTTTTGCCGTATGCTTTACAACAGCACTTAAAGTCTTGTCTTTTAATCGTGGTCCCTCGCTCGTCCTGCATTGGTTTCGGACATTAATATCTGCCTTGAAACTTAAACAAAGTTGACGTATGATTGCGCTTCATGTATTCAATGCAGTGTCACTGAGGAATAAATCTCTTTTGTTTTTGGGGTATGACAAAGCAAAGAGAGTTTGGTGCGTAGTAACTAGCTAGTTAATTGCTCTTTGTGGTTGGACCAAATTTTTATCGCATGATTAATTGACTAAATAACTTCAATGATCTCATTATTTTTGCCTTGTCTATAAACTAATTACTGGAGTAAATGAGTCCCCCCCTCCCTTCTCTTTGAAATTGTCCAATTAGTCTTAAACTTATTTTAATGCCAATTAAGTCCAAAACATTTTAGTTTTTCCAATTTGGTCTTAGAATTTTGCGCGAAATTCTAATATAATTCTTCCGGTTGATTTTGATGGGAAATTGCCAAGGTGATGAAAATTGACCAAAATGAGTACACTAGAATTTCTCGCAAAAATTTAGAACTAAATTAGCAAAATGGAAAAGTTTGAGACTAAATTGACATACATGGAATAAATCTAGGACCAATTGGTTATTCCCTGAGAACCTCTCTCAAGAAAATTATCAATTTAGTCTTAAATTTTTTCTAGTGCAACTTTCAATTTAATCATAAAGCTCTACGCAAAATTCTAACATAATTCTTCCACTCAATTTTGGCAAAAATTACTGATGCAATAAAAATTGATCAGATGATTATATTAGAATTTCACATAAAATTTTAGGACTAAATTAAAAATGAAAAATTTTAAACTAAACTAACATCTATACAATAAGTTTAAGGCTAGTTACTTGATCCCCAAGAGCCTCTCTCTCAGGGAAATTGTCTAATTAAGTCAACAACTTTTTAGTTTTGCCAATTCAATTATAAACCTTCATGCAAAATTCAAATGTAACTCTTCCAATCAATTAGTGATGAAAATTAGCCAAAATAACTACCTTGGAATTTTGAGCAATAGTTTATGATTAAACTAGCAAAATAAAAAATTTATAATTGAAATGGCATCTGTAAACTAATTGTTTAATCCCCTCTCCTTCCCCAACCTCCCCCTCCCTCCTCCCAAAAAACAATTACTACCTCACCTACAAAGTTGGTTGCGTACATTTCGTGTTGTGGCATTATTGGGTGCACCATACATGGCAACGATATTCACCCAACATGTTTTAATTTCAATGAATAAGTAGTTCTTGAACAGAGAAGGGAGAAAGTACAACGATCTTGTATCGAAACCAGTAAATAAACACCAAAACATCATTGAAATGTGTACCAGGCGTGGGGCTCCTTCCCCTTTTCTGACAAGAAGAAGAGGTGGTCCTTATCGATGATCCTGTCGGCAATCGAGAGAGCGCCATAAAAGGCTTTGGTCCATAGCACCGTTCAACATGTCCACCCGGTAGTGCGTGTGTGTACCATGTATTGCATATCATATCCATGTTGATATTAGACATTGTAGATTATAGTGAAAGTGTATAGTGCAATGAGCTTTATTGACCAAAAGATCAGCTGTTAATTCTCTAGACAATATCAATGCCAAAATCTCCGGTGCAATTTCATAATTAACTGTCACTTGTTTACAGTGTTTTTGTTCTATCATAAGCTTCCATGAAGCTCGCCTATATAAAGATTGACTTTGCACTCTTTTTGTCGCCCGACTCACGTTTGGAAAGGAGCATAAAGTTAGTATTATGATTTGTGTTGAATAACTTGGAAAAATTTAGAGGAAGTTAGTATTATGATTTTTATTTATAAGTGAAAAGGTTGGCGAGGGCCAATTAATGCAGTTATTCCTCTAGACTTTATCATAAAGGTCTCATGTAAACAAATGCATTGCAGTAATTAATTCTTTATATGACAAATTAATAGAAGTGAGCACCATATTTATAAAACTAGGTACTTCTCATTAATGAGGCCCATTGCATATCAAATCCAAAATATTTTAAATTTAATTTTCAATAAAGATCGAAGGTAAAATATCGTCAAAACAATATTATGTACTAATACATAAGTATTATTAATTGTAAATTACTTGATTTGCCCCTCCTTTTTTCCAACCACTATATGGCACTTGACTCTAAAGACCCATTATACCCTCTCCTTATTTTACTCGTATCAATTCAAATATAAATAAGTAAGTTAAGTTTAACATTTAAATGAGCAATTTTGTGAAAAGGAAAAACGCATAAAGACCGTGCTTTTTCCATCTATTTTTTGACTTTCGACGCCCTCTATTACCTTAAATTGATCTTTTTATCTCTTGCAAGTCCCATATTTAAGATTATTTCTTCATTTTTTTTCTTCTCTTTTTTTTGAAATTCTAATGCATTTAGAATTGACAAAAAAATATGCATTTACCAATGGTTTGATTGGATTGTCTTATAATGCAATTAAAATTGTCATAATTTTCTTGTCAACAACTAATTATTCCACTTAATCAGCCATACTTTTCGATTTTTTCAATACAATCATAAACTTTTGGATGATATTCCAATGTAGTTTTTCTCGTCAATTGACATCGAAAATCGATGACATAACGCTTAGTCATCACTGGAAATCTTAAGTGGCATGCTAATGTGGGCAATTTGTTGATTTTCATATCACAATTTAAGACAACAATTAATAGGAAAGACGACTTTTATGTTCTTCTATTTCTGAACCGATAGCCCGGATTTATTGTTTACAGTCTCTGCTTGTTGGCAATAGGAATCTAGAGGATCCAAAATGTTTACGGTGATGAAAAAGCTCAAAATGCTGAAACAACTTAAGCACTTGAATAAATCTCAATTTGGTGACCTACACTTGAAGGTCAAGACGACTAGGGACAGCCTACAACAAATTCAACATGAGCTTCCGCAAGACCTTTATAACCCCATCACTCGGGTGAAGAAAAGGCACAGCTGGAAGAATTTTTAGCTCTTAGTAAGCACCAATAAGACTTGCTCACGCAAAAATCTAGAAATCTATAACTCAAAGTTGGTGATGACAAATGTAAGATTTTCTTCACCTTCATGATGCATAGAAGTGCACAAAATAGGATAAACCATCTCTTACTTGACAATGGCACTGTTGTTACCAACGAGAGAGTTCTCAATGATACAATAATATCTTACTATCAGCATATTCTAGGCATAACCTAATTTGGACCAATGGTATCAACAAACATAATTTTATCGGATGGCTCCTTTGCAAAGACAAACTTCATTTAGCAAAAGTTGTATCGTGATGGATGCCTTTAGTCGACATCTAGTGCAATTTTTGTATTAGGGGTAAGCATAGTCTGGGTTGGGCCGATCCACCCCTTAACCCTAGGACTAACCTGCACAATGTTGGTCCCCAATTTTTAAGACCAAGGATCGATCCTATTGAGCTTGGGACCGAGAAGCGAACCAACCCAATGGGTTCTCAGGACTAATCGATAATTTTTTTGTTTCATTTTTTGCACTTCATGAAAAGGCTACCGAGGACCAGACTGAAGAGAGGTGAGCGTCAAGTGGGCCAAGTGTCGAGCGGTGAGCGGCGCAAGCGACCAAAAGCGAGGGAGGCAAGTGTCGTATGGCAAGCAGAGAAGTTGTTTCTTTTGATTTTGGTAAGTTGAAAACTAAGAGGACAAAGAAGACATAATAGAACAAATACTGGAGGAGAATATCATGAGGAGCTATTTACGCCGTGAGGACTCCTCATGGAGACATTTTCCTCATTTATAAATATGACTGTTGATGCCGTAAAAGACATTAAAAGTCTAAACTATTAAAGAACAGTGTAAAATTACTTGGACTCCTCACCTCACTAAGAAGCCGTCAAACACTATATAAAAACATTACAAATAATATATTAGATATATTAGATACATAATATATTTTAGATATTATATATATTATATAAAGTCAGAGTTGGTCTGGGTTAGACTGATTCTAAACTCCCAAGATCACGAACCAGCCTGCACAATACTGGTCTAGGGGTCTTAAAACCAAAGACCGACCCAGTCTCCCTAGGAACTGGACCAAGACCAGCAGGGTTGGGCCGGTCCAGGGTTGCTCTAAGGTTAACCCTAGACCAATGCTCACCCATATTTTGTATGACCTGTTTAGAAGACTAAATACATTTATTTTTTAAGTGCAATTGGACTAGAAGTATATGGCGTAGTGTCTTAGCACAACATGGGATTCGGCATTTTGTAAGAGGATGGACTGATGAATTTCAATGGATGATTAGTGCTATGAGGGGCAAATACTTGGTAGCAAGGTTCCACAAGGTATCATTCTTAAAAATAATATATTGCATTTGGATGTAGCACAACTACATATACTTTTAAAACAAGTTTAACGATATCCAAATTATTTTGTCTAAGGTGCATAAAGTCATTAGAAGTAAAGCTCTTCACTCTATAAAAAGATTAGACCTTCCCAAACTAATGTTGTATTGGGTACTATGTGGAAACTTCCTTTCTCCATCTTCTTGAGTCATTAGTTCTATTTGTAATGCTGGGGATGCCTCCATACTTTTGCACTTCATGTGATAACTAATACTTACATTTTACACACAAAAAAAGCATGCTTAATTAATAATTAATAATTTTTCAAAATAGAACAATAGTAGAGTCAGTTAGCTTTAAAAATAGAAGGTGAAAAATAGTAATGGGAGAGATAAAAGTAGGGTGAATGAGAGATTAATCTTGTTTCATAACATAGAAAGTTATTTTGGTCGATTGAGAAAATGGTGTATCAAGTAAAAGAAGGGGCGGAAATAGCATCGCTAAACGTTTATGGTATTTTTATTGGGAAAAATATCACATGAAATTCTAAATTATATCTATTGTGACTTCAGTAACACAAACTTTTTTTCTATATTAACAAAACTCAAAATTTGTGACAAAATACCCTCCATCCATCACTAAAAACCCTAAATTTTGTTCATTGTCATACCAATACCACAAACATTTTTTCGTGTCACCAATATCTAAACTTGTATCAATTTGACAAAAAATGTCCTCCTTCTACTATTAAAAACTCTAAACCTTGCCAACTACAATACCAATATCCCAATTATTATTTTTTCGAGTGACCAATACCCAAACTCGTGCTACCAACATAGGACGTTTTTATCATAGTAACACAAGTATGAAGGATTTGGTGACAAAAAAAAAAAGGACATTGGTGTCTCAGTTGATATAGTTTATGAGGCTTTGTTAACACATGAGAGAGAGAGAGAGAGAGAGAGAGAGAGAGAGAGAGATTGGATAATTGTGTCGCAACAAACATAATTTGAAATTTTGTGTGATTAAAAAAGAAAATTGCAATATTGGTGTCACAAAGGTTATAAATTAGGAACTTTTGATGGTATCAACCCATTTAATTTATAAGTACATGGAAGGACGATAAAGTCATAAACTTGTCAAATTTGTACAATCAAATCCTTCTGTTAACTCTGTTCACTATAACTTGAAAAACATTTCATGAAGTACGATTAAGTCATAAAATTTGTCAAATTTGTGTAATCAAGTCATTTTGTTAACTCTATCTAACTTTATTAATGGAAAATGCTGAAGTGACTTTTTTAATTATTTTCTCTCTTTGTGGCGATGGCGTGACTAAAACAATACCATTTTGGTCCAAATTTGTTTTTTTTATAATAATTTTATTTAAATTTGTTATAATTATGGTTATAATTATGGTCAATGGATTAACGAAAGCCAATAAATAAAATTGCGTCTTTTCTGTTCACGTATCTCTTTTTGGATTCATGAATTTCCTATAGTTTTCTGTTCACGTATTTATTGAGTTCATGAATTTTTTTAGATTCATGTATATTTTAGTTCATGTATTTATTGAGTTTATGAATCTTTTGAATTCATGTATCTCTTGATTCATGAATTACGTGGATACATGCGTCTATTTAATTCATTATCTCTTCTGTACATGAACTAAAAATCTCTATAAATAGATTGGAGCATAGAGCTTCATTACTGTTTTTGGTCTTTCCGACTCAATTCCAAAAAGAGCTTTGATATACTTTCTACTCTTCTTATTTTTTTTAGTGTGCTTGCTCAATTGAACGATTTGACTAAGTCTTGTTTGCATAGTGCTAATCCAAACAGGTTCAAGGTGTTGTATCTTGGGAGGCATAGTTCTTTTCTGTTCACGTATCTCTTTTGGATTCATAAATTTCCTATAGTTTTCTGTTCACGTATCTATTGCGTTCATGAATTTCTTAGATTCATGTATCTTTTAGTTCATATATTTATTAAGTTCATGAATCTCTTGAATTCACGTGTCTATGGATTCATAAATCTCTTGGATTCATAAATCTCTTGATTCATGAATTTCGTGGATACATGCGTCTATTTAATTCATGTATCTCTTCTATACATGAACTAAAAAATCTCTATAAATAGATGAAAGCATAGAGCTTCATTTACAGTTTTTGGATTTCTCAACTCAATTCCAAAAAGCTTTGATATACTTTTCTACTCTTCTGATTTTTCTGAATGTGCTGATTCAATTGAATGGTTTGACTAAGTCCTATTTGTATAGTGCTAATTCAAACAAGTTTGAGGTGTTGTATTTTGGGAGGCATAGTTCGTGAATCTACGGAGCACCATTGATAAGAACTAATCGCCTTAAGGAGATTCAGATATCCGTACTTCATCTCCAATTTTATGTTCTGATTACAACAAACAGTTTGTGTTCTTCGCATTATTTCCAACAATCTTAAGGCGATTAAATCACTCACTGTTCGTTGTTCTTGTCAGATTATTGAGATGACTGAAAACAATCAAGTACCATTCAAAATCCATAATGTTTTAGGAGACGTTCCTATGGTCGATTCGACCGTTGCTATGGAAGATGTTCAACCCTTGGGGTCTAAATTTGTAGCAATTAATGCTACGGGCCCTTGGGCTAACACTAATTTTGGTGGTGTGGATACAAGTCATTTCACCGGTATGCTCGGGATTCTTTTTCAACACAGTACAAGCCAAATGGCTTTTGGCTCCATTTCTGGAGGGATAGTGCAATGGCAACACCTCCAGTTACAGCTAATGAGAGATTGTCTGCTATGGTGATGTCTGAAGCATCTTTGGTGTCGAACACTAATGACTAGTGGCTAGACACGGTGCCACAAATCACATCTGTGCATATAAACACATGTTCTCGTCTTATGAGAAGACTGAAGAAGATGAGAAGCTTTATATGGCTAACTTTGCATTAACAAAGATTGCCGGAAGAGGAAAGGTGATCCTGAAGTTTACATCTGGCAAGGAGATCACCCTGCTGAATGTGTTGCATGTACCAGAGATTCAGAAAAAACTAATTTCTGGCCCCATACTTGTCAAGAAGGGTTTCAAAGTTGTATTTGAATTTGACAAGTTTGTATTTTCAAAAGGAGGGATGTATGTGGGGAAAGGGTACTTGTGTAATAACTTGTTTAAAACCAATGTGGCTGTCATTGATGTAAACTCGAATTATGTGTACCCAAAGACTATTAATAAAGAAAAGTCTTCAGTTTACACTATAATGTGTCCTTATCTATGGCATGGTAGATTAGGACATGTAAACTATGGTACAATGAAGAGAATAGCAAACTTGGGGTTAATTCCAAGATTTGAGTTGGATGCCCGTTACAAGTGTGAGACTTGTGTTGAGGCTAAATTTGCCAAGAAACTTTTCAAATCTATTGAAAAAACAAGTGAACCTCTACAATTAATCCATAGTGATATATATGATTTAAAGTTTGTAGAAAGTAGAGGTGGAAAGAAGTACTTCATCACATTCATGGATGACTGTACTAGATTTTGCTATGTTTATTTACTAACTAGCAAAGATGAGACTATGAACATGTTTGTCAAGTATAAAAACGAAGTTGAAAACCAACTTGATAAACGAATCAAAATGCTGAGATCTGATAGAAGAGGAGAATATAGTTCAATTAAATTCAAAGAGTTTTGTGCTAGTTTTGGAATAATTCTCCAAACGATTGTACCTTATACTCCACAACAAAATAGAGTTACTGAACAATTGAACAGGACAGTAAAGGAGATGGCTAACGCCATGCTTTTGAGTTCAGGTTTACCTCAGAACTTGTGGGGGGAGGCAGCTTTGACTGCAAATTATATTCTTAATAAAATACCCCACAAAAAGATAGGTAAAACCCCATACGAATTATGGAATGGAAAGTTGCCATCCTACAATTTTCTAAAAGTGTGGGGTGCTTGGCCAATGTGGCAATTCCTCCTCCTAAACAAACTCGATTGGGACCTAAAACGATTGATTGCATATTCATCGGCTATGCTCAAAATAATAGCGCATATAGATTTTTGGTTCACAAATCTAAAAATTCATAAATCCATGTCAATACAATCCTAGAATCAAGGGATGCTGAATTTTTTGAGGATATATATCCTGCAAAAAGAAATCAAGGAGAACTTTCTCAAAAAAGGCTTAGAGAATCAGAATCTGAGAATAATGAAGTTGTGACCAAAGAAGCCGAACTTCGAAGGAGTAAAAGGTCTCGAATTGAAAAATCTTTCGAACCTAATTTTCTAATTTTTCGAACTTGATTTTCTAACATACATGTTAGAAGGTGAGCCCCAAACATATAAAGAGGCAATGTCATCTCCAGATGCTCTTTTCTGGAAAGAAGCTGTTAATAATAAAATCCATTCTATCCTAAGTAACCATACTTGGGAATTTGTTGATCTTCCACCTAGAAATAAACCAATTTGATGTAAATGAATTTTCAAGAAAAAACTAAAAGCTGATGATTCCATTGATAAGTACAAAGCTCGGCTTGTAGCCAAAGGATTTAGACAAAAAGAGTGTCTTGACTACTTTGATACTTATTCACCTATCACAAGAATAACATCAGTAAGGATGTTGATTGCTATAGCCTCACTATACAATTTGCAGATACATCAAATGGATGTGAAAATTGCATTCTTAAATGGCGATCTCAACGAGGGGATTTATATGGAACCTAAAGGGTTCAAGGTCAAAGGACAAGAACACAAAGTGTGTAGACTTGTCAAATCATTGTATGGACTTAAATAAGCTCCTAAGCAATGGCATGAGAAATTTGACCGGGTAATGATTCAAAATGGGCATAGAATCAATGAGTGTGACAAATGTGTGTACACTAAATCCACTACAGTTGGATATGTACTTATTTGTCTATATGTCGATGACTTACTAATTCTTGGAGATAACATTGAGGTCATCAAAATCACCAAGAACATTCTCAAGAAGAACTTTGAGATGAAAGATTTAGATGTAGTGGATGTTATACTCGGCATCAAAATTCTAAGGAATTCTGATGGATTAGGTTTAACATAATCTCATTACATTGAAAAGGTAACTGAGAGATTTAAAGGATTCGGCATTAAAGATGCAAACAATCATTTTCTTACACACCTAACTTTAAGAAAGAACACTAGAAATAGTGTCAGACAACTGGAATACTCTCAAGTAATCGACAGCATCATGTATATCATGAATTGCACCAGACTTGATATTGCGTACTCAGTAAGCAAACTGAGTAGATATACCAGTAACTCAGGTCACGAACATTGGAATGCTCTGATGAAAGTATTAGGATATTTGAAAAAGACAAAAGACTATGTTTTACAATATGGCAAATATCCAGCTGTTTTGGAATGTTATTGTGATGCAAACTGGATTTCAAATTCTGATTAATCGAAATTGACTAGCGGATATGTATTCACGCTAGGAGGTACCGCAATGTCATGGAAATCCTCTAAACAAACTCTAATAACGCGCTCTACAATGGAATCGAAGTTTGTTGCTTTGAATAAAGCTGTTGAAGAAGCGGAATGGCTTCAACATTTTTTAGAAGATGTTCTAGTGTGGCCAAAACCTATGCCTGCAATTTGCATACATTGTGACAATCAAGCGGCAATTGCAAGGGCGCATTGATGTGATTTATAACGGTAAGTCTAGACACTTTCATCGTAGACACAATACAGTAGGGCTGTTGCTTTCAAATGGAATCATTTCTTTAGACTTTGTAAAGTCAAAGGAAAATGTTGTGAATCCACTAATAAAAGGTTTGTCAAGAGAGCAGATAAACTGCGCATCGAGGGGAATGGGTTTAAAAGCCTTAAACCAATAAAGAGATTCCAGGGTGGAAACCTAACCTATGTGATTGGAGATCCCATGGTCTAGGTTCAATAGGACAACACAAATTCTGGAAACTCTAGTATAAGCACTGTCTCCCATTCCTATGATGTAACAATGCTTTCCTACAGCGTTATTAAGAGTACACTATGTGTTTAATGAATTCTATAACTTGGAATATAACATCCAAGTAAGATATGGCAGGATATCTCTAATAGGAATGCACCTATCTGCGTGAAGCTGGCCGACTCTATGAAAATCTTTAAATGAAAGCATGCATGAATCCCGAGAGGTTCAGGGCTGAAAGAACGAACATAACCGAGAACCAATCTTGAATTGGAAATACTCCGTGTGAGGTTTATTGTCTAGGCTTGATTCAAGGCTTAGTCCATCGACTAGTTAAGTAAGTCCAATAGACTTTCACTAAAGAAAGTTCAAAGCAAAAGTTACCTATCTTGATGCAGTGTATTTCAACAGGCATGCTCAAATTCCTTCGAGTCAAAAATGGTTTGCTGATCCATTAATGTGGGGGATTGTTATAATTATGGTTATAATTATGGTTAATGGATCAATGAAAGCCAATAAATTAAGATACGTCTGTTCTGTTCACGTATTTCTTTTGGATTCATGAATTTTCTATAGTTTTATGTTCACGTATCTATTGCGTTCATGAATTTCTTAGATTCATGTATCTTTTAGTTCATGTATTTATTGAGTTTATGAATCTCTTGAATTCACGTGTCTTTGAATTCATGAATCTCTTGGATTCACGTATCTCTTGATTCATGAATTTCGCGGATACATGCATCTATTTTATTCATGTATCTCTTCTATACATGAACCAAAAAATCTCTATAAATAGATGGAAGCATAGAGCTTCATTTACAGTTTTTTGAGGGACCTAGACTTAGAACCATGGAAGATAAAGTCAATTTTCTGCAGGTATGCATCCCACAGTGGGCGAACACTCCTGTTCAAGCCCTTCAGGGACAGCCTTTTAGTAGAAAACCACTCAGTTCTTTAGTTCAGAGCCTAGAAATACTCAGAGATGCCAGGATGGAAACGTTTCTAACATACTCGAGCTGCATTTCTTGAAGAATCCTACCAAGCTAGAGAAGAAGAGAGGAGTTTAGAAGGCCATGAGAGGTTTTTCACAAACCACACATTTCATTTCAAGGGACTCTGCTCAACACAATATAGACTCCTTGCCTTATATAGGCAAATGGGAGACAGAAACAGACAAGGATCAACAAACAGAACAAAGGCACTAGAATGAAATTTTCGGGAGGGAATTATTCGCACACTATGAACAGTACCCGTACTGTGAACAGTACTTTCCCTAGCCTAGTGAACAGTAACTTGCTACAGTGACTTTGTACGGACAACGGCATTTCAGCAGTCTCATCCGTCACGAGCATTGTAGTCATAGTCTGAGTCATCAGAACTGTGTCTTGTTGCAAAAAGATGTTCTTCATACTTCTGTTCAAGGGCTTCAAGGTCTTCTGGTGAGAGAATCTGCCTTGGCTGATATGATGAGGATGCCTCTTCATGTGCCCAATGTGATGCTTCTTCCTGTGCCCAATTTGTGTTGTCGGCAGGAATGTTTGGCTGAGGCCAGTTGGCTGGATCTTTATAGAAGGGTGCATTCATGCTTTGAGATAAGGACGAGAGTCCTTGATCATAGGGGTCTTGGGAGAGAGGACCTCCCCATCTAGCATAGGGGTCCTGAGTGGATTGGACAATGTCATCAGCATCTGTCATTTCTTATTCCTGGGATGACGTGGCTTGTCTGAAGTCATTGAGTGCTTCTTTGGCCTCTAGAGCTAGTTCATAATGATCCCACGCGGTAGGTACATTATAATTCCAGACATCCAGAGGGATGGTTTTGTTTTCTTGACAGAGAATTCGCTGTAGTTCTCGATACTGGTGTTCACAACATTCAACAGGTCCTGGATAAGATTTGTGAATTCGAGCTTATCTGCTATCCAAGTGAGGTTTATAGGATGTGGTTCCTATAATTTGTGGTTCATTAATTATGCTACCATTATTTCTGAAAAAATGCCATGGTCGTTTAAAAAATAGAATGGTATGGACTCCAGGGTTTGGTGTCATGGTTCTTAGTTCTTTTTTCCAAAAGATGTTTCCAATGAGTCGGAAGATAGAACCAGTTGAGAAAGTCTAAGAGATTCTTATCGCTTTCTCTTTCAACATTACCTTTGCCCAGTAAGAAAATCCTTGTGAGGTTGGCAATGAATCTTCTGGTTGGGATTTCCATAACTATCAGGTACTTGTTGGTTAAGTACCATAATAACTTCTTGAGTTGATCAGGGAAATCATCTTCCTTCCAGATGAGAGGATGGATGAATGGATAATCAGCATTTAACCTAAAAGGATAGAGAATGGAACCTCTATTGGATCGAAATAGTTTAATATGGCATTGCCACATGAGACTATTCATATTTTCACTAAGGCTGTCTTGCTGGATTTGTTCAACGATCTCCTGGGGATATTTCCAGCTGGACAAATCTTTGATCTTCTCAATCTTGTGTTTTTCTCCGTGATTGAGCATATGGAAAGCAGGTCTCTTGATGTACATGTTGATCTCTGCTGGAGCTTTCGGTCTTAACAAGAAGTCAGCAAGCACATTTTTCTTTCCAAGAATGTGTTTGATTTCAAAGGAGTATTTTGAAAACCATTCAGCCCAACGAAGCAATTGAGAATTTGGAATCTGCTTCTGTTTGAATTTTGTCATCTGTGGAAAAGATGCCATATCTAATTCCACTAAAAAATGATGACCGATGAGATGAAACTCAAACTTTTTAATCCCATTTTTTACTGCTAGGATTTCTTTAAAAGTGGAATGGCAATGCATTTCGGCTTGAGAGAATTTTCCACTTTTGTGAGCACAAAGAAGTCTCTTACCATCAATTTCTTCAAACAAGATTGCTGCCCAGTATTCGTCACTGGCGTCAGTCTAAAGGATTCTTTTTCCTGTTGATGGTATTTGCAATGGCGGGAGATTCTACATAATCTTCTTAAGCTGAGCAACTGCTTTAGTCTAGATTTTTCCCTAAGGTGGGGGATGCTTTTTCAACATTGACTGGAGAGGAATCAACAGCTTTGCAATGTTTGGAACAAAATCCTTGAGATAATTAATTATCCCGAGGAATTGCTGAACTTGCTTTGTGGTGAAGTTTTCTTCAGGAAACTTCAGTAATTCTTGTGCAATATGTGGTCCTGGATAGTATATACCTTTGTTGAGGTGCATACCAAGAAATTCAATTTCCATCTGGGCAAATATTCATTTTTCTCTGGGAAAGCATGATGCCATGCTTCCTTACAATTTCTGCAAACTGTTCAAGAAGTTGACAGTGCGACTGCTCATCAGGACTGTAGAGCAGAATATCATCAATGTAGATTGCAGCACTTGACAGGATTGACTGGAAAATTCGACACATGGCCTTTTGGAAGAGGGATGGTGCAACTTTTAGGCCAAAAGGAAGAACTTTCCACTGGAAGTGCTGGTTTGGGATACAGAACCCTGTTTTGGGTCTGTCATCAGGATGAATGCCCAATTGCCAAAATCCGGCTTTGAGGTCAAATTTGGAATAGATGTGGGCCTTGGTTAGACCAACAAAGAGGGAATCTCTTGAGGGTAAAGGAAATTTATCATCTTGAAGAAAAAGGTTGAGAGGTTGATAGTTAATTACCAATCTCATTTTTCCTCTGATTTGCTCAGCACGCTTATTAACATAAAAGGCTTCACAAGCCCATTGGGAGTTGGAGAGTTCAATAAGTCCTTATTGGAGAAGTTCTGAGCATTTCTTTGGAGCCAAAACTAAGTGTTCTGGGTTCATTCCCGTGTGGCTCGCCTTAGTTGGATTTATGTCTTCATTTTTCTTGAAAGGAAGACGAACAAAGAACTCTGGATTTTTCCACAAAGGATGAGAGCACTTTTGGGCGAATTCAGAATGGGATTCTGAGCATGATTCAAGTAACTTTTGCATGATTGGATCGAGTAGACTCATGTGGATGGAAAAGAGTCTCTGAATATTGACAAACTCGGAGAATGGTCCTTATACCTAAGACCTTTTCCAGGAATGATGCGAAGTTGAGCAATCCGAGTCATAATGTCCCACCCAATTATCAAATCTTTATTGGGGAGACTGGATCCAAAGATTTTGGTAGTGATAGAACACTGAGGAAAAAGCGGACGATTCATTGGAGTAGTTCGACATTTGTGGAGAAAGTATCTCCGAAGCGAGTTGAAATATCGGACATGAGAGGTCCAATATTCTTCTGGCAGAACTTTGGTGTCCAGGATGGAACAACTTGCTCCAGTGTCAATAAGAGCAATAATGACATTGATTGGTTTTGCAAACTTGGAAGTGAGGATTTTTACAGGGAAATGGGGACACCATGTTTGACTTGAGAATATATCAGGAGCCTTTTCTGAAGATGTAAAAGATATATGAAAAATATCTTCAGATTCTGGGTCAGATTCAGTTTCACTGGAAGTTTGATAAGAAGGAATGATACAAAGAGTTTGTTTCGATGGTTCTTCATCAGCAGAGTATAAAGATTCAATATCATCATTTTCAAGAGAAATGCCAGTTTCATTCTCGATATGATGAATTAAACAATTCTGACCTTTTTTCGCCTGAGGACAATTTTTGGCAAAATGTCTTTTCTGGTTGCAGATGAAGCATCGGTTTGATTTCTTGTGGCTTGTGCGATCTTTCCTTTTGCGTAGGTATCGCCATTTCTTCTTTCTTCGGAAGTGTTTAGGGCCATGTTTGTACTTCTTGATATTGAATTTCTTGAAGTGTTTTTTCTTTCGAGAGAACTTTCCACAATTGCCATCGCAATCATGTTTGGAACATTTAATTTTCAGCTTCTGACGAGAGCAGGCTGCTTCAAGGCCTTTGTCTTCCATGATGTAGGTGCGGACCATCTGGCGCTTTAGGCAAAGCTCTTTAAGGCATAGATGGATTTCTTGTTGAATTTCTCCCAGAGAAATGTCTTGTACCCTTTTTTGTTTTCCAAAAAAGGATCTTTCAACCATCTGGGACAATTCTTTAGGGATGGAAGTCAGGAAGACATGTTTTAGGTTTGGATCAGCCCCAACCTGATAAAAAAGCTTAAGCATTTCCCGATAATGCTTATCAAGATGTTTCTTTTGGAGAGAACAGCATTTTCTCTCAAAGAATTCTCTTCTTTTTATTTCCACAAAGTCAGTGGGTTTCCCCACAAAGAAATGATATAGGATAGTGATGGCATGGCTAAAATCTGGTGACATAAGAAAATGAATCTGATCTTATTCTGACACTGATTTCCACCAGGCTTTGAGGCTTCCTGTAAACCTCGTGACAAAGTTGTAAAGGACATCATTCATATCATGGTTGGTAATGGATTCGGTGTTCAACCAAGTATGAAATTCTTCAAGTCTTTCTGGCCATTTGTGATAAGGGATATCATCAATGGTGAAAAATTGTTTTGATGCCATGGACACATGTTGTCCAGTATTATTCTAAATAATTTCTGGGTGGCATCCAAGAATTTCGACAACCCTCGAGGATGTGATGACTGTGGCCGATCGATAGAGACATTGATGGACTTTAGTCAGTGGTTTAATAAGTTATAATTGAGCCAAAGGCCGAGCAATTGATGAACTATAGATTTGTATGCTTACTTATGACTACGATGTGTACTGGAAAATAAATTGATGAATCGTGAGACCATGAGGACTAATGAGCTACAATTAAACTACCCTTGATTGACCTTGTAGTCATGTGATATGGCCGAAGGTTGTGAGGCATTTATTTGAAGGAAAAGATTATGTTTATGTGAGGTACAAAGTTGAAACTTAAAGCTCAAGCTAGACTTAAGCTTATAGGTTATTTAAGCTTATGATTTACTTAACCAAGATTTAATTATTTAGAGGATTAAACTTAGGAATTTTGGGCTTGAAGACTTGGGCCGAGTGTGGGCTTTAGGAAATGAAATTGGATCGGCCAAGCCCAAGGAGAGCCGGCCAAGGCTTCCCACGCACGCCCAAGGGAGCCAAGCTGTCCAAGGAGTCTTGCCAAGTGTTCTCCGGTTTTTGCCAAGTGTCAATTGCATGTCCCTTAATCATTTCTTCTAATTATAATTAGAGAGACATATAAAAGGGAGTGGCCGGTGATTGAGGGGGTCTTCGACGGGGCTAAGTGAGAGAAAGAGAGAAAAACACAAAAAGAAAGGAAGAAGAAGGAGAAGCAGCGCCGTCCGTGAGCTGTGCCGAGGGATTGCTGCTGTTTTCTCCACATATTTAGCTCAATTCTAAGGCAAGATTAGTCTCTCAACTGCTCATGCATGCTGTGGTCTTGTTGTTGAGTTGTTTGTTGGTCGAAATTGTGGGATTATTGGGTAGAAATTGGGGTTTTGAAGCTGTTCTTGCTGTGGATGTGATTCTGCTCAAGTGAACATGCATGCACCCGAAATTTATGTGAGCTTGTAGATGATCTTAGGGACTGAATCTTACTTCGAGTTCTAAACAAAAGTTGTAGAGAATGTCTGAAATTACAACATATCCAAATTTGAAGTAAATTGAACAAGGTTTGAGGGGTGAAATCAATTTTCTAAGGAATCGGGTGAAAATCGGCTTGCATGTCGACCTTTGTTGCTTGTGGGTTGCTGCATGTGATTTTTTGTTGGATATTTCTCTTCGACTTCTTCATATGAAATGTTGAGAACATCCTAATGAACAACATACTAAAATTTGAGACAAATATAACCGGTATAACCTAGGGAAATGCTTGATTTCTTACGGACATGAATTCTGGATTGCTTCTGTGGAACGTCAGCAGATTGTATGGGTCATAAGGTGACTTTTTCTTGATAATCTTGCTTCGACCTCTAAAGGAAAGTTGAAGAAAACATGATAAACTAGAACATATCCAAAAATCAGGGGAAAAGAAGGAGATTAAGTTGCTCAATTGATGATATTTCGTTGATGGTTGATTCTGTACGGTTCGGTGATTGAGACAGAAGTTTGTGATTTTTATAACAAATTATGTAGAACGAATTTGATTATTATGTCTTCATGAGAAATGTTATTTAGACTCTTGGCTATAACATAGTGAAATTTCATAATTTTTGAGTGACGTTTGAGTATTTAATTAAATGAAACTCGAGAACTGTGTAAACTGGGAAGTCCTAAACTCTAATCTGTCTTGACGAGCTTATATCTTTTTATGTGAGTACTGTTTGAGCATGGTTTCTTAATGAAAGTTGTACTTTTATGTCTTAACATTGATGTGGTAGAATTTTATGATTTTTAGTGGCCAATTGGATGGTCAATTTAGTTTTCTTCTGTGATCGCGCAAGCTGTGATTACTTGGAATTTGCTGTGTCGTAATGGCTGAATTTTATGCACTTATGAGGAATGGATGGAAATTTGTTAAATGAAGTTGTTTCATGTGAATACCATGCCATATGAATGAAAATGTTGGCATTACATGTTGTTATGGGTGATGAGTATCATGTTGTGTGCCATGAATCATGCATGTGAGAAGGCCATCGGATGGTGTGAGCCGATGATGTCCCAGGAGTTATCGGGATGCCCGGCCAGGGAGTGAAAATACCGGATGCCCAGTAGCCCTGTGTGCGTAAATCTGGATGGTCTCAGAGTTGAGATGCCCGGAGCGTAGGGGATGCCAGAAGCATGGATGGTGTGTGCCGTGAATTCCTCGTGATGCCGGTTGGGGTGCAAGATGCCCGGAATGTGGGGGGCCGGAAGCCCGGATGGTATGTGCCGGGAATGCATTAAAAGCTCACTAATATTGCGAAAACTGAAAATGTGATGTGCATCTGGTGAAACTTTGATATGCATGGACATTGAATGGTATATGTGCACATGGTGAAATGTATGCATGGCATTGGATGATACATATATGTGCATATGATGAGATGTATGCCTGAGTGCTGATGATTTATATACATGGTACGAGCATGAGCACTGGATAAAGAGTGCATGAATGATTGAGTGTCTATGGCTGAATGGTTGGCATATGCATGACTTTACCTGTTGATGTTGTTTGATGTTACTGTTATGTGATCATGTAATTTGTTTGACTGCCTTGTGTGTTGTATGAGTAGCCATAGAGATTATATCCTTGCTGAGTTGATATACTCACCCCTTTTTGGGGAAATACTTTCAGACTAGATATGCCGCTCGTTCCAGTCTCTCTGAGTACCTTCTACGGGATCCCTTTGGATGTGGAGGTGGGAATAACCCAGATAGACAGCCCGATCGTTTCAAGACTGATATTTTTTCGTGTACGAGTGATTGTACGGTTTGAGGTAGGGCTTGAGGATGGCCCCGTATTTCAGGAGTTCGTCTCTGTCTTTGTGCAGCGAGATGGAGTCATGAGAGGTATGCTGCCACCACCACCGTCTGGCAGACCAGGGAGGAGGAGGTAGGGCCCGAGAGAGGAGCTGGGAGAGAGTTGAGGACTGATATTTTTTGACCCGGTCAGACCGAGAGATGGATTTGGCCAGTTTTTGAGGTTTTTTTTTTTTAGGGGTAATTAAGTTTACTCTTTTTGAGTTCAAGCCATGTCAGCATGAGTTGGCTTTCTGTTTATATGTACCTACCCCGATAAAATCCATCTTTTAGTTATATAAATAAAAGAGGTCCGGTTTAACTATTATATGATTTCTTTTTAGTGTGTGCATTGCCCATCTTGATTCTTATGAAAGGAGAATTGAAGGGAGATGTTTTCGCTTCCGCAAAAAAGTCGAGTGCGCTGGGACCATTCGTCTGTTAAAAAAAAAAAAAGAGAGAGAGAGAGAGCCTAAGGGTTTACAGCTCAAAGTTGAATTCAAAGGATTTAAAGGATGACTGTAGCGACCTCAAGGGGGGTTATAGGGGTGTTATATTCTGGGTCAGAATAATTTGATTCCATATCAATATCTGGAGCTGGAGGATCGGCCATGAATATGGATGAAGTGATTGGTGCAACAGGAGGGGAATCAATAGCAGGAATTGAAAAAGATGAGGAGGATGCAAGGGATACCGAATCTGATTCGGAATCAAAGATATTAGGAAAAGTTTGTTCTGTCGAGAAAAGAGTATGATCCTTTTGAATGGCAGGATCTAGCTGTTGGTTGACAGGATCAGGATCAGATTGGTTCTGAGTACCCAAATCCTTTAAAAATGATTCTAGTGGATTTGAAAGCATCATTTGATCTGGCCTTTCTCTGATAACAACAGAAGAAGTTGACATTTCTTTTTCTTTTCCTTTCTCCTTCTGTTTCCGAGTAAGATCTTTAAGACGATCTCTCATACTCGCCATATCTGGTTCCTTTCTGTAAGGATCTTCTGGAATGGCTGCAAAGATAGACGTCTGAGGTTGAAGAGGCACATACCCAGTTCTTACAGTAGGTGCCAATGGGTCAAAAGGTCTGAACCTTCCTTCTTCAAGGATTTGAATTTGCCTTTTGAGCTTTTCTATCTCTGGCTTTGGACTCTCAAGGTGATGATACCCGAGGCGTTGTCCTGATTCCAAGGCATCAAGCCTTTTCTGGAATTCGAAAAGCAGTTTTTTGGTGGACTCATCATGCCTTTGAAGATCTTGTTGCACATTTCCAATCTTATAGTCAATGACTTTGAAGGCATTGTTTTGTGCCAGCAAAGTTTCTGATTGCCAATTTATGACGGCTTCAGCAGCAGTAGTCCTTTTCTGTCTTCCATGTTCATCCACATCAGTGGGGGTAGGTACTTTGGGAGTATGACGATACCTGCCCTGTGGATCAGTAAATTCCTCCGGAGCGGGGAATGTGAGTTTAGAACTCTCACGGACAAGAGGAGGAAAGTCTTTTTCCTGGAACATGGTAATGGAAGAGACAGGTTGTATTTCTGCTGGAGTTTCGAGTGGGTAGGAGTGTTTCTTGGCCCACTTTAGGATTGGCTTATAAAACGGGGAAAGGGCTGGTTTTTTCTGAGGAGAAGAGGGTGGAGGTGACAATGGTGGAGAATTTGAAGGTGGAACAGCATATTTTGGTGGTGGAGGAGGTGCGTAGGAAACTATGTATTGGTATTTGTCACATTCACCAAGACTATCAACAGATGGATCTCCGTTTAAGTATTTTTGGAACAGGGGATCTCTTCGTTTCTTTCTCAGAGGTGGAGGTTTTTCAAATGGATCAATCTCATCAGGAGATTTTGTGCAAGAAGAGCACTGGCAAAAAGGATCCTAGAAGCAATGACCATATGGGTCTTTATAGTAATGGACTGACTATCCATCACTTTTGAAATGTCGGACAAGCTTTTTTAGGTCTGGCTCAGAAATAGCTTCAGGAATACATGGTTCGATCATAAAGAGGGTCTGGAAGATAGATGAACTTTCTTCCTTTTCCTTGCCAAACTTGATAGAAACAGTTCCATCTTTCTTTCGGATGAATTCAGAATCCGAAGATTGGAGTGGCTTACTATTCTGGTGTAGCTTTTCGTAGTTTGTGATCCATGTGTCTGAGAGGAAAGTGGCTAACTTCTCCTTCGGAATCTGTCTGGGAACATGAATGCAGGAAGTTTGATCATTTTGCATGGAGATGAACAGAGCATCTTCATTTCCATTGTTGAAGTTTAGATCAAGAGCATGGTTCTGCACTCGATAAACCATATGGTAGTGAAGCGTTGCAGCAACAGAGTCGGCAGTTTGAGGGGCTCCAGTGAGCTGCACCTGTACTTTCATAAAAGAAAGTAACTGTGGATCGGAAAGAGCAATATTAAAGTTGGGATACAATGTGACAAACACTGTGCTTGCATTCAGGGTGGTTTGGACTGTGCCAATACAAGCATGTTGGTATTCCAAGAAGCGCGTATCCAGTAATGCTATTTTGGCAACAACAGATAAACCTTTACGACCATGAAAGATTAGAGCAAGATGAACAGCGCCATAGTGAACATGAGTGTAACCCTGTTGGGTCCACTGTCTGGGGAACTCTGGAGGAATTTGAAGAGTAACGAAGTACTCCTTTTCAGTAGCAGGAATAGGGTGCTGGTCGAATTTAGAGGACTGGACGTACTCTTTTACTTGCTTTGGGGTTTGATGAATGAGTTGACGAATGGAGCGAATGGGTGAAAATGATGAGTTGGGTTTGGCAAAAGCAGAGTATGGGTTCATGAGAGGTAGTTGAGTTTCAAAGATTCTGATCTCATCACTAAGAGAGACTTCATAGAGATAATCTATCTTAGAGGCATTTGAGACACGGAATTCTAGAGGAGTGGATGATGAAGGAGCAAAGAGAAACAGGAGCTTCGAGAATTTCTAGTTCTGTAGACATGGTGGAAGAAAGATCTTCTCTACACTGAATTCACCTACCAAGCGCATGAAACTAATACTGTTACAAATGAATCCATGGCTCTGATACCATTAAGGGACCTAGACTTAGAACTAGGGAAGACGAAGTCAATTTTCTGCAGGTATGCATCCCACAATTCCAAAAAGCTTTGATATACTTTTCTACTCTTCTGATTTTTCTGAGTATGCTGATTCAATTGAACGGTTCAATTGAGTCATGTTTGCATAGTGCTAATTCAAACAAGTTCGAGGTGTTGTATCTTGGAAGGCATAGTTCGTAAATCTGCGGAGCACCATTGGCAGGAACTAATCGCCTTAAGGAGATTCGGATATTCGTACCTCACCTCCAATTTTATGTTCTGATTACAACAAACAGTTTGTGTTCTTCGGATTATTTCCAACAAAATTAAATAAAAAAGAAGCAAAATCCTTTTTAAAAAAAGGAGAATTAGAAACCATGCGTGTAGAGCTACAAAGCCCTGGCTGCTTGGTTTCCAACTCCCTTTTTAAGAAAAAAAAATAGTTATATTTAATTTAAATAAAATTTGCATGAAAAATTAGATTTGGACTAAATTGACATTATTTTAGCCTTATTTTCGTGTTTTAGCCACGTCATTGCCGTATAGAAGAAAGAAATATAAAATGGTCACGTCAGCATCTTTTGTTAACCAAGTTAGACGGAACTAATAGAAGGATTTGATTATATTCTTTGCAAATTTTAGAATTCAATTGCACTATTGTGACATATTTTAAAAGTTCCGATACACTTATCCATTTTCTATTTCCTTTGTCTAGTCTACGTCCAAATAACACTACCACCTAATTTATCCATTTCGTTTCTTTATTATTTTTCTTTCATAATTATTCGAATTTCATTTTTCCATTATAAATGCCTATTCCAAATATAGTGGAATTGAGAAGAACATTACCTAATAAAAATCACCACCCATGCAATATTAAGATATATACTTACTTATACAATATTTGATCATGTTTATGCTAGTTGGGTCATTTATAGAACTAGTCTATACAATATTTATCCCAACTTCGCACCTACTCCCAGACCATGTGTAAGTCTTAACCATACCTCTTTTTGTTTGGATGCTCGGACAGACAAGAGGGGAATACCCCCCTCCATTCCTCAACTTCTCTCAAACCCTAATGAAAGCGAGAGTTTATCTCATTTCCTGGAATAATGAACTCTTGAGGCTCTTTGGCTTTGAAGCTTTGCTTGGTTAGATCTTATTATTTCATTATGACTTCTGGCCGAGAAATAACTTAATTATGACTCAAGACTCAGGGAATTTGGCAAACTAGTAAGAACAAAAAAGGAGAAGAAAATCACCCGCTTGGGTGGCGCTGTTGGCGACAAGCTTCTCCCCCTAACGCACCGGGAGGAATTCAATTCCCGGGCCTAACGCACGGGGAGGAGTTCAATTCCCGGGCATTCCATCTGGGTAACTTATTCGGTGGCACGAGTGTGGTGGCTAACACATGTTGCTCCCAGTGGTTTACCTCCAGCCGCCGGCCATGCGGGATTCCTAAATCAAAAAAAAAAAAAAAAAAAAAAAAAAAAAAAAGTGGGCCAAACTTACGTTTCGCAATGAAGTAATCCAACTTTTTGAATATATGTTTTCGAATTGAAATTTTTTTTAAAACCATTAAAGACTCTCATGTCATACTAAACTGTCCTAGTTCTCCTAATCTTAACAATGAGCTAAACGCAAAGCCAGATTGAATGTTCAGCAGCAACTGATCATAGATACATAATGCATAAGAGGACACAGAAGATGAACCTTGCACTGTGCGGAGGCCTTTGTTGTCCGGGTTCAGACCTTTTTTATGAAGCCACCACAAATGAAAACTGATTGACAGCTACAAGATAAAAGAGCAAAGCCCATCATACACCCCTCCTTACTCTTCTTTTCTGAAACAGCATCACCTCCAATTGCCTTTGGCATGGCCCTCCCTGTTTCGCCTTTCTCCCTTATCCCTTCAGATAGAAGATTCGGACCTCCTCAGACTCCTATTGGTGGGTTCATGCAAGAACCACATTCATTCACACATATCATCATGAACGCATCCTACCCATATTCATTGTCTATTCTTTAGCTTGGCCTACTTGGGAGAAAGCCCTACCTAGGAAAGAAAACATAGCCTCTTTATCGCACCGTGGAAAGTGTCCCTCATAGTCACATTATTCTAATGAAGTCCTTGCCGACGATGGATATCTCTAAAGATGGCAAATATTGAACCTCATATGGCAAGTTAATATAACATATTTGGTTGCATCGTGGGCATAAATTACGTATCGTTTCAAAGTTCATGCCTAAGATTTGGTGGGGTTAGCCAGAAGTTTAATTTGGACACCATTGTGACATTAAGCGAAAACGATAATCCTCTCTTTGGAGGAGTAGCTAAAAAGTTCATGGAGTCAGTCTCAACAAGTATTTAAGTAATTAAGGTGGTTCTAGGCCTTGCCTTAAATGCAATCTGGAGCGTCGGCATCCATCTCGAAAATGAGTGGATTGTGCAAGCTAATTAAAGCCTCCTTTTATTTGAAAGAAAAGGCTATCTAACGGTAGTCTTTTCGTGATCCGCTTAGATGATCTGGTATTGTCCACTTCATAGATTTTTTTTGATAGATCGTGCAATTAACAAGAAAGTGTGCATTTTGTCCCTGGGAGTTGTGTTGGAGATTATGACAACCACAGGCCATACCTGCATTACTGACGTACTGGAAATATATATCGAATGCTAATAAAGCTTTTGATGTGCTTTCTTCCTCTGTTATATTTATGTCTTGATGATTCCGAAGTAGGTTACATGAATCCATGCACTATATGCGCCCTGAGTCAACGACTCGATGCCAAAGAGCCATGGACCTCTTTCTGTTTTTACAGGTGCGCTGTGCTGACAACGTCTAATGAAGTTAGAATTTTGCTGCCGCGTCGATTGTCCGTAAAACTGTTTGCTTCCTGTTGGGTCGGGGAATTGCCTACCCTCAATTTAGTAATCCAACATTGCTTTTTGATTCTCTCTCTCTCTCTCTCTCTCTCTCTCTCTCTCTCTCTAGAAAATACTAATCCGCCCAGTTATGTACACAGCCCGTACTGCGCAAGCAAAGCAAGACTGATTGGCATTTCGACAACCAGCAAAGTATTCTACACAATTAGACCTGAATGGGCTGAGCCGGAAACGGCCTTGGGTTGATTGGTCCATTGGGATCGAGTCAAGTACACAGCCCAGTAATCTGTCTCAGACTTCGGTGCTATGTCAGAAATCTTCCAACATTTGAGTCCCAGGTTTCGTTTTTCCTCTCGGGCCAGTGCAACTTTACAGGGACTTCAAGAAATTTTCTAGCATGCTAGTGTTTAATAGCTCCATATTTCGCTAGAACAACCAAATCTACGAAAAAGTGCATTATCATTCCTTTGGACCTTACGCTTTTTCATTGTGAAAATTACCAAAATAAGTTTTATACCTATTGTACTTGTGTCAATTTAGTTTTAAACATTTTAATTGTGCCAATTGAGTCATAAACTTTTTCTTTTTTTTTGCCAATTGAGTCCATCTAATCAATTTTAACTAAAAATCGTTAATGCAAATGTCGATCGTCCTACATAGTACGACTAGCATTGATGTAGATATTTTAATAGTATTTTAATTTTATTTGAATTTTTTTTTTTTCTTTTTTGAACTTAGGTCCAATCCGAGCGGTTCCCAACCCTCACCTTAGGGGTGAGCGAGACAAATCAAACCGAGAACCACCTTAACCATACTGAATCAGCTAGTTCGAGTAGATTCCCAGAAGTGCCAATCCAATTCTTAATTCCTAAAAGTGAAACCGTGTTCAGGCAATCTAGTTTCCCGTTCCCCCTTGAAACTAGACCAAACCGGACCACCTAGACCAATTGTTTATTATCCATTTATTTTTATTTTTTAAATGTCTCATGCACGCCACCTCTTCTCTTTCGGTCTTTCCCTTTTGCACCATGACCACTTTCACTAGATTGCTCGGGAACCAATCTATTTGGTTTGGTCTAATATCCGATCCCTAGTTCGAAAAATGGGAAGTAGTTTCTTCAGTTTAGTTTCCAATTCCAAATTATGAATGGACTGAACTAGGAACCGATCACCCTTAGCCGAAATGCCTTCACCTAGGCAAAGGTGTCCAAGCCTCATCAGCCTTAAGTTCAAAAAAGAAGTCATAAAAAAAAAAATAATGATAAATTCAAAAAATAGTTAAAAATGTCCACGTCGGCATAGGTCGTGCCTTGCAAGATGGTAGGAGTTCACGTTAACAATTCCTTACCAAAATTAGTTAAATGAACTCAATTGGCAAAATGTAAAAATATTTATGATTCAATTGACAATTAAAAAGTTTAGTAATGAATTGACACAAATAAAATAGGTTTATGATATTTGGTAATTTCCCCCGTTTTCAGTTGTCAAGTTCAGTCTTTCACCAATATGTCGTCGCTTTATGGTGCTTCTTGGACTAAATATTCTTAAGAAACCCTCTATATTTACTAATTTTACTAGTATATCCATGTCTGATAATGCATTTCGTAAGCACTGGCCTATGCTTATGCACGTTAGTATCAATTGAAGTGCCGTACAGTTAATAGAAATAGGGAGTTTTAATGCTGACAACCACATTTATATTTTAACAGTAATTTAACGGTGACATTAGCATTTTCGTCCACAATTTAAAATAAAAGATTCTTTTTTCATTTTCTTTTTAGTACTGACCAGCAAATTTCATTCTTTTTGTTTTTGCACTTTCTTTTCATGGGCAGAAAAGAAGATAATTAGGATTAAAGACTTGAGGAAATGAGAAGATAATTACAAAAAAATTCAAAGCCCATTGTACGAATATCAATTCAATCTCTTACCTTTACCAAAAAAAAAAATATCAATTCAATTCTAAACTTTTTAATTTGATCAATTTAATCATATATATTTTTTAGAATTTGTTAATGTAGTTCTTCAAGCCAATTTTGACCGACAATCTCTAGCATGGATACCGGTTATTTTACATGGCATGGTTGACACTAGTATGGACAAATTTTTTGCATTTTTTTACTTTTTCTGAATTTTTTTATAAATTTTTCGTATGTATTCTTTTTTTCTAACGTTAACTGAGTGACTAGTCATTAATTTCAAAAGGGGAGTCCCCAAACGCACCATTGGTTTGGTTGCTAACCAATGAAAAAAGAGGGAAAAAGCTGTATAAAGAAGTGAAACTCGATGATAACATGTGAAAGGCCAGTGACGGAACACATACTATATTTTGCATGTCTTACAACAAATGATTCGTTTCATAATTCATCCCTTGGCCCAATGAATGAACTTCTGCATCAGTAATTGTCAATTAAAATTGGTAGAAAGAATTACATTGACAACTTCTCAAAATATTTATGATTAAATTAGTCAAATTGAATTAACATTTGTAAAATAGTTTTAATACTAATTGATAATTTTCCTAAAAGAATAAGCATAATCATAGTCAATGAATTGTGAACTCAACATGGAGAGAGCTTGCAGCTCATCTTCGTTGGCTTTTCGATTATGAAGATTCATCCATTTTCTTTCATGCGATATGGACAAATTCTGGTCAAACACTCGGCTGGTCAACGGTTTTTTCTTAGAAAAAAAAAAAAAGAAAACCGGTTCGGATGAGCTCCATCGCATCGGCTGGACATACCATTTCCATCTCATCATTCAATTTTTCGGCGCCTTTTTCCCTAATAATTAATATCCATAGACCTTATAAAATATAATGGGCGAAGCCCATATTTTCTTTTAATTTCTGATTCTTGGGCCATTCTTTTAAAATAGCCCACCCTTTTTTTTATGTTTCAGGTTCTGGGCGTAGCCCAGAACCTTTGTGTTTTAATGGACTCTGGGCTCACGCCCCAGAGCCCAAAATTAATGGCTTAGCCCATTTTTCTTATTTATTTATAGTGGGCCAATTTTATTTGCGGCCCGCCCGTTTCAAGTGGCTTGCGTGCGGGCCGGGCGCACGTCTGGCCTTACGGTCCAAGTAGGGCTGCTCGCGGGTCCCGGGCGCGGGAGTCTGAAATATTTAAATAATATTAAAATAATAAAAAATTTTAAAAAATTTTAAAAAAATTGTGGCAAAAAAAAAAAAAAATTTGTTGTTTGAAAAATGCAATATGATCATTGGAAACACATGTTGTGAAGTGTTTCATATTTTTTTTTCGGTAACGATTGTGAAGCGTTTCATATTGTTTAATGAATTTTGGGCATAAATTTTGGAGTTCCCTATTGATAAATATTAGTATATACAATTACTCGCCCAAAGGGAGTTATTGTGTATATTAATTTAGAAAATTATATGAAGTTTAATCCCTATATTTAAAAGATGGGGATGTATAATTGAAAAATATTTATCTACCCAAAGGGGATAAATGTTTTGAAAATTATATGTAATTTCCTTCTATGTTGATATCATGGAGATGTATGATTTAAAGGATTTGTCTTCCCAAAGAGGATGGATCATTGAAAATTATATGTAATTCTCCTTGTTATTACTTTATAAACTTCATGTTGTGAAAAATAATTATGCATTATACACTCTGCTCAAAAGAGGAGTTTATAATGTACTAATTATTTTTGTTGAAATACTTATTGCCCATAATTGATCTAATTATATTATGTGTGACAAACAGTTACCTTTGCTACAAATAACAACAATGTCATGGTTCAAATGTTAACTAGATCAAACTTTAAAAGATGGAAGCAAAACATAGAGTTTGGTTTGGGCATCATTGATATAGACTTGGCTCTACGTGAGAATGAACCTATCAAGCCCAATGATCAAAGTATTGCAGATCAAAAGGCCCATTTTGCTAGATGGGAAAAATCTAACCGGTTGAGCCTTATTGCTATGAAGAGGTCCATTACTGAGCATCTCATTAGTGGAATGCTAGACAGTTTCTTAAAGTAGTGGGAGAAAGATCTCGTGTTGGATTATGACTAGGGGTGATCGGGTCCAAGGTGGGTAAGGTCTAGACCCGAACTTTGTACCCGACCCTGTTATAATCGGTTCTCTTTTTTTGGACCCTGTACCCGACCCTGTTTGCATTGAACTATGTTCCCGACTCACCCTGTTTTTCCGGTCCAGGAACAGGGTTAACATTGTATTCTACCTACCTTGGAAGTGTATCTTAGATATTAAGCCTTTTTTCTTGGACCAAAGGACGAATAGGCGTGGTCGGTGGTCTTGATGGGTATGGAGAAGTATTCTACGTGCACCGAAAGAGATATACCATTCCACTCTTTAGTCTGTAGAATTCAGCTTCTTCTAGCTTTCAACGAAGTAATGCTGATTTGAAAGTAGCAGGTAGATCTTGTTGTATCGTAATCGTGGCCAAACCACTAGAGTACTTGTATGTCCATTGCGAAACCATTCTGCCCAAGAAGTTAGAACATCGGTTGGGTGAACCTTGACAGGGGTGCCAAATAGGTCCTTTGGTGTGGGATGCATTAGTTCGCAGGTTGTACCAGGGGTATGTATCAGTCCAGTTGAACCCAAGACTCGGATCGGACCAAACCAATTGATTCAGGGTGAATTCGACCAATTCCTCATTCTAAAAATTTGAAATTCTTGTTTTCACGTAAAAAAACCAGACCAGACAAACTAGGCCATATTACCTTCTTCTTTTTTCTTTTTTCTTTTTTCTTTTTAATTTCTCATTGTGAAACAAACCCCAAATTAGTAAATTATGTTTCAATTTGTACCAAAATAGAGTAACGACTTCCATATATATGTATGGATAGACAAAATTATGAAGGAATGTGTGTGTGTGTGTATATATGTGTGTGTGTATATTATTTAACACTTGCTAATATTAGAGGTCTGCAACAGGAACTGCCCAAATCTAGAACTGCCGGATCGGATTGGACCGGCTGATTTTGGATAATTCCCAAAGAGGGCCGGACTAAACAAGTTAATTATATATATATATATATATATATATATATATATATATTATTTTTAAATTTTTAAGAAATAAACCTTAATTCCTCTCATTTTTCATTTTTAATTTTAGCCCGAAAAGCAAATTTATTGGTTCCACCAAACCAGACCAAATCGGTTGGTCCAATTCTTGGTCCCGAAATTTAGGAATTAGGAACCAATCGGCCCTAGCTAATACAATGCCATGTAATACAGTATTGACTATAAAATCCAAAAGAAAACTAGTAGATTGTCAATTAGCGCCTAACACAGATCATGAAAATATTCATTTAACGATAAATTAAAAATAATTCTCTTTTTTTGAATGTTAAGAAACTTCCACTTGTAGAGAATAGAGAGGGGAAAAAAGGAATCGCCGATTTCAAGACCCACCTCGGATCATCTTTGTCTGATTCTAAGGTTGGGTGGGCTGATTTCCAATTCCACAAATTGGAAATTGACGTTGCTTAGCTCAGCTTAGCTCCTAATTCTAGGGTGGGAATCGACCTACTTAGAGACCAATCACCTCTAGATTGTACATCAAAGTAAGTAGTGTGTCGGCTCAATTTCAAGTTTAAAAAAAAAAAAAAAAAAAAAGGAAGAGAAAGAGCTTTGATGATAACCGCCCCACTCCCCCCACCCCAAAACACCCGCAAAATATATATATATATATATATATATATATATATATATATATATGCAAGATTCTGCCTTGTTATTAGAATAAGCTCAAGTCTCTATTTTTGCGCTCCATTTTCCGTTATGGGTTATCTCTTTGTACGCCAAAAGATATTTCATCATTTTATTAGTAAGCTAAAAATGTAATCATTGTAATATTTATAAAGAGCAGAAAAGTTAAAAAAAAAAAAAGTAATAGAAAGACATAATATTTTAATTGATTTAGGACATGGATTGAAATAAAAAGATATTCTAGAATCTAGATAATAATGTGATTATGAAATTATCAAAAGCTAATGAATTAGGTTGAACAAATTGGAATCTTTAGGATTAGATGGCTCGTGATTCTCTCTCTTGTTTGATCAAATAAAACCATTGCATTGAACGTTTGAAAATAGTATAAGGATTGGATTGGAGAAATTAAAAGTTCAATGATAACATTGTATACTCGGCCAGAATATAGATATTATTAAAGTCATTTTCTATTCTTTTTCTTTTCAAGTTCTTTTATTTTAGGTGGTTGGGATGGAACATATCCATGACATTAGAAGTCTTTGGGCTAAACCTGGGGTCTCTGTCTATTACATTTCAACGAGATATTTTCAAGAACCTGCCTGAAAACATGATGGAAAAGGCTCAACTTCTCTACTTCCTTGGGAAGACTCTTCAAATCAACCAAAGTCGTCATTAAATTTAAGGTTGGTAGGTATCGGGGGAACTCGAAGAGAAGTAACGCAAAAGAGAAAAAGTAAGAAAGGAAAAATAGGGTAAGACGTATCAATGATACAATTTTAAGAACAATACTGTCTCGAACGGATTCATCATTTAACATGCGGTCGGCTAATTTGAAAGTCTTATCTGTAGAGACAATGCCCGAACTTGGATCTTTTCTTAGTTTGCATACTAAGAGAAAGCTAACAAGTTGAAACTTATCTATACTCCAGTGAGCAAAATGAGGAGAACGAAAGACAATGGAAGAGAACAAAACGAAAACGCTTTTTGTATGATTTGTCGAGACGGGATGCGACGTATCCTCAAAACCGAAACCATTGTAAGCAACTGAATAGATACTTAGCTTATGCTTTTTTATTTTATTTTGCCACAATAGTAGAAGTTCTAGACCCCAGGTTGAGTCAGATTATCTAGCTTGCTCGCGCTTTAGCATCTAGCTTATTGCGTCATCACTTACGTAGATGTAAGGAGAATCCATGCACGCGTCGATTGAGGTTGAGAATAAGGACGGGGATGGTTTTTTAAACCTTTTGATCCTTGGAAGTTTGGACAAAGACACTAGTCGTTCGGATGGCTTTGAGATGTACACGGAGGCATGAACTGAAAATTAGGTAAATCCCTTTCCAAGACGTCTCTCGCGACCAATACATTGACATCTCATCACCGGCTTGAGCGACGCTAATCACAAGTTGGAAGAGAAAATGGGGAAATCGACCACCATTTGAGGAATACATTAAAAGGGCTATATTGAATTTTCCCATGAAGGTTTATGATCAAATTGATAAAATTGAAAAAGTTTAGAATTAAATTGACATCCGTGCAATAGATTTATGACTGATTGGATATATATAATTTTTCTGAGAGAATGAGTTCTTATTTGATTAAGAATATGCTCTCTTCATCACACCTTTTTTTTTTTTTTCCTATTTTCTATTTGTCCCTTTTCCAACCCGACTTTAGACCACAAAAATGAAGTAAAGCAAAGAACGAACAAAAGCCAGAAAAAGGAGGACGACCAAGGTGGAGATGCGTGAGTATTACGAAGAATTATTCGGATGGAAGGCGCGCATCAAGCTTTCCACGTTCACTTTCGGCATGCGAATGGCCTCGCACTTGCATAGGTGGGATTTAGAAGCGACTCCCAATTTTGACCGCCGGCTCGCATCTTTATGTGGAAGACGTGAGTCGATTCTCTTTGAAGCAAAGGTCGGTGTTGTGAGGTCCAGATCACGTTCCTCACAGAACCTGACAGCTGACTCACTCACCATCCGATTGAACATGCTCGAAACAGCAATCGCCTAACCAATCGGCACGCGAAGTCCACGCCACAATAGTCATGCCGCGACGCGATGAAAATCCATTGGATCTCTCGATGATGGTCGTCCCAAGAGGCCTGCATCAGCCTTCGCTGGCAAGCAACATGCACACCTTGAGACTCGTCAGCAATTTGCTTGTGGGAAGTCAATAGGCGCTCCCCGAGAGAACCCGGGACCGTCTACTCAACGGATCACGGAGCTCACAATAACTTGTCTAAGCGCCTTTTATTTTAAGGAAACTGAAAAAAGGATCGTAATTCTCAGTGCCCCCTGATTAGTCAGGCAGAAGGCCTCGTGGTCCTCCGAACATATAAATTTTGCCCCCTAGAGTCCTCTCGGCGATAATTAGCAACATATCCAAATTTCGACTAGAGTAATCACCGAGCGAACTTACCGAACAGGCAATCGACTCCTTCCAAAATCCAGCCCACAATCAAAGATGATGCTCTCATCGGTGACACCGAGAGGCCTCACTCATACAAGGAATCAAAAAATATACAGAAGCCCGTTCAATAGTGAACTTGGCTGCACAGCTTTTTCAGGCTGACTGGTTCAGAACCTTGACACAAGATTCATACATTCTGACTACACCTTTATAGCTCCATGTGCAGCCCGGGATGCAAAAGTGTCTTGGCAAATGGCATACTATATAAGCTTTTACTCTAACCATGAAGTAACCGCAGGAGATTTTATCAAGAGAAAACAGCTACAGCGTGGCAACAGAAATACCTCTTTGACAATTGTCATTCAAGGAATAGATCCTGACCAAGCACCACACCTGAATCAAACAGGATGAGTCGATGAGAATCATCGACCACTGGAGAAAGGGGGCAAAAGATAATATCTCTTGACCATCTCCCAACTCGCAAGCCACTGGACTAATTTTCTTCTCCTCCACCATCACTGGCAAATTCGTCTATCTGTTCATGGTCACTGGAGTCCAAATTGAACGCAAGCGATACCCTTTTCATTCTTAACCAAGCTGCACCCTCAGAAGTCACTCCACCACACTTCTTAACCTTCAGTTTCACCAAGTTAGGGCAACCAGAGGCTAATGCCTTCATTCCTTCGTCCGAAACTGGGCAATTCTTGATGCAAAGCTTCTTGAGCGCCATACATCTAGCCGCGATGCACACAATCTCAGCATCTCCAACCGTATCACTACCGCAAAACGCCAGTCTCTCTAACGTGCCACAGTTAGATCCTAGCAAATCCAAGCTCAACTCCGTAGGATTGACGCCGATAAGAACAAGCTCTCGCAAATTAGAACAGTGCTTTGCGACAGCAATCAAACCATCGTCGCCAATGCGGCTCTGCTTCAATCCATCAATGTAGAGCTTCCTCAACAACTTACAACGTTCGGCAACCGATATGAGCCCTAAGTTCGTGCAGTGCGGTGTCTTTAACAGATGCAGTATCTCGAGATCCGAGCAATTAGATAGCGAGGCGATGCCAAAATCGCTTACCTGGATCCTCTCCAGATGGATCTCCACTAATTTTGTGACCCTCTCCACCATAACTTGAAGCACCGCATCCCAATCTCCGTAACATTTCACCAGCTTCAAGGTCCTCAAATTCTTTGAGCCGGTGATCAGCGGACCGAAGCACCGTCCGTTGTAAAGCTCCTTCAAGCAAAGTGTTTTGAGGGAGGCGGAAGCCGCACCAGGCCCAATCGGCTCCACCGTAGCACCTTCAGTGGGACTCCGGAGCCGCTTCACAGATAACTCTTCCAGGGAGGCGCAGTGATCAATCACGGCGTTCAAGCCTTTGGCTCCGAACGCACAAGATCCGCACGAGAGCTTCCTCAGCGCCCGGCAATTTCTCGTGAAGACCGCGATCCCCGTGTCCGTGAGCGCGCGGCAGCCCCGCAGCTTGAGGCGCGTGAGGTTCTTGCACTGAAGCGAGATCAGCACGAGGGCGTCGTCGTCGATGCCATACGACTTGCGGTCGCACTTGAGCGCGAGCTTCGTGACCGAGTTGAACCGCGCGAACAGCGCCGAGACCGCTTCCAGCAGCTCCGGCCGGGCGTGGAGGGCGAGCCTCTGGCGGCTCTGGCCTTCGATCGCGAGCCAGCGGCGGCACACGAGGGAGCACCGTTTCCGGTCGCCGGAGCCTAGGCACTGGAAGACGCAGGCCAGGCACTCGTCGGGGAGATTGGAGATGGAGAGGGAGAGATCGGGGCGGCGCACTCGTCGGCGGCCTCCCCGAGCGCCGGCCAGATCACGGCCTTCGACTTGGCCGCCGAGTGGCCGTCGTCGGGGTCGGGGTCGGGGCCGCGGCCGCCGAGCGCGGGGGCCGTCGAGGACGGCGACTGGCCCATCGCCGGCGGAGGCGGAGGCGGAGGCGGTGGCGGTGGCGAGGGAGGTGGGCGGTTGGAGGAGGAGGGAAGATTCAGGCGGCTTATCTTATCCTCTGGTTCGGGTGCGCAGAAGAGGCTGCTGCACAGCAGTGCGTCGTGGGTGGTGCGGAGTACTCACTGTGTTTTTTGGTCTTGTTGGAAGATCGAGGGCGAGAAATGTCTGGGGAATGAAAGGCACTGTTGCGTTTGAAGAGTCAAAAAACAAAACGGACGGATCGGGCCCATCGAGGGGGGATATTGGGCCGAGCGTTGGCCCTCGAGATTCGGCCCATCGAGGGTATATTGGGCCTGACGTCGACGTTCAGGATTCGGCCCATCCCGTGGCTGACGAGGATTTCCCCCTCTTCATTTCATGCGTTGTCCCTTTCCATGATCCCGGACGCACATGGCGCGAGTCTCGACACTCGTGGGGAGAGAGAATATTATAACCGGCACAACAAAAAAGGAAGACCCTTGAGAACGCGACACGTGTCAATGTGGGATCCAAACACCCCGCACCAAATTCTGAACTAAGCGAGCCGGCCTTCTTCTTTGGAGAACACTCTCTTCCCTAAGGTTGAGGTAATAGGACAGCGTCGTCACTAATTAATTTACGGTAGGTCAATTAGTTTCCTAAGTAAAATAATAGGAAAATTACTTTACTTTTATGAATTAGAGACTTTGGGTACGAGGACTTAATTACACTAGATTTTTTTAATGCCCTTTTGATACATTTCTCTTTTTATTTCGAAAAAATGCTTTGCGGGTAGTTTGAATTAATTTTAATTCACTTCCCTAACATGTGAAGTGATCATGCAGGTGTGCAAACCACCAATTTAACAATCCAAGAAAAGCAATGAATAAATTGCAGGACTTATTTTGTAGTAATGAAAGAATCTGCAATGTTAAATCAAAATTCACATTAATAGTCATAAATATGATTTCTAATTAACACGCAGTCACATCGATAGGCATTTTTATGCAATGCATGCTACTAATCTAACTTGAAATGATATGACATAATAATATGACCTAAACTATGCGATGTTTTTGTGTTTTCTTAGCATGCAACCTATTCTAGAGAAAATTATCTAAACCTATAATTAAAATTAAACATGCAATCCTACCATACTTTGCAATGACGTGCAAAGAATGCTCTAGTTCTATATAACATGCGCATGATTTTTTTTTAAAATTCGTAACTAAAAATTGCTAAAAATTAAAAATCTAACTAAAGCGAGATATTATCTATTTTAAGTTAGGATAGACCAATCTAGAAAATATATTATCTAACCTAGATATTACATGCATTTTAAAAAAATTATTTTATCTTGCAACTTTATCTAGGAAATCAATTCTAATATACACGATATGCAAATGCAATTTTTTTTTTAATTTTGAAATAAATAAAGCAATTAAAAGATAAACACAAAATCATCCATGATCATCAAAGATATTATCCATTGTTCGAATATGGAAACGATATCTAATCAAACCTGATTGTTCCGCTAATAAAATCGATAAATTGATCTTAAGTCTTAAATATCAAGATATCAATTTTATTCCTGCGTAATTAATTATTCCATCTAAAGCCTTATAGATGGAGTAAAAAATCTATGTGCGATTGCAAATCAGGTGGTACGTCGGGAATTTCAATTATGCATCAAGAATACTTCAAATAAAGAACACAAAATATAAAAAAATAAAATAAGATAAGATAAATCTAACTAATAAAATAAAATAAATATACCAAATTTGAATTTTTTCCAAAATCCGAACAGTAAATTGAACCATGACGGTGGCTGTGGTGGTGGGTTGTCATCAATCGGAGGTCGTGGTCGTCGGAGCTCTAGTGAGGACGAGCGGTGGGTGGAGGCATTAACGGAAGCAACCGGCGAAGGCAAAGGGGCGGAGCAGCTCGGCGGAGGCTGGCTACAAGCATCACTCGGAGAGCGGGGCGTCCTAGACCGGTGCGCAGGGAGACCGACATTCGGACGACGGGTAGAGACGGTAGGCAGCAGCGAGGGAGATGGGCGACGACCAGCTTGGGATCCACTAGCGGATGCGTCGATGGGCAACGGTGGCGCTAGCGTCGAGGATAGTGGCGGGTGGCGAAGGGAAGCTGTTGTGGTGTTGCAGCAAGGGCAGTGGCTGTGGTGAGGGAGGCAGCTGGAGTCACCAGTGCCACAATAGGGGCAACCGGCGTGGAAGACAGCAGGGGACGGCTGTTGCATGCGTCGGCAAACGGGGTCAAGCGGAGGGCTGCTCACGGTTGTAGCAGAGGCGACGTCGGTGCTCGGGCGGAGGCCTTCTTGTGGGTTGTAGCGGCAGCAAGCAGTGGCGGTGTCGCGACGAGCTGCAACTGATCGGCGGTGAGGGATGGCTCCGGCGTTGCGAATGGCGACCAGCGAGGGACAGGCGGCAACGGCGCAGTGCTCATGGACAAGCGACAATGCCGCACAGAGGCCGACGCAACAAAGGCGGTCTGGCTGGGATGGAGACGGCAAGTGCAAGCGCAAGTTCAGCGGGAGGGCTACACAAGGAAGAAGAAGCTTTTCCCCTTTTTTTTTCCTCTCTTTTCTCTCTCTCTCTCACCTGTTACACATCCCTCACGTCTCCCTCTCTGCTGTCTTTCCCGTTGCTATACTTTTCTGCTAACCTTGATTTCCTTCAAAAGCTTTCTTTTTCTTTTTTTTCTTTTTTTGTGTTGATTTTTCGAATGAAGATCCCCCATTTTCAACAACAGTAGAAGACCCACCTTTGTTAACTTTGAAACGCAAATGAACCCACTAAAAAAACGAAAATCCAAAAGAAAAACCCCTAATGAAGTGATCAAAAGAGCCCTTCTTGTGCGACTATATATTCAATGTGTGGCCTCCCCTCCACTTCTATAGTGTAGCAACCTAGGTGAGTGGCCTAGGGTTTTAGATCAAAATCCATGAGGATTTTTTCCAAACGCAAAATTTGTTTTTATTCTCAACGTCTCCTCTAGATTTCTTTTGCAAAAATGAATATTCTCCACCGATTTTATCACACATTGCCAAAGATTCAAAATTGCAATAGGATTTTTTTCAAATTTCAAATATTGCAAAGATGAGCTTGTCATATCTCCTTAAGGTTATGGGCTTGGGCCAATTTGCTCTCTTCGTGGGCTTAGTCCAACTCGTCAATTTGAAACTCTGAACCATCAAGTCAAACCCATCTGTCGCCAGTTCAATGCAAATAAAAAAATGCTCCTAAAACTATATGCTATGCAATTTATTTTTAATATTTTTGCTTAGGGGTTAAAAATTAATCCATAATTTTTTAATGCGATAAACAACTGATTGAGTCGTCAAAATTTAGGTGTCAACAACTATCCCTCTTTGAATGTGAGCTCGTAGAGGTTGCCTTCAAAGAGAAATTGAGACCTAAATTTTGACTATGCACATGCAATGAATGATTATCTCATTTTAAAATGCAATTTATATGATACATGGAAATATTAATGCAAATTTATAATGCAAAAGGAGAGAGCATACCTGTAGTTACTTACCGATTAGTGTGGTAGAGCACCTTAAGGTACGGGATAAATCTTCATTTACTCTACGAGTACCCGGTCTTCATTCAAGTTTCTTAAAGAGTTTAATGTTTATCGAATACTTAGATTCAAACTAAGGTATGACGAAAAAGATCGAAAAACATTCATATCCATAATAAAATATTTAGCGACAAGATTTAAGACATTTGGATCCAGACTGACATGTCAAGATTTGAAGAACTCAAAATACCTAGATCCAAACTAAGGTATAACAAGAAGATCGAAAAACATTCATATCTAGAATGAAATGTTCAACGAGAAGAATTAAGATATCCAGATCCAGATTGAGATGTGAAAATTTTGGAACTCGAAATACCTAAATCCAGACTAAGGAATAATGAGAAAGATCGAAAAACATTCACATTCAGAGTGAAATGTTTAGATGAAAAAAATTAAGACACCTAGATCCAGACTGAGATGTCAAAATTTTGGAACTCGAAATACCTAGATCCAGACTAAGGTATAACGAGAAAGATCAAAAAACATTCACATTCAGAGTGAAATGTTTAGATGAAAATAATTAACACATCCAGATCCAGATTGAGATGTCAAGGTTTTGGAGCTCGAAATACCTAGATCCTTCACATCCAGAGTGAAATGTTTAGAAGAAAATAATTAAGACATCTAGATCCAAACTGAGATGTCAAAATTTTGGAATGCAATTTATATGGAAATACTAATGCAAACGGTAAACGAACCTACTTGGAATACCTTATCTTCAAGGAGGGTAGAGTAATTCAAGATAGTTGGTGTTACATGTCCAAAACCCTACCTTTCTACGATCGCCCAGAATAGTGACAAGACTTTGTAAGAAAACTACTTTCCTAGGACCCGTAGCTTTCTACAGTCACCCAGTATAGTAGTATTTGGTTGTCTAGTGCCCAAACCTTTTTTCGATCGCCTTGACGAAAAAAGCGATTTTTTAAGACCCGTACCTTTCTACGGTCGCCTGAATAGGAAACAAATGTTATTTAGGACCCGTACTATTCTAGGGTCACCTAAACAAAGATTCACTTTTCAGGACCCATACCCTTCTATGGTTGCCTGTTAAAGCAACGAATATTGTCTAGGATCCATACCTTTCTACGATTGCCTAAACGGAAAATCACTTTGTAGGACTCGTAGCTTTCTATGGTTTCCTGTTAAAGTAACAAATATTGTTTAGGACCCACACTTTTCTATGGTTGCCTGTTAAAGTAACAAATATTGTCTAAGACCCGTACCTTTCTATAGTCGCCTAACACTGCGGTATGGATCATCTGATTGGGACCTGAACCCTTCTTCGGTCGCCTTAATCAGACTGAACCTAGAGAAAAACCTTTGGGAGCAGCTCAATTGAGTGTCAATTAAAAGGAATTTCGGGCTATGGAAGCACGTCGATTTGATAGGGGGACTCACGCCATGTCGATGAAAAGGACTCTGAGCTACAAAAGTACGCCAAGTTGATAAAAGAAATCCGGGCTACGAAAGTACGCCGATTCGATAAATTGGACTCTGGGCTACGAAAGCATGCTAGGTCAATATAAAGGAAATCCAGGCTACGGAAGCACGCCGGTTCGATAAAAGGGACTTTGGGTTAGGAAAGCACGCTAGGTCACGAACTCCAGGCTATAGAAGCACGCCGAGTCTATTAAAAGGGACATCTAGCTACAGAAGCATGCCAAGTCAATGAAAATGGACATTGGTTTACGAAAGCATGCTAGGTCAAGAACCCTGAGCTATAGAAGCACACCGGGTCTATTAAAAGGAACATCAGGCTACGAAAGCATGCTAGGTCAAGAACCCTGAGCTACAGAAGCACACCGGGTCTATTAAAAGGAACATCAGGCTACGAAAGCATACTGAGTCAATGAAAATGACTTTGGGCTACGAAAGTACGCCAGGTCATGAACTCCAGGCTACGAAAGCACGTCGGGTCTATTAAAAAGGACATCGAGCTACGGAAGCACGCCATATCAATGAAAAGGGACATTAGACTATGGAAACACACCAGGTCAAGAACTCCGGGCTACAGAAGTACGCCGATTTTATTAAAAGGGACTCTCGACTACGAAAGCACGCCAGGTCATTGAAAAGAATTTTGTGCTGCGAAAACATGTCTAGTCAACATAAAGGAACTCCGAGCTATGGAAGCATGCCGAGTCGGTGAAAAGGGCTTCGAGCTACAAAAGCTTGCCAAATCTCGAGGCTTTAAGGAGTAACTTGAACATCAAGTATCACTCGATCTTCAAGGAAATATTATCTGTCAGACACGATTAGAGCAAAAACTAGTATACATTTATCAAAGAGGTAGACAATTTGAGCTACTTTAAAATACACATTTCAAAATTCAATGAATTTTTTATCAATTCCATCAAGATTTATGCATAATGACTTTACCATATTTGCATCACCCAAATTTCCACCGGAGGGAATTGTCGTTCAAGACAATGACATGGATTTCTTAAGAATACTAAATGAGAGACTTTCAGTTAGAAAGGACTTTCATTCATTCACATTAAGAAAGGCTATTTTACGATAATCACTCCATCTCACTATCATTATACCAACAAGGATCCAAGTATTCTTGCAAGCAGTACGACTTTACCAATATGAGAAGTCTTTAATAGAGATCATAATGCGGGCTCAGTCAACGGCTTAACAAATGGACTCTTTGAGTGAAGGCAATTGAAAAAACAATTTTGTAATCATCTTTGGGTTTACAGTCAAGAACCATGTAAAATGAGAAAAAAACAATCTTGCTCGCACTGCTTCGAGTGATACTTATAAACATATGAACTCCTACGTTAATTCAAGTGCCCTAATCAGAAGAGACTTTGTAAAGGACGTGACGTAGGGTAAGTTCATGGATTGAGAAATGAAAGGATTATTAAACTCAAAGATATGTATAAGGGTGAGAGTTGATGATCATCTTAGCATTGCCACCAGTTTTTCTTTTTCACCATCAGGGATTGTCTTCATAAAGTACCCCATTGATTGTAAAAACTCAGCATTTAAGTTCTTTGAGTATTGCTTTATTAGAGATACAACCTTTTAACAACCGATAGTCCCTATCTTGACTCTCTTTTTTCATCTATGGGCATCAGCCTTACTTTTACCAAGCACACCGCTTTTTCATGCCCCTAGTTCTCATTCATTTTTTATTCACTTCTTTTTTAATGGGCATTGGCCTTACTTTTACTAGGCATACTGCTTTTTCATGTCCTTTAGTTCTATCGAATGACCATATGGTGCTTTTAACATTTGGACCTTTGGGAGGCCTTCATCTTCTGTCAATACTCCTGACCATACTATTTGAACAATTGCTTTTTGTCTTGCCCCAGTGTGGGGGATGATCACTAATTGGGTTTAAAGAAATAAAATTGTAGGCTCAAGTGGGCTATGCAAAAAATATAAGTGTGTAGGATAGAGAAAGAAATGCTCTTTGTCATCCTAAGGCACTTAAATTACCACATAAATTCAATGTAATAGCACGACCTGAAGATTAATACAAATGAGAGCAAGAAAATTTATTTCCATTTTCTCCACCTTATGGTGCTGTCTTATCTCCAGTTTGTCCTTGTGTAGGGTGGTTCTTGACAGGGGTAGTTTGAAAAAAATCTTCATAAGTGTATAAAACTCAAAGAAGTTAAGCAATGGATCACCCATAGTGTTTAGGATAGAGAAATGAATTGCTCCTCATCATTTCGGTCATCGTACATTTTGCAAGAAAAATCTTTATCTTGTAGATATGGAACTTTCTATACTCATCTTACAAATGTATGATAGGGGACTGTGTATAGGATAGGGCTTGCCTTTCATCATCTTGACACATCTCATTTCGCATTCTTAAGCATTTGATATCACTCCAATGAATTGTCCATCTTGACAAATCTCCACATGAAATTGGGGAGTTAAATAAGTAAAATTACTATGGAAATTCTTTTTTCCAAAAGAGCCCAACAGCTTTAAGCATAAAAAGCTTTTGTGACTCCAAAACAAACAATTTATCACACTCAAAACATGATTTTAAACATTCGTTCAGGGGATTGCTCCATAAAGGGACTGTCTCAGCAATAGGTGTTCTTGGATTGCCCTTGTCGAAAAGGAACAAACACACAAATTGATCAATCCAATCTTCAGTTTAATGGATGCTCCGTTTTTGTTTTTGCCCTTGCACAAAACAACTTGCATGAATAGGATACTATGCAACATCAAAGTAAATGCACATGAATTATCCATTTTGGTTTGGGTAGAGATTTTATCTCAGTCGGGTCACTACCAAAATCTGTCATGCCCCAAATATGTCATTTGCAAGGAAAAGAATAGAATGTCATTTCCCAAAATTAATTATGCTCAAGGACGAGATGCACCTCTTTCACCAAAGATGGATGATTCTCTTTTTACTTGCCCCTCATTTTGCGTTCTCAAACTTGTTGAGTAACAGTTGGGCCAATTAATCTATCATTGCAACACGATGTGCCTTTTCCAGATGCTTTCTCTCAGGCCAAAAAAATAATGCTCATGAATCATGAGTGTTTGAGTTCTTCATTCTCCTTGGTCCTTCGGAAAATGAGATGGTTCAAAAGTCGCTTGGCTTTCTTCTAGTTGCAATTTCTCACTCGTTTTGATTCACCCTTTTAGCTCTCAACCGTGTACGGATGGGTGAGTGGGATCGCTCCATAATCACCTAATTCAAATGAACGGGATCATGTAAGCATGAAGTGTAAATAGAGAGTCAATCCATGACAATGATCTAATCGATTTTTTTTTTTTCATTTATTCATGAAAGGTTCATATAAGAAAGGAATTTCCTAAAAAAGAGCTAGAAGAATAAACACCTTAGCCAGACCAAATTTCCTAGACATGAATTGAAAACAAATTCTCCAAAGTTTCTTTTTTTTTTTTTTTTTTTATCAATTGATTCATTACATGACAAGTTTCTCATTTTAGCTCTAATTAACAAAAGAGTTAAATCAATGATTAACCTAAATTGTCATGGACCGACCAAAAGCACGGCAAAATAAATTGCATGGTATAGGGATAAAAGACTTACTTCACCAAGACAAATTGACGGCAACCACATCGACAAGCACATGAAATGTGGGGTTCGATTTCTACTCTAGACAGGCTTAGTAAAGTGAAGTTAGCAAGGTGTGATGACTAGTTGCAGTCTCGCATATTAAGTCAAGTCCTCCTAACTCCGACTTAATCAAGAATGATACCCCAATGTGATGCAGTCTCGCAGGTAGAGGTAAACATTTTTTACACCAAGGAAAAGCTTTCGGGATTGAGTTAGGCAACCTTTACTACGCGATCTCGCGATCGAAGTAGTATCCAACTCAATACCATCCTATGTATCCTAGTACAACCCAGGTCTGGCAGCAGGTTGTGTATGCAATAGTGTATAAGCATGCACGACAGTTTATATCAAACAACATTTCATTCATGAAAATAAACCATACATTTTTACACATCCCCCCAAAACAAAGATTAGCAAACACTTCCTCTTATACCTCCAATCCTGCAATAACATTTAACACCTTAAACGTTAGGGACGTACCTAGGATCCTTGCTGCCAAACAAAATGTTTTTTCAAAAATAGAAGAGAAAACTAGCCTAAGTCCATTAAGAGTTTTAACTCAAATCCCCAATGGAGTCGCCAAGCTGTCGCGACCAAACCTTGGGTACACCACCTAAGATTAGGCTAATGGACTACTAAGTCTAACTTAGCTCGAGCTCTTCCAAGTCCATACCAATTCGTGACTTAAGTTCAAATATTTAGCATGCAAAAGAGAGTCGCCACTAATCAGTTTACGGTAGATCGATTAGACACCTAAGTAAAATAATAGGAGAATTCTCCTATTATTTTACTTCTACAAACCAGAGACTTTGAGTATGGGGACTTGGTTACACTAGACTTTTTTAATGCCATTTCGGTACCTTTCTCCTTTTATTTCAAAAAAAATGTTTTACATGCAGCTTGAATTAATTTTAATTCACTTCCCTAACATGTGAGATGATACGGATGCGCCAACCACCAATTTAACAATCCAAGAAAAGTAATGAATAAATTGCAGGACTTACCTTGTAGCAACAAAAGCATCTGTAATATTAAATCAAAATTCACATCAACGGTCCTACATATTATTTCTAATTAACACGCAGTCACGTCGACAGGTAGCTTTATGCAATGCATGCTACTAATCTAACTAGAAATGATATGACATAATAATATGACCTAAACTATGCGATGTTTTTGTGCTTTCTTAGCATGCAACCTATTCTAGAGAAAATTATCTAAACCTATAACTAAGTAGAATTAAACGTGCAATCCTACCCTACTATGCAATAACGTGCAAAGAATACCCTAATTCTATATAGCATGCACATGATTTTTTTTTAATTCGTAATTAAAAATTACTAAAAATAAAAATCTAACTAAAGTGAGACATTATCTATTTTAAGTTAGGAATAGACCAGTCTAAATCCTATCTTAATCTAGAAAACTATCTCGTCATGCAATTCAATCCAAAAAAAATATTATCTAACCTAGATACTACATGCATTTTAAAAAAACTATTCTATCATGCAACTTTATCTAGGAAATCAATTCTAATCTACATGATACGCAAATGCAATTTTTTTGTATTTTTGAAATAAATAAAGCAATTAAAAGATAAACACAAAATCATCCATGATCATCAAAAATATTATCCATTCTTTGAATTTGGAAACGATATCTAATCAAACCTAATTGTTTCGCTAATAAAATTGATAAATTGATTATAAGCCTTAAAGATCAAGATATCAATTTTATTCCCGCGTGATTAATTATTTCATCTAAAACCTTAAAAATGGAATAAAAAATCCGTGTGCTGTTGCGAATTAGGTGGTACACTAGGAATTTCAATTATGCATCGAGAAATATTTCAAATAAAGAGCACAAAATATAAAAAATAAAATAAGATAAAATAAATCTACCTAATTTGAATTTTTTTCCAAAATCTGACGGTAAATTGAACCACGACAGTGGCTGTGGTGGTGGGTTGTTATCAGTTGGAGGCCGTGGTCATCGGAGCTCCGGTGAGGACCAGTGGCGGGCGGAAGCGGCAGCAACAGCGACCAGCAGGCAATGGGGCGAAGCAGCTCGTCGGAGGCTGGCTACAGGCGTCACTCGGAGAGGGGGGTGGCCTGGACCGGCGTGCAAGAAGACCAGCGTTCGGACAACGGGTAAAGATGGTGGGTAGCGGCGAGGGAGATGGGCAACAATCGGCTTGGGATCCACTAGCAGACGCGTCGACAAGCAGCGATGGCACCGGCATCAGGGACAGTGGTGCGCAGTGAAGGGAAGTTGTTGTGGTGTTGTAGCAGGGGCAGCGGGCCACGATGAGGGAGGCAGCCAGAGTCACTAGTGCCGCAACAGGGGCAACCGGTGTGGAAGACAGCAGGGGGCGGCTGCTGCATGTGTCAGCAGACAAGGTTGAGCGAAGGGCTGCTCGCAGCTATAGGAGAGGTGACGTCAGTGCTCAAGCAGAGGGCTACTCGTAGGTGTCGCGCCTAACCCTAACATGCAATATCAAGCTCTCCCAAGCTCATGGTGTACGCAACAAAATTTTTATATGATTTAATCTAACAACCTAAGTAAAAATTGGAGCCGCCACTAGCCTTTTTGGAGGTCAGCTAGAAACCTAATCGAGGGTTGGGAGAAATCCCTCGATTTCTACGCAACCAGAGATTTTAAGTTCGGGGACTTGGATTACGTTAATATTTCTATTAACGCCCTTTCGGTACCTAACAGTATGTTGTGTTTTTTTTATCGTGTCCATGCATTTTTTACGTTTTCAGGATCGTCAATTACATACTAAATGATCATGCGCGGAGGATTGTTTTCATTTTATTCTATTTCTAAAAGAAAAGAAAACAATCATTGAACATGCAATTAAAAGACAGGAAAACAAGCAATTCAGAGAAAATGATAAATCTAAGCATGCAATTCTAAAAAGAGTAAAAGAAAGCATAATAAAGAAAGAGAAAAGAAAAGAAAATACCCGCAACTCGTCGGGTTTTATACAACACATATAACCCGAGACATATGTCGGGGAAAAAGAAAAGAAAAGAAAATTACATTTGCAATGGTCGGAATGGACATCGACCTCCGTCGTCTAAATCTAAACTAAGAAATTTTAAAAAAAAAAAAAAAGACTAAATGCATAAGGATAGACAAAGGTATAACACTTGACAAATATAATCTACCTAAAAAGACAAAGCAGCAAAATTAGTCCACAACATTATCAAAACAAAATCAATGGAACAGCAACACAAGAGTCAATAAAATCAACAAAACAGCAGGACAACAACATTCACCAAGCATGATTAAATCCTTGTATGAGAGTTGCATGCAATCATAAACTAAACTAAGACCAATTTAGGACTAAATTGACACCAAAATAGTCACGAACAGCAAAAACCAGCAACATGGTGAAGCGGAAACGATGGGACAGCAAACAATAGGGCAAAAATCATAAGAACAATCAGCATAGTAACATCAAAACAGCAAAAACAATGAAACACTAACAGCAAAAACAGCAATATGGTGACAGGAAGACAACAAAACAGCAGTATAAAAGCAACATGACAGTAAAAAACAGCAAGGGAGAAACGATGAAACAACAACATTGCAAAACAGAAACAACAAGAACAACAGCATATCATGGTAGAAATAGCAATCATAGCAAAACAGAAACAATAAAAACAGCTCATTTACTTGGGACACCATGTGCCTACACAAGAGCATCAAGCAAGTGTATCAAGCCATTTCAGCATGTACAAGTATTGGAGTTGGGGAGCATATACACAATATGATAGTCCGATCCATTTGCATATATCCTTTGACAAAGATAAAAAGTCATTCCCAGAAAGCGGATTAACAAATGAAATAGCTAACTCCAACATGCATAAAGTGCCTTCTCTACAATGATGAACTTCCATCCCAAGTTCCATGAAATCACTATGAAATTGGTTTTACTAGCAGGGGAAAAAAGAATTGCGGTGTACGCTCTTTTCTTTTCATGCGGAGGGAGTGGAGAATCAATGTCTTGCATACTGAAGTCAATATAGTATGCAAAAAATGTGTATGGATATAAACAACCAAATTCTCCAATTCGAGTGTACATAGCCTAGGCATGATGAAACTAAAGTAAACTAGCAACATGAAACTTAAGTAACAATGCAGACAGACAAGAATTCACATTCTCAGACTTGAATTTCTGTACCACACGCAACCATTGACCAATCCTGGTTTAGACCAGAGAAGTTAAACATCCAAATTGAGATCTCCTCCGCCATATACAATGCTCAAAAGAGTAACATCACCCTAATATTGAAATTTGATGTTGAAACTTGGAAATAATCATACCGGAATGACAAAGAACGAGTAATACCGACGCACGACAACCTTTGGAATTGAGCCGAGGCTTCCAAACTCGGTGCAAACCTGACCTTCGATCTTTGTAGATCGGATCGGTCTCCTAGGGTTCCGGGGAGGGAAATCATGATCTAACTTCTGCGATTGCAATTCTCGTCGGCCGATCCTTCTTCTAAGGCTTTAGTATGGGTCGGATCTGGTGATTAAGGCTCCAGATATGGTGAAATCAGAACTTCTAGCGTCGTCGTCATCGCTGGTCAACGCCGGATCTGAGCCTCCACACTTCAAACTCTTCGGCCGACTTTAACTCGAGTCAGATCTAGCCTTCAAAGGACTAGATCTGACGGAGACAGGGCCGCTGGCTTCATCGCCGCTATCGCCGCCACCATCTTCATCAATATTGCCGCGATCGAACAAACCCTAAGCGATCGAACTCGCCGCCGATGTCTCGATGCGAAGAAGAAAAGGCGAGGAGAGAGAGTCGGAGAATGATCTCCATAAGGTTGATTCACCGAAAATTCATTGAAAAACCCTCGCCAACACCCTTGATCTCGAGATTTTGATCTAGGGTTTGCTTCGGGAAGAAAGAGGAATGACGAGGAAGAGAGAGAGAGAGTCGAGCGGGCGCCCGAGAGAGAGAGAGGGAGAGAGAGCCGGATGATCAAAGAGAGAGCTCGAACCTCGGGGAGAGAGAGAGAGAGAGTCGACCGTCCAAAGGGCCCCCTTTTATATTTTCTCTTTTTTTTCATTTTTTCGTTTTATTATTTTCATTTTCCGTTTTTTTTTCGTTTTTCTTCGTTTTTTTTTTTTCTTTTTTTTTTTGGTTTTCTTTTGCTCTCATTTTTTTGTTTGTTCAATTCAAACAATTTTTTATTTTAGGTGTCAACAGTAGGTTGTAGCGGCAACGAGCAGTGGCGGTGTCGCGGCAAGCTGCAGCTGGTCGCGGGTGAGGGATAGCTTCGGCGTTGCGAACGACAACCAGCGGGGGATGGGCGGCATCGTTGCTCAATGGCACGATGCTCACAAACAAGTGACAGTCGGCGCAGCGAAGGCGGTTTGGCTGGGATGGAGGTGGCAAGTGCAGGCGCAAGTTCGGCGAGGGAGGGTTACACGAGGAAGAAGAAGCTTTTCCCCCCTTTTTTTTTTGTTTTCCTCTCTTTTCTCTCTCTCACCTTTCGCACGTCCCTCATGTCTCCCTCTTTACTGTCTTTCCTACTACTGTATTTTTCTGCTGACCTTGATTTTTCTTCAAAAGCTTTCTTTTTCTTCTTTTTTTTTTTTGTGTTGATTTTTCGAACGAAGATCCCCCTCTTTCAGCAACAGTAGAAGACCCACCTTTGTTGACTTTGAAACGCAAACGAACCCACTCAAAAACGAAAATCCAAAAGAAAAACCCCAAATTAAGTGATCAAAAGAGCCCCTCTTGTGTGGCCGTATATTCAATGTGTGGCCTCCCCTCCACTTTTGTAGAGTAGCAACCTAGGTGAGTGAACTAGGGTTTTCGATCAAAATCCATGAGGATTTTTTCCAAACACAACATTTGTTTTTATTCTCAACATCTCCTCTAGATTTCCTTTGCAAAAATGAATATTCTCCACCGATTTTATCACACATTGCCAAAGATTCAAAATTGCAATAGGATTTTTCTCAAATTTCAGATATTGCAAAAATGAGCTTGTCATATCTCCTTGAGGATACAGGCTTGGGCCAATTTGCTCTCTTCGTGGGCTTATTCCAACTCATCAATTTAAAGCTCTGAACCATCAAGTCGAACCCATCAGTCGCCGGTCCAATGTAAATAAAAAAAAATGCTCTTAAAACTATATGCTATGCAATTTAATTCTTTTTTTTTTTTTTTTTTTGCTTAGGGGTTAAAAATTAATCCCTAATTTTTTAATGCGATAAATAATTGACTGGGTCGCCAAAATTATATGTCAACACAAATATAACGATTTCTTCTACAAAGGGGCTTGGCCCATCATAGGACAAGACATCGAGGATGCCGTCGGGGAATTCTTCGCATCAAAGAGAATGTTGAAATCCATACATTCTACATTGACTCTCTTGTACCAAAGGCTCCTAATTAATGCCACCTCAAGGATTTTGGACTCATTTTGTACTGCAATGTTCTATATAAGATCATACCCAAGCTACTAGTGGAACTAATTCGTTGTGTTCTCCCTCAGTTGCCGGCCTCAACCAAATCACTTTCATCTTGAGACGACAAATTTCAGAGGATATACTACTGTGCCAGGAACTCTTACACAACTGCTACAAGGATGGTAAAGGTCAAATCAATGCATTACTACATCGAGCTTGCAATAAAACTTGTTCCCATGAAAGCTTTTGACATGGTAAAGTAGAAAGCAAAACTTGAGGTACTCGGGGTTCTTAAAACTTTAAATACACTTGATTTCCTGGTTGATCTAACAAATCAGTGCATCACTACATCAAGGTTCTTAGTTGACTTCAACAGCAAACAAGTTGGCTAATTTAATAGCTCTAATGGGCTATGACAAAATTGTTTACTCTTTCCTTATCTCTTTGTCCAGGTTATGTAAATTCCTAAAAAAGTTATCCATGCAAAAATTGATGCTTCTTCCTTCAAGTTCCATTGGCACTATAAAATGCAAAATATCATTTATGCTTCACAAATAATTTATTCCTCTTTGCTAATGTGGATATAGACTCTGTCCTTTGCCTTGTTGATGTATGGGATGATTTCGCATTTCTCACAGGATTGCACTTTAACCCAAACAAATGTCGAGTCTTTTTTTTTTTTATAGTTTTTTCGAGGATGAAAAGCTCCTCATATTGAATCATACACCTTTCTCCATAGGCATTCCCCTTGTTACTAGAAGGCTTGAGCACTCTCATTACAAGAGTCTGATTGGCAAAATCTTTAAGAGGATATAAGGATGGGGTATAAAAGGCTATGCATGATGTCTTTAGTTGGCCAAATCGGTCCTAATCTCCATATACACTTATTGGATCCAAATGTTTCTATTTCCAAAGCAAACTAGGTTGAATAGAAGATCAAACAATTCTTATGGGCAAGTAATACAAAACTACATAGATCCCACAAAGTCGTTTAGCAAGTAGTTTACTTACCCAAAAGATAAGGAGGACTAGGTTTGCTCGATTTGAAACTATAGAACAAAGAATTACTAGGCCACATGCTTTAGAACCTCATCAATTTTTAATTCTCTTCCCTATAAAGCCATTGGGTTCATGATACTAAATGTAGAGATACTCCAATTGTGCAACTCGACATCAAGGGCAGTATGGCCTAGAGTTGGCAAGGGCTCCTTAATTTGAGACCTGATCTAACTTTGGTCATATTCTAGGTCTAGGTACAATTGTAAAGAGTTATATGACAAACTCAAATGAGTGGGATTAATCGTGGAATGGCATAACCTAATTTGGACCAATGCTATCAACAAACATAATTTTATCGGATGGCTCCTTTGCAAAGACAAAATTCCGATAGAAAAAGTTTTGTCGTGATGGATGCCTTTAGTCGACATCTAGTACAATTTTTGTATTAGGGGTGAGCATGGTCCGGGTGGGGCCGGTCCACCCCCTAACCCTAGCAACCCACATAGTGTTAGTCCTCAATTTTTGGGATTGAGGACCTAGCCGACCCAATGGATTCGGTCCGATTCTGGGGTCAACCCAAGACTAATCGCTAATTTTTTTGTTTTATTTTTTGTACTTCTTGAAAAGGCGACCGAGGACTGAATTGACCCAATAGATTCGGCGATGAGCGAAGTCAGTGAAGAGAGGTAAGCATCGAGTGGGCCGAGTGCCGAGCGATGATCGGCGCAAGCAACCAAAAGCGGGGGAGGTGAGTGTCGTACGGCAAGCGGAGAAGTTGTTTCTTTCGATTTTGGTAAGTTGAAGACTAAGAGGACAAAGAAGACATAATAGATCGAGTATTGGAGGAGAATATCATGAGGAGTTATTTACACTGTGAGGACTCCTCGTGGAGACATTTTCCTCATTTGTAAATATGACTATTGATGCCGTAAAAAACATTAAAAGTCTAAGCCATTAAAGAACGGTGTAAAATTACTTGGACTCGTCACCTCACTAAAGAGTCATTTAATGATTTTGAACTCAAACACTATATAAAAAAATTATAAATAATATATTATATATATTAGATATATAATATATTCTAGATATTATATATATATATATATATATATATATATTATATAAAGTCAGGGTTGGTGTGGGTTGGACCAACCCTAAACTCCCAGAACCAAGGACCAACATAATCCTCCTAGGAACCGAACTAAGACCAGCAGGGTTGGGCCGGTCCAGGGTTGGTCCAAGGTTGACCCTGGACCGATGCTTATGTTTTGTATGACCTGTTTAGAAGACTGAATACATTTATTTTTGAAGTGCAATTGGACTAGAAGTATATGACTTAGTGTCTTAGCACAACATGGGATTCGGCGTTTTGTAAGAGGATGGAATGATGAATTTCAATAGATGATTAGAGCTATGAGGGGCAAATACTTGGCAACAAGGCTCCTCAAGGTATCATTCTTTAAAACAATATATTGCATTTGGATGTAGCACAACTACAGATTCTTTTAAAACAAGTTTAATGATATCCAAATTATTTTGTCTAAGGTGCATAAAGTCATTAGAAGTAAAGCTCTTCACTCTATAAAAAGATTAGACCTTCCCAAACTAATGTTGTCTTAGCTACTATGTAGAAACTTCCTTTCGTCATCTTCTTGCATCATTAGTTCTATTTGTAATACTGGGAATGCCTCCATACTTTTGCACTTCATGTGATAACTAATACTTACATTTTGCACACAAAAAAGGTATGCTTAATTAATAATTAATAATTTTTCAAAATAGAACAATAGTAGAGTCAGTTAGCTTTAAAAATAGAAGGTGAAAAATAGTAATGGGAGAGATAAAAGTAGGGTGAATGAGTGATTAATCTTGTTTCATAATATAGAAAGTTATTTCGGTCAATTGAGAAAATGGTTTATCAAGTAAAAGAGGGGGTGGAAATAGCATCGCTAAACTTTTATGGTATTTTTATTGGGAAAAATATCACATGAAATTCCAAATTATACCTGTTGTGACTCCAGTAACACAAAATATTTTCTATAGAAAATCCTCTTGGGAGAAGCATTATTCACTAGGCGCTCTCTACCAGGCAATTAGCAGAAGCTCATTTTCACCGCTACATTCCTTCTAGTCGATCTTTGGGGCCAATCTTTGGAGGGTTGGCTCGTCTAGCACCCTTCTTTGTTCCTACCGAAGCTTTTGCTCTGATATGTCCTACAAATTCGATTATGGTCTCTTGGATTTAGGGTTTGTGGGTTTCTAGAGTGGGTTTTCTACTTTTATGGCTTCCTCATCTACCGAAGAGGTGCGCCAACTGGATAAGGCCCATTTAGGTGTTGTTGGGTTGAGTGTGAGCTCCCCTTCTATACTGCCCCTAATTCCCTCGACTTCTGTGGATGTGGATCGTTCGGCCCCTCTCTTGCCAGCTCCTGTCACTTGGGTGGAAGTCTAACGAGTCGCCCGTAAAGCCCCGTAAGGCTCGGGGGGCTCTTGTGGACGAAATAGAGGCAGGTCCTCCTCCAAGAGGCCTCAACCTAGAGATCAGCTGCCTAGAAGCTCTGATGTTGCCTAGAAGCTCTGATGTTGTACCTGCTCATTCTTGGGCCAACGTTGCGCGAGCTGCAACAAAGGGCTATGACCTAACGTTTGTTCCTCCAATGTTTGTAGACAACAAGGCTATTGTCAACCTGTCCCAGGATTTGCTGGAAGCTACTGATCCCAAATGGTTCCAATGCCCAGTTGGGTATTTCATGGGTAAAAAATTTCCGTTTAAACTCACGGAGGTAGCCCTTAGTCATGCTTAGGGATCGAATTTACCCGGTGTGATGGCAAATGACTAAGGGTTTTAATTTTTTCACATCCTGGATGCTGATTTTCGGAGGAAGATATTAGAAAGTGGTCCGATCACAATTGCTAGGGTTCCCCTTGTGCTTCAACAATGGAGACCCTTGATGGACTTGAAGAAGGATAATCATTCCACCATCCCTATGTGGATAAGACTGAAAAAATCGTCCTTGTGATCTCTGGTCAGGGCCAGCAATTAGTGCTATTGCTAGCACGGTAGGGAAGCCTCTCCATGTTGATCAACGGACGGAACAAATGAACTTGATCTCCTTTGCTAGGGTGTGTATGGAGATTTCTACGAACTTGCCTCGTTATATCTCAGTTGATGTGGTCCTTAATAGAGTCTCTCGGACTGTGGCCATTGAGTTCGAATGGAGGTTGTTGTCGTACCAAAAATGTGGCACTTTTGACCATAGATGCCCAGGCTCGTCAACTGACCCTTCTCCTGATGTCCCACCTAGAGACTCCCCTGCTGCTCAAATCTGGGACACATCTCCTGATGCAAAAGTCGCTGTGGTCCCTAGTTTTTCCGAAGTTGGTCGGTTGTAGGTCCTAACCAAGGACAAGGCTGCTACTCCTGATTTGGTTCCTATCTCTACTCCAGCGTATGCTGAGCCTCCTTTAAGACCTAAGCCAGGGTGGAAGCAAATCAAGGGAAAGAAGAAAAAACCTCCTGTGGCCAAGGAAACTATTCCACCTTTGCCGGGTCCTCCCAGCGAAGAAGGACCGTTCCAGGTTTTGAAGGATGCCGTCTTTGGGAAAGTGTTGCCTTTCATTTCAACTCGAGAGGCTCTGCAAGATTTGAGGAAGCATTCGAAATTAGATGAGGGCAGTGTCATCCTTACTTTGGATAGGTCCATCTCAGCCGGCACTTCTTTAGCCCCCGCTAGCTCTGGAGAGGAGTTGGATGACTCGATAAGCGTGCTCAGCAGCTCTTGCCATGAGGACCTGCTCTCTCCTACTCCCTTTTCCCTGACAGCTCCTCCTCATATTATAAAGCCTAGAACCATGCAAGACCTGTCTCTTTACCCCGATCCGCCCCCTTCTACTATCCTTGCCCCGGCGTACAACGGGCACAGGTCTAACAAGAAGAGGTAACCTTCCTCTCATGCTCCTATTTTTTGTGCATGTATAAAGGTTTTTGGAATATAAGAGGGCTTGTTGACCCCATTAGAAGAGCGAAAGTCTGCAACCTGGTCTCCTCTAAGGAGTTGTATTTCATCGGTTTGTTGGAAACTAAAGTTCCTGAATCTCTCTTCACTTCCTTTTCTACGGGACTGATAAGGGATTGGAGTTGGTTAGTAAATTACGATTGTTCCCCTATGGGAAGGATTTGGATCGGTTGGAATCCCCTCCCTATTCATTTTGAAGCATTCTCGGTTAGTGATTAGGCGATCCACGGGGACTTGAAATCTTTGGTGTCAAATGCAGTCTATTATGTTTCAGTTATCTATGGCCAGCACACCTTCTCGGCCAAGAGACCGCTCTGGGAGGATCTTATCATTAAAAGCAATGCTTTGTAGAATTCCACTTGGGTGGTGGCGGCTGACTTTAATGCTATAAAAGACCCATCGAGTAGATCGGGTGGCACTAGCACTTGGATTCCGTATTTTGATGAATTTGGCCAATGCTTAGCTCAGTTTGAGTTAGAGAATTTGAGTTATGTTAGTTTTCGATTCACCTGGACAACTTCTTCTAGTGCTTCTCGGAAAGCAAGGAAGATTGATAGGGTTCTCGTTAACGCCAAATGGGTCCAAGACTTCTCATATTCAGAAGCTTCCTTCCTTGCTCCGCGTATTTCTGATCATACACCTATGGTAGTTAAAGTCTTGAATACTATCATTCGAAGGAAGCCGTTTAAGTTCTTTGATTTTTGGATGAAGCATCCAAAGTTTAGCTCAATCGTTAATCAAGTTTGGGAGGGGTCGAGCGTTGGAGTACTTATGTACAGACTTGTGCATAAACTCAAGTCCCTTAAGGCCCGCCTTAACGTTCTTAATAGAGATTCTTTCTCTCATATCTCTTCCAGGACAACAGAGGAGAGGGCATCGCTTAGGATCACATAGGTTGGCCTCCAGCAGGACCCGACGAATGTTGAACTTGCGGATTTGGAGAAGGTCCAACGCCGGATCTTCGTGGACCTTCAAGGTCAGAAGGAATCTTTTTACAAGCATAAATCCAGGATCAAGTGGCTTAAGGATGGAGACCAAAACACTAAGTTCTTCAATCATTATGTCAACAAAAGGCAGCTCAGGAACCGAATTCTCTCGGTCATGGATACCTTGGGTAATCAAATCACCGATCCAGGTTTGGTCCAGCAACATTTCGTTAACCATTTCCAGAACCTCTTGGCGCCTCGAACCGTGCAAGGAAGGCCTTCCATTCAAGAGATTCAGGAGGCTATCCAGAGCCACTCAAGGATGACGAGGTTAGTTTTCTTGCTTGCCCCATCTTCGACCTTGAGATTCGGGACAAGGTTTTTTCCCTAGCTCGGGGTAAGGCTTCGAGTCCGGACGGTTTTACCATTGAATTCTTCAAGCACAACTGGGATACAGTTGGGCATTTGGTTACGGCAACAACAAAAGATTTCTTAACCACGGGTAGGCTCTTGAGGGAGATTAACCACACCATTTTGGTGTTGGTCTCGAAAGTCCCTAATGCTACCACTGTGGATGATTACAGGCCCATCGCCTATTGTAATACTATATACAAGTGCATCACTAAAGTGTTGGCTAATCGGGTGGCAACAGTTCTCAAGGATATAGTAAGCCCCTTTCAAAGTGCGTTTATTAAGGGCTAGCAGATCAGGGATAATATCTTGTTAGCCCAGGAGCTCTTTTCTGGTTTCCACCTCCATCCCTACTCTCCTAATTGTGCGATTAAAGTGGATTTCCGCAAAGCCTACGACAAAGTGGACTGGGATTTCCTCGAGCTTGTCCTTCTTGCTTTTAGTTTTCTAGAGCACTTGACTCAACTCATCATGACTTGCGTGAGAATCCCCAAGTTTTCCATTGGTCTAAATGGAGAGTTACATGGTTTCTTTGCTAGTGGTCGCAACCTACGGCAGGGCGACCCCATATCTCCTTATTTACCTTAGTTATGGAGGTTTTGTCTGGAATCCTCTATCTTTTTTCGATGTAGCCGGAGTTCAAGTTTTTTTGGAGATGCAAAGCAACTGACCTTTCGCACTTATTCTTTGCTGACGATGTATTCCTCTTTTGTGGAGCTGATATGCCATCGATTTCTCTCTTCAAGGAGGGATTGGAAACCTTCTCGGCGTGGAGTGGTTTGTATCCAAACACAAGCAAAAGTGAGATATTTCTTGCCGGAGGTTCGCCGACTACTAAGGATCAAATCCTTTCTGCGTTAGGATTCCATGAAGGGAGCTTGCCGGTTCGTTATCTTAGGGTTCCCATTATTACTTCAAGGCTCCGTAAGGCGGATTGTTACATTCTCGTCAACCGCATTACAACAAGGGTTCATTCTTGAACCCATCGATTTCTTTCCTTTGTTGACCATGTTCAATTGATCAAGTCTCTCCTTCATGCAATTCAAGCCTATTGGGCTAGTGTCTTCATTTTAGCTATAGCTGTGTTGGAGCAAATTGAGCGAATCCTGAGACAATTTCTCTGGAAAGGCCCGAACTTGGGTAGAGGCGAGGCAAAAGTTTTGTGGGAGGATGTTTGCCTCCCAAAAGAGGAGGGTGGTCTTGGCATCCGAAGGCTACATGACTACAACATTGCAGCGATGCACAAACATATATGGCTCTTGTCCTCTAACAAAGAGTCTTTGTGGTGTAAGTGGATCCACTCCACATTTTTAAATGGAAAGAACTTCCGGTTCGCTAAGAAGCCTACTTTTTGCTCGTGGGCATGGAAGAAAATCCTTCAGCTCAGTATGGACTTCCGTAAATCCTTCGTGTGGAGGATAGGGGATGGGCTTTCAGTGTCACTTTGGTTTGACAATTGGTAGCCTAGGGGACCTTTGAACCTTTTACTCTCGGACTCCCTCATACAGTTCCGGATTATCAGGGCAAGAAACGGTGGCTGATCTATTCTCCACTTCTAGCCAGGCTTTCAAGTCTATCTTAGATTCGTGGGAGCACCCCCTTCCGGTCCTTTCTTTGAACCCGTACCACTTTTGTTGGATGGAGAACTCTTCCAACCCGTTCTCTATAGCTTCGGCTTGGGAGACCATTAGGTGGAACAACTTGATTACACCAAGGTACCAACTCAATCTTTGGCTTACTGCCAAGCATAGGCTTCCTACCTAAGCTCTCTTGTTATCCTATGGCAAAGTTGATTATGGTGCGTGTGCTTTTTGCAATGCCATGCCAGACTCCATCGATCATCTATTTTTTGGCTGTCACTATTGGCGTTGCCTTCTTTTAGGTTGCCAGATGCAATCTACCATGGCGTAATAGGTCATGGGGGAAGAATCTCCAATGGATCGTATCCTTCCTCTCGGGTAAGGAGTTTCATGAATGCATCGCCCTCTCTTTTGGTGCTCTCTGTTATATTATCTAGAAGAACAGAAATAGCATTCTATTTAGAGAACAGTCTCTTGCGATTCCAGTTGTTAAGAAACACCTAGTTAAAGTGGTCAGAGATAAGACCATCACCTTTAGGAATGTGGAGGATACTACAAGGAATAGAAGACTGCAACGTAGCTGGGGCATCAATGTGATTATCTTTTCTTCTGGGGACTGAACCTCTACACAATCGCCATACCTCATTTTAATTGGTGGCCGGCGACTCTTTGGTGTTGTCGTAGTGGCTTCGTCGAGACAGCTACTGTGGGGGACTCCGATTTCGCCTGTCCCTTTTGCCAGTGTTGCGTTTTATGGCTAGTGGAGCCACTGTTATGTTGGATCTATTTTCCCCCGCTACAAGTGTTGGATGGCTATTGTTGGCGTCCAGGGGTGTTGTGATTCTCCTTGGTGGCTCCTCCCTTTTGGCAGATGGCTGGTTACTCTATCGTTGGTGGGCGGGTGCTTGCTTGGGGGCCTTCCCCAGCCTTGTTGCTGCCTTAGCTGCTTGTCTGGTTGTTGGTTGTTTGTGTCTGTTGTCTAGCCTGTTTTTGCTCTACTTGGCTCCTTGCCGCTTTGTTCGCGGTCTTCTTTGTTTTTCTTTCAGCTCCCTTCCACTCGCTCTAACTTGTTGTCATTTTGAGAGTAAGTTTTTGGTGCCAAATCCTCTTGTATAGTTTGGTTTTAGCTCAATATATTCTTACATTTATCAAAAAAAAAATCTATATTAACAAAACTCAAAATTTGTGACAAAATACCCTCCATCCATCACTAAAAACCCTAAATTTTGTTCATTGTGATACTAATACCACAAACATTTTTTCGTGTCACAAATATCTAAAGTTGTATCAATTTGACAAAAAATGTCCTCCTTCTACTATTAAAAACTCTAAACTTTGCCCACTACAATACAATATCCCAAATTTATTTTTTTCGCGTGACCAATACCCCGAACTTGTGTTAGCAACATTGGGTGTATTTATCACCGTAGCACAAGTATGAAGAATTTGGTGACAAAAAAAAAAAATTAAGGACATTGGTGTCTCAGTTGATATAGTTTATGAGGCTTTGTTAACACCAAAAAAAAAAAAGGGATAATTTTGTCACAACGAAAATATTTTGAAATTTCATGTGATTAAAAAAATTGCAATATTGGTGTCATAAAGGTTATAAATTAGGGACTTTTGATGTTATCAACCCATTTAATTTATAAGTACATGGAAGGACGATAAAGTCGTAAACTTGTCAAATTTGTACAATCAAATCCTTATGTTAACTCCGTTCACTACAACTTATAAAACATTTCACGAAATACAATTAAGTCATAAAATTTGTCAAATTTGTGCAATCAAGTCATTTTTGTAAACTCTATCCAACTTGATTAATGGAAAATGTTGAAGTGACTTTTTTTTAATTATTTTCTCTCTCTGTGGTGATAGTGTGACTAAAATAATGTCGTTTTGGTCCAAATATGTTTTTTATAATAATTTTATTTAAATTAAATAAAAAAGAAGCAAAAAAAAAATTAAAAGAGAGACTTAGAAACCATGCGTGTAGAGGTAAAAAGCCCTGGCCGCTTGGTTTCCGACTCTCTTTTTAAAAATATATATAGCTATATTTTAATTTAATATAAATAAAATTTGCATAAAAAATTAGATTTGGACTAAAACAGCATTGTTTTAGCCTTATTTTCATGTTTTAGCCACGCCATCACCGTATAGGAGAAAGAAATATAAAATGGTCACGTTAGCATCTTTTGTTAACCAAGTTAGACGGAATTAATAGAAGGATTTGATTATATTGTTTGTAAATTTTAGAATTTAATTGCATTATTATAACATATTTTAAAACTTCCGATACACTTACCATTTTCTATTTCCTTTGTCTAGTCTACGTCCAAATAACACTACCACCTAATTTATCCATTTTGTTTCTTTATTATTTTTCTTTCATAATTATTCGAATTTCTTTTTTCCATTATAAAATGCCCCTTCCAAATATAGTGGAATTGAGAAGAACATTACCTAATAAAAATCACCACACATGAAATATAAGATATATACTTATACAATAATTGATCATGTTCATGCTAATTGGGTCATTTATAAAACGAGTCTATACAATATTTATCCCAACTTCGCACCTACTCCCAGACCATGTATAAGTCTTAACCATACCTCTTTTTGTTTGGATGCTCGGACAGACAAGAGGGGAATACCCTCCTCCATTCCTCAACTTCTCTCAAACCCTAATGAAAGCGAGAGTTTATCTCATTTCCTGGAATAATGAACTCTTGAGGCTCTTTGGCAGTGAAGCTTTGCTTGGTTAGATCTTATTATTTCATTATGACTTCTGCCTGAGAAATAACTTAATTATGACTCAAGACTCAGGGTTTTTGCAAACTAGTAAGAACAAAAAAGGAGAAGAAAAGTGGGCCAAACTTTATGTTTCGCAATTATATAATCCAATTTTTCAAATATATGTTTTTGAATTGAATTTTTTTTTTTAAACCACTAAAGACTCTCATGTCATACTAAACTGTCCTAGTTCTCCTAATCTTAACAAGGAGCTAAACCCAAAGCCAGATTGAATGTTCAGCAGCAACTGATCATAGATACATAATGCATAAGAGGACACAGAAGATGAACCTTGCATTGTGCGGAGGACTTTGTTGTCCGGGTTACCTTTTTTATGAAGCCCCCCCAAATGAAAACTGATTGACAGCTACAAGATAAAAGAGCAAAGCCCATCATGCACCCCTCCTTGCTCTTCTTTTCCGAAACAGCATCACCTCCAATTGCCATTGGCATGGCCCTCTCTGTTTCGCCTTTCTCCCTTATCCCTTCAGATAGAAGATTCGGACCTCCTCAGACTTCTATTGGTGGGTTCATGCAAGAACCACATTCATTCACACATATCATCATGAACGCATCCTACCCATATTCATTGTCTATTCTTTAGCTTGGCCTACTTGGGAGAGAGCCCTACCTAGGAAAGAAAACAGAGCCTCTTTATCGCACCGTGGAAAGTGTCCCTCATAGTCACATTATTCTAATGAAGTCCTTGCCGACGAAGGATATCTCTAAAGATGGCAAATCTTGAACCTCAGATGGCAAGCTAATATAACATATTTGGTTGCGTCAAGGGCATAAATTACGTATCATTTCAAAGTTCATGCCTAAGATTCAATGGAAAATGATAATCCTCTCTCTTTGGAGGAGTAGCTAAAAAGTTTATGGAGCCAGTCTCAACAAGTATTTAAGTGATTAAGGTGGTTCTAGGCTTTGCCTTAAATGCAATCTGGAGCATCCGCATCTATCTCGAAAACGGGTGGATTGTGCAAGCTAATTAAAGCTTCCTTTTCATTTGAAAGAAAAGCTATCTAACGGTAGTCTTTTCGTGATCTGCTTAGATGATCTGGTGTTGTCCACTTCATAGATTGACAGATCGTGCAATTAACAAGAAAGTGTGCATTATGTCCCTGGGAGTTGTGCTGGAGATTATGACAACTACAGGCCATACCTGCATTACGGACACACTGGAAATAAATATCGAATGCTAATAAAGCTTTTGATGTCCTTTCTTGCTCTGTTATATTTATGTCTTGATGATTCAGAGGTAGGTTACATGAATCCATGCACTATATGTCAACGATTCGATGCCAAAGAGCCATGGACCTCTTTCTGTTTTTTCAGGTGCGCTGTGCTGACAACGTCTAATGAAGTTAGAATTTTGCTGCGGCGTTGATTGTCCGGGAAACTGTTTGCTTCCCGTTGGGTTGGGGAAGTGCCTACCGTCAATTTAGTAATCCAACATTGCCTTTTGATTCTCTCTCTCTCTCTCTCTCTCTCTCTCTCTCTCTCTCTCTCTCTATAAAAAATACTAATACGCCCAGTTATGTACACAGCCCGTACTGCGCAAGCAAAGCAAGACTGATTGGCATTTCGACCACCAGCAAAGTATTCTACACAATTAGACCTGAATGGGCTGAGCCGGAAACGGCCTTGGGTTGATTGGTTAATTGGGATCGAGTCAAGTACACAGCCCAGTAATCTGTCTTGGACTTCGGTGCTATGTCAGAAATCTTCCAACATTCGAGTCCCAGGTTTCGTTTTTCCTCTCGGGCCAGTGCAACTTTACAGGGACTTCAAGAAATTTTCTAGCATGCGAGTATTTAATAGCTCCATATTTTGCTGGAACAACCAAATCTATGAAAAAGTGCATTATCATTCCTTTGGACCTTACGCTTTTTCATTGTGAAAATTACCAAAAAAAATCTATATCTATTGTACTCGTGTCAATTTAATTTTAAACATTTTAATTATGCCAATTGAGTTATATAAATTACTTTCACTTTTTGCCAATTCAGTCCATCTAATCAGTTTTAACTATAAATTGTTGATGCAAATGTTGATTGTTCTAAATAGTACAACCAACGCTAACGTAAGCATTTTGATTTTTTTAATTTTTTTTCTTTTTTTCTATTTCAAACTTAGGTCCGATCTAAGCAGTCCCTAACCCTTACCCTAGGGGTGAGCAAGACAAATCAAATCAAGAACCGCCTTAACCATACTAAATCAACTAGTTTTGGCCAATTCCAGGAAGTGTCCATCCAATTCCTAATTCCTATAAGTGGAATCGTGTCTAAGCAATCTAGTTCCCGGTACCCACTTGGAACAAGACCAAACCGGACCACCTAGACCGATTGTTTATCATCTATTTATTTTTATTTTTAAATGTCTCGTGCATGCCCCCTCTTCTCTTTCGCTCTTTCCCTTTCGCCCCATGACCAGTTCCACTAGATCGCTCGAGAACCAGTCAGTTTGGTTTGGTCTCATATCTAATCCCTAGTTCGAAAAATGGGAACTAGTTTCTCCAGTCCAATTTCCAATTCCAAGTTGTGACCCAACCGAACTAGGAATTGATCACCCCCAGCCAGAATGCCTTCACCTGGGCGAAGATGCCCGGGCCCTCATCGCCTTAAGTTCAAAAAAGAAGTAAAGAAAAAAATAATAATGATAAATTCAAAAAATATTTAAAAATGTCAACGTTGGCGTGGGCCGTGCCATATAAGATGATTGGAGTTCACATTAGCGATTTCTTGTCAAAGTTAGTTAGATAAATTCAATTGACAAAACGTAAAGATATTTAGGATTCAATTGACACTTAAAAGGTTTAGCAATGAATGGCAACGAATATAATAGATTTATGATTTTTTTGGTAATTTTCTCCCTTTTTAATTGTCCAGTTTAGTCTTTCACATAAATATGTCGTCGCTTTATGGTGCTTCTTGGACTAAATATTCTTAAGAAACCCTCTATATTTACTAATTTTACTAGTATATCCATGTCTGATAATGCATTTCGTAAGCACTGGCCTATACTTAGGCACGTTAGTATCAATTTTTTTTTTTTTTTTGGACATAACGTTAGTATCAATTGAGGTGCCGTACAGTTAATAGAAATGGGGGAGTTTTAATGCTGACAACCACATTTATATTTTAACAGTAATTCAACGGTGACATTAGCATTTTCGTCCATAATTTCAGATAAAAAATTTATTTTTTTCATTTTCTTTTTAGTACTGACCAGCAAATTTCATTCTTTTTGTTTTTGTATTTTCTTTTCATGGGCAGACTACTCTTAGTAGGATGAACGACTTAAGGAAATGAGAAGATAATTACAAAAAAAAAAAAAAAAATCGAAACCTATTAAATAGACATCAATTCAATCCTAAACTTTTTAATTGGCCAATTTAGTCTTATATATTTTTGAAAATTTGCTAATGTAGTTCTTCAAGCCAATTTTGACCAATAATCTCTAACGTGGATACTAGCTATTTTATATAGTGCTATCATGGACAATTTTTTTGCATTTTTTTTATTTTTTCTGAATTTTTTTATAAATTTTTCATATATATATTTTTTTTTTTTTAATATTAGCTGTGTCATATAGGACAGGTGACTAGTCTGTTATTTCGAAAGGGGTGTCTTCAAATGCACCATTGGTTTGGTTGCTAACCAATGAAAAAAGTGGGAGAAAGATGCACAAAGAAATGAAACTCAACAACAACATGAGAAAGGCCAATAACAAAACAAATACTATATTTTGCATGTCTTACAACAAATGATTCCATTCATAATTCATCCCTTGGCCCAGGGAGCGAACTTCCATATCAGCAATTGTCAAACAAAATTAGTAGAAAGAATTACATTGGGTCGAATCATACCCCTCTGCTGATATCTCTGACTAAGCCTAAATACAAATATCGAAAACAGTTTAAACATGAAGCCTACTGGGCTGAGGATGGGGAATGCAAAAGTATAGTGAGAGATACCTGGAATGAACCTGTTTTACAGGATCTTAATGTGGCTGGAAAATTGCAGCATCTTCAGCATCGGTTGACAAAGTGGAGTAGGACAAAATTTGGCCATGCCAAGAAAAGGATTAACTGGTTGAAGGGAGAACTTCAAAACCTGATGAACAGCACACATATCCATGAAGAGGCACAGCAGGCTAAAAAACTGACTCAAGAAATAGATCAGTTATGGACTTAGGAGGAAATGTACTGGGGATTGAGATCAAGGATAAGCTGGTTACAGTGGGGTGATAAAAATACCCGGTTTTTCCATGCCACCACAATCCAGAGACGATGTCGCAACCAGATTACTATGCTGCAAAATGACACAGAAGTATGGATAAGAGAGGATCAACAGTTGAAAGAAATGACTAAAGCATACTTCAAAAATCTATGTACTACAGTCGACCCTCGAGATTGGCAACCAATTTTGCAACTTATTCCTAACCTAGTGGAAGATCAAATGAACAGAACTCTAGTTGCTCCATTAACAGAGGAGGAGGTTACTCGAGCAATGATGCAGCTAGGAGCTTTTAAGGCTCCTGGCCCTGATGGTTTCCATGGCAAGTTCTATAGGGATAACCGGGATGCCCTTTCTAAGGATATCTTCCAAGAAATGCAACTTCTTTTCAGCTCGGGCCATTTGAATCCTACAATCAACAGCACCCTCATTACACTGATACCTAAAGTTCCATACCCTGAAAAATTAGAGCAGTATCGACCCATCAGCCTATGCAACTTCCTCTATAAAATCACCTCAAAAAGTGTTAACTAACAAGCTAAAACCTCTTCTACCTCAAATCATAGCAGAGGAACAGAGTGCATTTATGGGAGGTAGGTAAATTCAGGATAATATTATGATAGTTCAGGAGGTGTTACACAAACTACGGACTAGTAACAGAAAAAGGAAGTTTCAGGCTGTTCTGAAATTGGACATGCAGAAGGCGTACGATCGTATTGAATGGGATTTTCTCAAAGCATGCCTAAGTAAAATGGGATTTTGTGATTTATGGGTTCAATGTATTATGCAGTGTGTAACTACAATCAAATTCAGCATAAATTTTAATGGGGAGCCCTTACCTCCATTCAAACCTTCTCGAGGATTAAGACAAGGAGACCCTCTCTCACCTTATCTCTTCATCATTGTGGCCAATGTGCTTTCTATTATGATGAAGAAAGCAATTCAGGAAGGCACACTCACAGGTATTAAATTGAATAGAAGCTGCCCTACTCTATCTCACCTTCTTTTTGCTGATGACTCTATCTTCTTCCTACACGGCACACTGGTGGAGTGTCAAAATCTGGCTGAAATTTTAAATTAATATTGCTACGCCTCAGGGCAGGCCATAAACCTGAATAAGTCAGGAATATATTTTAGCAAGGGTTGTCCTGTGACTCTTAAGAACAATATGGCATCAACTCTCAGAGTACCAGAAATCACAAAAACAGGTAAATACTTGGGCATACCTTCAGACTGGGGTAATTCCAAAAAAGATGTGTTTGCGTGGATTATGGCCCGGGTCGATTCCAAACTGAATAGCTGGAAGGAAAGGTTATTATCTAAAGTAGGAAAGGAAATTCTTATAAAAGTAGTCATACAAGCCATACCTCAATATGCAATGTCCATTTTTAAAATTCCCCTATCAATATGCAGAGCTATTGAGAAAAAGGCAGCTGCTTTCTCGTGGAAAAACAATGAAAAAAAGGTAGGCATTCATTGGAAAAAGTGGGAACTGTTGAAGACCAGAAAGTGTGAAGGGGGATTGGGTTTTAAAGACTTGCAATATTTTAACACAGCAATGTTAACTAAACAGATGTGGAGAATTGCACAGCATCCAAACTCCTTACTATCTAAACTACTGAAGGGGTTATATTTCTCACATTGTGATATCTGGAAAGCTGGAACAGGATCCCATCCCTCTTGGGGCTGGCAGAGCATCATCAAGGCTAGGAATTCCGTCGCTCCTCAGGTCATGTACAAGATTGGAAATGGCAAAAATATATCAATTAGAGGGGATCGTTGGCTAAGAAGCGGTCTAATAGGAGGCCAAGCAACAAACAACGAGCCAATCACAGTTGCGGAACTTATAAACCAAACAGAAGGTACATGGAATGTAGACATTATTTCTTCTCTATTTAATGAAAACAGGATTCAGGAAATCCTTGCAACTACCATTGGAGGACTGGAGGTGGAAGACAAATTACTCTGGATGCATACTAAGTCAGGGGAGTATTCAGTAAAGAGTGGATATTTTATCTTCAGAGAAGCATCGAACAAGCCACAGAAACCACAAGCAACATCGTCATATACGGCAAACCCAAACCTATGGAAATATATTTGGCAATCCACAATCCCCCCCCAAAATAAAAGTTTTCCTCTGGAATGTAAGCAATAACGCCCTAGCCACATCAGAGAACCTAAATCACAGAAACCTCATACCTTCCCCTCTGTGCCCTCTTTGCAAATAGGAAGTTGAAACCATTGAGCACACGCTGTTACTCTGCCCATGGACTCGACAGGTATGGATCTCAGCCCCTTACCACCTCCAAATCTCTCAGCTTGGCCTCACGCGGGTAGAAGAATGGCTCTGTAGAATCCACGAAGACTCAGTTACAAGCAGTCAATTCGAAGCCATAGGGGTGTTGATGTGGAGTGTTTGGAAGGAACGAAACAACTATATCTTCAACCATCAGCACCCTAAGCCGAAACCCACGATCTACAGAGCAGAGGCTCTAACAGAGAGCTTTCGAGCAGCAAATAGGAAGGCCTTGGTACAGCGAAAGAAGAAAGACTTATCTGAGAACTGGCAACCTCCTCCTTCGGGAACGATCCTCTTCAACCCGGATGCTTCATTTCTCCCAGATCTCGAAGGCGACTCATCCTCCGACACGGCACCAACCTTCGCGACACATAGAGCAGCTATCGCCTGCATCGGTCGCGACCACCATGGGAATCTGGTAGATGGCTTTGCGAAGGTGGTCGACGCCGCTTCGGCTCTTCACACGGAGGCACTCGCGATGGAAGAAACCCTAGCCCTCATCGAAGACAAACAATTTCTCTCTCCTTATGTACGATCTGATTGCCTCGAACTGGTGAGAGACTTGAAGTCTCCAACTGAACACCCTTTGGAAGTCGAAGTACTTCCTTGGGAAGTTGAAGCGATCGTGGGCCGAGCCAGAGAAAGACTCAGACGCATTTCAGGCCTTGAAATAGCCCACTGCAGCCGAAATACAAATCGGGTAGCAGACTGGCTCTCCAAGGCATGTCGCAACGATGCACTCCCATTAAATTGGTTGTCCCATCCCCCCGCTCTTCTTGACTTATTATGCACTGATGTTCTTGGTGTAAACTCTTTTAATCAGCAATAGTATCGTCAATGCAGCGTTTTGAATCAAAAAAAAAAAAAAACTTGTCAAAATATTTAGGATTAAATTAGTCAAATTGAAAATTTTAGAATTGAATTAATATTCATAATAATTGATAATTTTCCAAAAAGAATAAGCATAATCATAGTCAATGAATTGTGAAGTCAACCCGGAGAGAGCTTGCAGCTCATCTTCGTTGGCATTTCGATTATGAAGATTCATCCATTCTCTTTCATGCGATATCAATAAATTCCTGTCAAACTCTCAGCTGGTCAACGGTTTTTTTTTTTTTTTTTTTTAAAGAACCCGGTTTAAATAAGCTCCATCGCATCGGTTGGGCGTACCATTTCCATCTCATCATTCAATTTTTCGGCATCTTTTTCCCTAATAATTAATATCTATAGACCTTTTTTTACTAAAACAAGTTTCATAAAATATAATGCGTTTGATCTGTGCAATGTGCACATGTTCATGCACTTTTATTTTTCCTTTTAAAAATAAGTATTGATACATATGAATATTATATATTTTACTTTTAGAGAGGCCTCTTTATCAGCTCCAATTGCTCATTCCTGCATGCCTCTTCCAGCTTCTGAACAGGCAATTTGCATTGGTTAACTGCTCAAAATGAACGAGAACCATACCGTTGATTTTTGTAGATGGTTGACTTGACCTGGCTGTGATCATATCAGCTCCAGTGGAGCTGGTGGAGATTAAGGAATGCCAAAGTCTTCGTCAACTCTTTTCAAGAGATCACGTCTTGCTATCGTAAAATGCTGACCTTCAAAAATTCGATTGGTCTGCTTCGTTTATGCAAAGAGATATCATGTCGCTCTCAGGAATCCAAGGGCTGCCTCTGGAGGTCACTGGTAGAGTCCGATTCTCTGATACCGCCATCCCTCTGCTTCCAGCATTATGGCTTATCGAATGCCTTTGACTCGACTTGTTCTTCTTTTCTGTTTCATGCACTAGTGGTCGGATGCGTCAATTTGAAAGATACGGAATGGATCTCCAGGCAAGACCCTTACGTGTGCCTCGAATACGCTAGCTCCAAGTTCCGAACCAAAACATGTACAGGTAACGCAATAAGTGTACCTTTTCTTATGTGTTTTTTTATCGGTTTTTCTTCATGCTTTAAGGCTGGTTTCAAAGTGTCCGTAGTTTCTTCTCGTCCACGAAGATTGAACTCGCTTCTGATATGTGTAGACGGAGGCAAGAATCCCATCTTCCAGGAGAAATTTGTGTTCACCCTCATCGAAGGCCTGCAGGAATTGAATGTCATGTTTTGGAATAGCAACACTCTCTCTGCTGATGACTTCATTGGCAGTGGAAGGTACTTGGTGATGGGCATGTACTTAATATTATATTGACCAGACTGAGAAAAAGAAACGACAGATTGAATTCCTAGTGAAGATACGAGCATAACCTTATCCTCGCACCTAGTCCTCAAGTGGGTGATTATCTTTTGGGTCCTTTGGCCAGGATTCAACTGTACAAGGTTCTGTCTCAAGGCTACGATGACACTGCATGGCCAATTCAGGATCGAAGTGGCAGGTAATGAGCTTTTTCTAAACCCCTTTCAATGCCCTGTTACCCTTCATAGTTTACATGTATGCATTGCTTTCTTAATTCCAGGTATTCCGGCGAAGTTAGGCTCATACTGTACCATGTAACCTCTCTCTCTCTCTCTCTCTCTCTCTCTCGCGCGCGCACGCACGCGCTCGCTCGCTCACGTGATCATGTGCAGAAACCTGAAAACAATGAACTTTACTTAGGACACAAATGCACTCTTATAACCGAGAAACCATTCTGATCCAAAGATTGAAGCTTTGCGCTTCTATCGAAGTGTTCATTCCGCCGTTTGTTTTTTTTTTATACACTAATCAATCTGGAGTAAGTCTAGAGTAAATCTGCATATAATGGAGTTGAGCAACCGAACTTGACAGTAAGGATCTGTTTGGTAGATGAAAAGGAAAGGAGTCAAGAAACCCATCTTCTCATTCGTTAGCATGTAATGGGCAAGTTCAACATTGAAACTAACAGGATCACATATAACTGGCTTTCTTGTGATTGTTGAACAGCAATCGAACTTGAAATCCAAACCATTGGCCCTGCAATGTGGAATCCCGAACCTGACCATGCCCGGCATCCTGCCTTACACCCAAACAACCACATCTCCTTATCCGACCCCATCACCATACACCGCAGCCCCAGCATATCCTCCTGCATCAAGCACATGCCCACCAGGTGCATATCCTCCCCCACCTACTTACTCGGTATATCCTCCTACTTTGAGCGCGTACCCACCACCTCCTGCCTACCCTCCTCCGCTGGCTGGTTATCCCCCTTATGCTCCGGCAGGTTATCCTCCACAGTATCCTCCTCCAGCTTCGACCTATTACCCTCCAGGTAAATCTCTATCTTCCCTATTTTTTGTTGTCTTTTTGCCTAGGATGACAGTACTGTGTACCTGCAAATTGTCACGCCTTCGGATTGTTTTGCTCTCACAATCGGAGGATGTCGAGACTTACATCCATCTACGAACGGAAACCTAATGGTTTATCTCTCATGCATATATCGAATTGAAGCTTAACAGACTTCACCATGACGGTGCAGGTCCAACAGCTGGAATTTACCCGCCTCCGCCGTACTGATCAGCAACTGATCAACTCAGCTCAACTATGGCCTTGCTATCGCGCAACAACAAAATGTATTAGATGCTTGGAAGAATATGAACGATCTGCATTTCTTCCACTTTCTTTCCCTTCTGTTTTGTCAATTAATTTGAACTTTTGTGACATGATAATTTAACCTGCTCCCTTGGGCCAAGCAGTACTATGTTCGTTTCTGTATCTTTAGTTGGTCTCGAAATCTCAATGTCAATTCGCTACAGTGGAACGAACTTCAAAATGGTCAGATACTTAGAAGTGTGAGATGGACCGAGAAAATCAGTTCTCTAGCTGTACAAAAATCGGAACCTAAATAAGATCAAAACGATTGGAGCGAGAAATGCACGCAAATATGTAAAATTTGAAACGGCGGACCTTACGTGGTACGGTAGTTCAAAAGATGCTCCATACAAGCAAGTCGGGTCGCTTGTCCAAAAAAAAAAAAAAAAAGCAAGTCGGGTGGGAAATTGCTGGCGCTAGTTAGTCGTGTTCCTCGGCATTCGCGAAAAACTTCACGTGTTGTCCACTCAAAAGCAAGTTCTTGAAAGAGGAAAAGGAAAACGAGTTCAAAAATATCCCGAAAATCACCACTTTTCAGCTACAGGCGAGCACCCTCTTCACCCGACAATTCAGCCCAAAGTCAATTCGCGTCCCACGAGCACAAGGAATGGCGCTTCTCGGGATCGATTTCGCCTGCGCCCTCGAGTCCCTGCGCGACGGCAGAGTTCCGGACCGGGACTGCGTCCTGTCGCTGCTGTCGAAGCTCGTCGGGTACTGCCTCATCGCCGCTTCGACCACCGTCAAGCTCCCTCAGGTGCGTCTCCTCCATCGCTTTCTTTCTTGTTGCAATGGAGACGAACCCACGTCGCGTCTCGTTCCTTGTGGATCGGTAAAGGCTGAAAGGACGGACCTTTTTGAGAATGATTTGACTTCGACACTTGCCAACATGACGGGGACTCTGGCCCAATGGCGTTCGAGCTCCAGATCGTTTGGATTTTAGAATTTGGTTTGCTTGGTGGGTGATAATCGAATGCTGTCTCTGTTGCTCGCTTTGTCGGGGAGTGATGGTACGACTCTTTGAGTGATTTTGGTCGTGGAATCGTTGCTTTGGTAACCGCAGATATTGAAGATTTTGAAGAATAGGAGTGCCAGAGGGCTCAGTATATTATCCTTCGAGCTCGACGTGGTCGGCTACACAATCGCTTTGGCGTATTGCCTCCACAAAGGGCTTCACTTCTCTGCTTATGGCGAGCTGGTGTTTCTTCTGATCCAATGTATGTTACTATCTCGAGCCATTGGAGGAAGCTTAGAGATTGTCTGGTTATGGACAATCTTTCCGAATTTTTCTGGGAGTTCCAGTTAGTGCATTGAGTTCGCTTTCCACCAGATCGAATTATGTTTGCTCTCATTTTCATGGAGAATCTGCCTTGCATGAGAGTGTCATTCATAATCATAGAACACCAATTTTCTTCTTATTTTGGTTTGGAGATTCAGAAAGCAGTTCTTTTTTGTCTTTAGGTTTCTAATTAACTTCATTTCATTTCCAGAAAACTGGGAAAAATGCTGCCTAACACTTTTTGCTACGGGCACTAAACAGTTTTCTTAAGCCAAACAAACAATCGGTTTTTCTCCCAGCTAACCTCTGTGAACAAAGACGACTGCTTATGTGATAATTATTGGAAGTGTGGCTTCCTTGCCATCTTCAGCACCTCTTTCCAGGGAAAGCAGTACTTGAAGGGTTCTCTTTATCTTGTCAGTTTTTCTGTCTTGAGATCGTAAGTTCAAGCAGATTAAACGGCAACTTAAGTAAATGAAGAGTTAGGTAGCTCTGTTGGTCACTTAGTATCTTCCACTATTGGTTTTTGACTGTGTACTTAATCAGAGTGGCAACTATGTCCAATGACAACTCTTGTAGGATCAACTTTTCCAGGAGCACAAACTATTTTATTGCTCATATTTACTAAAAATTGCTTCCTGTATTCATAATGCTGTGCATCGACTGTAGGAGTTGGACCTGGTTTTAATGAGTGATTCTGCTTTCCAAATGGATGTGTTTCCATCAACATCTCTAGTTATTTTAATGGAATGATTGTTGTTTAATTTTCTTTCCTAGAACTAAATACCCTGTTGCATGATGACGCTACAAGTTAATCTGATGTCCACAATTCACAGCTATAATTTTGGTTGCTGTAATATATTATTACTCACAACCTCTGGGGGCCAAGACATGGACCAAGACGCTCCTGTATCCTCCTTCCTTTGCCAGCACAAGTGTCTTTTCCTGAATGGCCATGACTTTGATGTTCCCTGATGATTAGATTTTCAAACTTTTTTCCTTAACGTGTAGTCAGGTACTTTGCTTTGGCACCAACAATATTATCTGGTAAAGTTGATCCTGTTCTTTTTGAAGCTTTATATGTGAGTATCAAATTCTTTTATCATTCTTCAGTCTTCTTCTACTGTCTGATTGTGTTCATTTCCTTTTCTCATTGTTCTCGTTATACTTTCGTCATGTATATGTACTTTTCAAGATATTCTCCTTCTGAGTTTACACCTATATGATTTTAACATAACATGAGATTGGAATCCTCAAACACAGGCATGCCAGCATGCAATATTCTTCTGTGCCAGAGTTCCACAAATATGGAAAAATTTCACTGTAAGTTCTCTTTTGGCTGAAACTTCACTACAAGTTGAAAAATGCTAGTTTATCCTGGTTCAAGGAAACTGTGGTGCTTCTTCTGTTTGGATTACTATAGTGTGTTTTAAAGGGCATCTCTTTGTCTTGAGATAATGGAGATTTAGGATTTGATTATCGTTCCAGTTGAAATAACCATGATGGTTGGAAACTTGCATACAAGTTCAGCTCTCTTTTCCTTAGTTAATCAATATTTTTATATTGATAAGTAGATCCCTAAGAATTAGCTTAGCTGCTATTTTCCTCGCCTTTCTCTTTTTGGTTGCATTTGATTGGGAGTTAATTAACTAGACATGTGAACTCGCAAGGATTTTCCTGGTAGGTCCCTCTTCTACTTAGAATTTTGGTCCTTTCAGTAATTAGCATGCGATAAACTGGGTGTATCTTTTTTCAGTCATAATATTTTGAAGGGGTTAATGTATTATATGTGATTCATTAAGCTGCCCCATTATGATATCTTTGCACTTTTAATCTTGCCATCCTCTTTCCATTAGAATATTTCGCGGTGTTTGTTGTGATACTAATAGTGACTTCTTGCTGAGCAGACCAAGAGTACGGGGCAACTTAGCTTCTTGACAGCTTCCATGAATTTTGGAGGTTCTGTTGGTGAGTTCGAACTGCTTGTTGAATAGCTCTACACCATATGACATAATTTTAGTTTTTGAATCTAAAGGGACATCTTCGATTTCCTCTTTTATGGCAGCAAGAGTGTTCACCGGCATACAAGAAAAAGCCCCAATGAGCGGTAACCTTTCTTTTCTTCCTTATGCTTTCTCATTTCAAGAACTTTTGATTCTCAAGATCCACCAAAAATATAAAGATTTAATCATAAGTCAGGCTTCCCTGGGACTCGAGAGGTTCTGCTAATCTTTGTGTCCAACATTTTCTTAAAATATTCATGATTTGCTTTTGCTTCTGTACCAAAATCACTGGGGAAGCAATGGCCTTGAAGTTGACTTAACGTTAGTTTGCTTCTACACAGTTGAATTACTTTGTTTTCCCTTCAGGAGATCAGTATTTCGATCCTTTCTTTTCTCAATCTGTCCACCTGAGGGGCTTAACAATGTGCTCAGTGCAGATAAACACAAACTGCAATTGTCAATGGAGCCAAAGTGACGGACATTCTAAAATAGTCTTCTTACTGATCTGATGTGGTCAATGTTAAAATCAGCACACCGTTTCACAAAGCCCCCCTTTTTTCTATATTTGCATCTGCCACAGCCTGTTCAGCTATTTTCTTGTTTCGCATGGATCCTGTCAACATGTCTATCCTCATTTCTACTGTAGTTGTTTTGGGCACAATGCGAACTGTGGTGACGAACGGCACCATCCTGAGCCAGATAATCATATACCACAAGCCACGCGAAGAGAGAGAGAAGAAAGTCAAGTAGCAACTGTGCTTCAGCGCCCTGCAGTTCGAGCATGGCCTTCTTGTGTTTGTTCCAGTTTGATCAATAGCACGGAGAGATGAATCGTCATCCCTGGAAGTGTATCTTAGATATTAAGCCTTTTTTCTTGGACCGAAGGACGAATAGGCGTGGTCGGTGGTCTTGATGGGTATGGAGAAGTATTCTACGTGCACCGAAAGAGATATACCATTCCACTCTTTAGTCTGTAGAATTCAGCTTCTTATAGCTTTCAATGAAGTAATGCTGATTGAAAGTAGCACGTAGATCTTATTGTATCGTAATCGTGGCCAAACCACTAGAGCACTTGTATGTCCACTGTGAAACCATTCTGCCCAAGAAGTTAGAACATCGGTTGGGTGAACCTTGACGGGGGTGCCAAATCGGTCCTTTGGTGTGGGATGCTTTAGTTCGCAGGTTGTACTAGGGGTATGTATCAGTCCGGTTGAACCCAAGAATCGGATCAGATCAAACCAATTGATTCAGGGTGATTTTGGGAGGAATTTGGTCCAATTCCTCATTTTAAAAATTTGGAATTCTTGTTTTCACGTAAGAAACCAGACTAGACAAACTAGGCCATATTACTTTCTTTTTTCTTTTTTCTTTTTTAAATTTCTCATTGTGAAACAAACCTCAAATTAGTAAATTATGTTTCAATTTGTACCAACATAGAGTAACGACTTCCATATATATGTATGGATAGACAAAATTATGAAGGAATGTGTAGGCTTGCTTTTATATATATATAGAGGTATGCAACGGAACCGCCCAAATCTACAACCGCCCGGACCAGATTGGACCGGTCGATTTTGGATGGTTCCCAAAGAGGGCAATCCGGTTCCCAATTCCAAGGTGAGAACTGCACTAGACCGGTTAATTATATATATATATATATATATATATATATATATATATAATATTTTTTTAAGAAATAAACCTTAATTTCTCTCATTTTTCGTTTTTATTTTTAGCACAAAAAAGCAAATTTACCGGTTCTACCAGACCGAACCTATCGGTCCAATTCCTAGTCTTGAAATCTAGGAACCGGGAACCAATCAGTCCTAGCTAATATAATGCCTTGTAATACAGTATTGACTATAAAATCCAATAGAAAATTAGTAGATTGTCAATTAGCACCTTACCGAGATCATGTAAATATTCATTTAACGAATAAATTAAAAATAATTCTCTTTTTTTGAATGTTAAGAAACTTCCACTTGTAGAGAATAGAGAGGGGAAAAAAGGAACCACCGGTTTCAATATTGACCTCAGATCATCTTTGTCCGATTCCAAGGTTGGGTGGGCTGATTTCCAATTCCACAAATTGGAAATTGACGTTGCTCATCTTAGCTCCTAATTCTAGGGTGGGAATCGACCTACTTAGAGACCGATCACCTCTAGGTTGTACATCAAAAGTAAATAGTTTGCCGGCTCAATTTCAAGTTAAAAAAAAAAATGGAATTGGTCAAATTCCTCATTCTAAACATTTGGAATTCTTGTTTTCACGTAAGAAACCAGACCAGACAAACTAGGCCATATTACCTTTTTTTTTTTTTAATTTCTCATTGTGAAACAAACCCCAAATTAGTAAATTATGTTTCAATTTGTACCAAAATAAAGTAACAACTTCCATATATATGTATGGAGAGACAAAATTATGAAGGAATGCGTACGCTTGCTTATATATATATATACTATTTAATACTTGCTAATATTAGAGGTGTGCAACGGAAACCACCCAAATCTGTAACCAGAATGGACCGGCCGATTTTGGACGGTTCCCAAATAGGGCAATCCGGTTCTCGGTTCCAAGGTGGAAACTATACTAGATCGGTTAATTAATTAATTATATATATTTAAATTTTTTAAGAAATAAACCTTAATTCCTCTCATTTTTCTTTTTTATTTTTTGCCCAAAAAAGCAAATTTACTGGTTCTACCAGACTGGATTGGTCGGTCCGATTCCTAGTCCCAAAATCTAGGAACCAAGAGTCAATCAGTCCTAGCTAATACAATCCCATGTAATACAGTATTGACTATAAAATCCAATAGAAAATTAGTAGATTGTCAATTAGCGCCTAACCGCGGATCATGTAAATATTCATTTAACAAATAAATTAAAAATAATTCTCTTTTTTTTAATGTTAAGAAACTTCCACTTGTAGAGAATAGAGAGGGGAAAAAAGGAATCACCAGTTTCAAGATTGACCTCGGATCATCTTTGTCCAATTCCAAGGTTGGGTGGGCTGATTTCCAATTCCACAAATTGGAAAATTGACGTTGCTCGGCTTAGCTCCTAATTCTATGGTGGGAATCGACCTACTTAGAGACCAATCACCTCGAGGTTGTACATCAAAAGTAAGTAGTGTGTCGGCTCAATCTCAAGTTTCAAAAAAAAAAAAAGAGAGAGAGAGAGAGAGAGAGGGAGAGAGAGCTTTGATGATAACGCCCCCCGGGGAAAACACCCGCAAAAAAAATATGCAAGATTCTACCTTGTTATTAGAAGAAGCTCATGTCTCTATTTTTGCGCTCCATCTTCCTTTATGAGTTATCTCTTTGTACGCCAAAAGATATTTCATCATTTTATTAAGAAGCTTAAAATGAAATCATTGTAATATTTATAAAGAGCAGAAAAGTTATTAAAAAGAAAAAGTAATAGAAAGGCACAATATTTTAATTGATTTAGGATATGGATTGAAATAAAAAGATATTCTAGAATCTAGATAATAATGTTATTATGAAATTGTGATTATGAAATTATGGAAAGCTAATGAATTAGATTGAACAAATTGGAATCTTTAGGATTAGATTGCATATTTTGCAATAATGTGGGAGCTCGTGATTCTCTCTCCTGTTTTGATCAAATAAAATCATTGCATTGAACGTTTGAAAGTAGTCTAAGGATTGGATGGGAGAAATAAAAAGTTCAATGATAACATTGTATACTCGGCTAGAATATAGATATTATTAAAGTCATTTTCTATTCTTTTTCTTTTCAAGTTCTTTTATTTTAGGTGGTTGGGATGGAACGTATCCATGACGTTAGAAGTCTTTGGGCTAAACCTGGGGTCTCTGTCTATTACATTTCAACGAGATATTTTCAAGAACCTGCCTGAAAACATGATGGAAAAGGCTCAACTTCTCTACTTCCTTGGGAAGCCTCTTCAAATCAACCAAAGTGGTCATTAAATTTAAGGTTGGTAGGTATCGGGGGAACTCGAAGAGAAGTAATGCAAAAGAGAAAAAGTAAGAAAGGAAAAATAGGGTAAGACGTATCAATGATACAATTTTAAGAACAATACTGTCTCGAACGGATTCATCGTTTAACATGCGGTCGGCTAATTTGAAAGTCTTATCTATAGAGACAATGCCCGAACTTGGATCTTTTCTTAGTTTGCATACTAAGAGAAAGCTAACAAGTTGAAACTTATCTAATACTCCGGTGAGCAAAATGAGGAGAACGAAAGACAATGGAAGAGAACAGAACGAAAACGCTTTTTGGATGATTTGTCGAGACGGGATGCGACGTATCCTCAAAACCGAAACCATAGTAAGCAACTGAATAGATACTTAGCTTATGCTTTTTTATTTTATTTTGCCACAATAGTAGAAGTTCTAGACCTCAGGTTGAGTCAGATTATCTAGCTTGCTCGCGCTTTAGCATCTAGCTTATTGCGTCATCGCTTACGTAAATGTAAGAAGAATCCATGCACGCGTCGATTGAGGTTGAGAATAAGGACGGGGATGGTTTTTAAAGCCTTTTGATCCTTGGAAGTTTGGACAAAGACACTAGTCGTTCGGATGGCTTTGAGATGTACACGGAGGCATGTACCGAGCATTAGGTAAATCCCTTTCCAAGACATCTCTTGCGACCGATACATTGACATCTCATCACCAACTTGAGCGACGCTAATCACAAGTTGGAAGAGAAAATGGGGAACTTGACCACCATTCGAGGAATACATTAAAAGGGCTATATTGAATTTTCCCATGAAGGTTTATGATCAAACTGGTAAAATTGAAAATGTCCAGGATTAAATTGACATTCATATAATAGATTCATGACCGATTGGATATGTATAATTTTTCCGAGAGAATGAGTTCTTGTTTGATTAAGAATATGCTCTTTTCATCACACCTTTTTTTTTTTTTCCTATTTTCTATTTGTCCCTTTTCCAACCCGACTTTAGACCACAAAAATGAAGTAAAGCAAAGAACGAACGAAAGCCAGAAAAAGGAGGACAACCAAGGTGAAGATGCGTGAGTATTACGAAGAATTATTCGGATGGAAGGCGCACATCAAGCTGTCCACGTTCGCTTTCGGCATGCGAATTGCCTCGCACTTGCATAGGTGGGATTTAGAAGCGACTCCCAATTTTGACCGCCGGCTCGCATCTTTATGTGGAAAACGTTATTCGATTCTCTTTGAAGCAAAGGTCGGTGTTGTGAGGTCCAGATCACGTTCCTCACAGAACCTGACAGCTGACTCACTCACCATCCGAATGAACATGCTCGAAACAGCAATCGCCTAACCAATCGGCACGCGAAGTCCACGCCACAATAGTCATGCCGCGACGCGATGAAAATCTATTGGATCTCTCGATGATGGTCGTCCCAAGAGGCCTGCATCAGCCTGCGCTGGCAAGTAACATGCACACCTTGAGACTCGTCAGCAATTTGCTTGTGGGAAGTCGTCAATAGGCGCTCCCCGAGAGAACCCGGGACCGTCTACTCAACGGATCACGGAGCTCACAATAACTTGTCGAAGCGCCTTTTATTTTAAGGAAACTGAAAAAAGGGTCGTAATTCTCAGTGCCCCGTGATTAGTCAGGCAGAAGGCCTCGTGTCCTCCGAGATTGCATATAAATTTTGCCCCCTAGAGTCCTCTCGGCGATAATTAGCAACATATCCAAATTTCGACTAGAGTAATCACCAAGCGAACTTACCGAACAGACAATCGACTCTTTCCAAAATCCAGCCCACAATCAAAGATGATGCTCTCATCGTTGACACCGAGAGGCCTCACTCATACAAGGAATCAAAAAATATACAGAAGCCCGTTCAATAGTAAACTTGGCTGCACAGCTTTTTCAGGCTGACTGGTTCAGAACCTTGACACAAGATTCATACATTCTGACTACACCTTTATAGCTCCATGTGCAGCCCGGGATGCAAAAGCGTCTTGGCAAATGGCATACTATATAAGCTTTTACTCTAACCATGAAGTAACCACAGGAGATTTTATCAAGAGAAAACAGCTACAGCGTGGCAACAGAAATACCTCTTTGACAATTGTCATTCAAGGAATAGATCCTGACCAAGCACCACACCTGAATCAAACAGGATGAGTCGATGAGAATCATCGACCACTGGAGAAAGGGGGCAAAAGATAATATCTCTTGACCATCTCCCAACTCGCAAGCCACTGGACTGAATTAATCTCGAGTAGCGAGAGGATAATGCATGAATTAATCTCGAGTAGCGAGAGGATAATGCAAGCCACTCAAGAATGTATACCAGTGAGCCAGCAACTGGCAATAAATCAAAACAATTCTCTTCAATTTAAAGCATCAATTTCAAACACGAGCATTCCTCACAAACTGCATCTCACTAGTCACTCCACAAACAGTCCATACCTTTTGAGCATTGCTGTCAGCAAGTTCAGGCAACAGCCGACTCGTGCTTCTACACCTAATCGAAATGGGGAAATTCTCCGTACAAAGTTTCACTAGAGCTGTACATTTAGCGAAGTGAATAGTATCACTAACCATAGATTGCTAAAATCCACTCTAAACTCAGGCAATTTAATTCCAGCAAACTCAAGCACGATTTTGTAGGACTGACACCAATTAGAACAGGTTTGTGCATGTTAGGACAACAATCAGTGATGGCACGAAGCTGATCATCTGAAGATCAAAGTTCGAAACCTTCAGACCCATAAAGTCAACAATTCAAATTTGATGTGCCGAGGGACAGTCATTGGTTTACCCTGGCTGTTCAGAGATTCCCCTAAGATCTTGGCTTTTAGGAATCTTTACTGCCACTTGACCATCTTCTGAATGTGCATGCCATCAAACTCTTTCCACTCAAACTGCCCAACCTTGATTTAAAGGAAGATGACCGACTGGTGCCGCTCGATGATGCAATATTAGCGCCAGCTGCTTGGCTAGGTACAGGAGGAAACTCCACATGATTTTCTTCTCCTCCACCATCACTGGCAAATGCATCTATCTGTTCTTGGTCACTGGAGTCCAAATTCAACGCAAGCGATACCCTTTTCATTCTTAACCAAGCTGCACCCTCAGAAGTCACTCCACCACACTTCTTAACCTTCAGTTTCACCAAGTTAGGGCAACCAGAGGCTAATGCCTTCATTCCTTCATCCGAAACTGGGCAATTCTTTATGCAAAGCTTCTTGAGCGCCATACATCTAGTCGCGATGCACATAATCTCAGCGTCTCCAACCGTATCGCTACCGCAAAACGCCAGTCTCTCTAACGTGCTGCAGTTAGATCCTAGCAAATCCAAGCTCAACTCCGTAGGATTGAGGCTGATAAGAACAAGCTCTCGCAAATTAGGGCAATGCTTTGCGACAGCAATCAAACCATCGTCACCAATGCGGCTCAGCTTCAATCCATCAATATGGAGCTTTCTCAACAACTTACAACGTTCGGCAACCGATATGAGCCCTAAGTTCGTGCAGTGCGGTGTCTTTAACAGATGCAGTATCTCGAGATCCGAGCAATTAGATAGCGAGGCGATGCCAAAGTCGCTTACCTGGATCCTCTCCAGATGGATCTCCACTAATTTTGTGACCCTCTCCACCATAACTTGGAGCACCGTGTCCCAATCTCCGTAACATTTCACCAGCTTCAACGTCCTCAAATTCTTCGAGCCGATGATCAGCGGACTGAAGCACTGTCCGTTGTAAAGCTCCTTCAAGCAAAGTGTTTTGAGGGAGGCGGAAGCCGCACCAGGCCCAATCGGCTCCACCGTAGCACCTTCAGTGGGACTCCGGAGCCGCTTCACAGATAACTCTTCCAGGGAGGCGCAGTGATCAATCACGGCGTTCAAGCCTTTGGCTCCGAACGCACAAGATCCGCACGAGAGCTTCCTCAGCGCCCGGCAATTGCTCGTGAAGACCGCGATCCCCGTGTCCGTGAGCGCGCGGCAGCCCCGCAGCTTGAGGCGCGTGAGGTTCCTGCACTTGAGCGAGATCAGCACGAGCGCGTCGTCGCCGATGCTCAAGGACTTGCGGTCGCACTTGAGCGCGAGCTTCGTGACCGAGTCGAACCGCGCGAACAGCGCCGGGACCGCTTCCAGCAGCTCCGGCCGGGCGTGTAGGGCGAGCCTCTGGCGGCTCTGGCCTTCGATCGCGAGCCAGCGGCGGCACACGAGGGAGCACCGGCTCCGGTCGCCGGAGCCTAGGTACTGAAAGACGCAGGCCAGGCACTCGTCGGGGAGATCGGAGATGGAGAGGGAGAGATCGGGGGCGGCGCACTCGTCGGCGGCCTCCCCGAGCGCCGGCCAGATCACGGCCTTCGACTTGGCCGCCGAGTGGCCGTCGTCGGACTCGGGCTCGGGCTCGGGCTCGGGGTCGGGGCCGCGAACGCCGAGCGCGGGGGCCGTCGAGGACGGCGACTGGCCCATCGCAGGCGGAGGCAGAGGCGGAGGCGGAGGCGGAGGCGGTGGCGAGGGAGGTGGGCGGTTGGAGGAGGAGGGAAGATTCAGGCGGCTTATCTTATCCTCTGGTTCGGGTGCGCAGAAGAGGCTGCTGCACAGCAGTGCGTCGTGGGTGGTGGGGAGGACTCGCTGTGTTTTTGGTCTTGCTGGAAGATCGAGGGCGAGAAATGTTTGGGGAAGGAAAGGGACTGTTGCGTTTGAAGAGTCAAAAAAAGCGGACGGATCGGGCCCATCGAGGGGGGATATTGGGCCGAGCGTCGGCCCTCGGGATTCGGCCTATGGAGGGGATATTGGGCCGGCCTTCGACGTTCAGGATTCGGCCCATCCCGTGGCTAACGAGGATTTCCCGCTCTTCATTTCATGCGTATCCCTTTCCATGATCCCGAACGCACATGGCGCGAGCCTCGACACTCGTGTGGAGAGAAAATACTGCGCGCACGTTGCATAACCGGCACAACCAAGAAGGAAGACCCTTGGGAATGCGACACGTGTCACATGTGGGATCCAAACACCGCACCAAATTCTGAACTAAGCGAGCCGGCCTTCTTCTTGGGAGAACACTCTCTCTTCCCTAAAGTTGAGGCAATAGGACAGCGTCGTCGGAGTAAACCCTCTACATTTATCATGATTCGGCGATGGTGGAGGCGAAGGCCATGTAATGGTTCGTTGGACAAGGGCTCGTTCGTGACTTGGAAGGGGAGAGAGAAGGCACAATCGATAGGGGCCAACTGTTTAGCGATAGCGGAGGCGACATATGAGTAGAAGCCAGAGGGGCGACATGGTGATTTGTTAGTCAAGGAGAGGGGAACACAGAAAAAGGTGAGCACAAAGAACAAGATCGTTTTCTTAAAAAGAATGCGCGCTTAGTCAGTTTAAGACTTGGTTTAACATTTAGATTGCTCTCGAGAACCTTTTTTATTGTTGGGTTGGCTACATAAGGTACACACAATATTTTCTCATCTCAAGACCAAATTACCCCTCCTTGCGAATTCATTTCAATGCCTTCTTTGCTTAGGTTTTGGGTAAGCTTGGCTTTTAGTTGGGTTCGAACTTTTGGAGTGGGTGCGAGAATTTGAGACAAGGGAATGAGCATTTTTGGAGAAAAAGTAAATCGACACTTTTTTAATTTTTTTTGTAAATATGCAATGGCAATATTTTATATGAAGACGCGACATGGTCTCCATAAATTAAATTTGCATTTGTGCTTGGTATTTTCCAAAGTAAAGGTGTGCTAAGGCCCTGTTTGGTAACGTGCCAAACAGTGCCGGATTCTGATTTTTTGTTCCCAAAATCAATCTGAGACGAGAATCATGTTTGGTAAAATTTTTGTTCTTGTTCCCGGAATCAGCATTAGACAAGATTTAAGAATAAAAAAAAAAGTTGATTTTGCGTCTGAGAATCAAAAAAAAGAATCAACACGATAAAACTATTCTTCTTTCCCACCGCCATCCTGTGATTGCCGCCCGCCGCCGCCCGCTGCCGGTCACCGGCCACCAGTCCGGCGAGCTTGCTGAAGGCTCGTCAGGCCAGGGCGAGGTCCAACGAGCTTGCCGATGGTCAGGCAAGCGATCTAGCGAGGTTGAGCCTCACCGGTAGACAGGCGGGCCTTGCCGAGGCCTCGCCCAGCCCCGGCGAGGCCCGCCTGTCCACCAACAAGGCCGGGCGAGCCTCGCCCAACCGCCAGGCGAGGCTCGGCCGATGAGGGCTTGCCTTCGAGGGCTAGCGACACTCCGTAAGGTCACCCGCTCTTGTCCGGCCGGTTGCCAGTCGGCGACCGGCCACAAGAAGAAGAAGAAGAAGAAGAATAGGAGAAAAAGGAAAAAAAAAAAAAGTAAAAATAATAAAAATAATTATTTAAAAATTAAAAGAAATTAATTTGGAATAGAATTAATGAACACGTTATCAAACGCAATTCTATTCCAGAATCGAAATTTTGGACGGTTATCAAACGTGTTCTTTTACTTAGAATCGGTTAAAGAACGAAGAATAAAAAATAATCATTTCTTGTAAAAATTAGTTTCTTAGAACAGAACCGTTACCAAACGTACCCTAAGTAGCCAAGAAGGCGAGGAAGTTTTTGGTGTTATCTTTCCAAGAATTAAGTTGAAAAAAACAATGTGATAAAATTAAGGATGACCATGTGAATGACCATTTTATTGAAATATCAAAATGTGATTTAAATGTCAATTAAGATAATGTATGTTTCACGAAAAATGAATAATTTAAAAATATTTTTCTACGAATGATCGTTTATATACTTATAAAAAATAAATATGCAAAAAAAAAATTATTTTCTACCAAGATAATTAAACACAAATTGTTATTGATAATAGAAAATATTTCCATTACAAAGATTATTTTTAAATATATTTTTTATATTATTTATTATCTGCGAAATAAATATAAATCACTTTCAAAGGAGAGATCTTTTCGTTAAAAAGCAAGAATCGATGAAAGCTTTGTTTCTCAAACGAACAAGCAGAGCCCAAATGCAGTGGGCCCGGCGCGGGACGTGATCTCTCCCTCGCGAAGGATCGACGCCACGAGCACGACCCGCACCGCCCAGAGCAGAGTAGAAGCTTCGGTCATGGCAGCTCCTCCTCTGCTTCTGAGGAGCGCGCCGGTCCTCCGCCTCCGGCTCCACCTCCACCTCCAGCTCCACCACCGCCTCTTCGCCGGAGGCTTGCGTCCGCTGTGCGCGGCGGCAGCGGCGGCGGCGGCCGACCCCTCGACCGAGTCGGCTTCGCCGGGGGAGAAGGCGTCCCCCGAGGACAGGGGAGGCGCGGCGGTGTTTTTGAGCACCAAAGAGCCGCCGAGGTACCAGAGGTGGGACGATCCTGACTACCGGAAGTGGAAGGATAAGGAGGACGAGATTTTGAGGGACATCGAGCCCACCGTCTCGCTCGCCAAGGAGATTCTCCACTCCGATAGGTCTCTCTCTCTCTCTCTCTCTCTCTCTCTCTCTCTCTCTCTCTCACACACACACACACACTCTCGCAATGATTACTTGGACTGGATGTTCTGTGTCGACGATGATTCGATTATTCTTGTGTAGCGCGAATTCGTGAGTTGTTAATAGTTCATTTCGCACTGAGTTCTGGTGATTCGGTGTTGCGCACTAATGAACCGCGTTCGGAATTTGGTTAGAGCAATTAGAGTTCAAGTAGAATTTGTGAATATAATATCGAGCCCTTCTTTAGTTTTATTGACTGAACTGTGCATATTTCGTGTCGTCAGTCTTTCGTGCAAAAGCATGAACTTATTGGTGGAAGATTGTGCCACGGGAAAGGAATTGATTCAATTAGGATGCTAATTCACTTGATGCCCGAAAAGTGCATGTTAGGCATGTTTCGATTTACAGTTTGTTATGCGTTTACATCGGGAACATAGCTTGCATGCCCCCAGCTTACGTGAGTTTTGCCTTGCAGCAAACAATTTTGAAATTTTTTTTTCTTTATGTAGAAGAGAGTTATATCAATTCGATAGCTTGCTTAAGGATGGTGAACTCCTTCATAAAGAACCTACATAGCTTGGAAGGTGAAAGTCAGTTGTGATTAATTACATGGGAAATTGATAATGGCTATGAATTTATGAAAGCATCCTTCTTTGGCACCAAGCATCTTAAGTGAAGAATTGTTAGCAAACATGAAAACACACAACTTGGGCTTTCTCTTCTCTTTTTTTCTTTTTTTGGCTTGAAAACCTGTTGGGATCTCTCATTGAATGAAGAACCAGAAAATTAAGTCACAGCATTTTTATACATCTCACTCAGACGAATGAGTTGCTTACCCTTGGTAGACAGCAGCTCTCTCTCTCTCTCTCTCTCTCTCTCTCTCTCTCTCTCTCTCTGCTTGCGCGCGTATATTTTGTGCTTTCCTATTAGTTTTATTGGCACTTCTCTCATCCAACTATTGCTGTGTTCTGCTAATTGATAAAAGTGGTTCTATGGATGGTTCTTGTGGTGAATTATTTACCATCCTCTTTCCTTCAGTTTATTTTGTCTATCTCGGGATCTTGGTACTCTTGAGTACCATTTCAAAACAGCCGACCACTCTTGTATTGTATGCTTTTTCTCTTTAGATAAACCATGGCTGACTGCTTAGAAATCTGCAGACGCCTTATACTATCTTCATATGATGTTCCTATCATTCCAAGCCTGAACATTTAACTGCTTTCCATAGAGGCAATTGATTTGTCTTGGAAAAAAATGAAGATGGATAATTTCCAATCCGCCGTTTCTCTCTGTTTTCCTTATCTTCTCTTTTCTTCTTCTCCTCCATTACTCTTTTACTCACTCTGATGCTAGCAATGGATGTTAGCTTTTCACTATGTATTGAAAAAGGTCTAATTACATTATTAATAGTAATGATAATAATGCAGAACCTTCAGTTCTACCTTGAATTTCTGATTTTCCAACTCTACCATGAAGGTACATGTCATCCAGCCAGCAGTATTCCACTAGTGACATGATGAACTGCTGATATGGCTCAACATAGGGCTAGTGTGGTGATAAGATTGAGTTATTAAGTTAAAAAATGGCCTTCAAAAAAGTGAAAGTGAAAAAATGGTCAATAATGAGAATGATTTGCCCTGCACGTCCTAATCTGCACATTTTCTTATAGTTATCTTTGAAGCTGTTATGGGTGGTAGAAATTAGATTTTATTTTCACATATATAGTGATCATCCTTAATGTTCTTTTGTGTTTTTTAACAAAACATATGTTTGACCATATCAGGACCTGTCAGTCTCTTCTTTTAATGCCAAAAATGAGAAATTTGCATTTGTTCTTGTGGCCTTGTTTGGTTTTCTATGGAAATGGAATCCCATTTCTGAGAAAGTTTTTCCATTGTATGGAAACTTTACTAGGAAAAAGAGCACTAAAGCACTACAAATCCCAACAGAATCCAATTCCCTAGCTGATGGAGGTAATCAAAATCTCTTCCCGTAGATTCATCTATTGTACTTGTTCTGCCTCCCTCAATGAGCTCTTCCCAGTCTCCATTATTGCACATGTCCTCACAAAAGATGGAAAATTCCTCTCTCTCTCTCTCTCTCTCTCTCTCTCTCTCTCTCTCTCTCTCGACACTGTAACAAAGTAACCAAACAACGGAATAAGAATTCTATGCAGGGGGATCCGATTACCTGGAATTGTGTCCATTTCCTCATCCAATTTCATTCTCGGATTGGATGGCTTGAAATATACTGATGCAGACTTAATTCCTTCAAAGGCTCTTCAATTGCTTCCTCTCCATACACTACAAAAAGGGGGGAGGGGTCACATATTATGTCTTCCTAGCAACATCTTTCAAAGAATGGTTTTTGACATTGATGAATATTGCATGAACTCTGACTGGAGAACTCTAACTCTTGGTTCCGCTTGGGGAAAAATATATCTAACTCCTGGTTTCTGCTTTTGTGCCAGTTGCACAGAGCAATGAATGTGAAGCATCACCTTTGACTTCTAGGCTGCATAGAATTCTTTAACTGCTACCAATGTCTACACATAGAAGCATATAAGTCAAACCGGAAAGAAAAGAATTAATTGGCCGGGGATTGTCATAGTAGTCTTTGGTGATGCCTTCTCATGTTGCCTAATCAACAAGTAGGCAAGGAGTGACATCTCCTGTGTTGTGAACTTTTTCCGTCAAATTGATCTAATATATCGTGAAATTCAAGAAGTTCACTGATGTGCATTTGATGATGCTGTTTGCCAGAATTTGGGAGAGTCAATAATCACGTTTGTTCATTAGCAGGAACCTTCCTCTATACCATTAACTTCAAATTGAACAGTGACTGAGGATACAAATAGGAATAAGAAGAAATGAAAAGGGAAGGTTTATGGCCATTGCAGGAGATCAAGCCGACCTTGGATAGCAGAAGATGTGCCATGTAACAATGATTGCAGAGCAGAAATTGTTAGCTTTAGAACTAGAAAGAAACTTAAGAGTATTCCTTTCCCAGCTTTCATAGTTGTTATATGACATGGGTACCAACTCATTTGAAATGCAATAACTTTAACAAAATGGTCTTGTAGCTAGCTATTAAGTTTCATTGTAGAAGGATTCAGATGCCTAAAGTTGATTTTATTAATTATATTGGACCTTTTCATTTATATGTGGTGCCTAATTATATTCTTAACCAAAACAGTGACTGAAGAATATTGTACATGCCTGTGATGTTTGTGGTATGCTATATTCTCTTAGGTAATATTTCAGCACTTCATCCAACTACTATGTTATTCGTTTTAAAGGTATAAAAGAGAGATACTTGTCCTCAAGCTCAATGCTGTTTGAAGATAACAATGCGTGGCTATATCTTTTGACGAAAAATTTTATATCCCCTCTTTCGAGTGTAGATTATATTATACAGTATAATTGTTATGGTTGTGGTTCTATTCTATCCCTATAGTAAATGTTTAACTGCGCGTTTTACTCCGAAAATTAAGAAGGAAAAACTGATAAATAAAGGATCCATAGAATCAAAGTTAATGAAAAAAATTAAGTTATTTACTCATAGGTGGTCTTTCTGGAAATGTAAATATGTAAAAGGAGGATGGGATTGATATTCAAACTCTAGTATAAAGGAGGATGAAACCAATACATGGCAAAACTTTGAACTATGTTCGTGTACATCTTCATTCTTGTTCCACGTTGTAAGATAAAATTGACAATATTTTCAACTGCGAAAGAAAACTAATTTTCATGTCTCTATAATATAGTATTGACATGTTTGTTTTGGTTTTGTCAGTAAACCTAATCAGATTAGTAAATAACTAGATGGCTAAATTGACTTGAAAAAAAAAAAAAAAAAAACAAGTTGAGATTTCATTCGTCCTACTCTTCCCAACAATGCTTAGATAATTGTAACAAAATCATGGAAAGATGCTAATCGGATTGCTGAAAAAGAAATATTTTCTTGGAGATCATAGGGGAAAACATTCAAGTAATTATCAATTCGAAACAAAAGTAGTGAATAAAAAATTAAGTTTTGGATCATTCAAAGGTGGGGTAGAAATAAAAATGGTAAGACAAATAATGGTGTAATAACAAAACTTAATGGAATGGAAAACTTGGACATTGGAAGAGAAGCGAAACACTTGGAACTATCTGCTCATTCATCAAGTGCGAGAGGAGAGAGCGAACAATTTTTGATATCCCAGAATTGATGTTGGCAACTCTAAATGTCCATCTCAGCCATCCATGTGATAGTATTAAGTTCGTAAAATAACTATATGACATAGAATTAATGTGCTGAGGATAGGCCCAATCTGGCAACCTAGAAGCTCTGTAATAACATATTTACATAGATTTATATGGTATCTACGTTTTCATTGGTGCAAATGGAGTAACCTTTTATGTATTTGTTGTTGTGACACTAATGCTATGTTTATGAAATGGGGGAAAATGGGGAAAATGAAAATTGGAGTGGAAAACAATGAAAAATTCAAAATTTCTGTGAGAAGAAAAAGGATGGAAAATTTAGAATTATGAGAATTTTCTTCACATAGTTTCCTCTCCTAGAGTCTTTCAAATATAGCCTACAGATATTCTTAGGTTGTTACGCACAATTGCAGGTCATTCTTTTTCTACATGTATGTTTCAGACTTAAGATTATTAGGAAGAACTCCTATCTCCCTGACATTTTCTCGTTGCTCAAAAGATGGCACCTGTCCTTATGACAAATAGCATTTACCATTTGACAGTGGCCATCACCACTTGACATTCCTCCAGCAATTTTAAGCTTAATAAATGTGCTTAATCTGCTGCTTGATATCCCTGCTCACTAAGATCTTCCTCCTCGATTGCACTCTTAAATTCATTTCAATCACTGGCAATATTTGTCCATATTCTGTTCTTAATGGCCAGGAACTCGGTGGAGTTTGTAAATCACATCAAGCTCTCCCAATACACTCTAGGCCGTTTTCTGGTATTATGATGCCATTCGCTATTGTATGCTTGAATCTCACCCGCACTTCATGACTACTTGTTTCAGTTTTGGTTGTACTTTTTTCATCAGATTTCTCACTTCTACATTTCTAATTGTAGAGTTCAGGGAATAATGTGTCAAAAGTTGCATCAAAAAATATTCTTTCATAGGATTAATGAGAAATCTAGATTGGTGTTGTTCATAGAAGATGCTGCAAAAGGCTTTTGATTTAAAATTGGCGGGCATCAGTTATTTGGTGGTTAGCTGCATACCATGTTGATCATAGTTCAGTTAGTTACATTCACAAAAGGCATAAGCTGTTTCTCCTATACAACTTGTTATACTTGTGACAAGCTAATGGTGATTATAGGTGGAGGATTATTTGTCTTGTTTGATAGTTATCGAACTACCCTTTCGATGGACTATGAGTGGGATCTTCATATGAGTCTTACAAGTTACACAGTCATGATTTAGGTCAGAATTATTTGATTTCAGATAAATCTTAGAAGTTGACTGATGAAAACATTTGCATCACACTAAAGGTGTTGATAGTCGGTGAATTGAGAGTGCTCTTTTTTTTTTTTTTTTGGTTACCAGGTACTTGGATGGGGAACGACTGACAGCTGAAGATGAGAAAACTGTTGTAGAGAAGCTTCTCAGGTATCATCCACATGCTGAAGACAAAATTGGTTGTGGACTTGATTACATAATGGTAAGCTCTTCTGCAATTATATTTGCTTTGAGAAGAAAATGGAAAAAAGCCACAAAAGAACCCCAAACTATAGCCTTTGTGACGCATTTAAGCTATACCTTTTTTGGTGACAGCGGAAAACCGAAACTTGTACTCATGTGACTCATTTACCCTTTGTTATGATTCTGTCAGAAAGTACCATTTGACGTGGACGACAGAATGTAAATGAAGCTGATGTGGCGTTTACATCAATTAAGTGATAAAAATGACGTCTTTTTGATGGCTTATGTGGACCACAACAGTGCCATCTGCTCTTATCTCTCGGTTGTTGAAGGCGATTTGTGCAAATTTTAGGGTTTTTCTTTGTGTTTATCTCTCTCTCGGTTTCTCACCAAATCTGCGATTGTTTGACCAAGATTTATCCAAATCGAGCTTTGTTTCAACTTAGGCAAGTGATTGTGAGTTCAAATTGTTCCAAAAACATGGTTATCTATACCGTCTGGTGTTTTCTGATTCTGGGTTTTGCCCCCTTTTCTGGTTTTTGAATTGCTTCGGTAGCCTGGTCGGGTCTGGTTTGGTTCCACCCATTAATCTTCATTTTTATCACTGATACACAAAACACTTGAATCCGTCTCCTCCGCTGCTTTCACCTTAGGAAGCAGTACCATCTGATCTTCCCCTCCATTCGATGTAGCATCTGAGTGAATGCCTTGAAACATGCTGAAATATTAATTATTAGCATTGTATTAGTTCTGATTTTGTCTCAGATCTTTTGCATTCCTTATCCTGGCTCTCTTTGCAACTCGCAAGGCAATTTTCTCCTCCATGCTGTTTCACACCTCTTCTAGTTCTACATGGTCGATGAATTACCTAATCTTTTCTTTTCTTCTTCTTTTATTTTATTTTTTTTGCACAAACCCTCCCTTTTCATAATCACTAACCCCAGGAAGAACCCTACCTCCCAAACCGAGCTCCAGGAAGAATCCTAATGTCCAAAACAAGAGAGACAAAGAGCAACGAGAGAGATGAAGAGCATGGCACCATTTTGTTAATGTCCACTTAATCCAGATGAGTGTGGCATCGACGCCATTTGCATTCCATTGCCCACGCTAGCCGCATTTAGGACTTTTAACAATGCTTTCTAATGGAAACATAATGGAGGGTAAATATGTCACATAAGTACAAGTTTGGGGTTTTGGTGCAAAATAAAACAATGTAGGATAAATGTGTCACATTGGGCATAATTTGAAGTTTTTTTGTGGCTTTTACCCAAAAGAAAAAAAACTAAAAGAGACATTCATGTTACAGACAATTATTTTTAAAGCACTTACACTGCTAATTAAAATTTAAAGTTATAACCACCTATTCCCTTTACCTTCACTCCTTAGCAGCCAAGTTGAAGATTGATCTCAAACAAGTTGTTAGGATGGTGATGTTATTGGTGGATATTTAGTTTTTCTCCTAACCACAAAATCAAGCAACCAAGTGGTATGGCATGCATTTGGCATCTATTGCAAAATTTTGATTCTGTTTTCTGCTCTTATTGCATTATTCAGCTGCGAGCCTTGAAGTATGATTGTATATTTGTTGGATCCACTTACATCACTGAGTTGATGACCATCAATTGTTCCTGGTTCTGCATGTCTAGGCTATGCTGACTTCTCATATTCCTTTCTTAGGATATTACACACAGTTACCCTTTTCTTTTAATGGCCAAAGGTGCTCCTAATTGTAAATGCTAATGTTTCTATAGTTCAACTCTTTGGGTTGTCTGAGTAGAATTTTGAAGTGCAGTACACTTGCTATATCCAACGATGCTTGTTCTTGTAATAATTCTCACGTGTAGACAGCAAGTGGGCTTGTAAACATAACTCACATGTTCAACACTTGATTAAAATTTGATGCATAAGTAGATAAATTTTATAAACCAGTCTTAATAGGCCTGTCATCGTCCTTTAAAAAGAAATAATGAGTTTACTCAGTGATGAGAGAATGAGTTTATGCTACTAGCATATTATGCCTGGTTAATATAAGGAACTCCTGGAGGATCTAGTGCCTTGCTGTTTGAGTTAAATGAATGTAGTTTAATATGAAATACGTGCATAAGGAGAAAGAAATTATTAATCCTAAGAAAACTAACAGTGACAAAGTAGCATGCATAGATGGGTATCATACATGTACCGGTGATGCTTAGATCACAGAGGAAAATTGAATTCAATAGAAGACTGCAAGCACTGAGGAAACTAGGTGAGAGAACTCATCATATTGACAGTAACTATTCCACAGAGTAGTGGAGATAGAGGTTCTGTGTCATGGTAAAATAATTCAGTTGCAATGATGCTGCAATTGCCCCAACATCCCGTGCTGTAAATAACAGACTGGACATATCAAATTATCGTTAAGTTGACTTATGGCTTGCTTCTTCTGTTTTTCTTTTTTTTTTTTTTTTTTTTTTTTCTTAGGAATTTTTCAGATGAGCTGTCCTTTATTTATCTCGGTAAAGTTCTCTTTCTTCTTTCTCTGTCAACTTGAGTGCCTGTAGGAGTCATTATTTGATTATATTCCTTAGCTTTTCTTGGGTTTACCGTCACATGCCCCTTTTGCCTGGCAATCCATTGAGTGTATGACCCCTAAAGGTGGCTTTTGAATTTGAGGTGAGAGATTATGACCATTGTTTTCCACCCCATTGCTTTTTGTACCGCAGAGCTTCTTTCTGGTGTGGTAATAGGTCTATTAATTTGTAGTTAGCCACTCAAGATAGAGCCAACATTACTAGTTCTTATTTGAGCAGAAATATGTGGACACAGTAGTTCCAATTGCTCATAGTAATTTATGCTTTTATGGTAAAGTTTATTGCTTGTCATTGAGGTAAACATGGGAAATACTTTCTTGTCAGAACATGTCATGACATGATTGAAACATTTAAGGAATGATCTAACGTGCCTTTTGCTCTCGATGAAGGTGGAGCGACATCCCCAGTTTAGAATTTCAAGGTGTTTGTTTGTTGTAAGAACCGATGGTGTATGGATAGATTTCTCGTACCAGAAGTGTCTCCGAGCGTACGTCCGGTCAAAGTACCCATCTTATGCCGAAAGATTCATCCGGGAACATTTTAAACGCGGCAGTGGTTAATGCATGTCAAAGACTCATGCTTCATAGTGTAACTTCGACAACAGTTTTGGAATCGCCAGAGGTTGTTGGCTCGTATAAAATATTCCGAATTGGCTGTGAGGCTAAAGAAATGCTCATGCACTTTAGATTATGTCATTAGTCAATGGAGCAGATGCTGCTTTGACCGGCACTTCAAGTTCAACTGTTTGTTCACATGTGGGGACAAGAACATGATTGAAGGTGAACTCCACTTTTTCTTTTTGGTTGTCTTTTGGACTTGTGTTCGGTAGGAAATTGGTAGTTAGTCAGTCTCTCTCTCTCTCTCTCTCGCTCCAGCTATCTGGATTCTTTTGTCTGTAAAGGGACAATCATGAGTGAGCACAGGGTCAAATGCTGTTGACTTATATGAACAGATGATGTAGAACTACCTTAATCAATGATGGTTCAAAGTTGATGCTTGATTAGGTGACTTGTTCTTTATGAATGAGCTATTATGGACGGTCCTAGCCCGACTTAGAAGTTCCTGTGGTGGTCCAGGAAGAGAAATTGAAGTGAATGAGTCAGGAACCGGGTCAAAACTCAAAAAGGAGTCGCTGTTCAGTTTTGGTCTTGCTGTGCTTCATTTCGCAAAAGTCAATGGAGGGAATACATTATTGTCCGGCTCTGAAAAGACTGCAAATAATGTTCTGGGGTTGGAAGACACCCATATCTCTTTTTCTTCTGTGTTTTCGGCACAGGCAATTCCATACATGTTTGGACAAACCCTGCTTGAATTTTTTGTCCTTTCTCTGACCTCCATGACCAAGTGATTGTTCAATTTTTACTCCAAGACATCAGAGCATCATGAACTGCTGCTTTAAGGGCACGGCTCCCATTTTCTTACGGCTCCCATTTTCTTACTCTAAAGTTTGGTTTGGCATCGCCTATTTTCTCATGGGAAGGAAGTTCCATTTCATCTCTTGAACATAAGGATCACGTCTTTTTTATGAATTAAAAGCATTAAATGCTTTTCTTATACATGTGAGCAGGGTCAAAATTGGCAATTGATGCTCATCCTTATGAATGACCCCATTCCATACATGTAATAGTGATCTAGGAATTGAAATCTCCATCTTCTAGTGTACAATGAACTTTTGATGAACTTTTCTTGGACAGTGGTTTTGTACACTGGTCATGAAAACGAATATATTTCTTTAGGGATGGTGATTTTAGTTCTTGGGCACTGGGAATTTTCTTTTCGCAGAGGTTAGTAAACGCCACTTTCATGATTTGACCTTCAAAATGATGATTGGTCGCACTAATCTCCGCCTAGACAAAGAAAATCTGCTTTGCTGAAAGTGAGGGGCGAACTACCATATCTTCTAATAAGATTGAGGACTGCCAGTTCAACCATGGGGCGGTCAATGTGATTAATCATTTCTAGATTGGGTGAAAGAAACCCCAAAAATTTTGGTTTTATGTAATGTTAAGTATATTATTACCAGTAGATTAAATCGATTCACTGAATAATGCGACAGACTCGTATGGATAGTCGATTGCGGCCTATTTGTAGTTTGCCTCTATCATGCTCCTAACCTTATCATGCCCCTAACCTGATCATTTAATGGTGATTTTTATATGTCTAGTGTTACTCTGGGTTTCGTGTGCACGCTAGAAAGTCTATGATATGATGATGCTTGAATAATTTACCAACTTAATTTCTTTCAACTATAGTGTTTTGTGTTCTGTGTCCAGTAAAAAAAAATTATTCAAGAGAGAGAACAGACAATGTCATGGGCCAAAGATTGATTTCGCGAAATTATCAATTTTTCTTAACGGTTCAGAGGCTTACTGACATTCTCTATCCTCCAATAAAAGAATAGTGCATCACCGTACTCCTCGCAAGTTCTATTGCATTATTATTTTGTGACATGTGCGTTGCGAGATTGTAGTTATCATGGTAGAGTCTACAGGGTTGTCTCTAATTACAGACGGAAACTCATATCGCAAATGCCTAATGTACAACACTGTTGTAGTATTTGTCGTCAGTAAAGTTCTGATTAAAAAAAAGAAAAAAGGAACAATGACGTCGTTAGATGGTGCATAGTGTGATGCTTAGAAATCCTTATGCCACAACCATATTTGATGTTACATTTCCTTCCAGATCATTTTATTTTTGCCCCCTCTTTTGTTCCAAATTCGTTTTCTCGCTTTTGGACTACAAATTATATGGTTTTTTTTTTTTTGGTAAAGTACAAATTATATGGTTTTTGCACTGTAGATTTCGTAAAAGCGATTCTAATTAGTCAAGCTAACATGCCTCTCCGTACTTGGCAAGCTAGTGTTTCTCTCTTCTAGTTTTCTGATCTCTGATTAGCCAAGTCACTCTTACAGCTCAATTAAGATATCAAATGGGCACATTTCCATGGATGATAATCATACAATCTCCAGGGAGTGAACGTGATGTTGATGATATGTAGCAATAGGTCAACCCTTTCAATCATTATGTTGCAAGATTCAACCCCAATTCCCACCCTAGCTCGTGACCACATCATTATACATTCAAAGGTGGGTATCTTTTGCTAAAGAACCGGTCGATTTGGAAAACGTACTTGTTTTGGAATGATTATATGTTCAGCTTGGAAAAAATGAATTGGTGAAATTGTTTGAGTGTAGACTTTCGTTGATAGTGGCAAAATTCTCCTTTGGCTAATTCTTGTATCATATAGCATTTGAATATTAAATAACGCATTCATCGATCAACTTAAATTTATAGAACATTTATCAGCGATCCCACAAAATTTCACGGAGTATTGGAGTCAAATTTTGTCTCAATGTAATTGGCGTGTGCATCCACTCCATTATTCCTAATTCTTAATTCAACTTGCAATGTAAGAGATGGTGTTGAAATATCTTAAATTTTTTAACTATGGGGTTAATATGCTCTTTATACAAATGTGGGGACCCCTACTTATTAACTAACTTTTAGAATAATTAGCAGTTATCTTAAAAAATCTCAAATGATATTAGAACAGGAAGTACTGAGGTTAAACTTTCCAACTTAATTTCTTTTGATTGTCGCATTTTGTGTTCGGCAAAAAAATTTGTTAGAGAGAGAGAATTGATGGTGCATGGGCCAAAGTTCGTTTTCGTGAAATTATAAATCTTTTTTAATGGTTCCAAGGCTAATCAACATCCTTCATCCTTACCACCCGCCGTGGTGGCTCCGCTGGATAGGCTTCAGGCTTCCTTTCGCTAAGAGGTCTGGAGTTCGAAACCCCGCGACGCAAGTTGCGGGGAGGCCGGGCGTGAGACATTGGTGACTTACCCGGTGGCATGTGTGTGGTGGCTAGCACGTGTCGTCCCTAGTGGTTTATCTCCCTGTCGGCCGTGCGGGATTCTCGGGTCATCAAAAAAAAAAAAAAAAAAAAACATCCTTCATCCTTGAACAAAAGAATGGTGCATTCTTCGTCGGTGATGTACTCCTCGCAAGTTCTATTCCATTTTTGCCCCTCTTCTGCTCCAAAATTCGTCCGGCCGCTCTTGGACTACATATCATGTGATATTTGCACTGCAGATTTCGTCAAAAGCGATTCTAATTAGTCCAGCTAACATGCCTCTCCGAACTCTTTTTTTTTTTTTTTGTCTGTCGGCACTTGGCAAGCTTAGTGTTTCCCTCTTCAAGTTTTCTGATCTCTGATGAGCTATGTCCCTCGAACAGCTTGATTAAAATATCGAATTGGGCAAATTTCCGTGGATGATAATCATATAATCTCCGAGGAGTGAACGTGATGTTGATGATACGTTGCAATAGGTCAACCCTTTTAATCATTATGTTAAACGATTCAACCCAAGTCCTACCCTAGCTCATAACCACATCTTTATATATATATATATATAAAGGTGGGTTTCTTTGGCAAATGAATCAATTGGAAAACGTTCTTGTTTCGGAATAATTATTTGCGCCGCTTAATGAATTGACGAAAATGTTTAAGAGTGAATTTTTGTTGACTGTAGAAAAATTCTCCTTTGGCTAATTCTTCTGTGTTATAACATTTGAGTATCAAATCATGTATTCATCAACCACCTTAAACTTATAAAACAGTATGGTGTCAAAGTTAGGTTCTGCCTTAATTTATTTGACATGTGCATCCACCCTATTATTCTATGAGTCACTCCTAATTTGATTTGCATATAAGAGAGGGCGTTAAAATGTCTCGCATCGTTTGACTATGGGGCTGATATGTTCTCTATATACATTTGATGCTCTTCCACTTATTGACAAAAAAAAAAAAAAAAAACTTTTGAAATATTAGAATAGTTCTATAAAATCTCAAATGATATTAGAGTACAAGGTATCGAGGTTGAACTTTCCAAGCCCTTAATTTGCCTCTCTATTATATATTTCCACCTTGCAGTCTTAGAATAAAATTTAGTTTATGCATTGAAGGAAGTGGTAGAGTATTTGAATATTAAATCACGACTTCATCTTTCAACTTAAACTTCTAAAATAATTAGCAATGGTCCCATTGCATGGGCATCAGCCCTGTAATTTCATGTGTCATCCTAATCCGAATTGCAAATAAGAGTACCTATTAAAATATTCTACATCATTGAACTATGAAATTTATATGCTTTTATATATATATATATATATATATGACATTTATTTGGGTTAATTCAAAAAAAAAAAAAAAAAAAAGCATCAACTTTAGGTCAATGGACAAATTTGGCCCAAACTTTTTGTCTCATAAAAAAGCACCAACTTTAGGTCGGTGACAAATCTGGTAAAAACTTTTTTTGTCACATAAAAAAGCACCAACTTTATGTCAAGTGACAATTATAGCACTTTTTTTTTTTGTTTAAAAAAATCACTAACTTTCACTTAAATCCTAAATTTAGTCCCCCTTAACTTAGATTCATTGATTGTCCTTACCAATAAATCTATATGCACTTGCTGGCTAACTCCATCCATTGTCTTCTTGTTTGAGCCACAACTTGAAAAATAACACTAAAACTGTGTCGTCCTCCTATACTTCATTAGCAAGTTAAAAAATCTCCAGATTGAATTTTTCTAGTTAGACTTTATCATTTTGTCGTAATATAAATTTGTAGATCACTTTGCCCGTCAAGAGAAAACATAGATAAGATCGACCGACCTCACGGCTAGAACCTTTTCTCCTGAAATAAGGTTAACTTCAAATAGAAAGTTAATGGTAGGGGTTAAATTTTGGATATGAGTGAAAGTTCGTGATTTTTTATGAGACAAAAAAAAAATTGGGTTAAAATTGTCACTTAACCTAAAGTTAGTGCTTTTTTATGAGACAAAAAAAGTTCGGGCCAGATTTGTCTCTCAACCTAAAGTTTCGCCTTTCACGAGACAAAAAAAAGTTTTGGCCAGATTTGTCCATCGACCTAAAATTAATTTTTTTTTTATGAAATTAGCCCCATTCATTTAATTTAGACTTTTAAAGTAATTAACAAATATCTTCTATAATTTCAAATGATATCAAAGTAAGAGCATAAGATTTTAAGGCATGCGTGAAGAAATGACAAACATGATATCAATGTAGGATTTCAAGGGCGTCGATTGTACCATAGAATATGAGAGTCCATCAAATTAAAAAGGAAAGAAAAAGACTGCCATGCAAGCTCTCTCCTACAATTACGGGGAGAAGCACCATCATTAGATACACCAAGACACCATCTCTCCGGGACAGCTGGAAGCTGCAAGATATCCAGTTGGGTCCTCTGACCTTCGCACTGCAGGCATGATGAGTTTCTCATTAGTGGGGTCTCTAAAATTTGTTAATATTCGTTAAATAAAACATCATAGTCTCCCCTTTCCAAAAAATGTCCCACTGAATCTTAAACCCCCACCCCCCAATAGAAAAAAAAAAAAAAGATAAAAAAATATTAAGCCCCCACCATAAAATCTTCGACATATTTGAACAAAGAAAAATAGTAATATCCAGTTTAGGAAGAACTGTTTACAAAATTCGAAAGTAGATTTGTTGGATCGACCATTTACAATTTATTGCATCATTTAATAAGTTAATTTTGTAAATTAGTTTTAGTATTATAAACCTTCCTTCAAAGAAAATTGGGACTAATTTCCTAAAAAGGCCACAAACTTTAGGTCTAGTTTCGCTTCGAATTTTTTTTATCTTGAAAAAAATTCAAACTTTAGGTCTAGTCCCAAATCTAATCCAATTTTTTTTTTTATCTTAGAAAAAAAGACAAACTTTAAATTAGTCACAAATTTGCCCCGAAATTTTCTTTTATTATTAGAAGAAAAAACCTTAAACTTTAGGTCAATCCCAAATCTATCCCGATATTTTTTTTTTTTGTCGAAAAGAAAAATATCAAGTTTTACTTGTAATCCTAAATTTGCCCCCCATTAGCCCTCTATCCAAAAGTCGTGATTAGTCATCCCTAATTTTTATATCTTATAGTGGTTTTATTTTGAAGATAATTCTGTATATCACCTCGTCGATGTGCATTTATTATCAATGTGGAAATTTTATGTTAAGTCAGAACTAGACCATTAGATAAACTTGAGAATAGATTAAAAGTTGATGATTTTTTTAGAATAAAATAAACTTCGGATAAATTTGATGTTAAACCTAAAGTTTAAGATTTTTTTTTTTAAGATGAAAGAAAAGTTCAGGTCAATTCGAAATTGAACTTAAAGTTTGGGAATTTTTTTGGGAATTAGCCAAAGAAAATTGTGTGTGTAGAAAGATATTGACAGATTGGGTCAAGATGAGGTGAATGTGAAGTAGGTACGGTCTAAGAGAGTAGGAGCGTGGGGAACGTGAGCGTGGGGAGAGGGAGTTCGATGAGTCCCAATGAGAAAAAGAGATTTTGCCTTTTTCTCTTATGGCTGCCATTGGACATGGATTTACATCAAAACATGGCTCTCCCTTTACTTCTGGCAGAGAATGGTCCCTTCTGATCTTTAACCCTATTGATGATAATAGAACTGCTCATTCTTTTTTGACCCTTTCTCTTGATTTGGTAAAAAAGCAAAGATGAAGATAATCCCAGAAACTGTGTGTGCAAAAGGGAGAGAATGATAGAGATGAGTGAGCTCGAAAGGTTATGGATATAAAGGGTTGTGTTCTCCAATTCAAGAATTTGTCTTAGGGACACGCACATGTAATATATGCCGTGCAAATGAAAAATAACACCACTTACCAAAGCAATTATTTCAAGGATTTGTATAGGGCATGAGATAAGAAGTGGGGAAGCAATCCAGTTGGAATATAATTTTTTTTTTTTTTTTAAATTCAAGTACTGAGTAAATCAGGATTTATTTCACAATGTAAAGCTTGAACAGTCACACAACACCAGCCGTGCAGTCAATATCTTCTTGTATGTGATGGAGTTGTGATTGATGTTTGAGATACATAGATTAAGTAAGAATGAACAAGCCTGTTTGATACCACCCACCTGAGTGGTGCAGTTGGTTTTGGGCTTCCTCCCTCACACGAAGGGGGGGGTTCGAAACCCCCAAGGCGCGTCGCGGGGTGACTTACCAGTGGCACGTGTGTCGTGGCTAGCACGTGTCGCCCCCAATGATTTACTCTCGGCATCCGGCCGTGCGGGGTTCCCTAAGTCACAAAAAAAAAAAAAAAAAAAAAAAACAAGCCTATTTGATGAACCCAAGTAAGAACTAAAAATTAAGAATTTAGTATCTAATGATATTAATTTTATCAATTATATTGCTAAACCTATCATTGCGAATCCACGTTCGATAAGAAATTAATTATAACTCACGAGCAACAGTTATTATCGGACAGTTCTATAATTTTATTTTCAGCATTTAAAATTATCATTTATTATTCAGCTTTATCAAACAAATATTTGCCTTTAAGCAACAGTGCGGCAATTTTTTATAGGTCCATACTGGGCACTTGTATATGATATTGACCCTAGTTATGTTGCGGATTTTGATTGTACGATTGTCGCTAAAAGGATGGGGACAAATACTTTTTTTTTTCTTCCTTGCAACCTATTTTGCTAATGGAGATTATCAAACTCTTCACGAATTCAAGGTTAACATTTTATCCGGAAATGAGGAATTGTATCTAATGTTGAACTAGAGCTAGAGGGGCACTCCGAGATCGGTTGAAATTGACCAAACGATGAATAAATTGAGAGAGTGGAGATAGAATTTGCCCCACTTGCTATTCGCATGCGAAACTCATTAATGATTACAGGTTGATACTGGAAACTTTCGGAGAGACGAAGCTTATGCACCCATTTCACGAGGGTACCCAAATGTGCTAATGCTTTGGCACTACGTCTCAGACCGATGACATCATTTTTGTCACTGTTGTTCTTGACTTTCTTGGTGTTGTTTTATCGTATGATTCTTTGAGGAATTTGTTTCCCTCCTTACATAACAGTAGATAAACTTTGGTCTTTTAAGTGGACACACTGCCCTTTAGAACAAAAAAAAATTATCAATTTTATCATTCGTTATATTCACTTTGTAATGGCATCCTAAATATTAGTACAATCAAGAGATGCTAAACATATTAAAATTTGCTTTAGTAGAACTTTTGGATCATGCAATTTGACATATTGGTTGAATTCAGACAATTTTGTATATGGATCGGATCTCACACGGAGGAATATCTAACTCGATTTGATCACATCACTAAAAATACAAAATGGATCTCAAAGCACTTATAAAGTATGTTCCATGAGAATACATTACAATCTTCTTCTTGATAAGAGGGAACAAACCCTCGTTCTAAATGTCACAAAATTTGAAAACGTCATTACAAAATGTCAGTGGGTCTATGGCACATTCTTGCAAGATCCGAGCATAAAATGTAGCAAGAGATATTTACTGGACCTAGGATTACTGTACAAGTAATGCCGGAATTGTGAAACAGAGTCCTGGCGAGAACTCGATAAGCTTTTTTATCCCTGCTTTTCCGGTTCTCGGCGGGGGAGAGGAGGCGGGGTGTTCGAAACTTGAAACCATCAGTCACCCGCAAACACGATCTCTCCATTATCTCCCCACCTTCCACCTTCCATCACCACTCCCTGTCTGTCTGTCTCTCCCTCTAATCCAATGGATCCTGCCCTGCCTTTCACCACCGATTGCACTTTTTCTCTGTCATTTCATAACGCCTTCTCTCTCTCTCTCTCTCTCTCTCTCTCTCAGACACACACACACAAATACACAGAGTTGGTGCATGCATTTCTTGGAGAGCGAGCCCATAAAGAAGTGGTGAGAAAAAGAAAGGAAAGGTTGAGAGGAGGAGAGAGAGGAGAGAGAGAGAGAGAGAGAGGGAAAGCAACGTTTCAGTTCTGCCCCCTCAAGCAAAGCGAAGGGCCTGAAGAGAGTCTTCGAGTAGTATTCACAGTGCATTACGTACTCTCTCCCTCTCTCTGTGGGTGGGAATAGGCAAAAGAATCGAGGAGATGGAGGGGAGAAGTACGTACTTTTGGATCTGCAACAGTTGGAGGGCTACTCGTTGGCAATGACACTTTCTTGCCAATAAAAAGGATGGTTCGTGCGACCTGCCTTCAAAAGCTGATTCAGCAACCCCACTCCCACTCCACACCCCTCTCTCCCTCTCTCTCTCTCTCTCTCTCTCTCTCTGTGTACAGTTCTCAGTTCTGTTGCTGCAGAGACGGCGTAGTTTCAAGTGCCCCCAGATAATTAATTTGGAGTTTGCACTTATTTTTCGCGAATTAATTTTTTGAATTTACCTGATTAATGGAAAATCATTATGAAAAAAGATGATATACATGCTTAAAGATTAGTAAAACGAAATTTCAAGGGGAATTTTTGAAAAAGATATTTTTTTTATCATAAATTTTTTCTTAAAACAAACACGCGCTTAAAATTCCTAGCATCTTAGTTGCTTTTTGTAGAGGATGGTAAATTTGCCATCAGACCATATAAAACCTAATTAGATTGTGCAGAGGAACGTGGATCCCCCCTTGCCCCCCATGGTAGTTCTATGGCTATCTTAACCTTTTACTTTAAATACACATTTCATGTACATGCATATAATGGATCGAGACGCCTATAGAAGAGAACATGACCCACGAAAAGATACTCGTTGAACTTGTGGAGTTTTTTTGACCAAAAAAAAAAAAACTTGTGGAGTTTTCGTTTTAACGTCAGAGGAAATTTTTTCTTTTGGGGCCAGGTAAAAAAAGATTACATGGACTCAAGTCAATTTCGTGGCTCGAGCATAATTCATGCTCAAAACAAATTGAGTCAAATTTGGGAGACCTATGATTAACTTCAAACTAGGGATGAGTGGATTTAAGTTTTGCTTTGAAAACTAAAACCTACGTATTAGAACAAATTCCTTAAATTTTTTAAACTTATAACTTATCCAAGATAATCAAGAGTCTAAAAAATCCACCCTATCATGGGTTTCAAGGTCAGTTTCATAATTTATTCAGGTTCTACCTATACTATTACTTAAACGATAGTAATAATTAATTACCTTTGATGATCACTATTCATTACAATCAACTGATCACAACTAGTATTTAAACACGTGAAAATGATTAAATATTAACGGAGTAAAAATCCTGGTCATGGATATCATTGGAAATGGAAGCTTAGACTAGTGATTTTATATTACACATTTATCATTGGACATCACATAAATACATAAAAAAGGATAAACACAAAGACTTGTTCCAAGTTACGAGTTGTTCGTTGCAACGAGTTTTCCAATTTTTAGAATTTCCTTTCTTTTATTTTTATTTTTCCTTCTCCTTCAGTTGATTGCTAGGACGCAGCAACAACCAATGACCAGCCACAAGCACGGGTCAGCGAGGTCAAGCCCCACTCGTGGCTTGTTGCCGACCATCATGGAGACCTAGCAATCATGAAGGTGGAAGGAAAAGAAAAAGGAAAAAGAAAGAAAGACATATAAATAAAAGAAAATAAAATATACATACGAAAGAAAAAAATAAAAAAATTCAAAGTTTTTTTAGCTTGAAATAAAGTTAGGAAATTTAATTCATATTTCAAACGAGATCTAGACATTTAAAACATTTTCGATCACAAATCATCAAACAGAGGAAAATTATCCATTTTTTAGAAAAATAATTTCCTAGATCCTTTATCATGACCTTCTCTCCAAGCACATGCGCTCTGAGTGTCACAACTGACTTGCTTTGACTTTATCATAAACTGCTTGAAATTTTCGCAATAAATGTTGACAGCTAGATTTACATATGATTTTTTTCATGATTTTGTGAAATCAGAATAATATTTTAAAAACTTTGGTGAGAAGAGTGCATTTTGCTTTACTTACATCCAAACAAAACAGCTAAGATGAATTTCGTTCGTATTTATTTGTTTTATTATAGTAATCTAATAAATACGTTAACAGCCTTTGATGAGTGACTTGTAAGTCCGATTAATCCCATCGACTTTTTATGTACATAATTGAGGGAAAAAAGAAGGGGAAATCGGGAATTTTCTTAATTAAAGTTATGCCAATTTTGCATTACTTAATTTAATTTATAACTACTTTGAATTTTCCTATACTTCGATTTTGCATGAAAAATTTAAACAATTACTTAATCGTGAAAGTTTACTAGATAATCAAGATAATTAAGCACTATGTAGATCCAACAGAGATTTTTCTAATAGTAAATTTCATTTTTCTTAAAACTTAGGGGCAATACAGATATTTCACAATCCCATCAAGTCTTAGGGAGACTCTCGGCCCATCAACGCCATATTCGGCTTTGAACTTTATTTCAGCCCACTAAATTTCGGACCTTTTTTTTTAATTTTAAATTCCTAATTTTAAAATTATTTAATGTCCTTATGACCGGCCCCAACTTACTAATGTGCCCCGGAACATTGCATGTAATCACGGTTTCGACTTCGCAGAAAATCAATCACGTAACATTTATATCATGTCACATAATATATCTTTCTGATACCATGTAATAATGGCCATTATAACGTTGGCATATCATATTCCATAATTTTCGTGCGAAAAACAATTTCACGGTGGTCTTGTCCTTAATCAACCTTAATCTATGCTTGACTGTGTGAGCGTCTAGAAAACTTTTCAAGCCAAAAAAAAAACCCAACCATTTAATGGTGATAATTGCGGGATGGACTCAGGGACATTCCCTACTTTTCTTTTCACGAATTTAATTAGTTTACTTAATACATGCTTTACCGCCAAGGTGATTGGCCCATGGTAAAAGTATAATTTGTCTTTGATGAGATCAAAAGTTTAGTTCATGTGGCAAACGAGTACGGGACCCTTGTGATGATGCTCAGAAGAGGTCGGCAGGCACCAGTTGCACGTTTGCTCCCTTTGCTAATAAAAAAGAGGAGAAAAAGAGGAAAAAAAAAAGGGGAAAAATTCAATTCTCAAATTCTCCACGGCTCAAAAAATCCAATTTTTCAAGATTGGCTTCATGCAGCAAATGATTTGAAGCAACGGGTTGCAAATGGAGTTGAGTGGAGTCAAGTTAAAATTGCAAGAATTATGATTTAATGTACAATATGGTTCATGAACTTTAATTTATTAAATATCGTTGATAAACTTTCGCCCAATGTGATCCATTTAATATGTTTAATGTAGTTCATGAACTTCTTATATTAATTTAATTTAGTCTTAAAAAGTATATGAGAATATTCAATACTATCATTTTATTTATTCAAATTCAGGAGCAAAGTTGAACAAGTTCATGTAATTTAGTGATTAAATTGAGACCATATTGAATAATTTAAAAATTCAAGGACTGTATCGCACAATAAACTAAAATTGAAGAACAAATCAAATGAACTAAAAATTCACGGACCAAGTTACATATTTGACCAAACTTAGGAGCCATTTATGCTATCTTCCTAAAACGGCACATGGCCATGGTTCTAAAGTAGCTTTTCTTTTTTCTTTTTAACTTCTATACCCCTCACTGATGCTCTTATGCTATTGGCTAAGTGGCCTCCTTGGTCTTCGCAATCGCTCTTATATTAGATTGGTTTACGAAGGGACCCACGTACTTCTCAGATGGTGTTTATTTTGTTGAGAATGCTGCATTTATTCAGAAATTTTACTTTAATTTTTTTGGGCTTTGCTAAGGCAGTAACCAAATTGGAAATTTTTTTAAAAATAGAACTCATAATTTTTAATTATTTAAATATTCAAAATAAACTCTTGTTCTTATTATATATAAGAATCGATACATAAATATTTCTTGAATTTTTTCATTGAACGAATGATATCGCAAATTCTGATTCAGTATTGATTATAGTAAGACCTATGGATGGTTGGCTTATTTAAACATTAATTATGAAATTTCTCAATAAGTGTGGCTTAGCTCTATTTTGAATCACTTTCATTGGTAAATTCTAGGATGGTGGAAATAGAGAAAATAATCTAAGTTATACATTAGAAGCAGATGAATCTACCCTTGCGATGCACTTTTTAAAATTTGAAAGCCTATCGAGAAATGCATGTTGTGTAATCCCTCTAAGTCGGTAACCATTCCAAAAGGAGCGTCACTAGTTTGTAACAATCCGAATTGATAGTATGGTGCACATTCCCCGAGAGGAATGCTCGAATGATGACTTTCGAGAGTTAGGTATTGACTAATGGGCAAGAAGAATATCGCTTATCACTAGCGTAGTAGTTTGTGATTTTTGTGATATTAATTCAATTTAACAAAAACTAATGGAGGTAAATTTATTGCAAATGTGTCGATTTTGGATTTTTGGTGGTAAAAAATTAATCCGAAGCAAATTCGTCATGTGTACATCATTTGTAGGGTTTTTCATAATATTAATCTTTCCTTCTACACTACTCACATCCAATAATATTCATTTGAAAATTTGATCAATTTTCTAAATTATAACTACTCTTTATTAACGATAATAGGGATGAGCTTTAGATAACTTTTTCCAAATAATAAGCGCTTTCGTCAAATGATTTAAATAAGTCTTCAGCATCAGATGAAAATTCTCTCTCTCTCTCTCTCTCTCTCTCTGCGAGGAAAAAGACACACTGCAATAAAGAGAAGCGCAGCTCGAAGACCACAAATAAAACAGATCCCTTTTGAGGAACTCATCAGTTCCCCCCCCCTACCCCCTCCTCTACTCCATCAAACCCAGTGCTGCTCAGACACAGAGAGAGAGAGAGAGATGGCTCCCAGAGCAGGGCCATTCCTGGACCTCTCTTTCTTCTTTATCTACACCATCTCCATTGCCCCTCTCGTGAAGTAATGATCTTGTCGTTCATCGACCCTCTTCTTCCCTGAAGAAGAAGAAGCAGAAGAAGGAGGAGGAGGAGGAGAAGGAGGAGATGGAGGCGAGTTATCAACCCCACCATGGTCATCTTCGTCAACACGACCCATCGAGCTCTCAGCAAGAAGAGCAAGTCCTTTTCGACGCCCTTTACTGCTCGGAGGAACACTGGGGAGAAGAAGACGAAGAAGAGGGATTGGCGAGCGATGGGCTCTTGTCGGAAGAGAGAGATCACAGATTGCTGAGCCCGCGAGCCTTGCTCGATCAGGACCTGCTCTGGGAAGACGAGGAGCTGGCTTCCCTCTTCTCCAAAGAGGAGCCGAGCGGCATGCACTTGAATCTGGAGAATGACCCGTCTTTGGCCGATGCTCGCCGCGAGGCCGTGGAGTGGATAATGAGAGTCCACGCGCACTACGCGTTCTCCGCTCTCACGGCTCTGCTCGCGGTGAACTACTGGGATAGGTTCATGTGCAGCTTCGCCTTGCCGGAGGACAAGCCGTGGATGACTCAGCTCTCCGCCGTCGCTTGCCTCTCTCTCGCCGCCAAAGTGGAGGAGACCCAAGTGCCTCTTCTCATTGATTTCCAAGTACGTCGCCGGAAAGCGTCCGTCCTCCCCCAATTTGATAAAACGCCTCTGAGAAAAAAGCGTCTGCTTGATTTGCTTGTTAATTGACTATGTGGGTTCGGTCGTTTTATGTAAATTTTTTTTCTTCTTCAGGTCGAGGACAGTAGCCCCGTCTTTGAGGCGAAGAACATACAGAGAATGGAGCTCCTGGTGCTCTCGTCGCTCGAATGGAAGATGAATCCAGTGACCCCGCTATCGTTTCTCGATTACATGACGAGGAGACTTGGGCTGACGGGCCATCTGTGCTGGGAGTTTCTTAGAAGGTGCGAGCACGTCCTCCTCTCTGTAATCTCAGGTAGGTCATTGCAAAATGCCCAGCTCCATTGCTTAGCTGATACAATTGGTGTATAAGTCTTTTGGGATAGTCGCGGGTTTTTGTTTCTGACTCACCGTGCATTTCTTCATTCGACAGATTGCAGATTCACGTGTTTTCTTCCTTCGGTGATAGCTGCTTCCACAATGCTGCACGTAATCAATGGCCATAAAGCCTCGTCTCGACGTCGAAGACCAGACCCAGCTCTTGGGAATTCTAGCAATGGGCATGGTTGGTCTCTCTCTACCCTCATTGATTTGTTCAAAACAGGACATTACCAAGATAAATCCTAAAACTGAGCTTCAACATCACTCTCTGAACAGGACAAGATCGATGCTTGCTATAAGCTCATCGACGACCACGCATTGAGAAGCCAGAGATATGGCCACAACAAGCGCAAGTTTGGATCGGTCCCCGGGAGCCCCAGAGGAGTGATGGAAGTGTGCTTCAGCTCCGATGGCTCCAACGACTCTTGGGCCGTGGCGGCCTCGGTATCGTCCTCCCCGGAGCCTCACTCCAAGAAGAGCAGAGCCGGCGAGGAAGCCGAAGACCGGCTTCTGCGGGGGCTCGAGGGCGAGGAAGACGACCCCGCGAGCGCGGATATCTTCAGCTTCCCTCACTAGCGGCACTTCATCCGGGTCCTGGTTATCATACTCTTATATGTGTTGGGAAATAACAGTTCATATATTTCATGTAATGCGCAAAGTTAAATTGCCAACCATCTCTCGGTTCCAGCCTAATTCCCAGAACGATTGAAAACACACAGATCGGAAGGTTGCAAGAACCATTCTCGACTGGGATTGCTGGGTTCCTAGGCTTTTGAGATTTGGAATGGAGATGGTTGGCATTTTATCCGGATTATAACTTTTAGGGATTATGAACAAAATGAAGAGAAGAAATCGTTGGGAAGGATTCTGCTGTTCCTGTTGTTCCTTTTTTTTCCCTGTACGGCCCTCCCTTCTTCTTTCCCTCTTTTCTGTATCAAAGCACTTCTGCAGCAGTTAAGCTATAGGTAGTACTTTGAAATAAAAGAGTTCATCATGAAGGTTAAGCATTTTTGTTTCTGATGTTTTTCTTTTTCTTTTTGGTTTTTGGCTTATTGGGTCCTTGGCTAATCATATAAAAAAGTCTGGAAGTGAAAGAAAATAAAGTTAGAGCCTTTGGACACAAATTCATCAAACTCTTTGGAATATTTTCTTTTTATTTCTTTGGTAGGATATCTTTCGGAGTGGATTTTACGGTCCGCATGAAGCCGAGTGATTTTATAATATTTCAACGGTAGATCGAAATGCAACGGGTTTTAGTCGTTCAATAGATTTTAGTTTGGAAAGTGGTCATTTTTTACTTTTCGATCTCACCCTATTTTTTTGACTTCTCTCTTCTGGACTGCTACCTTTAAAAAGTACAAGCTCCGAGACATGGCCAGTGTTCTTAGTTTTTCGTTTCCGGGAGAGCTTTATCTTTTGGAAAGAAAAGTCAAATCCTTCGAACATTGTGAAAGATCATCCGGTACCACTTTTTGGCAATATATACTGGAAAAGGCCATGATTTCGGAAGAATTATTTTCTCATTAAATTGGTAAGGAAAATGAGCAAAGCTCATGTTTCCTCTTGTCATCTAGAAAATGAATCAATGATTCAAAAATATTCATCTAAAAATAATTGCTTCTATAACTTAAAATAATTATTCATGAAAAATATTTTATTATAAATAACAATTTATGTCCAAATTTTATGAATTTTTTTATTTATTCGTTTTCATAAACTATGCAAAAGATTATTTTTTTTAAAGATGTAATTTTCAAATTATCGGTTTTCCACCAAATAGACAAAACCGGGTATTTCTTTCCTATTGTTTTTGGCATGTGAAAAGAGGAACATGTGGTCGGCCACTCACGTATCTTTAAGAAATTATTTTCGAACTATTATCTCGTTTTGACCTCGTTAGAAGAGCTCAAAATACACCTAATTGACCAGAGACTGGAGTAGATCTAGTGGAAGCCACTTGTGATAAAATAGTTTTATGATAAAATAGTCGGTGGTTTTACATATTGTATAATACGCATGTGATATTTGATGATACTTTTATTTTTATTCTTAGAATTATGTGAGAAAATTCCTTCTTTTTGCAATCAAATTCTTTATCAACTGATAAACTACAGAGGCTTGCATTTGATTAAGAGCATTTTAGTCATGTAATGTAGCATGCCAAATTTTCACCTACACAAATTATGAAATGGTATCATATTACATTCACATAAAAATTTTACCTTCAATTTTCTTATTAGATAGCAAGAAGTAATAAAATTCAATCGTTTCACAAATTTATTCATACTATTCGCAACAATGACTATATGTACTCATCCTATCTTGTACACTCTTATTTACACACTTTTTCTATATCGTTGATGGGAGAGGCATAGCACATGATGGTCAAAACCGTTGACCTTCCGATGCTAGTTGCTCGATGTGATAATAATTACTATGCCGGTGAAATTTCGAATTAGCTTTACTTACTTTGCCCTCCCAAGGGAGAGAGTTTTAAAATTTTCCAATATAAAAAAAATCTAAAAATTCATAATCAGGCTTCATCAGCTAGGTGTGCCCAGCTGGAGCCCATAAGAGACTATTAAGAATTAAGAAAACACATGACATAAAATCCATATAAAGCTCTTCATATATATATATATATATATATATATATTTATATGTATGTATATCCCATCAATCCCATCATTTATGTCATTTACATGCTTCTCATCGTTCCAAGAAGAACAGAGCTCGAGAACGGCCCTTAAAGCCAATGCTGCTAATCATGCGCCATTTATTTAAGTCGAACCCACACCCATCTTGATCATAAATTGACACGACAAAATATAAAATAAAATAAAATGGGAGTTGGATAAATATACCGGTTTTGTATTCAATCCGAGGGAGGAGAAGTCCAAGGAGAGAAGCACATGCGAAAGGGAAGTTGCATTAATGGGCGGTATTAATGAACATTCCTTTAGATGGAAGCCTATTTGCATGTTTGAACGCAAATTGGTGGGAGTTCGAAGAACAAAGCTCGTTATGCACATTTCCAACTGTGCAATAAATTGATGTTTTGTAGTTGGGTTGATTCTTTGTGTAGGCGAAATCAGCCGTGAGATCCTCCCAAGCCTCATCAACTTGTTTGTCTGATCTGTCTTAACTTATGTTGGTGACAACACTTGGGGTAGTTTTCTTAGGTTTTCAGATGTAAAAATTTAAGAATTCAGTACAACGTATCCCCCCTCACATACTTTATTCTTCTAGCCCAAAACCCAATTCGGTTTATGCCTCAACATCCAATCTAAAAGAGGGAAACCGCACGTGAAGGATTGGGAACATACGCGTGAAATTACTGGAAACTTTTAAATGGAAGTAGATTTGTGTATATAAAGAGTATATAAAATCTGTATATGAGCTATGCATGATAATTTAACACTTTATAAGCATATAAGGACGTGGGAGAGGAAAAAGAAGAGACGTTGCTGAAAAGTTGAAATTCGACCTCGGCTTTGGTAGAGGAAACGGACTATAGGTCTAGTATTTCTACTCTTTAGGCTATCAAAAAATTGACCTAACTGGATGTATTTTTCAAAAAAAATTCCCACCAAAACTTAAATGTCACATGGAGGGCTACGCACTAGCTATTTAATGAGCAGATCGAGTGATCCATGACAGATTAGCAATAGAACTACAATCAAACGTGCAATAAAACCTCGTGCGCGCGGTGAGAGATTCTCAGAACAGAGGAGTACAACACTACAAGTGCCTTATGACAAGAAGCAGGAATTAAATTTCTCTGAATGACAATTGAAAAAAGAGGGAGAAAATAAATAAATGAATAAAATGAGAATATAATCTTTTTTTTTTACTGAGGGGGAGTTGTTGGGAGTACAGAAAAAGACATGCACAAGGGGGTTTGCATGTGCTTTCCACCCCCACCTCTTTGAATTAAAGTTTTTGGAATCATGACTTGGCTTTATTCTCTCAATCTGGACTTTATATTATAATCCCAAGTAGATGAAAAAAATATTAAAAAAAATAAGATTTCACTTGCCTCACTCACAAAATAATCTCTAATCCAAATTCATTTTTTTGGTCTTTCATACATAGCGCCGTGAATGTCGGAGCCATATGAATTGACAGTTCCAATCAATGTCAAATCCACATTCATTGGGCTGGTCGCTCCTGCTCAAATCAAGTGGGAATATGGCTAGTTTCTTTCTCTCTCTCTCTCTCTCTCTCTCTCTTTTTCCCAAAAATAAGTTTGTGATTTATGAACAGATCTTGTAATGGAAGTGAAACATAGAAAAATGCATTTGTGCTTTGAAGAATTTATTTATTTGGGGTTTTCAGAAGAATGATTTCTCGAATTAATTTTTGCAATGGGACTAAGTCTCTTTTCTTAGTCCGATTGAGAGTAGGCCATTCACGTCGGGATGGAGAAATCAATGAAGATTTGATAATTTGTTTTGGGGTTGAACCCACGAAAACTTAAACTAAATAAAATCGAATTTGAGATATGCTACGACTTTTCTATTTGGATGTTAAAATTTGAATGATATGCTATGTGAGCTTTTTTTTTTTTTTTCTATTTACTATCTAGACGAATTATGTATCCAATCAAGTTGACAATTTGAACAAAATTACCGCGGCACAAGCACAATATGAGACAAAAGATGCATTATAGATAGGAAGTCCAAATATGACATGACATGACAAGACATTAAAGACGAATTGTCAACTCTGTTGACCGATTCTCACTTTTACTTTAATACTTGCAACCTATTAAAATTAACGACTATGTATCCATACAGAATTATATGTATTCCAAAACTTTTTCTGGTTGACCCTCAAGCCGGATGAGAGGACTCATCCAACTCCTCAACTCAAATGGGACAAAGAAGACCGAAACCTCTTTCATTTTCCCCCTTTTTTCATTGGAAATACAAGATAATATGCCCACTTTTTGTCTTGGACAATAAAAGATGGATTGAAGAATATAGGAAAGGTGTTCACCTAAATCCAAAAAAATAAAGAAAGAAAAAAGAAAAAGAAGAATATAGGAAAGGCGACTCAAAAAGAAAGTAGACACGAGAAGACTAAGCAGCAATTAGCCTCATAAAGTGAGCTCTTAAGAGAAGATCCAAAAGAGACAAGTAGATACACCAAAAACAACACTCAAGGGAAAAAGTGAAATATATTATTAAAATAAGGATGAGGATATTGAAATTGGGGGACACTAGCTTTTTCATGTCGCTTTTTTTTTTTTTTTTTTTTTTTGGGCTTCTTTGATTTGTTAGCACTTTTGATATTAGCTTGGCACAGTATGGAAAAAGAGAAAAGAAAAAGAAAAAGTATTGAAAAATTTAAAAAAATGAAGAAAGGAATTTAGGGAGAGGAGAGTAATTGGTTCGAGTGAATATCTCTGGACGGTACTCTCTTTTAGGCTCCTCTCTCCCTGTTGACCTTGGGAGCATTGATGTTTAAATGTTTATTGAAATTAATTGAATTGAAGCTTTTTTTTGGGAAAATAAATATAAATTCTTGGTAGCCATATTTACAGGGCAAAGTTATCACTTCATCATGATTTGAACTCCTCACCTCCCCCTTCCATGTTGGAAGGGTGGCCACTGGGGCGAAAATCCCTTTATCTCTCTTATTGAAAATCCATTCTAAATTCAGAATCGTGCATAGTTTGAGTCAATTGCCAAAAGATGTACCCTTTTTGTGTTTTTTGTCGGAAGAGGCTTTTTCTTATAGAAAAAAATCTAGAGGCTTGGATATGAGGCTAATCTGAAGCAGTTTGCATACAATTAGCAAGTTTTGAACATGTGACATTCAATTTCTGAACTTAAAATTCATTGATGCTCCAATTAAGTGCACCGGTTCTAGGTTAAAATACTTCAATGCCCTTATTCAAACTTTTGACTAATGACCATCCTCATGTCTATTAATTTGGCAACTACTAATTTTATCATGAACAAGTAGGCCGCGAAGTATCATAGTATATTACCAAAAAAGAAAAAGAAAAAAAGGAGTCCTTCTCTTAATGTCCTCGGGTGGAGTCAAGTCAATGTTAAACCATTAAATCTTTCAGTTAAGTCATTGCCGATTTCAGTTCTTAATCCAAAATAAAAGGAGTAAGATAACACAATAACTAAATAAAAATAGGAATGAGTAATTGACCTATAAGAGTCAATAAAATAACAAAACCCTAGGGGATCACGATCGCAGTGGACCCCCCTAACTCTCCATGATTGAACTTTCAACCCAACTGTTGAAAGAAAAAGTAACAGAAAAAATAACCACAAATGGCCAAAATCATATCACGAAAAAAGATGGAAAGTAAATAAAAGCCCTAAAAATAATAGACAAAGAGACTACCAAATTTGTAGATTTGCGGCTCATGCTTCAGAAGTTGTTGAGCGTCCTCCATTAGGTGTCGGCTCCATAATTTTACCAAAACATTCATCCCCCCAATCAATAATTTTGTTTGGGAATTTTTGCCCATATCATCGAATTTGCCCTTTTTATTTATCATATCCACTTAATTCACTGGACCCTTTTGATTCATCCTCAAAAGGAGGTACGATAATGAACTAATTGATAATATAAATATTTGATTTATTTTGCCAATAATTTCTCATCAAATCTCACGGCTGATTATTTTGAATAACGACTTAGATCTCGTTCACGGATATAGAGAGAGAAATGAATAGAGGCTGAATGATAATAACTATTTGGATGTGTTTATTTCAAGGAAAACTTTATTGTAAGGGAAAAAGTTTTCCCACTTTTTAGATAAAAAGAAAATTTGATTTTCCTAACTTAAGTGTGCATATTGTTTTTAGCTATATATGATTTTCAATTGACCAATAATAGCAAGTCAAACGCATGAGAGTTTGGGAAACTAATATGTGGAGAATTCTTTCACTCAAATGCATGTCGGAAAATGAACGTTTTGAAAGATAATTTTCTAAAAATTAAGACTTGAAATAATTAGCCAATAGGAAATGTTTTCATTATCAACAACAATTCATATTTAAATATTTTTGTAAATGATGAAAATATTTTTTATCAACTCATTTTTATAAGCAATAAAAATGATCATTTTTAGAAGAATATTTTCCAAATCATTCATTTTTCACGAAATAAAATATGCCTTAATTTATTTGAGTGTTCGGGTTTTCTTTTGAAATACCTATACTGCCAAAAAAGCGAGAGGAAAATTTATAATTTATTCCAATCGAAAATAAAAGAGAGGAAGCTCGGTCTCGAATTTAATGAAGCAATGGGGACACTTTGGATCCAATTATTATATGAACGAAAAATATGAATAATCCATTCAGTCCACCACTCGCCACTTGCCAGGGGATTTGCACGCTTCGTGCGTGAGCATTATTTATTGCAAAAGATCCTTCAAATATTTGTCTATCATCCGTTCTTGTTATCGCAGTTCTCATCGCTATCTCTCCATGACATTCATTTCATACGCAGTCCGTACAAAATTCAATTGGACATCGACTATTCTCGGAAAATACACGAGATCGGAAAATACACGAGATTCGTTTGCATCGCTGGCATTTATCCGAGATAGCTCTCATAAATTCAAGAGTAAATACTAATAAGAGTCCTCAGTTGGTAGGTACCCTACGACACATATATTTGTAATTGGCTTTTGTCCTAAGCTGATACTTTCGTAATACATTTACTTCAAACTAATTTTGGACTGATGAAAAATTTTAAATTGGCACTCGGACCCAAATCTACTATTCACAACAGATCCCGAGCTACTAACGGAGGGTAGATAGACGGAAACTAATTTTGCGTAAATGTGTCATGGAGCAGAAAATGGGGATTTTCAATGGTATTGACCGTGAGATAAGATCCGATGAGAACCGGGCAAAAGAAGAAAAGCAAAACAGCTATATGCCATTGCCTTCTCACTTAATTTGTTCAGATGCTTGTTGTAGAACCAAAGTGGTGGAGAAGGGCCCACAGGAAGAGCATCCAATGGGCCGGGGATGGCTGGGCTTTTTGACCTACTCTGCCTATGCATTCAATTGTTGTCACTTTCTCAGGTAAATGCCAAGGGAAGTGTTCGCCGTGCTGGCCGCCCCCTGACAGGTAAAAGACGAGCCATGCATTTAGTTTCCCATCTGCACCTATTGGAGGGGGGTAACCAAAATAACATATTTTGATGCCCAACCAACCATCCATCTCTCTCTCTCTCTCTCTCTCTCTTGCTCTGTCCCTCTCTGTGGTTCCATGAGCCTGAGACATTCAGTGATAGGATTATGCAAATGTGGTCCCAATCTTCAAGAATGGTTGGGCTTCTTAAATGAAATGCAACACCAGAATTAAAAACGACAGAAAGAAAAACCCATGTTTTGTCACAACCCAGTAAAAATTCTCTCCAGCTTTGCAAAATGGGCAGTGATGGGCCAGCCCATTCGAGGGGAGAAGATGTTGGTCATAGCCAACCTCATGGTTTTTACTGTTTTTTTTTTTGGTCGGTTGGTTTTTACTTTTTGACTAGGGCCAGGAAGCCTATGTTAATAATTTGCATACAATTATATTTTGTAGCCCCTCCAAGCAAAAATTATATCAGGAGACATTATGGAAAAGCACCCATTAAACATGGATCTGTGGGGAGATACTGCTGGAGTCTTGTCACCATAGTACTCTATCAAGCATTGATGAAATGCAGGGAAAATTAATTTCTTTGTCATTTAATATGGTCAGAGTCCATTGGCACCAATATTCTCAGGAACATCAGAGAGAGAGAGAGAGAGAGAGAGAGAGAGAGAGAGAGAGAGAGAGAGAGAGAGAGAGAGAGAACTTAGAGGCATTTAGAATTGGTAGGATATGTTGATTGTGTTATAGAGTATTCTGTGTGGTCCTTCAGTTCGCACTGCATGGAGTTATAGCTCTCGCTCTCGCTCTCCCTCTCCCTCTCCCTCTCCCTCTCCCTCTTTTATTTATTTTATTCTATATGTATATTATATGAGTTTCGGTAAGTGGGAGTTATAGCTGATAGGTATGCAACTTAGTTTCAGGTCTCAAGGGTCCCAAATTGAGGGCAGAAAGAAGGGGACGCATCCCTATTTTGGGGGACATCCAGGGCTGGCAAAGCCCATTCTTCCTGATTTTTTGATTTCCTGAATTACTTCTTTTTAAAGAGCTTGATCTGCCAGCATAGACTGTCTAATAACCAGCGCAGGTTGTTTCCAAGGATTGCAAGTTGCAATGGACATACTTGGAACATTAGTAGAGTCCAGAGTCTAGTCTACACTAAGCATCGTTCTTCTGGAAAAGTTTGGCTGAGAGAATTTATGGTCCTTTATTTATTAGATTTTACTAAGATTGGGCAAAAAAGTTTCTTGACCCCCCTGGGAAAAAAAAGGACATTGGGCAAAATTTTAAATTATTTTTTGGGGCATTTCAATACGAAACAGATTGAATCCATATAGATGACTGGACTGTTTTTATAAAAGAAACTAGCCAAATTTGATGGGATGATGACTTCGAAAAAAGTGAAGATTGCATTGCTAGTGAAGATTATACATCATGCATGTAATAATTTTAAAAAAAGCATATATAACTTAGTGTAGAAAAATTTCATTACGAGGATACCATTATGGTCTTCGTTTAGATTTTCATTCTTGGCATTAACCATCTTATCTCTACGATGAAATAAGAAATGGAAGGAGGTCTTCATCTGTCAGTCTTAGTAATGTGCGGCAGTCTTGAATTTCTGATCGATTAGGCCCAATCATCTTGAGATGCACGGTGACAAAAGAAGCCTAAACATATTGCTTCCTTATTTGGGTTTTTTGGACCTGGATGGGCCCTCAGATTGGCCCTAAAAATTTCACCCTTTCTTTTTGTTAAATTGTTGAAGTAATTGAAGCCCGAAAGACTCAAGACATTTTTAGGAAGGCAATAACAGGTGTAGAATAGAGAACAAGACGAAGAACCAACCCACGTAGACACGAGAAATTGAAATTTAACCTGCCTTACGGATTATGTTGAAGAACCCAAACTCAAAGACTTTTTGGAAATTGAAAAACGTTAAGTTCCGTCAAGAAAAGACAAAAACATGCATTGATTGTCAAGAGTTCGGAATATCCGCCGTGCAAGACATTAAACGAAAAATATCAAACAGAGATGACATGACAATACCAGAAATTGATTCACGGATCTTCTAAGCTTAATCAGGTGTTGTTTGCTCCAGGGAGACTTCCTTCAAACGCATTCACGAAAAAGGCGCTTGCATAGCGTGTGTGAAAGAGAAATTTAGAAGAAAAAGAAAAGAGTGTATTTTCGACTAGATATTTTTGGGACACGACCATAGTCATTTTCGATCCTTTTAGATGTTCATTTGTCCATTATATTTGCAATATGCCTTTTGCAAATTACAGTAGATCATGGGCTTTCTTGAAGTTTCTAGGAACATTTTAAGATGAAGCTTAGGAATATGTTCGAGTTTGCTTTTCAGTACGACGTTAGAATCCATAGATATATCAGTTGATTGCTATTAACATTCTAATGAATTTTCATATGAGGTCACAAGTTTGAATCGCGTCGTGAGCAAATTTCAGGCCAGCTCATTCCTTGGGCATCGACTTGCGTGGAGAGATTTCCTAGCATGCCGGTGGTATTTGTGGTGATGGGCTTCTATAGAGCTACACAAAGAATTATGTTCTCAAACTGAAAACTTCATGATGGGTGTCCTTTTGACAAAGTCCAGAGGAGAGAGCTAAGCAGGTGGCCCCAATCTACTTTTCTCACCGACAAAAGAGAGAAAATTCTTGGTACAAGCATTTGTCCTCCGGCCCAAATCACCCTGTTAGCGTTTGCTTGTCCTCTCCTCTTTTTAGCTCTAAAGCATCTGTGAAGGGACGACAGAGATGGGCCTAAAGTGCGAAGTATCGAAGAAGTTGATGAGCCACTAAGTATCGAAGAAGTTGATGAGCCACTCGAATTGTTCCGTGATTCACGTGGGATAATGCAAAGCGTCTAGCGATGCCTAATGGAATTTTCTCATCCTATCTTCATGAGGAAGATTTACAAAGACAAGGACGTCCATTACTATACTGCTTGCGAAATGCGCATTTCATGGCTCAGACTGTTATGTGTAGCGTCAGGATATTTGGGAAATTTGTGCAGAAGGTCTTAGCCAAAAATTTTCTCTTATGACCATATTTTTTTCCAAAAAAAAAAAAAAAAACGAAAAGTTATATCCTAAGTAATATCTTAGGGAAAATTGTCCAAAAAGTTCTAAAATTATAGCATTTTGATTAATTCGGTTATAAATTTTTCAATTTTATCAATTAAGTCATAATTTTTTTTACGATTTGCTAATTGAGCCTTTGCAACTGAAATCGCTAACATCGATGCTAATAATGTTACATAAGATAGTTGATATTGACATGGACCATTTTTTTTATATAATTTATATAATTGATTTTTTTTAATAATTCTTTTCTACCAAGTCCGGCGAGGGTTGGCGACCCATGTTGGCCATTAGGCGAGGGCCGCAAAGCCCTCACCGATTATAGGCAAGGGCTTCATTGCCCTCACTAGGTTTGGTTGAGGGTTGGCAGTGACCTTTGTCGGGCTTCGAAAAAACAAAAAAGAAGAAATTACTAATAAAAAATTCATAAAAATCCTTAAAAAATTATTTATGTCAACACGGGTTATGTCATGTACAATGATCGGTGTTCATGTTGGTTATTTCTAATTAAAATTGATTGGATGAATTCAATTGGTAAAACGTGAAAATGTATAGCACTTACTTGGTAAAATTGAAAAGTTTATAATTGAATTAGTCAAAAAGTCATTTGTTTAGGACTTTTCGGACAATTTTTCTTGGGATATCTTAGGATATAACTCTTCTGTCTTTTGGGAAAAATCTGGTCATAAAAGAATTTTATTTTATTTTGGAATTAAAGCGAGGTGAGATGGATTTCCATGAAATGGAAGTATTTTAAAGGACTGGACAACTATGGTAAAGATGGTTTGTCCGAAATGAATCGCTCCTGCTGGACGACAACGTACAGACATGTGATGGGAATCCCTTTTGGAGCGCACAAAGGGCCCGTCCTTGTAATGGGGGAAGAGTAGGAGAATCATAGTGGAATCATGAAGATTCCTTTGGTGCATCGTGGATGTGACGCGTACCAATTCCCATTGGCATTTTGCGCTCCCTTTTGGACTCGCGTGAATGTTGGACATTTAAATTCCTACAAAAGATAAAAAGAAGGGCTCGAGTGCGATCCCTGTAATCCTCCATTCACGCAACTTACCTCGCTATATCAATCAAAATCTTTTCGAGGTGGAAAAAGTTTGAAACCTTTTATAGTGTACTAATTTAGTCTTGAACTTGTTAAAATTTTTACTTTTGTTCTATACATTTGTATGAGATTTCAATATAATCATTTTAATCAAATTTTATCGAAAATTATTAACATGGTGGGATTGAATTAGTGCACATATAATAAAGTTTAGGACTGATTGGATAATCTTTCCATTTTCAAGATTATGCTTTTAAATTCACTAATAATGTTAAAGTTATTCAAAAAGTTTTATAAACAGTTGCTCGTTGAGTGGGGTGGGAAAAGAGTGGTGTAGACATATCTTTTTATCATGTGTTTCCACCCTCCTTTATAGTTTAGCACACACTCCTTTATAGTTTAGCACATAGTGATGTGCAGGCAAAGTCAGGATATTCTCTTCAGGATCTCTTGCATAACTGAACTTTTATTTACATTTCCTCGCCATGTTTGACATGGTATGCGCTTATCATTGCTTCTTCAACATATGGTCCGATCAAGTCTGTGAAATTGTAAATCTCTCTCTCTCTCTCTCTTTTTTTTTTTTTTTTTTTTAAATTTTATTTTAAAATTAATTTCCTCTATCGCCAATCCAACAAATTAGAGTTGCTTTATTAATTAGTCGGCTAGAATTGATTTTCCTCTGTGACATCGAATTTTTTGAAGTCATACTTCTGGCCTGCATCGACAAACGTGTTAGCTTCGATTTACTAGGATTGGAGATATAGTAAACGTGATTTGAATATTATTCAAAAGGATTGTTTTTTTTTTTTTTTTTTGGGCTATATTCTGTCCATTGTCAAGGATAACTACATTTGCTTATTTGAAATCAAAGGGATATACCAACATTGTCTAAATAAATGAAAATTGCGTAGATATCAATTTCTTTACTCCGCTAATCGTAGCTGATTTTCCATGTTGAGTTCGTTGTTGATGTCTATAGATGGAGATCCTATTAATGGTTTTCGACTTTGTGATTATGCTCAGGTTCCGACGTTTTTTTACCTCAAATTTAACCAAATTACAAGGAATGAACTATATATTTGCCACCACCGGCCGTTGTAGCGTGGATGGTAGAGCCTCAGGACTCCATCGTGGAGGTCCAGGTTCGAAGCCCCTGCGAAGCAGGGAGGCTGAAGCGCTGTGTGGTGACTTACCTAGTGACATGGAATAAATATTTATTTGCCATTTTATACTCTAATATTTTTTATGAGTGAATTGTGTGTTATAAAATTTGCCACACTCACCTTGCAATATCAGGGAAATCAAGTCAGAGACAAATTAATAGATAATCTTCTATGAGTAATTTGTGCGTATTTTGCTGGAATTTCATAGACAAAACTAATCATAATGCATAACTCTTGTGGAATTCATATGATTATAATGAGCATTGTGGATAAAGATACCAAAAGTGTTATAAATATGGCAATTCTTGAGCACTATAACTATTTTTTCGACCACTTGAGTACTATAACTTCTAATAATCATTCACTTGAGTGTAATAACATAACTATTAAAAATGGTTACCTAAGTGCCAGAACTCCAATGTGAGATGACACTTATGGGGAACATTTTTAAAAAATTATAACAAGTGAGTGATTGAAAAATTACATGATACTCAAGTGACTGTAAAAAAAAATCGTAACATTTAAGCGAGCGACATACATTATAGCACTCAACTGATTGAAAAAAAGTTATGGCATTTAAGTGAGTTTTGTATGAAAGTTATGATATTTGTGGTATTTTTTTTTCTTGGATGCTTCATTGCTAAAGCTAATTTGGCAATTATTTTATCTGCCTAAAAGTATTTTAGAGGCAAATAAAAAGTTTATATAATTATGCCTTCATATCACCTTCGTTGGAGTGATGCTTCTGCTTGGTGAGCAGTCTCGGCTCGATTAAGACTTCTTTTCTTGGTTCTTTTTCCGGATTCTGTTGTTACCTCATAATCCATAGGTATGATCATCGATATTCAACTGTCTCAAAACTCATAAAACACCTGCAATACCATAAATAAGCCATTTTTTTTTGGTCAGCATAAATAAGCCAATTGAAAAGGGCAAAGAACATACCAAGTGCCACAATTTGGCATCGAGGGACACATAAGTGTCAAAAATTCTAAAAGGTACACTTTAATGTCATTTTTTTTTTTTAAATTGGACATTTAATTGCTAATTTTGACGAGCCTGTTGGAAATTCGACGTGGCGTTATTTATTAATAAAACCGGTCCACGTGTCTTGCCGAATATCCACTCGGCAATCCTTGTCTAAAACGACATTATCCTCCATTTCGCTTCATAGTTGAAGAAGGATCACTTAGTGTTAAGTTATGCCATTTGTGAATAAAAGTGAATACTTAAGTGTTAAGTTTTGTAGAAAGTGGTTACTTAAGTGCCAAAACGACCTCGTTTAACGTCGTCTTGCATAGTCTACATGGACAGCGCAACATTTTTCTTCTTGTCTACCTAGATAATTTTTTTTAAAGAAATGCCGCATCTTTTAGAATTCTCTCTGGAAAAAGTTACGTCAGCTTTGATTGAAAATTCTCACTGTTGGCACTTAAGTATTCATTTCTTCTTCGATTTTAGCAATTAAGTGTATCTTTTGAAAGTTTTGGCACTTATATACCTCCCATGCCAACTTGTGGTGCTTGAGGTGTTCATCCGCCTAATTAACTCAATTCATTTTTATCTGTGCAAATAAACGTTGTTGTAGGTAGTAATATCACTTGGAGGGGAAGAGGGGTATATAGGTAATTTTAATGACAGTTGACAATTTAATGCAGAGGTAAAATAGTCAAGTTGAGTATTCTCAAACTCTAGTGAAGGTAGAGTTTGAATATTAACAACGATATGATCGTGTTCATCATTGTGCAAAATTTTATTAAAAATTATGAAGAAGAGTTGAGAGGTATGAGGAATTGCACACATAATTATAGTAGTTCGGTTTAGAGTAAGTCTATGTCAATTCTCCCATGTTGACAATTTACTAGCTGGATTTCGTTATTCAATCAATTAGGGGTAACAAAAGTAAGCGATATTACTCAAGTTTGTGATAAGTCTCATTATATCATATAATCACTTTGTCGATGCCTCTAAGGGATTACAATTTGTAGCTCATGAAAGATAAGAATATAAGATTGAAGTTCTCTTGAACTTTGAAATTTTAATTTTGGATCTCTCCTTGCTATTTCGCCCCTTGATCTCATTTTATACTTTTTTGACAAAAAAAAAAAAATCATAAATTAGAACACCCGTGACAAATTTATCAAAAACTAACTTTTTGATCATAAAAAGCTCCAAACCGATACATTTGCGATAAATTTACTCTAAACTAATTTTTTTTGACAACAAAAGACTAAAAATTGATATATTTATGACAAATTTTGATGTGGCAAGTCCATGTGGAAATCCATAGGGTAAAATAACGGAAAATTCCCAACTAATACACCCGTGAAAAATTTAACGATTCTCCTGTGATAATTTTAAGGTACACCTTGTGACAAATTTAAGATTTTTCGTGATATTAACCTTATAGATTTTCATGTGGATTTGCCATGTCACCATAACATATCACCATGTGTTATCCACGTCAGCAAGTTTAACGGTAAAATTTGATAGAAGTTAATAGAAGGCAAATTGGTCAAAGGTTTATCAATTTGAAAAATTAATTTGAGATAAATTTATTACGGATTTATTGATTGGGGTTTTGTATTGTACACAAATTAGTTTGGGATAAGAAATTAGTTTGTGATAAATTTTTTTTAGATGTACTAATTTAAGATTTTCGGTGGTGAAAAAATTAATTTAGAATGAATTTATCATATATGTATTAGTTTATGGTTTTTTAAAGTATTACTCATTTATTTATAAGCTTTTTGTCTTGTCCTATTAATTGTATTTAAAAATCTTGGAAATCTTGTACGACCAGGACCTACTGATTTGAACTTTAAAAGAAGAAAAAGAAAAAGAGAGAATTTTTGTCGTATTTCTGTCGAATTTCGCAACAAAAGCGGAAAAGGTTAAAGGCGCCGGGCCCCACAGTTGCTGGAATCTTGGAAATGGGTTCCCAGCGAGAGGAAACGATTTAAAAATCGCAATTAAGGAAGCGATAAGAACGCTGATTGGCTGGATTAGGCGAGGTTGATGACTCGGTGACAAGCTTGCTTTTCCCCATTTAATTTATCGAACGGGACAAGGGCCAAGAAGAGGAAGAGACTAAAATAACCATGCCGAGATCGAAGCCAATCACGAGACGGAAAAGAGGTGGCACGTCAAATCCGCAAGCATGATGTCATGTGGACATTATTGTAGTGTTCGCGCTTTGCACTCTGCACTTTGCCGGGTTGCTTGGGCGAGTGGCCGATGTCTGTTCAGATACGTGCGATGTTATCTTGTTCATGAGATGCGGATCTAGCGGAAATTAAATTCGATCACTGCGGTGGCTAGCCTAATAGCGTAGGGCTTAATTCCAAATAGTTCCTCCCCCAATTAGTTTGGTAGTGAAGTTGCGGTGACACGCTCGCTCAAAATGGATAATATTTATTATTCAAATTGAACGTTCCGTCACATGCGTGGAACTCCTGTTAACGTTCAAGGAGGGGGTTGTCGACGTTGGTTGCCCCTCTCACCCTTCGTATCTATATACAAAAAAAAAAAAAAAAAAAAAAAAAGAGAGAGGAGGAATTGATTGAATTTTTCTACTTGTTGATCATGCGTTGTAACAACTTATTTTGACAAGAGCATGAGAGTGGTCATTAAGGCCAAATGGCTCGGACAATTAGTGACTCCTAGCAGGCTTCTAAGAAGGTGAATGAAGTTAGAATGAACCACGTTACACACCAAACAAGGGAAGAGTATGCCTATTATATATATATGAAAACTAGAATTAACTTATGGATGTGCTTTTTGATGTAATGGTAAAGTTTATTTTGGAACTCTAAAGTTAAGCGTGCTCATGTTAGAACACTATTGGAATGAGTAATTTCCTAGAAAAGAGCTTGCCTGTACACTAAAGGATAAAATTGTAAGGTTCGGTATGAGATTAGCTAATGCAGACAGTGCCTTGAATGTGTAATCTAATGACGTCACAATATAGTATGAGAGCGGGACCCCATCTAGTAGTTATGTGGTTCGGAAACAAACCACGCTTAAGCTAGTGGCCTACAATGACTTGGTCCAACAAGGATGGGGAGTGATTGTGAGGACTAAAAGGTTTGAACAACGGGTGGTTTGTAACAGGCTTTTAAGATGGTAAATGCGGTTAGAATGAAACAAATTGCCTACCAAACAAGGAGGGTATATATATAAATTGAAATTAATTCACAAAGGCTCTTTTTTATGTAATAAGAAGTTTTACTTTGATACTCCAAAATTAAGTGTGCTCTGGTTAGAGCATTGGTTGGATGAGTTACCTCCTAGGAAAGTATCTTCGAGTTATATGTTGCTTCTATTTGCACACTTCGACTACGTGGAACAAAGTCCCTACGTTTAGAGACCATAATTTTGGATAGATATCATGGACATGTTATGAAATCTCACAGCTATGAGGGCAAAACAGTGGAGCCAGCACACAAATCCGACAAGCAAGTAGTTTACACTAAACAAAAAAGGCTTTTGGCCGGGGTATGTTTTCCTTAATTTTTAGTTAGAGGAATCAATTTCCTAATTGGTAGGTTATAACTTGTAATTCACCAGTCGGAAACAATGGTGGGAAGAAGTTTCATTCAATTAGGGATTTGAGTAAAATATAACCCTCAGTCGAAAGCCTTCAAAGATCTAAGGCATAATTGTAAAAACCGTTCTCAATTTTGTTCCCATAATAAACACCATGCTCACATTTCAAAGCCTACATTTTGCAATTCCCCAAGCTAAAGACGCATTTGTTCTCATGCAAACCCAAGATCTACACCCAAGCCCCTCTCACTTTCTTCATCTATTTTCGCTACAACACTACAACACCAAAAGCAATCTGGAGTCACCCCCGTAATGTTAAGCGGCGGCTCAGCGCCATTACTTGACTCAAAAGTTGATGACGATACCGTCGCCCATGCTTGCCGCTTGCATCCCTCGCCTTGCATCCCCATCTCTATTTGTGGCGAGGTTGTCTGGGGCTCATGAGGGCGAGGACATGTGATCTCGCCTGAGGCCCGAGGCTACGTGAGGTCGGCCTTAAGCTTGCAAGGGCTTTGGTCGACTGTGAGCATTTGTGACAAGCTGGCGAGCACAAGCTTTGTGGTAGAGCTTGGCCATGGACGCTAGGTCGAGGTCGATCTAGGCTTTAACTGGTGTTGCGATCGTTGTCGGACTCAGTTATGAGGTCTTGACATAGTCCTTTGAAGGAACAACGCCGGCGTGGGTAGTAGAGAGAGGGAGACGCGGTGATGGGTATGTTGGACTGCACAAAATTTTGAATAAATAGGTCCCACAAAAATTTGTAATTATTTATTATTTAATTTTTTGTGGTTTGGAATAAACTATTATTCTCATGGTAGATTAAAAACTTTTACGCAATTATTGTTTTTCTTTTTTTGGTGTATGGGTACTCTAGGAAATAAAATTGCAATTTGAAAAATCACGTGAGGATGAGAGATACCAATTGTAACCTATTGTAAAAAAGTCATGATGATAATCAGGCGTTAAAATGTCCAGGGATTGGCTTGTTCTATGCTCGGAATGTAACACCCGAAAATTTCTTACACAAGTGATGGAATCTAATTCAACTCTTAACATTACATTTACTCTATTCTCGTGAATTCAGTACATGTGAATCGTTATTTTTGATGAGATTCATATAATAAGATGGCTCACCTTTACTAGATCTATGTGTATAGTTGGCCTAAATCTCTTTAAAAAAAAAAAAAAAAAACCAAAATCTTAAATCCAATCATAATTCTGCCTTGAATTTTTTTCCTAGAAAAACTCACAAACTTTCACTCTAATCCCAACCATTCACGTGTCGAAAAATTGCCATTAATTTCTTCAAAATTATCAATGTTTGAGCTACTTAGAAGTTCAATATCCTAACCTATCTTATGTTTTTCATATAGCATTTAGACCGTATTACTCTATGAAATTACATTAATACTTCCACATCTTACGAGTAATGTAGGAAAAATCTCTATTTTTCCTGCAGGGAATCTTTTGAATTATCATTGCTTAACTTTCAATTTACCTTTGACTATCAAATAAAATGTTAATAACCCGTCCTCCTCTCTTTGAAACATGGGTCCTTTTGGTTTTATTGGTGCTTTGAACAATTTTGTCTTCTCTATAATATTATATCTCTAAAGCTAATAATTTTATATGAGAAACTATTGAACTCAATCACTTGCTGTCGTTACTTTTTAGTTTTTTGTTGAGGTCTATCCTACAGAGATACTCAAATTGGATCAATGATTTATTTGTATTCATCAACACTATCACCTCTGTATGGAACGGCAACAATGTCTTGAAGTTGATAATTTTGAAGAAAACCAATTCCGATATTTGGCCAAAAGGTTAAAAGGGGTAGATTTTTCACTAAAGTGAAAGTCGAAGATTTTTGAAGATTAAAAAAAAAAAATTTTATAATAAAATTGAGATTGGACCTAAAATTGAGAGTTTTGTTAATGAATTGGATCGGGTATAATTGGACGATTGCAAATTTACTCCAAATTAAAAAGGGTTAATGTCACAGAATACTTTAATCGGTATATTTGTGATAAATTTACCAAAAATTAATTTTTTTTCACAAAAAACCCTAAACTAGTATATTTGTGACAAAATTACTCTCTATTAGTAGTATCGTGAAAAATCGCAAACTCGTATACATGTGATAACTGAAGGTTAAAACCTACATGTGCTAACTATTATATATCGTCTAACTTAGTAAATTAATAGTAAAATTAAATGAAAATTAATAGAGGATAAATTTATCATAGATGTACCATTTGGAGTTTTTGATTGTTAAAAAATTTGTTTGAAATAAATTCATAATATGTGTTATAAAATATTGCGTTGCAAATATATAATAAGAGAATAGAGAGATTAAATAGAGAGAGTAGGTAAACACCAAAGATAATAGAGGAAGCCAAACACTAGAGATCGTAAAGAAAGTCAGAGGAGAAAATTTTGTATATTACGGTTATGTCTATGACAAAAACTAAGCTCCTATTTATAAGAAAACAATGATGTACATGTTATTAATATCAATGTATCGAATAATATATGTATTGGATAGGGAGATAAACATTCATTGTATAGGGAGATGTACTTAGGATGTATGATACATATGTATTATAATAAATACATTAGATAAGATGAACATAATGAATATTCATTCATGTATTTCATAACAATATGTAACTAATTTAAGATTTTTATGATAGTAACTCAATCTACATATCTTCCAACAACTTTGCTGTGGTGGAATGCTTATTGGGTCGGACTGAGTCCCCTTGGCCGGCCAATCTACAGTTGATGATTGTAAAAGAATCTTGGCCCAGCTTAGCGGAGTTTTGGTTTTATACAAACTGAGGGAAACAAACAAGGCTACAAATGGAAGGGGGAGGTGAGGGGTTCAAACTCCCGCTTTCTCAGGAGGGGATGGGGTGGGGACGCCAAGAAGTAGGGCAAAAGTCTGAGAGTGAGTGTAGAATAGGTATAGAGTAGAGACGATCAAAAAAAAAAAAAAAAAAAAAAAAGGCCGCGGATTGGATAGCTAAAGCCCACCGAGCCAACTCTCTTCCTTTTAATTGGGTTTCTTTTCCTCCTCAACCTCTAATTTATATCTTATGTTTGGACTTTCCAACTAATGGTGTTAGCAATGAAATGTTTATCTTTCCGCAAAAAAAAAAAACTCAATTAAAGATGTATTGGTTTTTACATATGTATGTACTGACGTTGTGCTGGGAATTCCGAGAAAGATCAGGAAGGCAGAAAATCTGGTTGGACTGACCGCGATGGCTGCTCATCTTCCCAACATTTGCATGGTAATAAGACATACACTTATCGTATTTTAATTAGCCCCTACTTTCAATCACAGCTGTAATACAATGTCCCATCACACTGTTTTCTTGGAAGTTTGCCGCGGCAATACAGTTCTCGTTCTTAGGGACCGATTTACTTATTATATATTAATTAATATATGTTAACTTTTCCATCATAATATATAGATTTCCGTTCAACTTTACAGTGTAATCGAAAGTTTTTCAATCATTTTTAAGTAATCTTAATGTTCAGGTTCCGATATATACAAAACTTTATAATTATCATTCCCGGCGCCTGACGTTTAATCAAATTTAAATATTAATTGCTAAATACTATAGCAACTGAGAGAGACAAGGCCAGCAGCACTGCAAACGGAGCCCTTATCATGAAATATATATATCCTTACGACTGTAGGAGTGACGTGCGAATTTAAAAGTTAATTATAAGTTCTCTCACGTGTTTACTTCTTTAATATAATTATAGTTCTTGTAAAACTCTTCCCGATATTACAGACTCGGCATATTTGAATTGTTATTAAAAAATTCGAAATACACGTATCTTAGTAGTAGCTAATTCGAGAATAAGCTTGGTGTCTAACAACATCTCGAATTGAAAATTAACGACCACTCAATCTTTGAGAATGATTTTGGTATCTAACAACATCTTTGAATTGAAAATTAGTGATGACTCAATCTTTGAGGATGATTTTGGTGTCTAACAATATCTTGAATTGAAAATTAGCGACGACTCAATATTTGAATACGCATGAAGATTGCTATGCAGCATCAGAGAAGAAGATAGGTATGATGGTGACTTTGAAAACGATATTTTACTCCTCCCTTGCTTCGAAGGCTTTGAGGTCTTTCCTTTGATCTACACCGACATCTACATAACCCTACATTCTATAAGTCCAGTCCTCCTAGAAATTAGCAATAAAAGACTATTCGCCCTTGGAGTTTCTTCCCAGCACATGAAAAATTAGACGATATATAACAACCGATATATAACAACTTATGAACAATCAAGGACGAGATTTTATGATTGGACGATGTGAGCTACTTTTTGTTGATAAAGCGACAGCAGATTTCATTATAAAATATGCGACGCGACGTAAATTACGTTTTGTACGAATTTTATCAAGCAAGCATTGTATATTTTCAGGTCCCGATTACATCGAATAATATTGTAGATTACTTTAAGATATATTTCCATAGAAACTCTAGAATGATCTCACCGAGAACTCCATAGAACATGCCGGAATTGCTCTCAACCTATTAGGCAATTTTTCTCGATATCTCAAAACAATCAAATATATGAGAGAACTGGTGAAAACCAATTCCCCTTTATTTTCAAGTTACTGTATAAATTACTCTAAGAAAGGGAAGATCTACTTTTGTTCTATCGATTAAGCCCTTGTTTAAAAAAAAAAGGAAAGACGTGGGAATGTGATTCTACGTAAAAGATTTAGGGAAAATGATATAAATAATCTCCGAAGTTTAATAAAAATTTAGGGATCACATCAACAAATATACTACATTGAACACGTGCTACATTTTGGTTACAAGCAAAACCCTAGGTAAGGAATTTCTTGGTATATCAAGCACCGGATGGAGGCGCCCCGTCGGGTCGCGGTACCAAACCGCTCTCCTTCTCGGCAATTTCCTCATTAACACCCCAATTCAGTGAACAAACTCCACATGAAACACGAATCCAGATTCAAATCCGTTCCGTCTCGGAACCTTAAAAAGGAAATAACAATTGATAAGAAAGAGACAAAAAGGAATCTAATAAATTTCCAAATACAACGGGTTTATTTCCAAATACAGCGGATTTAAAAAAGTCCGATTCGGACATGTACAAAGAGGAAGTTATTTATTTTTTTACTTCTCCACCCCCTATAAATTCCCACAACCGCAGCCCTTTCCTCTCCACTTCCCTAGACGTCCGCCAGTTGCACACAACAGAAACCGTAGTGAGAGCGAGAGAGAGAGAGAGAGAGAGAGCGAGCGAGAGCGAGCGAGGGATGGTTGGGTGGGCAATCGCCGTGCACGGCGGCGCGGGTGTGGACCCGAATCTCCCCCACCACCGCCAGGAGGAGGCCAAGCAGGTCCTCGCCCGCTGTCTCAACATGGGCATCTCCGCCCTCCGCTCCTCTCTCCCCGCCGTCGACGTCGTCGAACTCGTCGTACGTACTAACATGCACGCCCACTCCCACGCCCACGCCCACGCCCACACCCACCCACACACACGCACTCTCCCCCTCTCCTCGTCTCTGTCTCTTTTCGACATGCAACGCCGGTTCGCGCGAAACCGAACGACGGACGAGCGTTTTCGATGTGTTTACCCGAGACCTTGTCGTCGTGGATTACTTGATACAGAGACTCATCCGTTTTCCTTTTTTCTCTTTGGATGCATGAAGGTGAGGGAACTGGAGACAGATCCGGTGTTCAACTCGGGGCGGGGGTCGGCCCTGACGGAGAAGGGCACGGCGGAGATGGAGGCGAGCATAATGGACGGGGTGGGGAGGAGGTGCGGCGCGGTTTCTGGGGTGACGACGGTGAAGAACCCGGTCTCCCTGGCCAGGCTCGTCATGGACAAGTCCCCCCACTCCTATCTCGCCTTCGCAGGCGCCGAGGAGTTCGCCCGCCTCCACGTGCGTACTTTCTGCCTACTCTTCCATAGACTTGTGCTTCTCCTTTTTTGCTTATGTGGGTCTCACATTCGGTTCACGAAAATCATGAACTCCTCTGGAGAGAAGCGTTTCTGCGGCATGTATTAACGAACGGTGTCGATGAACGATCTCACCGGTTGAATTATTTAGTCGCGAGAATTCGAAAACAAAACCATCTTTTCTCGGAAAGGACGGTGAATGGAAACGTATTGGCATGGACGGCGGTTGGGACCCAACGCCAGCCACGAGAGACGAAAGGACGTCAATGGCGTGGCTCTTTCTACGTTTAGCCATCCACGTGCTTTAACTGGTGCATGAACCTCTGACCCGGCGGGTCGTGTCTTTTTCCCCATTGTGCCTGCCTCGGTTGAACCGGGTTCTCGCCCTCTTGTTATTAGGGTTCTTACGAGGCTTTGCCTTAGATGGTTTTTCAGTCCTACTTTTCAAGTTGATTATGTTTTGATTTTGTCGGTTGTCGCGGTCCTTGTCAAGATTGGTGCGGTGCTTGGTTTTTGTGGAAGAGTGTCGATTGTTGTGCAGAGAATGCGCCATGGTTGCAAATTTGCACGAGAATCGTGAGATGATTACTGCTGTCGCCTACCCTTTTTTGAGATTCTTTGATTCTTGATACGTACAGGGTGCTGAGGTGGTGGACAATGACTATTTCATCACTGAAGACAACAAGGGAATGTTGAAATTAGCCAAAGAAGCAAACACAATCATGGTGAAGTTTCAATTTTCGATCTCCTTTGAATTTGATGATTTTTTAGCCCCAGTTGTGCCACGTCTCACTCTGGGCAATAGACTAATCACGGGTGCCTATGTTTTTTCGTTTTTGGCCGGATCGAACAGTTTGACTACAGAATCCCAACTGTCCTCCCGGACACGTGCGGCGCCAGCGTGGAGAATCCCCTGCAGATGAATGGCCTCCCTATCAGCGTCTACGCACCGGAGACGGTCGGATGCGTCGTGGTGGACGCGCAGGGGAGGTGCGCGGCGGCCACCTCCACTGGTGGCCTCATGAACAAGATGTGCGGCCGCATCGGGGACTCGCCCCTGATAGGGGCCGGGACCTACGCGTGCGGCCTCTGTGGGGTCTCGTGCACCGGTGAGGGGGAGGCCATCATACGCGGGACCCTGGCCCGCGATGTGGCGGCCGTGATGGAGTACAAGGGCCTGGGCCTCCAGGCAGCGGTCGACTTCGTGGTGAAGGAGAGGCTTGATGAAGGGAAGGCAGGGATGATAGCCGTGTCCCGGGATGGGGAAGTGGCCTGCGGCTTTAATACGAACGGGATGTTCAGGGGATTTGCGACCGAAGACGGATTTGTCGAGGTCGGGATTTGGTAGTGAGCTCTGGGTGGTGGAGCTCTTTTGGTTGTGATCTATCCGGCTCTGTTGTTAGGGACCGATGTGTTGGTGATGTAACTTTTTAAAACTTTCTTTAAGTGTTGTTATTTCAGTGTTTCGTCAACAGAAATTGATGTTTGAATGCTTCCATCCTCGACTCGAAGAAGCTCCCAAAAATTAAGAGTCTCTCGGCATGTGCGGTCTCGCTTTCAAGCTCTCTCCTGTGTTACTTGCGCACTTTCCGTGAAGACATGGCGTATGAGACTGTAACATAGGATCGAACGCCTAGTAGTAGCTACAGAAAAATGTAAAGCGTGTTAAGAAAAATTGCAGGGCATGACCATGTCAAGGCTCTTCTTGTGTAATGTCATTTCCACAATGTGGCAAACCGATTCTCATCGAACTTTATTCTCAGTGACTGACCAGTTCATACAAAATGGAGGCAAATTGGCTTTTGCATAGCGAAATTCTGCAAAAAGCAGACTCGTGCAGATTCCTGAAGTGATCCACGCCCAGGTAAACTATGTGAGTGAAGACATATTATCGCGAAAAAGAAGGAACTGGCATGAGAATTCTTTATGCAGCAACCGCGTTTTCCACAGTTGCAGCATGGACATAAACAGGAAGCACAACTATGAAACTGAAAAAATAACCTTCGTTGGATGCGTTGGGAAATACATTTGCACCTGAAGATGTATATATACCGGCATACTGTATGGTACCTAAACACATACCAGATGACAGTTTAATCAAAACTATCATCAACGCCATATAAATCTATGTCAAATGCAACAGCCAATAATGAACTACATTGATATTTATAACACTTATCACACAAAAACCATATCTTCAAGAATTCAGCAGCAAAGACAAACATTTCGATTTTCTATCTCCTACAATTTCAAGAAAACGAACTCTTCGATGGCGGGAATTTCTCCAATAGCCATTAGGGTTTCCCTGCTTGGCTCCTCATCCACACCGATTGTCATAATGGCCTGCTTCCCTGGAGCCGTCCTCCCAACACTCAT